>OX155900.1:60906426-61620731 GCA_944588485.1 Phosphuga atrata
GTCTAGTCTTGTCTGTCTAGTCTTGTCTGTCTAGTCTTGTCTGTCTAGTCTTGTCTGTCTAGTCTTGTCTGTCCTAGTCTTGTCTGTCTAGTCTTGTCTGTCTAGTCTTGTCTGTCTAGTCTTGTCTGTCTAGTCTTGTCTGTCTAGTCTTGTCTGTCTAGTCTTGTCTGTCTAGTCTTGTCTGTCTAATTTTGTCTGCCTAGTCTTGTCAAGCAATCAGACCAATATTGTAAGGTGACTAAATCTCAAGTTATAGCCGAGTTAGACCTTCAGCAAATAGATCGTGGGCTCCACCAATGGATTCTACACTAAACAATTACAATATCCAATAGTAGACCTTAACTCTTCGATACTTTCCCAAACGATTGCCAGGTTAGCGATGTTTTTCGGCTCCCGCCTGGTCTTAATTCATTAGACGGCGATATTGTCCTTCTCGGGTGCAGATCTCATCTCTGGTGGCAGCAAACATTTCGTCCCTGGTCTTCACCGAATTAATATCTGTGTGCAGTTGCTTCTACAGTTTTGCAATCTAAGACGCTTCTGGCACGTTTTTGGAGAAAGCGACGGCTTTGGAGACGGCGTTAAGTTCGATCTGATGGACACCCGCACGTTACATGTGATCTCCGAGAGGTTGAGGATTCACGTCGTGTTTGGTGGGCTCGTCGCCGCCGAGCCCCTTCAACCACTCCACGAACTCAGACGCAATGGCCAGAGCGAGAGCTTCGCATTTCTCGTGCAAGTTTATCCCGTGGAAGGTTCGAGATGGCAACGGGCCGTGAACGACTCCGGCTGACTTCATAAATGCCGTGTAAATGTTCGTTGGATCAGCGTTTCAACTCTATTGGCTTGTGAAGGTTTTCTTGAAGTTGTTGCCGGCCGACTTCTGACGGGTCTTGTAGATTTCGGCGGCGGTGTCGTTACGAAACATGACGACTATCTGCGACTTTCAGTCCTATGTCCCTGGCTGCTTCCTTCAGGAGGGTCTACGCTTTGGTTCGGCTCAAGATGTTGATGTCGTCGGCATATGCCGCTAGCCGAACAGTTTTGTTAGTGAGTAAGTTGTTTCTGCCGATATTGTTTTTTCTGACTAACCGTTCTAGCGCCAGGTTGAAGAGGGTCGGTGCTAATCCATCTCCCTGCTTCAGTCCCTGCGTCTATGTGAATTTTTCGGTTAGTTGTCCTTGTACGCGCACTTTTTCCGCACACTTTTCCATGGTCATGCGTACAAGTCTTGTCAGTTTCCCTGGTATACCGAGTTCCTTAAGCGTCGTGTACAACTTTGTGCGGTTGACCGAATCGTAAGCTTGTTTGCAGTCCACAAATATGTTGTACACATCCGTATTGTGCTCCCATGCTTTTTCGAGCATTTGTTTTACGGTGAATACTTGGTCAGTTGTCGACCTACTTGGTCTGAACCCTGCATGATATTTCCCAATCAGTTGTTTGCACAGCGGTTTCATTCTGTTGTTTATGATGGTGGTCAATATTTTATATGGGCTGCTTAGCAGTGACATACCCCTGTAGCTCGCACATAATAGTTTGTCGCTTTTCTTGTAGATTGGGCAAATTATGCTTTGTGCCCATTCTCTCGGCATTGTTCGTTCCATACTTTCGCTATTAGTGCGTGCATGTAGGTGGCCAGCTTATCCCCCCCTTGTTTTAGCAGTTCTGAGTTGATACCATCGATACTGGGAGATTTGTTATTTTTCAGTGCTTTAATTGCTGTTTTTACATCTTGGAGAGTTGGGGTTATTGTTGGTTCATTCTCCACTCGTTCCATGGGCTCCATCAGCGTTTTGGTCGTCGTGGTCTTCATGCATCGTAGGTTCTGTACCGCTATCAGTATCATTCAGCAAAGTTTCGAAATGATTTTTCCACATATCCTGGATTTTATCTTGGGCGCTTACAATTCGTCCTGTTCGGTCTCTGCATAGAGTTGTCCTTGCTTTGTAGCCCTTTCTTATCGTTTTAAGATTTCTTCTTGTTTCCATTGCTTGGAAGTCTGATTCCATCTGGTCATTGTCGTGCTTTCTCTTTTTTGTCTACATATTCTGTCAACTTCTCGTCTTACTTGTCCAAATGCCTCTGTTCGTTCTCTTGTCCGGGATTGTAACGCCTTACCATGTACTTCATTTCTGATCTGGGTGGTTTTCCTGCACTCCTCATCAAACTATTGCTTTCCGTTTTTCCTTTTTATGTCACTAGTACATCCGTAGCTGCTTCCATCAAAGTTGTTTTCATTTGCTCCCACAGCTCCTCTACACTATTTGTTCTACCTCCGCAATTTGCAACAAGTTTTATTGTTATTTGGGTTTCTAGTTTTTCTCGCATGTCAGGTGCTTTTAAAGCCTGGATATTTAGCATTTCTGTTTTATTGTTTTTACCCTGCAATTACCTATTGATTCTGCAGCGGTATCTACATTGTAACTAGCTGATGGTTCGAGTCGCAGCACGCCCCCCTCTGTACTCTGACATCTAGAATATTTGTCGCCCACCTTCTGGCAATTACTAGGTGGTCGATATGGTTGTTTGTGTGTCCGTCTGGTAATGCCCATGTTGTCTTTATGGGGAAAGTATGTGGAGCTGATAATTAGGCTCAATAGTTCAATAGTTAGGCACAATGATGCCTCCAGCCCAAAATCGGCACCAAACATTGACACGTTGTGGATGTATTTGTTTTTCGACAATAACATTTGGATTCTTCGTACCCCAAATACGGAAATTTTGGCGATTAACAAAGCCATCAAGGTGAAAATGTGCTTCATTGTTTAGGATGATTTTGTTCGAAAAATCAGCATACACTTGTTGATTTTCAATAATCCATTCAACGAACTCTCTTGCTGTGCGTGGTCATTAGGCTTCAGTTGTGATAATTGAATTTTGTAAGCATGGAGACACAGATCTTTTGTGAGTATACGCTGTAGAGAGCTTCTTGAAATTTCCAATTCTTGTCCACGATGCCAAATTGATTTTCCCGAATTTTCATCAACCCTCTCACGCACTGCTTGAGACCAGTGTTTTTATTATTTATTATATAATTGTCCCATATTTTGTATTAAATCGAACTGTGGTCGCCACACTTTCATTATTTTTTAAATTTTGTTTAATTATGAAAACACGTTGTATCGCGTAACGCTCCATTTTTATTAACCCTCAACTCTTAGCTATCAAATTATTTCTTTTGCAAGGTTTCTAACAATTTACTGTGGCCACAAATGGCGGAAAATTCAAATCTTGCGTTAATTTTGGGACACCCTTTTTTCCGCTATAACATATTGTGTGTGATTTGATATCTCTTAGTCCTTTTCCTAGCCTTCTTGTTTCTTTTATCGCGGTTATTAATAGCTTGGTTATTGATAGCTTCTATCCTTTGTCCTCCGGGTTTATTCCTTAGTCCTTACGTACCAAGTTCCTATAGAGTATTCTGTTTTTGTTTTGAGGTTAGGTCTATTTCGAGGCTTTGTTAGGGGTTTCGTAGCAGGTAGTTGTTTTACGGGGGAGGGTTAGTAACCCGCCGCCCAACCCTCCTCCTTTATCCGGGCTTGGGACAGGCAGGGGCAAATCTGTGCTACTCGATCCGCTCAGATTACCCCAGGTGGAGTTCAGGAGCCTTAGTGTAAGTCAAATTTGAGGTTATAAGACTTGTTAATGCCCGCCATACACACAACGGTCCACCCACCGGAGTGGTCTACCCGTGCAGGTAGACCGGAGCGTGTGTGGGAATAGACCTGTGCAGTTTCTTGTGTACGGTTGACCTGCGCAGGCAAACCTGCACATGTAACCTCTCCGGTATACCGTAGTGTGTATGGCGGGCATAACTCGAAGTTACAAAATTCATAATTTATAATATTTAGTGATTACTAAAATGTATCTTCGTTATCTCGACAACAGTGCAAAGAAAGTTAAATTGGCGTTTATACAACTTCGACTTATCGAGTTTCTACTGGACAAGACGAGTGCAACTACTTATATTTGAATTGTAACCACTTATTTGAATTGCAACGAGTCATACTTGAGTTGTAACTGCTCATATTTCAATTGCTCAACATTACATTGTAATAAAATCATTTGTCTGTAGTGTCTGGTGACTGGGGCAGTGATGCTGAGTTCAGCGAGTTGTGGAATGCCGATCGGATATTCGGCTATCTTACTGCCGCAGCTGAAAGCCACGAACGGAACTCTACAAATCGACGACAACATCGGCTCCTGGATAGGTCAGTAAAACGTTCGATTTCATTCCATATCCCATGCGCGTCTTACAACATGAAATACATTGTAACATCCATTTACAACAAAGAATTACAATGCTACTAGAATTTAACTCAATATAGATCTTAGTTAAGTCGTATTATTTTTGCTTATTTTTCTATCCCAGGATTTGAACCCGGCACTTGTGGCTTGGTAATCTCACAGTTTGACTACTACTACTAACTATTTATGAAATAATTACTACTCCTAAGTTTGATTTGATAAATACTCGGTTATAATTCTCGATAAATACTTTGTCAAATAGTCGATTTATATCATGCTATAAATGCTATATGTTATAAATCAAGTATTATGTATCTCTCTCTAAGGGTGCTACAGTCGTAAGTAGGACCTGGACGTCCTCCCACTGCCTACACTTGTGCTTGGTGTCTTACACACAAGTGTAGGGAGCCCTTACAGTTTTTAACGTGGTTGGCGAGCCACTATTACGGACGGTTTCGTGATGACTTTGCCACAGACTTGCACAAGAGGACGGTAGCTTATTTTTCCATTACAGGATTTGAACCCGGGACTTGTGGTTTAGTAATCTGACACTTTGACTACTATGCTACCACCTCCACTAGGTATTAAGTCTCAATATTATGCTCTCGTTATATAAATAAGAAAGATATCTCCTAGCTATCGAAAATATTTCATAAAATACTCGACAGAAGAGCAAGTAATATTGCTATATTTCTATAAATATAGCCATAGTCTATGTTTCTATAAACATAGTCATAGTATATGTTTCTATAAACATAGTCATCGTCTATATTTTAATAAAAAATAATCAAAGTCTATATTTCCAGAAACATAGTCATGGTCTATATTATAGACCATGACTATGTTTCTGATATAATATAGATTATAGACTCTATATTCTATATTTATAAAAAATGACGCCGGTGTGGTGTCATTAGGCGCTAGTGTATATTTAGCTTAACAACCAGATAATTTATAAGCTCCTATATTACTATAAACATAGGCATAGTCTATATGTCTATAAACATAGTCATAGCTTATGTTTCTATAAACATAGTCATAGTTTATGTTTCTATAAAGATAGTCATAGTTTATGTTCCATAAACATAGTCATAGTCTATATTTCTATAAAAATAATCATAGTCTATATTTCCAGAAACATAGTAATGGTCTATAGTCTATATTTAAAAAAAATGACGCCGGAGTGGTGTCATTAGGGGCAAGTGTATATTTAGCTTCACTCACAGATCATTTATAAGTTCCTATATTACTATAAACATAACCATAGTCTAAATGTATATAAACATAGTCGTAGTCTATGTTCCTATAGACATAGTCATAGTATATGTGTCGATAAACATAGTCATAGTCTATGTTAGTATAAAGATAGTCATAGTCTATGTTCCATAAACATAGTCATAGTCTATATTTCTATAAAAATAATCAAATGCTATATTTACAGAAACATAATCATAGTCTCTAGCCTATATTTAAAACATAGCTTAACTCACAGATAATTTATAAGTTCCTATGTTACTATAAACATAGCCATAGTCTATTTGTCTATAAACATAGTCATAATCTATGTTTCTATAAACATAGTTTTAGTCTATGTGTCGATAAACATAGTCAGAGTCTATGTTTCTATAAAGATAGTCATAGTTTATGTTCCATAAACATAGTCATAGTCTATTTCTATACAAATAATCATAGTCTATATTTCCAGAAATATAGTAATGGTCTAGAGTCAATATTTTTAAAATATGACGTGGGTGTGGTGTCATTCATTAGTCGCATTATGAAGTAGGTCAAAGACTACTTTTAGACGTTCATGAAGACGTTTTCACTGTTAAAGGCTTTTACAAAATTCAAAGTTTCCTTATTGTTTTACAACTTCTACCTCGGAAGTGGAGAGCAAAAAATAAAGGCCAAAGTAAAAAAAAGTCGATCAAAATTTCTGATGTATTATACAATAAAATCCAATTAGAGGATGTGGAAAATTCTGAGTAAAATATTGAATGTTTTTTAGAACGTTGAGCGCCTCCGTAGCAAAAATTGCTACCTAGTTCTCACTTTTAAAGTCTTTTACAAAATGCAAGTTTCCTTCTTGTTTTACAACTTCTATTTTGGAAGTGGAGAGCAAAAATAATGATCGAAGTCAAAAAAAATTAACAAAAATTTCTAATGTTTTATACAAACCTCCGTGGAGGTTCAAACCTCCATTAGAACCTCCGTGGCAAAAATTACTATCTAGCAAAAACACACAGTGACGGGAACACTATTTGGTCTTTAATCTAAGTAAACGTAGATTTAACACCTAACCACCTGACATACGTCTCTCAGACCCAAACTAGCAGTAATTTTCTCACCTGAGACGTATGGCAGGTGGTTAAAGGTTAATCTAGATTAGGTTATTTAAAGACAGACAAATTCGTGAATAAAAAAAATTAATTCCTTTTGAATATACGTCAGAAAATTTATTTTCACTACGTCTATGTTTTTGGTTTAGTGACGCGAGTTGTTGCCATAGTGACAACAAACAGAAATCGTTTAATAGTGAAACTCCATTTGATTTACTTTGGACTTTTACGCACGATTTGTATACATTTATACACGATTATAATAATGGCATCCTGCACATACAATAATTTACTTATTAATCTGTTCATTTTGGGGTGCGACTGGATAAACATATTTAAAATACAATAATTTGAGAAGAAATTTCTTTTTGATATATTTAATATTCATACCTTTCAGAAATTTTAATAAGGAAATAATAAAAATTCGAAAAACAACGCCTGGGTCACTTAAAAAGCCTGTATGTGTCACTGTCTGCCCGCGGGTCATAAGTTTGCCATCCCTGGTCTATAGTCTGTGTTTCTAAAAAAAGACGCCGTTGTGGTGTCATTAGTCGCTAGTGTATATTTAGCTTAACTCATAGATAACTTATAAGTTCCAATATTTCTATAAACTTATCCACAGTCTATGTGTCTGTACACATAGTCATAGTCTATGTTTCTATAAAGATAGTCATAGTCTATGTTTCCATAAACATAGCCATAGTCTATATTTCTATAAAAAAATCATAGTCTATATTTCCAGAGACATAGTAATGGTCTATAGTCTATATTTTTAAAATATGACGCCGGTGTGGTGTCAATAGTCGCTAGTGCATATTTAGCTTAACTCATAGATAACTCATAAGTTCCAATATTTCTATAAACTTATCCACAGTCTATGTGTCTATACACATAGTCATAGTCTATGTTTCTATAAAGATAGTCATAGTCTATGTTTCCATAAACATAGCCATAGTCTATATTTCTATAAAAAAAATCATAGTCTATATTTCCAGAGACATAGTAACGGTCTATAGTCTATATTTTTAAAATATGACGCCGGTGTGGTGTCACTAGTCGCTAGTGCATATTTAGCTTAACTCATAGATAACTTATAAGTTCCAATATTTCTATAAACTTATCCACAGTCTATGTGTCTATACACATAGTCATAGTCTATGTTTCTATAAAGATAGTCATAGTCTATGTTTCCATAAACATAGCCATAGTCTATATTTCTATAAAAAAAATCATAGTCTATATTTCCAGAGACATAGTAACGGTCTATAGTCTATATTTTTAAAATATGACGCCGGTGTGGTGTCATTAGTCGCTAGTGCATATCTAGCTGAACTCATAGATAACTTATAAGTTCCAATATTTCTATAAACTTATCCACAGTCTATGTGTCTATACACATAGTCATAGTCTATGTTTCTATAAAGATAGTCATAGTCTATGTTTCCTTAAACATAGCCATAGTCTATATTTCTATAAAAAAATCATAGTCTATATTTCCAGAGACATAGTAATGGTCTATAGTCTATATTTTTAAAATATGACGCCGGTGTGGTGTCATTAGTCGCATGTGTATATTTAGCTTAACTCACACATAACTTATAAGTTTCTAGATTTCTATAACTTAGCCATAGTCTATATGTCTATAAACATAGTCATAGTCTATGTTTCTATAAACATAGCCATAGTCTATATTTCTATAAAAAAATCAGTCTATATTTCCAGGGTTTATATTTCATGGTCTATAGTCTGACGCCGGTGTGGCGTCATTAGTCGCTAGTGTATATTTAGTTTAACTCACAGATAACTTATAAGTTTCTATATTTCTATAAACTTAGCCATAGTCTATGTGTCTATAAACATAGTCATTGTCTATGTTTCTATAAAGATAGTCATAGGCTGTGTTTTTGTGCATTTGTGAGATTTCGTAAGAATATCAAATCATAACAAGTTTCATCAAATTGGTTTGTCCGTAATTGCAAACGTACAAAAATTTACAAATTTAAAAAAATCACGAAAGCCGTATTTACAAAGCTACAATTTTAAAATTTGGGAATTTGTGAGATCTCGTAAGAATATCAAATCGTACCACGTTTTATCAAAATCCATCGATTTGTTTGCCCGTAATTTTAAAAAACGTACAAAAATTTCCAAAATTCACAAAAGTCGTATTTATTCAGCTACAATTTTGAAATTTGGCAATTTGTAAGATTTTGCAAGAATATCAAATCGTACCAATTTTAATAAAAATCTGTCGATTGGTTTGTCCGTAATTGCAAAAGGCGCACAAAAATTTTCCTAAATTCAAGAAATCTCAAAAGCCGTATTTACAAAGCTACAATTTTTAAATTTAGCAATTTGTGAGATTTCGCAAGAATATTAAAATGCTACCAACTTTAATCAAAATCTGTCAATTGGCTTGTCCGTAATTGTAAAAGGCGTACAAAAATTTCCAAAATCCGCGAAAGCCGTATTTATAAAGCTACAAGTTTGTAGCAAATCAGTTTTTATCGCACTTTCCCATTCAAGCAAGTCTTAGTTTTACTAAACAAAATTATAATATCGTTCAAGTGAACAGAGTAACCGATGTTTAAAATCTCTTTGCCAATCAAAATATCATTACTTTAATAAATATCAGCTAAAACATGAAATGTAATTTCGAGCAAATAGCCATCTATCATTATCTTAGACAAAATTTGAATTGTGTTAAATACAGTGTTACTTCCAATTCTTACTAAACAAACTGTAATATAATTATAAATTTATAACTATACATTCTTTGGCCACTAAATTTTACAAAAATAGATTCTTTTAAGAGAGAACACTCTGCTCCAGAATCAAAAAATGGAAAAATATCACCTTCATGTTCAACTGTCCAGTAGGTGATTTCACAGCATAAATTGCGACTCTCTTCGTCACGGATTCTTTCATCGTAGCAGCATTACGGCATTCCTTGGCGTAGTGACCAGGATTGTCTCACTTGTAGCAACGGACTTCTATTCGGTTCCGGTTTGAGCTGGAACACACTTGAAGCACTTTTGACTGAAATCCATTTTCGATCGCTTGAACTTATTGCTGTTTGAAGGCGGATGCATCTTTTTTACAAGTTCCTCGCGCTCGTACAACGGCTTGCAATGTGGCCCGCTTAGCCACACTTGAAACATATCACCTGTCTCGGCTGTTGGTGTTGAAACTTTGGCGTCGAATTGGATGATATCTGTGATCTTCTTTTGATGTCTTTTCCCCTCAAATAGCACTCTGTATATTTGATGATGTGCAAGAATATCAAATCATATCAAGTTTCATCAAAATCCGTCGTTTGGTTTGTCCGTAATTGCAAAAGGCGCACAAAAATTTATAAACTTTAAAAATTCACAAAACCGTATTTACGAAGCTACAATTTCGAAATTTGGCTATTTGTAGGACCTCGTAAGAATATCAATTCATACTACATTTCATCAAAATCCGTGGATTGGTTTGCCTGTAATTGCAAAAGGCACACACAAATTTCCAAATTTTACCAAAGCCGTATTTACAGAGCCACAATTTTCAAATTTGGTATTTTGTGATATCTTACAAGAATATCAATTCATACCAAGTTTCATCAAAATCCGTCGATTGGTTTGTCCGTTGCAAAATTACAAAAGACGCACAAAAATTTACAAATTTTCTAAATTCACGAAAGCCGTATTTACAAAGCTACAATTTTTAAATTTGGCAACTTGTGAGATTTCGCAAGAATATCAAATCATACAACGTTTTATCAAAATCCGTTGATTGGTTTACCCGTAATTTCAAAAGGCGCACAAAACACGTGAAATATTAAAAATTAATAAATTAAAATTTTGAAATAGTAAAAGTAGACCTGGCAAGTCAGCATTTCAAAATGTGAAAATTTAAAAAAAATGGCACGCGGCCGGAAAAAGGTTCGCCACCCCTGGTCTATAGTCTATATTTTTAAAATATGACGCCGGTGTGGTGTCATTAGTCGCTAGTGTATATTTAGCTTAACTCACAGATAACTTAAGTTCCTAATTTTTAATAAACATAGCCATATGCCTATGTGTCTATAAATATAGTCAAAATTTATGTTTCTATAAACATAGTCATAGCCTATGATTCTATAAACATAGTCATAGTCTATATTTCTATAAAAGAATTATAGTCTATATTTCTATAAAATAATCATAGTCTATATTAACAGAAACATAGTCATTGTCTATAGTTTATATTTTTAAAATATGACGCCGGTGTGGTGTCATTAATCGCTAGTGTATATTTAGCTTAACTCACAGATAACTTTTAAGTTCCTAAATTTCGATAAACTTGGCCATAGTCTATGTGTCTATAAACAAGGTCGTAGTCTATGTTTCAATAAACACAGTCATAATCTATGTTTACATAAAGCTAGTCATAGACTATATTTCATTAAAAATAGAATTGCTATCTTTTCGGCTGAGCTTTAGTGATTGATCTAGTTCTAGTCTCTTCTAATCCAGACTAGTCTTGTTTGAGCACTCACCCTTGTCTGGTTTTATCTAATCTAGTCTTGTTTACTCTAGACAAGTATCTCTAGTGCAATCTTGTCTGTCTAGTCTTGTTTATTGAATTGGACGTGAAGGTGAACGGGAGTGAAAACGAAACTGCGTCGGAAGATCAAGGTCTCGCCGGGATTCGCGAATGTCGCGGTCATTGACCCGGCGAAGCGTGAATTACAAGCGATTAGTTAGTTCGTTCACACTGTTATTGGGTCAAGTACGCCAGCTTTTAAGCAAAATGTTTATGATTTAGATCAATTCACGGTCGCCGTTTAACTAGCTGCTCAGTGGGAGGAACATTCATTAATCAATTGGAGGTAACATTCAGGTCATGGACAGTTTCCAACGGAATATTTCTTATTACATGCAAACAATTTTTTAGCAAATATTAATTTCAATACCTAGACCCGACCATTTAATGTCCTGTAAATTGAGAAACGAAATTCAAAGAAGGGTACTAAATTTCAAAATATTAAAAAATAGCGAGAAAGTGTATTAACCCGCGAAGGATTTCAATGAAACTTTTACTGAACGTGGGTATCCACAAGAGGTACCCTTTGCCCAAATTTGAACGCCCCGCCACCAATGGGGGCGGCGTGGGGAATTATTTTTCCTTCAAAGGTTTTTTGCAAATATCTCGTCAACGTTTCAAAATCGAAAATTATAACTCAGATCACCAAATGAAAGACATTGGTTTCTACCAAAAAGTATTCTTTGCAAATTTAGTTAAATCATTCGGTTTAGCCACAAAAGAAAAAAATATTAAATGCATTTTTTTTTTTCAATGAGTATTTTCACATATCACATATTTTTTTTCAATTAAGACAAGACCTGACAAGATCAGACAAGACTAGACAAGAGCAGACAAGACCAGACAAGACTAGACAGAGACTTGACTAATTGAAAACAAAATTGCATTTAATATTTTTTACTTTTGTGGATAAACCGAATGATTTAACTAAATTTGCAAAGAATACTTTTTGGTAGAAACCAATGTCTTTCATTTGGTTATCTGAGTTATAATTTTCTATTTTGAAGCGTTGACGAGATATTTGCAAAAAACATTTAAAGAAAAATTAATTCGCCACGCCGCCCCCTTTGGAGGCGGAACGTTCAAATTTGGTCAAAAGATATTTCTTGTTGATACTCACGTTCGGTAAAAGTTTCATTGAAATCCTTCTAGGGTTAATACACTTTCTCGCTATTTTTTAATATCATGAAATTTTCCTGTACAGTTTTGGTCGGGATTCTTGATGTTGAACTGGTCGGGTCTAGGTTGGTGTTGAAATTAATGTATGCTCAATTTTTTACATGATATTCTAGTATTAATGTTAAATCACAGACAAGACCAGGCAAGATCATACAAGACCAGGCAAGACCAGACAAGACTAGATAATATCAAACAAGACCAAGCAAGACCAGACAAGACCACACAAGACCAGACAAGACCAGACAAGACCAGACAAGACCAGACAAGACCAGACAAGACCAGACAAGACCAGACAAGACCAGACAAGACCAGACATGACCACACAAGAAGAGACAAGACTAGATAATACCAGACAAGACTGAACAATCCTAGACAAGACCAGACAAGATCTGACAAGACCAGGCAAGACCAGACAAGACCAGACCAAACTAATGTTCTGCTAATATGTTCTGCTACTTTTTGCAAAATTTTATTCTCATTTTCATTTTTTCAGCGATCAATGTTCTCTGCGATGAATTATCGTTGCGATGAATTATCACTGCGATGTATTTTCACTGCGATCAATTTTCTATCTCAATGTTTCGTGATTTAGTAAAAGTGAATGATAATATTCAACATATTTTCTTTGTTATTTTATCAACAGCAAGTGTGCATTCAGCTGCGACGCCAATCGGAGCCCTTCTGAGCGGAGCCTTGATGGAGAAGGTGGGTAGGAAACTGACGCTGCAAATCTCCTCCATCCCTCTGGTCCTCGGCTGGCTGCTGATTGGACTCGCAGACTCGCACGGCGTCCTGCTCCTCGGCAGACTCGTCGCCGGAATGTCCGCAGGACTCACCGCCGCTCCGGGACAAGTAACGATTCCAAACGGTCTTTAGGGATGAAAGCCATTGAGAAATGTTGCAGGTTCTAATTGGGGAGATCTCGGAGCCGCACGTACGCGGAATCTTTACCAGCGTTCCCTTCGCCAGCTATTCCTTCGGGATTTTACTAGTGTACGCGCTGGGATATTGGCTCGATTGGCGACTTGTCGCAGGTAATTAACTTTCATATCCAAACTACTTCTTGTTACACCAAGACAAGACAAGACCAGACAAGACCAGGCAAGAACGGACAAGACTAGACAAGCTCAGACAAGACCATTCAAGATCAAATAAGACAAAACAAGACAAGACAAGACCAGACAAGGCCAGATATGGCCAGATTAAACCAGACAAGACCAGATAGGACCAGACAAGACCAGACAAGACCAGACAAGACTAGACAAGACCAGACAAGATCATGCAAGACTAGACTGGATCAGACAAGACCAAGCAAGATTAAACAAGACCAGACAAGACAATTTAGGATTTATTTGTTTCTAGGTTTGAGTACGTTATTGCCAATGCTAGCTGCTGCCTTGTTCTTCATGTTACCAGAAAGTCCAGTTTGGCTGGTGAAGAAGGGACGAGACGACGAGGCCAGAAAGGCATTAACTTGGCTTAGAGGTGGAGATGCAATACAAGTAAGTCATTAAATCTAAGAAGTAATAAAGTTTTTGTCGGATTACACCACAGTATGCAATAACTTCACACGTTTACTCTCAACTACGAGATAACTCGCAGCAAACTATAAAAATCGATTTTAACAAAATAGTATCTAGTATTTAGCACCGATTAATAACTTTAGAAGCATTTTTGCTAGAGCCTTCTAGTCTTCAAAAATATTACAATGTCTATATCAGCAACCTATCCAGGGGACGCGAATAGGTCAAGCAAAATTTTGTAATTGTCGCATAATTCTCTCACCACTCACAGTTTGCACACCACTGGTCTAGACGGACTCGTATTTATTTTCCAAAATATACTATCTATATATATATGTCGTAGTCTTTTGAAAAAATCCGTCATTTCAGGAAATACCTAGGCACTACCAGAAACGTCGACGTTTAGTGGAAAATATTAAAATTGCATTTTCCGCCAAGGTAATTCATGAAATGACAACTCGACGCCGGCATCTCGAGCTTAAAGCCGAGTTTCACAATCAGACGCAAAATGTACTTTGATTCTCCCTGTAATGCCTAGCCTAGGTAGTTCATGAAATGACCACTCGGCGCCGACATCTCCAGCTTAAAGCCGAGTTTCACTGCCGAGTGTTTTGGGACGTTCCCTAATAAAGTAATTATTTAATTTACAACGCAATGGAAGGAAAAATCATGAGTATTATAAATAGCAGCCCAAGAAACCCCTTTATATTTCAGCTCAGTTAAAAGAGGTGAATAGCAGATGAAATATTTTGAGGTTAAGACAACTTTCTACTCGACAAATAACTATTTAGGGCTGTTTTTCATAATATTCATGATATTTTTCAAAAGAGAATTCTTTGTTTGGAGTTATTCGTTCCATTTTGTTGTAAATTAAACAATTACTCTACATTACGGAACGTCCTACAGCACGCTAGGCATTACAGGAAGAATCAAACTGTACTGTGCGTCTGATTGTTAAGGGCCCCCTACACTAGCAACGTAGTCATCAACCTTGTCGTCAACCAGATTGAGGTTGTTGCCCACACACTAGACAACCAAGTTGTAAACATTTCAAGAAAAAAGTGTGGGCGAAAGAGTGGTTTGAAAATCGTGGTGGTTTGAATTTGCATTCCAGTTTAATGAAGGAGCTACGCAACAGTGCACCTGAGGACTTAAATTTTTTTTAAGAATGGACACTAAAACCTATGATCAATTGCTGGATAAAGTGCGACCATTCATTGAAAAAAGCTATTACCGTAAATGAACGGCTATCTGTAAAACTGCGGTTTTTGGCGAGTGGACAGAGCTTTGAGGACCTAAAATTTCTTACAGCCATATCGCCAAAAAGTCGTGGAAGATTTATCATAATTATCAGATACTTTTCTTTAAGCTATCATAATTGGCGTCTGAGTCTATTTCTTTATATACATGTAACAATTTTTTCATAGCAATCTTTTTCTTGTTACGATCTTTATAAACTTCAGACTTTACTTTCCACAACTCAGGCAGCTCTCGGAACGTTTCAAAAATTCCACCCATACAGGAATAATTGGTATATTTGGTATGATTTTAACCATAACTATTAAGACGGACAATCAACAATAACAAAAAACTGAAAAAATAAAAATTGGAAACACAAGTGATCTGCACAAACAAGAATTCCAAAACCTTCACAAGTTCACAACTGATGTTTATAACGATGTCTTCAACCTCCCCACACACTCCTTAACATGGTTGCCAACATCAGACCTCGCCCACCAAAAATCCAAGTCACTTTGGTTTTATTCAACTTTGTACTCAACCTGAAATGTTGTTTAAATTAAAAACCATCCCATACACTACTAAACCTTGTCGTCAACATAGCAAGTTGACGACAAGGTTGGTGTCTAGGTTGTTAGTGTATGGAGCCCTTTAAACTCGGCTTTAAGTATGAGATGCCGGCGCCGAATGGTCATTTTATGAACTACCTAGGCGGGAAATGCAATCTTAATTTATTTCACTAAACGTCGACGTTTCTGGAAGTGCCTAGGTATTTCATGAGATGACGGATTTTGCGAAACTACTACGACATATATCCTATAGAGATAAGAACTTATCTGTACATCGGTCAAGAAGAAGAAATAAAAACGTGTGGATAAAACTATCCGTTTACTTAGTCTAATCTTAATCTATATTTACACCATACATTAAATGATTACATTACAACATCATTGTACATTACATCACTGCCAACCAAATAGCACATCAGCTTTTGACGAACGGGAAGCCCTTTCACAAGCACAAAGTTCCCAGACATCAAAGAGGAAATAACAGGAAAAAAGAAAAAAATTCAAGAGGAAAGTAACGATCTTACAATACCACTCAGAATGGCAGAACTGGAGAAGGCTATCAAACAGACTAAAAATGGAAAATCAGTTGGCTTGGATGACATTCGGACAGAACAAATTAAGCATTTCGGCTTAAAACAAAGTAGTGGATACTCCAGCTCTTCAATAACTGCATGAAGAATTATCAACTCCCAGATATATGGCGGAAGAGCCGTGTGATAGCTCTTCTGATACCTGGCAAACCTCTACTAGAAAGAGTGATTCTGAATCGCCTTCTACCCGAAATTGATCCTTTGCATATACCCGAACAAACTGGATTTGGTCCCTGCAAAAGCTGTACTGGACAGTTGCTGAACCTTACGCAGTTCATAGAAGATGGTTTAGAAGCAGCTAAGGTAACTGGAGTGGCATTTGTTGATTTATCGGCAGCCTGCGACACTGCTCCAACCATCAGCTCCTATTTGCTAAGGTCTACATGTTGACTAAGAACTCCAACCTAACCAGGTTCATTGTCACTCTCATGCAGAATCAGAGGTATTTTCTGCACTTCCAAGGGCAACGTAGCCGATGGAGACTACAGAAGAATGTCCTACCCCAAGGAAATATTCTCGCTGCATTTCTGTTCAATGTGTATACAAATGATCAGCCCATAGCTCCCAACACCAGGACTTTCTTGTACGCTGACGATCTCGCACTTGCTGCACAGTATAAAGATTTTGAATCAGTGGAGATTAACCTCAATAATGCCCTTAAAGGTCTGTCCAAATACTATTTGGAAAATCCCTCCAAGACACAAGCATGTGCCTTTCACTTAAGAAAAAGGGAAGCTTTTCGTGAATTGAAGGTAGTATGGTCAAGAGTAGAACTGGAACACTGTTATACCCCAAAATTTGTAGGTGTGACATTAGACAGAGTTCTTATCTACAAGAAACACAGTCTGAATACCAAGTCAAATGTCTCCACCAGGAATAGTCTTCTGAGAAAATGGCTGCTTCAAATTGGGGTAGTCAACCTGACACCATTCGAACATCTGCAATGGCATTGTGCTATTCCGCTGCAGAGTACGTATGTCCGGTTTGGTATAACTCAACTCATGCTAAACAGGTGGACGTAGCTCTCAATGAAACATGTAGAACTATAACTTAATGAAAGTATAACTTAGGATGCATTAACCTATTAACTTAGGATGCTTAAGATCAACACCAACTGAGTGCCTTTACTAGCTCGCAGAAATAGCACCATCTATTTGCGAAAAAGCCAGGCTAGAATTATGGAAAGCTAAGGAATCTCTTCCCCTGGGCTGGAAAAGGATAGCCTAAACTTTACCTCCTCGTCATGATCAATGATGGTTAACATGGAAATTCTTGAATAGATTAAGATCAGGAGTGGGCAGATCTAGGACCAATCTAGCAAAGTGCGGCTACATTAAAGAATATAGCATTCTGAGGAGAAAACCAGACTGTGGAATATATGCCTCAGTATAGACTGTGTCCGATCTCCTGCACAGAAGATGAACTTTATGAAGCATCACAGAATGCAGTGGAAGTGGCCAAGTTCTGGTCAAATATTATATAATGGTTGTAGTCATAGTATTTGTATCTGTGTTTGATGATTTGATGATATTTGATGTTGTCTGACAGTCTGAAGTTTGATGATATTTGATGTTGTCTGACACGAGAATAAAGAATGCAGATATTTTTTTACTAATTTATTTGTATTTTCTTTAAAAATGCTACTATTATATTTAGAGCATTTATTCAGTGGCGCGTTTACATTACTTGTGCCCCCTAGGCGCAAGGACTATGTGGCTCTAGTTTTGGGAGGCCCTAGTCTACGTAAGAGTATTTTACGATGCGTGTATCGTACAACTTTTACCTACAATATAAATTAATAATTTACTTAGATTTATAAAAACAGTAATAATTTGATAGATGTCAAGCATGACTTTTAATAAATTAATCAATGAAACGTAAACATTTCAATCGCGAATTTTTAATACATTTTTTCTATTTTGCGTCTGTAATGGGCTTACAACAGCACTCATATGCATGTGGTTATGGCTCGCCGAGTGCTGTTATGAGTTATTTTTTTCAAGATTGGCACTGAAATTTTGAGCTGTCAGTGTCAAAATTTCGACGAGATAGTTTTGAGGTTATGTGATGTGTGGAAATCGCAAATAGACAAATTTTATTAATTAATGGTAATAAACGATATAATACATATTTAATTTAAATTCTGTCCAGTAATGGTACTATCATTAAAAACGTTTATTGTGACATTGGATGTTTCTTGTCCATTAGAAAACTCATCGCTACGCTTGTTGTTTTCTAAACTTGGACGACGTAGTGGAATCGACATGAACTACATTCTTTGGGTTTGAATCCTCTGTAAGATTATGTGATGTCCTTTAGTAAAAACAGTCATGCGATTAATTTTCAATAACAATACAAAAAATAACAACAGTAGCGTCGCTAGCGTCGGTCAATCGGGCGAATGCCCGGGGCACACGGACTAGGGGGCCCCCACAGCGGCTGAAGATCGATTCTGAGACGACTGACGTGTGGCGTTTCGCGAATTTCACATGGGGGACCGCACCACGTGGGTTTAAAAAAGGCTCAAATTTGACATTTTTATGCCGCCGGAGGCGGCAGATCTTGAGTATTTTAACCGCGCGTCTTCGATGACTTAACTGTGAATGTCCGTCCGCACGTTGTGCATCCCCAAGTTTCGTCCTCCGTCCTGCCGCGCCCCTCCTGGGATCCAAAACCCACCCTAAAATCGTGTTTTTTTCGGAAACGGCCCGACGGAAGCAGCGGCGGCGGTGCAAAACAGGAATGTACATTTTTCCGGTGTAGAAACGAGATCCCCGTCGAGCGGTGCCGTTTTCGCGACTCAACTTCTCCAGGTTCGGACGCACCAGACCGAAAACTAAAATCACGATATTTTACTTTTAAAGCGCATTTTTTGGTCGGATCCCAATTTTTTCTAGTCCCGAATCCTCTAGTCGCCGCCGCGCCACGTTTTTAGAGCGCTCGCTCGCCGTCGTGCGACGTCCCGTTCACCTGGTGCAAGATCAAATAAATTATTTTTTTTGCCGATTTTGCAATCACTCCCACGGACGCCCAGGACTTATTTGATGGGCTCCAGGTCGCCGGTTGGGTTCCTTCTCTTGAGAACACTCGCGCGCAACCATTCCGACAAGAATTTTTAAACTGCGACGACTTTTTGCGAATCTACGGAAGTTTGAAGAGAAAAATGCGCAAAAAGTGAGAAAAACCAGAGGCGTTTTGCGGGGGTACATAGAACTTCGGAACCAATTGACTGATCGGAACCGGACCAGTGCCGTTCGATCGGCCATAGAACCTTTTAGTTTGTTTGGGAGTTTAATCTCGATTGCGCCTAAGATGGCGTCGCGACGCCATTAAAACGACGTTTTTTGGACATCCAGGAAAAGTCCCACGGAACCACCAACTTGCACTCTGCGGGAACGGTTTCGCGCGATTCCCGCAGGGAATTGAACGTTTCATCTTTTACTGCAAGCGACATCGCGCTGCATCGTTTGCAACCGTCGCGACGCCCGCCCAAACTCGCCGTATTTTATTTACTGGGGGCCCCACTTCAATATATATGCCCGGGGCCTCCAAATTCAAACGACGGCGCTGAATAACAACAATGCAATGATATTTCTTTAGTTCTTTTTCTGAATATTTTTTTCACTATTAACCACCGCAAAGTGCCAATTTATTCACCACACTGTGTCAAATTTTGCCGCTTATCGTCGTTAACCGCCAAAAGTTAGTTTGATCTTGCTTAGTTGGAAATTTGTGGCCCACTAAAATCGGATGCCCTAGGTGCGCCTATTCCTAAAAGCGCCGCTGCATTTATTGAAACCAGACAATTCGCAGAAACGAAACCGCGTATTTATTTATTTATCAAAAGCCGGATGATAATATATATTTATTAAATGCGAGGAACGTCCATATTTATATATATATTTTAATAAAATCCGCAATCAGGACAACAGCAGGGACGAGGAAGTCCCACTACATGTACATTTATTTATTTATCTAAACATATTACAATAAACTCCAGAGAAGTCGTATTAGAGTTTCAACAAAATATATAGCGAAATCGTTTAGGGAAACAGAAGGCTCCAGGACGTCCGCGCAAATTACAACTTTATGAATTTGTTGTGTAAATGTTGCGTTATTAATTGTCCACTATATATAACTTACAAACATATATGTAATAGGATAGCAGACTAGACGAAAGGTTTTCTATATTATGTATTAATCAATACGTGTGATATCCTGCGCTAGCTACAAATATTTTTACCACGTTTTTATTAGCTCGTTTTCTTGACTGTTTGTTCTCAATTTTGTCTGTACTCAACTTTGTTTATTCTCAATTTTGTCTGTAGTCAGTTTTCTCTGCATATTGCTTTTACAATATACTTTGTCTGTATATTGTCTGGGTTTTGACATTGTTAAAACGTTTGGAAACACTTTATTTTGAGTCACATTTTACATTTAGCCATTTCTTTTACAAATAATCACTTGAAGCACAGCTGGCGCACGGAATACGCCACTTGATTCTATAAGACACGTCTCAGATAACTTTAAACTAATTATGGCGTCTTCGCCGGCTTATAACTCTAAAACTAAAGGTTAGCTCTAGTTAGCTCTTTTAAAGTTAAACTCTAGGTTAGGTTAGATTAACTATTAATAACTAATCACGCATTAGTTATCTAGATAGATTATTCAGTTATCTACAAGAACATGCTTATTCATTTTCTTTAAAAAGCTAAAAAAGTTAAAGGTTCTTCTGTAATTTCAGAAAACCTGGAAGTTTCTTCGAAAATTATACAAAGTGAAGTCTAAGTCGATATCGTGTGAAATAGAAGAAATCTGGTAATTCCGTCAATATATCTAGATAGATAATTTAATAGCCTAAAAGAATCTAGTTTGAAACTTCTATTACTACTTACTTACTTACTTACTCCTAGGCGCTACAGCCCATGAAGCGCCTTGGCCTCTCTGACGATCGTAGCCCAATCCTGGCGATCTTCAGCTCGTTTCCTCCATCTTCTGACTCCCATCTTTCGTAAGTCATCATCCAGCCATCGTTTCCGTGGTCTCCCTTTGCACCTTCTGCCACCTGGGTTTCCTCTGTGTACCTTCTTGACAGACCTGTCATCTGGCATTCGCTCTACATGGCCCAACCATCTTAGTCTATTACTCTTTATTTCCAAAACTATGTCAGCATGACCGTATAGTTCCTCCAATTCCCTATTTTTCCGTATTCTCCATTGCCCTGCGTCATTCACTGCTCCAAAAATCTTTCTTAATATTTTCATTTCCCATCTTCTCAGACATTCCTCTTCTGCCACCCTCATTGTCCATGTTTCTGAGCCATACATTACCACCGGCCTTATAACCGTTCGATAGACAGTTATCTTCGATTTTCTGTTCAGGCTACGTGACTTGAGAATCTTAATCAGGGCCCAGTATGCTCTGTTTCCCGCTGCAATCCTTGCTTTTATTTCTTCACTTATGCTGTTATCATTAGTTACCAAAACTCCCAAGTACTTAAACTTCTCACAACTCTCATAGTTGACTCCATTCAACTTTATGAGTTTGTCTTTCACCGCTGTGTTTCTCCTGGAAGAGAAGATATACTGTGTTTTGGCGCCGTTCACTCGAAGCCCCAATTCTTCTGCCTCCTTTTCTAACCTACACAACCCATCATCCAGCTCTTTAAATCTTCGAGACAGCATACACACATCATCCGCATACGCCAAATTCTGGTTCATGGGGTTAAACAGAGTACCACCTGGGTTGTTGGTCTCCACTTTTCTTATCACTCTCTCCAGTACTATGTTGAAAAGTAGTGTGGATAATACATCACCCTGTCTTAACCCTTGGTTGACTTCAAATTCCTTCGTAAGTTTTCCTTCTACTTTAACTTGGCATTTCGTTCTGTTGAGGGTCATTTGTATCAGACGTATTAGCTTATATGGACACTCCATATCCATCAGAGTCTGATACAGCTGTTTTCTTTTCACGCTATCATAAGCTTGTCTGAAGCCCACAAAGAGCTGATGTGTATCCACATTATACTTGCCTTATCGTGAAGATATGGTCGGTCGTTGATCTACCCTGTCGAAAACCACACTGATAATCTCCTAGAATCTCGTCTGCAAAAGGAGTGAGTCTCATAGCAATGACTTTTGCTAAGACTTTGTACACAACACTGAGTAAAGCTATGCCACGGTAGTTTTCACATTTTTCTTTGTCCTTCTTATGAATCGGGCAAATAATGGCCAAGTTCCACTCCTCCGGCATCACTTCTTTTTCCCATACTTCGACAATTAGCTGATGGACAAGACGTGTTAAATGTTCACCCCCACCCTTAATCATCTCTGTTGAAATGTTATCCCTTCCTGGGGCCTTATTATTCTTCAAGAGTTTGATTGCCAATCTGACTTCCTCTATTGTAGGTGTGGGTACAGGCATTTCGTCCTGGCTAACACTGTGCAACGGCTGGCCATTGCCGGTTTCCGTTTGTTCCGATGCTACAATCTATATTGTTGCATTCAGCAGTTCGCTGAAATACTCAGCCCACCGGTCTAGAATCTGTTCTTCTCCTCCTATAAAATTTCCTTCTTTATCTCTGCAGAACACAGCACGTGGTTGGAAACCTTTCTTCAGCTCCTGAATTCTTTTATAGAATTTCCTTACCTCCTGGGTGTTATGTTCTTCCTCTAGTTCAGTAATCCATTTCTTCTCTGATTCTCGTTTCTTTCTTCTACAGATTTTGTCTGCCTCCTTTCTTTTGTTCTTGAATTCTTCTGTATTATACCTAGTAGACCTGCTTAGCATTTTCTTCCTTGCCTCATTTCTCTCCGTCATTGCCTTTTTACAATCTTCATCAAACCATCCTGACCTTTTAACCCTTTCTTCCATCCCCAACACTTCTTCGGCGGTTTCTTGTAGGACATCCCTCATCATACTCCATTTCCCTTCTATACTTTCCGCTGCCCAGATTTGTTTAGCCTCAAACTTCTTCTGTAGTTCTGCTTCATACTGTTGGGATAATTCCTTCTCCTTTAGTTTTGCAACGTCGTATCTTCTTGGAGCTTTCCTATTTTCTCCAGATCTATAAACCGCAATACGTTGTCTATATTTCACTCTAACCATATAATGATCCGAGTCGCAGTCAGCTCCCCTACAACTGTCGACTTCAAGGACATCAGATGCATGTCTCCTGTCAATTGCTACATGAAACTTCTATTAGTGTTCCATTTATTTCTGTAATTTTGGTTAAGCTTGAAACTTAAAGTTCAAGTTTGTGAGTCTATATCTTCTAAACTGGTCGTAATAAGTCGTAAGTCCTAAAAGTCTAGTAATCCCATTCACATATCCAAAAAGATAATTTAATTACCTAACAGGATCTTGTTTAAAACTTCTGATGACATTCCACATTTTCAATTGAAGAACTGCTGGATCATTGTAGGTCCCTGACAAGAAATGAAATCTCGTCAAGATTCACCCAGTAAAAGGTTATTATAAAACCTTGAGGAACTACTGAAGCGTTGTAGTTCCTTGAGAAGAACTAGAATCCTGTTATTATAGCGATTATAACAAAATTGTTTAGGAACTACTGGATCATTGTAGGTCTCTGAGAAGGAAGTACAGTGGTACCTCGACATACGAGTGCCCCAACATACGAGTTTTTCGAGATACGAGATATTTTTGCTTTGAGTTACGAGCGGAATTCGAGATACAAGTTCGGTTTAGTTAGCAGGTCGGCCGGTAGAACGTTCTTGCGCGTGCCACACCACCAGGGTCAGTGAATCAGTTAGCAGCCTGCTCCCGCTGTGATAAGTTGTGTTCGCGTTTTGTGTTGCGTTTACGTTTACAATTGTAGTTCATTTATTTGTATAACCATGGATCGGAAGAAAGTTTGTGAAAAGTCAAGTGCTAAGAAAAAGATGATGAGTATTGAATTAAAACGTGAAATTATAGAAAAACAGGAGCAAGGTGTTCGAGTTGTTGACTTGTCGAGGCAATATGTGCGTAGTACGTCCATGATATGTACTGTGCTTAAAGAGAAGGAGTTGATAAAGAGTGTAACGCCGGCTAAGGGCCTTACGATAATTTCCAAGCTGCGAACCTCCTTTCATGAAAATATGGAGAAACTGCTGATGGTGTGGATGACAGAGAAGCAGCTCCAAGGAGATACCTTGACGCAGACCATCATTTGCGAGTAGGCAAGAGCGATCTACGGAGATTTTCTGAAGCAAACCCCGCAGACTTCCATCGACGAGGCATCGGAAGAATCATTTAAAGCCAGCCGGGGCTGGTTTTCGAATTTCAAAATGATGACCGGTATTCACTCCGTTGTCAGGAATGGTGAGGCAGCAAGCTCAGATATGAAAGCAGCTGAGGATTACATTAAAACGTTTTCCGATCTAATAAAAGCCCAAGGATATATCTCTCAGCAAGTCTTCAACTGTGATGAGCCAGGGCTGTTCTGGAAAAAGATGCCGAATAGAACATGTATAACGGCAGAGGAGAAGATGATGCCAGGTCACAAAGATTAGAGACAGATTGACTCTAGCACTGTGCGCCAATGTGAGTGGCGACTGCAAGATCAAGCTTCTGCTCGTTCACCATACGGAAAACCCCAGAGCATTTAAGTCACATAAGCTTTTGAAAGTAAAAGTGCAAGTTATGTGGAGGTCGAACCCGAAGGCATGGGTCACCAGGAAGTTCTTTGTGGAGTGGGTAAACCTGGTTTTCGGCCCTTCAGTTAAGAAATATCTACAGGAAAAAAACCTACCCCTGCAAGCCCTTCTCATCCTCGACAATGCCCCTGCTCATCCACCAAACCTCGAAGATGACATCCTCTAGGAGTTCAAATTTATAAAGGTTCTCTACCTATCACCCAACACCACTCCTATCCTGCAGCCCATGTATCAGCAGGTGATTTCTAATTTTAAGAAGCTATACACCAAGCATCTGTTTCGGCGCTGCTTTGAAGTGATGGAGACCACAAACTACACCCTTCGAGAGTTCTGGAAGGACCACTTTAATATCGCGATTTGCCTAAAAATTATCCATCAGGCCTGGCTGGGTGTTACAACGAGGACCTTGACCTCTGCATGGAAAAAGCTGTGGCATGAAGCTGTAGCTGAAAGGATCTACGAAGAATTGGAACCCGGTATGTCAGTAGTAAATCCATGGGTCTAGAGGTGGAAGAGAGAGACGTGAACAAGCTCGTCGAGAAGCACACCCAGGAACTGACGATTGAGGAGATACAATAGTTACAGTCACAGCAGCATACGGAGGTCATGCAAGAGATTGGTTTCGAGGAATCAGAGGAGGAAGAGGTTATTTCTACAAGTGAGATAAAGGAGATCTTGGGAATGTGGGAGAGAGTTTCACAGTTCGTGGAAAAGAAACACCCACAAAAAGTTGCAACTGGTCGTGCATCTGATCTTTTTAATGACACTTGCCTAACTCATTTCCGGAACATTCTGAGAGGGAGGAAGAAACAAACCTCCTTGACATGTTTTTTTCTAAACGGCCTACAGGTGAAAGCTAGAAAATGTAGCGAAAAAGGCAAAGACCAGTGAGGATATCTAATTTATTTCTTTACATTCTCTTTTTTGTTTTTGTACAATAAATATTTGTCATTTATAAATACGTTTTTATTATTCAAAACCACGTAACAAAAATAACTGGGGTGACATTTTGGGGGTTGGAACGAATTAATGGTAGTTCAATTGTTTTGTATGGGGAAATTTGCTTCGAGATACGAGTAATTCAAGATATGAGCAAGGTTGCGGAACGAATTAAACTCGTAAGTCGAGGTACCACTGTAAGTCTGGTCCTAGGGAGATTATAATTTAATGAACGACTGATGGGTTATTATAACAACTTGAGGAATAACTGGTTCATTGTAGATTCTTAAGAAGAACCAGAATCCTGCTTTTATAGCGAGTATAACGCAATTAAAGGAGTTGTTCCAAATTTTTAATTTAATTAAAGAACTTCTGTATTACTGTAGTTCCCTTAAAAGGAATGAAGTCTCATCATTATAGGGATCATAACAAAATTGAACAAGCATTAGGTTAACCTTGAGGAGCTTCTGGATCATTGTAGATCCTTGAGAAGAACCAGAAACCTGCTGCTATAGCGATAATAACGAAAGTTAACGAGTGGTAGGTTCTTATAGAACCTTGAGGAATTTTGATATTTTTGCAATTTTTTAATTAAGGAACTTCTGAAACATTGTAAGTCCCTGAGAAGAAATCTCATCATTATACGGATCATAACAAAATTTAACGAGTAATAGGTTAACCTTGAGAAACTTCTGGATCATTATAGATACTTTAGAAGACACAGAATCCTGCTGTTTTAGCGATTATAACGAAATTGAAAGAATACTAGGTTCTTATTCGCTCCGTGCATAACCGCGCTTAGCGCCACCCGTGGCCCAAAAGACAACTTCGTCTCCAATAATGGTGTATAAAAACAACAGGCAAAAACAAAGAATAATTATTTTAAATATATTTCTAGTTTATTTCGATCTAAAGTTACAAATAAACAAGATTCTTCGCTGTACACTGTACACCGCTGTACACTATATAATAGTTCTTGTTCACTATACCGCATTTCCGGCAGATTTCACTCTATCATAACTTTTGAACGGCTTAACACAGAGACTTCTAGTTTCCACCAATCGATTCAGCGTCCCAAAATTAGTCGGAGAACGTATATAATATTCCCTGGGAAGCTTTCAGTTAAGAAATACCATGGACTCGGGAAGTCTAGACCGCGGAAACGACGAAATGCGAGAAAATCGTTTTTTTCAAAATCGTTATTTTTTGAGACACAGCAAAATTTAAGTTCGTTTCTGAAAGCATTTTTGCTTCTCATTACAGATATGCAAATTATATGTCGCTATCTCTTCCGGTTCACTTTCGCCTGCAAAAATTGAAGAAATTTTTATGAAATTTCGGCGCTCTAGTGGAGATCTCGGAAAGTCCTGAATTTTCCTCGGATAATCTTAGTGTAACCCTAGGAAAATGACCTTCTGAAAACTATGCCGCAATCCGTTTTTAATTATATGCAACTGTTTCCGAGATATCTACTTAGCAAATCGAGAATCGGCTAAATTTTTGTTTAAAATTTATCGACTAATTATTGAATGTTTCCGGACAATTTATACATCGACCTGTTCGTCTTGTCGTGTAGTTTCTGTGTGCCGATAATGATTTCGCTACTCTTTACCGTTTTCTAAAAAACCGAAAAAAACCGAAAAAGCATGTATTTTTCGAACGAAATGATGGAAAATTTTTGTCGAAATTTTGTTGGCAAATTTTCTTTGTGATTTTTTTTGGTTACACTAAGGAAATCGAAATGCTGAAAACGGTTTTCCAGTTAATTTAGCTCTAAAGTTACAAATAAACAAATTTATTTTTTTTTTTTTTCGCTGTACACAATAACACATTTCCTACTGATTTGACGCTGTCACAACTTTTGAACCGCTCACCACAGCGACTTCTAGTCTTCACCAATCGATTCAGCATCCCAAAATTAGTTAGAGAACGTATATAATATTCCCTTGGAAGCTTTCAGTTAAGAAATACCATCGACTCGGGAAGTCTAGACCGCGAAACCGACTAAATGCGAGAAAATCGTTTTTTTCAAAATCGTAATTTTAGGAGTCACAGCAAAATTTAAAAACGTTTCTGAAAGTATTTTTGCAGCTGATTACAGATATGCAAATTATATTTCGCTAGCTCTTTCGCATGCAAAAATTGAAGAAATTTTTTTGAAATTTCGGCTATCTAGTGGAGATCTCGGAAAGTGGTGAATTTACCGCGGACATTCTTAGTTTATCCATAGAGAAATGACCTTCTGGAAACGATACCGCAATCCGTTTTTTATTATTTGTAACCATTTCCGAGATATTTACTTGGCAAATCGAGAATCGGGTAAATTTCAGTTTGAAATTTATCAACGAATTATTGAATATTTGCGGACAATTTACACATCAACTTGTTCGTCTTGTCGTGTAGTTTCTGTGTGCCCAAAATGATTTCGCTGCTGTTTACCGTTTTCGAAAAAATCGAAAAAAATGAAAAAGCATGTATTTTTGAACGAAAGATGGAAAAAAAATTGTCGAAATTTTTTTTGCAAATTGTTTTCGTGACTTTTTTTTGGTTACACGAAGTAAATCGAAGTGCTGAAAACGGGGTTGCAGTTAATTTCGCTCTAAAGTTACAAATAAACAAATTTTATATTTTTTTCGCTGTAAACAATCACACATTTCCTACTGATTTGACGCTGTCATAACTTTTGAACCGCTCACCACAGAGATTTCTAGTCTTCACCAATCGATTGAGCGTCCCAAAGTTAATCGGAGAACGTATATAATATTCCCTGGAAAGCTTTCAGTTAAGAAATACCATCGACTCGGGAAGTCTAGACCGCGAAAACGACGAAATGCGAGAAACTCGATTTTTTCAAAATCGTTACTTTTTGAGTCACAGTAAAATTGAAAAACGTTTCTGAAAGCATTTTTGCTGCTGATTACAGATATGCAAATTATATTTCGCTAGCACTTTCGGTTCACTTTCGCCTGCAAAAATTCAAGAAATTCTTATGAAATTTCGGCGCTCTAGTGGATATGTCGGAAAGTCGGAAATTTACCGCGGACAGTCTTAGTGTATCCATAGGGAAATGACTTTCTGAAAATGATGCCGCAATCCGTTTTTAATTATCTGCAACCGTTTCCGAGATATTTACTTAGTAAATCGAGAATCGGGTAACTTTCAGATTGAAATTTCTTGACGAATTATTGAATCTTCGCGAACAATTTACACATCGACTTGTTCGTCTTATCGTGTAGTTTCTGTGTGCCCAAAATGATTTCGGTGCTCTTTACCGTTTTCGAAAAAATCGAAATAAACCGAAAAAGCATGTATTTTTTGAACAAAATGATGGAAAATTTTTGTCGAAATTTTTCTTTAAAAATTTTTTCGTGATTTTTTTTTTGGTTACACGAAGGAAATCGAAATGTTGAAAACAATTTTCCAGTTTATTTCGCTCTAAAGTTACAAATAAACAAATTTAAAAAAAAAATCGCTGTACACAATCACACATTTCCTACTGATTTGACGCTGTCATAACTTTTGGACCGCTCACCACAGAGACTTCTAGTCTTCACCAATCGATTCAGCGTCCCAAAATTAGTCGGGGAACGTATATAATATTCCCTGGGAAGTTTTCAGTTAAGAAATACCATTGACTCGAGAAGTCAGCGGAACATTAAAAAAATTAAATTTGCTAAGAGATGAGACTACACTTTCCTAGAAAGTCCAACTAGTTTACTAACCATCGAGTTCCAACTGGACTGTTAATTTCTGATTAATTTTCTTGTTAGAACTAGTTGGAGTAGGTAGTCAATATTTCGTAGGTAGACAGCCAAATAAGTTGGCTAATAGATTCTGTTAAAAAATCCGCACTAAATCAATTAGCTTGTCTAAAAAATAGTTTTATCCAAGTCCTGATGTAAAAATTAAATTTCTGGTAGGGTTTTACTAAAACTTTGATATCTAGTGAACTAATCATAGCAAGTGGTTGAGATTTGGGTTAGATATAGCTAACTAAACTATCTAGGCCACACTACAACAAATTCCGAAAAAAATCGTTTAGTTTTAGCACAATTAGACAAGAAAATTTATCGTTGGTTTCATTCACACTACTAAGAAACTAGTTGGACTAGGTAGATAATTTTTGGGTAAGTTGATAGCTAGATAAGTTATCTAATAGATTATGTCACTAGCTATGCACTATCTGAATTAGTTTGTCTAAGAGTAAGCTTTATTCAAATTAGTGTTTAAAGTGTTTGGTAGAGTTTTACTAGAACTTTAATATCAAGTAAACTAAATAGTGTACGATATTGAATTTTGGCATAAATATAGTGAACTAAATTATCTATGCTATACCGCCACAAATTATAAAAAAAGTCAATTAGTTTAAGCACAATTAGACAACAAAATATATCGTTGGTTTTATTCGCACTACAAAGAAACTAGTTGCACTAGGTAGATAATTTTTGGTATGTAGATAGCTAGATAAGTTGCCTAATATAATACTATCTGAATTAGTTTGTCTAAAGTTAAGCTTTATTCAAATTAGTGTTTAATGTATTCGGTAGAGTTTTACTAGAACTTTAATGTCGAGTAAACTAAATAATGTACGATATTGAAATTTGACTTAAATATAGTTAACTAAATTATATAGGCTACACCACTACAAATTCTGTAAAAAATCAATTAGTTTTAGCACATTTAGACAACAAAATTTTTCGTTGGTTTTATTCGCACTACAAAGAAACTAGTTGTGCTAGGTAGATAATTTTTGGTAAGTAGATAGCTAGTTAAGTTACCTAATAGATTATGTCACTGACTATGCACTGTCTGAATTAGTTTGTCTCAAGTTAAGCTTTATTCAAATTAGTGTTTAAAGTGTTCGGTAGAGTTTTACTAGAACTTTAATGTCGAGTAAACTAAATAATGTACGGTATTGAAATTTGGCTTCAATATAGTTAGCTAAATTATCTAGGCTACACCACAACAAATTCTGTAAAAAATCAATTAGTTTTAGCTCAATTAGACAAGAAAATTTATCGTTGGTTTCATTCACACTACAAGGAAACTAGTTGGACTATGTGGATAATTTTTGGGTAAGTAGATAGCTGGATAAGTTATCTAGTAGATTATGTCACTATATATGCACTATTTGAATTAGTTTGTCTATAGTTACGCTTCATTCAAATTAGTGTTTAAAGTGTTCAGTAGAGTTTTACTAGAACTTTAATACCGAGTAAACTAAACAGTGTACGATATTGAAATTTGGCTTGAATATAGTTAACTAAATTATCTAGGCTTCACTACAACAAATTCTGAAAAAAGTCAATTAGTTTTAGCACAATTAGACAACAAAATCTTTCGTTGGTTTTATTCGCACTACAAATAATCTATTTGGCTTGGCTACTTTAGACCGCGGAAACGACGAAATCCGAGAAAATCGTTTTTGTCAAAATCATTATTTTATGAGTCACAGCAAAATTTAAAAACGTTTCTGAAAGCATTTTTGCCGCTGATTACAGATATGCAAATTATATTTCTCGAGCTCTTTTGGTGCGCTTTCGCCTGCAAAAGTTGAAGAAATTTTTATGAAATTTCGGCGCTCTAGTGGAGATCTCGGAAAGTCGTGTATTCCCCGCGGACAGTCTTAGCGTACCCATAGGAAAATGATCTTCTGAAAACGATGCCGCAATTTGTTTTTAATTATCTGCAACTGTTTCCGAGATATCTACTTAGCAAATCGAGAATCGGGTAAATTTCAGTTTTAAATTTATCGACGAATTATTGAATATTTCCGGACAATTTACACATCGATGTGTTCGTCTTGTCGTGTAGTTTCTATGTGCCAAAAATGATTTCGCTGCTGTTTACCATTTCCGAAAAAATCTAAAAAAACTGAAAAAGCATGTATTTTTCGAACGAAATGATGGAAAATTTTTGTCGAAAATTTTTTTGCAAATTTTTTTCGTGTTTTTTTTTTTGTTACACGAAGGAAATCGAAGCGCTAATAACGGTTTTCCAGTTTATTTCGTTCTAAAGCTTCAAATAAACAAATTTTATATATTTTTTCGCTGTACACAATCACACATTTCCTACTGATTTGACGCTGTCATAACTTTTAAACCGCTCACTACAGAGACTGCTAGTCTTCAGCAATCAATACAGCGTCCCAAAATTAGTCGGAAAACGTATATAATATTCCCTGCGAAGCTTTCAGTTAAGAAATAACATCGACTCGAGTAGTCTAGACCAGTGGTGCGCAAACCGTGGTTCGCGACCCCCAGAGGGGTCGAATGACATTTTATTTGGGTCGTTAAATTGATACAAAATTTAAGGTTTTTCTTGTGTAAGTATCAGGTAGCAGTAAAATAGTTAATTTTCAATATAAACAAATTTAAAAAACGTCTACTTTCTGTCCGGGAGTAGCGACAAAATGTTGGGTCGCAAATAAGAATAATTTCCGCACCACTGCTTTAGAGGATCTATGGCTGGTTTGATAGTATATTTAATTAAAAGCTTCTTATGAATATGATATTTGTTTTCCGAGTAATTTTGAGATGCTGAATCAATTCGTAGAAGCCAGAAGCCCATGTGATAAGCCGTTCAAAAGTTATGACATCCTATCTGCGGAAAATGCGAGAAAATGCAATTAAATTGAATTCATCATTTATCAGGTTAATCGAAAATTTCAAAGAGTGTCTGAAAGTGGTTTCCCTGCTAGTTGTAAATATACAAATTGCATTTGGCTAGCCGCCACCGTTCGCGAGATATCACTTAATAAAGCTGGCAAAATCGAACGAAATTTTGCGAAATTTAGTCGCCTGAGCAGAGAATTGGGAAACAAATTAATATTTTTGAGGGAATCAAAGTGCACCGACAGGGAAATGAGCTCCTGAAATGACGATGCCGCAATCCCTTTTAAATTTCTAGTTACAGTGTGCCGAAAATGATTTCGCTGGTACTTTCGGAAAAGATCGAAGAAAACCGAAAACGCACTTTTTTCCTGTCAATCAAAACGATGGATTTTTTTGGGGACTTTGTTGGCAAAATTTTCAATTTATCCAAAGGATATGGACGAAACCTCGATTTCACACAATTTTGTACTTTATTTCGTTCAAAAGTTCAAAACGCCCATTTTCCATGTTTTAACCATTTCCTCTCACTTATTGTATAATTTTTCTGCTGAATAATTTAGCTGAATTGCTTATGCATCTTGTGAGATTAAATTTGTGATAATCAGTTGAAAATAGACCTTTTTACGGTTAGTTAACCGCATGCCCGTTTATCATGTTTAAAACGCGGAGATATGAAAGTTTCGGGCACATTTTGTTATTTTCACTGGTTATACGTAAAAAAGTGTCCGAAAACCTGTCGGAAATTGATGCATGCGAACAAAAAAACTATGAAAACTATGAAAAGGTCTATTGCCCGAGAAGTGCACAGTAGTAGTTTGCAAGCCGTGGGTCGTGAGCCCCAAAGGGGTCAATACAGAACAGAGAAATTTAAAGCTTTTCATGTGTCAGTATCAGGTAGCAGTAAAACAGCGAAATGCAAATAAAAACAAATTAAAAACGTCTATTTTCTATTCAGGGGTCGCGATAAAATTTAACACAAAATGATGGGTCGCAAATGAAAATAGTTGGCGCACCACTGGTCTATACCACGGAAACGACAAAATGCAAGAAAATCGATTTTTTCAAAATCGTTATTTTTTGAGTCACAGCTAAATTTAAAAACGTTTCTGAAAGCATTTTTGCTGCTGCTTACAGAAATGCAAATTATATTTCGCTAGCTCTTTCGGTTCATTTTCGCCAGCAAAAATTGAAGAAATTTTTATGAAATTTCGGCGCTCTAGTAGATATATCGGAAAGTCGTCAATTTACCGCGGACAATCTTAGTGTATCCATAGGAAAATTACCTTCTGAAAACGATGCCGTAATCCGTTTTCAATTATCTGCAACCATTTCCAATATATCTACTTAGCAAATCGAGAATCGGGTAAATTTCAGTTTTGCAATTTACCGACGAATTATTGAATATTTCCGGAAAGTTTACACCACGACTTGTTCGTCTTGTCGTGTAGTTTCTGTGTGCCCAACATGATTTCGCTGTTTTTTACAGTTTTCGAAAAAATCTACAAAAACCGAAAAGTATGTATTTTTCGAACGAAATGATGGAACGACGGAAACGACGAAATACGAGAAAATCCATTTTTTCAAAATCGTTATTTTCTGAGTCACAGCAAAATTTTAAAACGTTTCTGAAAGCATTTTTGCTGCTGATTACAGATATGCAAATTATATTTCGCTAGCTCTTTCGGTTCACTTTCTCCTGCAAAAATTGAAGAAATTTTAATGAAATTTCGGCGCTCTAGTGGAGATCTCGGAAAGTCGTGAATTTATCTCGGATAATCTTGGTGTATCCATTGGAAAATGACCTTCTGAAAACGATGCTGCAATCCGTTTTAAATTATCTGCAACCGTTTCCGAGATATCTACTTAGCAAATCGAAAATCGGATAAATTTCAGTTAGAAATTTTTCGACGAATTATTGAATATTTCCGGACAATTTATACATTGACTTGTTCGTCTTGTCGTGTAGTTTCTGTGTGCCCAAATTGATTTCGCTGCTCCTTTCCGTTTTCGCAAAAATTGAAAAAAACCGAAAAAGCTGGTATTTTTCGAACGAAATGATGGAATTTTTGTCGAAAATTTTGTTGGAAATTTTTTTCGTGATTTTCTTTTGGTTACACGAAGGAAATCGAAGTGTTGAAAACGGTTTTCCAGTTTTTTTCGCTCTAAAGTTACAAATATACAAATTTTATATCTTTTTCGCTGTACACAATCACACTAGTTTCAGTTTCCTACTGATTTGACGTCATAACTTTTGAACCGCTCACCACAGAGACTTCTAGTCTTCACCAATCGATTTGGCGTCCCAAAATTTGCCAAAGAACGTATATAATATTCCCTGGGAAGGTTTCAGTTAAGAAATACCATCGACTCGGGAAGTCTAGACCGCGGAAACGACAATTGCGAAAAAATAGATTTTTTCAAAATCGTTATTTTTTGAGTCAAAAAATAGGAAGTCGAAGTGCTGAAAACGGTTTACCAGTTTATTTCGCTCTAAAGTTACAAATAAACAAATTTTATATTTTTTTCGCTGTACACAATCACACATTTCCTACTGATTTGACGATGTCATAATTTTTGCACTGCTCACCACAGAGACTTCTAGTCTTCACCAATCGATTCAGCGTCCCAAAAGTAGTCGGAAAGCGTATATAATATTCCCTATGAGGCTTTCAGTTAAGAAATACCATCGACACGGGAAGTCTAGACCGCGGAAACGACGAAATGCGAGAAAATCGATTTTTTCAAAATTGTTATTTTTTGAATCACAGCAAAATTTAAAAACGTATCTGAAAGCATTTTTGTTGCTGATTACAGATATGCGAATTATATTGCGATAGCTCTTTTCGTTCACTATCACCTGCAAGAATTGTAAGAACATTCTGCAAGAATATTTAATCTTATAGAACCTTGAGGGACTTCTAATGTAAATTCAGATTTTTAATTGAGGCACTGCTGGATCATTGTAAGTCCTTAAGAAGAAATTAAGTCTTGTCGTTATAGCGATTATAACTAAATGAACGAGTAATAAATAGCTTGTTATAAGACCTTGAGGAACTTGTAGATCATTGGAAAACCTTAAGAAGAACTGATATTTTAGCGATTATAATGAACATATAAGTAGTAAGCCCTTATAGAACCTTGAAGAAATGCTACATTATTGTGGATTCCTGAAAGTATTAACAGGATTAAACGAGTAGTAGATCCTTACGAACTTTCCTAAATTATTGTAGACCAGTCAACTAAACCAGCGATTCTCAATGTGGGCGATATCGCCCTCCAGTGGGCGATGACATCGTTTTGGGGGTCGCTACGTGGGCAGGGAGCGATATTGGGGGGGAGTATGTAGGTTGAAAGGAATGTTTACTAGATCTTCACAACAGAACACAGATGGACTTCGTGCTTCATAGAAGTTATCATAACTAATTGCAATGTTGATTAAACGAATTGATAAAATATCTGAAAATATAGCAGAATCTTTCTTTGCAAAGAGATGAAAGTGTGTTCTCTGGACATGAATAATTATTGCTACGATTATTGAATTTTTGGAAAATCATAAAGTATCGGTTAGTGTTTCAAGGTATAGCTAAATAAGCTCGTCATATTTGTTTGAAATATTTAATACCATAAATTTGAAACCACAAGGTGAAAAAGTCTCGCTAATTAAAACAAGTCGGAAATTTCAGCACTTGCTGAAAAATTGTTACTTTTTATGAATTCTATAAATTCCCAAATCTGATGGAAATTCAGGAAACTTCTGAAATCATCTGATGATTAGAAATATCTGATGAACATTTACAATTATTCACAATTATGTATATCATTTGGGCATGTTATATAATGATAAGAAATTCAAAGATTTGTTTAATTTTGAAGTACCTGATTATAGCGCCATTTTCAAGTTATGAAAGAGGAGGCCCCGTTTTGGAAGATGTGTTAGTCCTGTTTCCAAATGATATCGACTTAAAAGCCACATTCAAAAACTCATGAGGAATTTCGGTTGCATTGACCACTATCTAACACTAACTTTGTCCAAAAGTCGCAAAGAAACTATTAATAGCTTTTCCAACTTCATACTTAGTCGAACGTGTTGTTTGTTTTGCAGCTTGTAATAAAACAAAATATGTACTGGATATTGTAAAACTTGGAGATCTGCGTTTAAATCTCATGAACAATGAAATAAATCAATTAGATAAATTGATATCGCAACATCAATAGCATCCTTCCCATTAATTATATAGTATAGTATGAGTAATATGATAGATTTGGGGGGTGTTAAATTAACTTTAGCATATCACAGGTGGGCGATGAGACAAATAAGTTTGAGAAACACTGAACTAAACTATTAGATCATTATGGATCCTTGAGGATTACTCCATAAAAAAATCTTTGGAAGCATCTGCATCAGTTTCCACTCTTACCTACAAAAACCCTAATTACTACTACCAAGATTATTGAATTATTATTAACCCTAATACTATACTAAGATCATTGTATTCTTAGCCTTGTATATAGCAACACACTGTTTTTTTTTGAGTATTTTCGACAGTTTTATCCACATTTGATTAGTCACGTTTCATACATTGTTATTTCAAACTTTGCAACGAGATTGTTTAAATAATCCAAGCAATAAATACTTGAACTCGTGCGGTTCCTATCAAAAACAAACAATTTGTGGCTTGAAACGTAATTGGCGGCTGGGTCAACGACCAAGCGGTGACGTCGAAGCCGATAGGCAACGGATTAATTTAATAATAATTATAATTTATAACAACAAAGGAATATATAAATAATTTTATACAACTATATCAGGAGTGTAGGAGGCAGCAGAAGCTGCACTATCATGTATGGAATGTAAACACGGATCCACGTGACTGCGTACACGGCGTGTGTTACGTAACATGAACTCCGGCGAAACCTGGTTATGTAATTCCCAATATATTGTGGAATATCACAAAACTGTTTAATCAGTCAATGCTTGATTAAACAAGACTGTGTAATTAATATGTCTTGTGATAGTTGAGACGGATTAAGCTATATAAGATATGATTATACAGATAATTACTATCTAGTTTTATATAATGTTGCCCTTTTTAAATGTTAAGTTATGTTGCGTTAGATTAGGTTGTGTTCAAACTTAGTTATTGATTTTAGCAAAATTTGTGTTTTCTTCAATTTCTCAACATGATAACTTTGAACGATTTATGCTAGAGACTTCCGGTTTTCACCATTGGATTCAGCTTGCCAAAATTACTCGAAAAACGTTTAAAGTTTTGCTAGAAAGCTTAAAATTGCGAAAAACACTTCGACCCAGTCTTCAAAATATTTGGAGGTTTTTCTTGTTTTCTCTAGTGATTTTAATAAGTTTAGACTCAAAAGATGCACAAGAAAGTCTTGCGTAAGAAACCCGTTGGAAAACAATTAAATCTTGCTAATTTATTACTTACCAATGCAATTAATTCTTTTTCTAGGCTAAACGGGAGCTTCAGCAAGTGGTAGAACGTCTGGATCAGCAACAAAGATCCCAAAACCAAAGCTCTCCGTGGAAAATGCTGCTGGAACCGCGAGTCTTCAAGCCGTTCTTCATCATCAACTTCTTCAACCTGATGCAGATCTTCTCTGGGACCTACCTAGTCGTCTTCTACGCCGTGGATATAATCTCCAACATCGGAGGGGAAGAAATTGATAATTTCCTAGCGGCGGTGTTAACAGCTGGCGTGCGTTTTATCTTCACTATCTTAGCTAGTGTTCTATTGGGTTTCATAGGTCGTAGATCGTTGGCTATGACTTCTGGGATAGGCACAGGGTTTTCGGCGTTGTGCCTAGGCACTTACTTGTTCTTCCAGGCGGATTGCAATGGGGGTGGTTATTTCGCGGCGATTTGTGTCTTCTTCTACGTCGCGACAAACACGATTGGTTTTATGATTTTACCCGGGGTTTTGCTGGGGGAGCTTTACCCTGCGAAGATTCGCGGTTTTGCCGGTGGTTTGACGTTCACCATGTTCAACTTTATCTTGTTCGGCATCGCCAAAATCTTCCCGTTCATTCGAGATTCCATCGGCGTGCACGGGGTGTTCTGGCTTTTCGGCGGAGCTTCCTTGCTAGCCAGCGTCTTTCTGTATTTGATGCTGCCGGAAACTAGAGGAAAGTCCCTCGTTGAGATTGAGGATTACTTTGGGGAAGACAATATCTTGTGGGTGACGAGGAACAAAGGTGTGAGTGGGAGGTATAAAAACGGAGAGTCTGTTTAGTGAAGCAAATAAGGTTTTCTTAGTTTCTAAAAAAAAATGTGATAAATTTCGGTTAAATTTTTGTTTTTATTATCGAAATTCTGTAACCTTTCGGGAAGTAGTCTTGTATTTATTTATTTATTTCTTGTCTGTGTAGTTTAGTTACCGCACTTGAAGTATAGCAGAGCGAGAGAACGCCGAAAATTTGTCTGTCAGTCGTTCGGCGGTCTCTGACCAAGATACACGCAAGTTACATAGCTGTTGAAAAAGACTAGGGAATATGCATGAAATTTGAATTTGATTCAAATATTTTCTTTTCAAATCTTAATTGATCGGACATTTGAACTAAAGCACTATTTTTGTAATTAATTTCGTTTTAAATACTCAAAATTAATAAACAAAAGCAAAATCTAGCAAATTAAGCAAATTAAGCGAGGGAAATTCGAATTTGTAAAACGCAACATCATTGGTTAACCCATTTACTGCCGCCGTGACACCGGTGACCCGGCGGTGTTTCCATACTTTTTTTGCATATTACAGATACGCACGTCACGAGGTCACCGGGGACCCTTTTCGTGAAAATCACCTAAAATGGTTCTATGGGGCCCCTAGAGAAAGAAAATAAATACCAAATCATTATTACTATCGATTTTGTAAAGTGGTTTAAATCGGCGATACAGGAAAGTCATAAAATCACACGCGGCAGTGAATGTGTTAAACCGAAAGTGACGTAACATAATATGTAAACAAGTTCGTATTGTTTACATTTGTATGTCATTGCAGTCTTTTGGTTAGAAAAGAAACGTCAAAAACGTGAAGTTAAAAATGAGAACAGCTGTGGTAAACAATGAACTGAACTGTCAGTAGTAATTGACGTCATCAACAGACCGCGCGAAAAATGGCGGCGTTTAAACAGATCGATTTTTCTCTATTTTAAATATTTTTTTAAACTTAGTTACAGCGTTTTTAAGCAGTACTTATATTTTTACTATGTTATAACGGTAACGGGGTACAATAGATCTATAGAGGTCGCAGTAGAAGTCGTCACCACAAAATCTACAATGTTTTAACGGTGTAAACAGTGAATTAAAAATATTTAAAAACCATGCATATTCCCTACTGTGATCGAACTACAACGATGGGTTTCTAAGTGAAACGAAGTGTCGTCAAAGTGCAACGAAGTGTGGTTGGGTACAACGAAATATTTCCGAGACAAACGAAGTGTCGTCGAAGGATAAAGAGGTGTCAACACAAATGTCAACACTTCTCCAACATTTCGACGACACTTCTCTGAAGATCGGTTCAGCGAAACTTCACTGTTCAAATTTCAGTGTTCTATAAACCTCTTCCCTGACGCTTTGATGACACTTCGTTGACGCATTACTGACACTTCGTCGACACTTCGTTCAGATACTTCGAAGACATTTCGTTTTCAGCAGAGATGGATGTGATAATAATTTCTTTGCACACAAAAACTTTTGCAAATTTGTTTACCTTTATCCACTAACTAGTTTAAACAGTAACTAGCTTTGTGCATGTAGTTTTAAGTTTATTGTTATACTTTTATTTAATAGCAAGAAATAAAGATTTATGTGATAGCAATGTTCTTCTTCTAAGTATATGTCTAAATAGACCAGACTAGAATAAAACAGACTAGACTGGCAAGACAAGAATAGACAGACAAGACTAGACAGACAAGACTAGACAGACAAGACTAGACAGACAAGACTAGACAGACAAGACTAGACAGACAAGACTAGACAGACAAGACTAGACAGACAAGACTAGACAGACAAGACTAGACAGACAAGACTAGACAGACAAGACTAGACAGACAAGACTAGACAGACAAGACTAGACAAACAAGACTAGACAGACAAGACTAGACAGACAAGACTAGACAGACAAGACTAGACAGACAAGACTAGACAGACAAGACTAGACAGACAAGACTAGACAGACAAGACTAGACAGACAAGACTAGACAGACAAGACTAGACAGACAAGACTAGACAGACAAGACTAGACAGACAAGACTAGACAGACAAGACTAGACAGACAAGACTAGACAGACAAGACTAGACAGACAAGACTAGACAGACAAGACTAGACAGACAAGACTAGACAGACAAGACTAGACAGACAAGACTAGACAGACAAGACTAGACAGACAAGACTAGGCAGACAAGACTAGACAGACAAGACTAGACAGACAAGACTAGACAGACAAGACTAGACAGACAAGACTAGACAGACAAGACTAGACAGACAAGACTAGACAGACAAGACTAGACAGACAAGACTAGACAGACAAGACTAGACAGACAAGACTAGACAGACAAGACTAGACAGACAAGACTAGACAGACAAGACTAGACAGACAAGACTAGACAGACAAGACTAGACAGACAAGACTAGACAGACAAGACTAGACAGACAAGACTAGACAGACAAGACTAGACAGACAAGACTAGACAGACAAGACTAGACAGACAAGACTAGACAGACAAGACTAGACAGACAAGACTAGACAGACAAGACTAGACAGACAAGACTAGACAGACAAGACTAGACAGACAAGACTAGACAGACAAGACTAGACAGACAAGACTAGACAGACAAGACTAGACAGACAAGACTAGACAGACAAGACTAGACAGACAAGACTAGACAGACAAGACTAGACAGACAAGACTAGACAGACAAGACTAGACAGACAAGACTAGACAGACAAGACTAGACAGACAAGACTAGACAGACAAGACTAGACAGACAAGACTAGACAGACAAGACTAGACAGACAAGACTAGACAGACAAGACTAGACAGACAAGACTAGACAGACAAGACTAGACAGACAAGACTAGACAGACAAGACTAGACAGACAAGACTAGACAGACAAGACTAGACAGACAAGACTAGACAGACAAGACTAGACAGACAAGACTAGACAGACAAGACTAGACAGACAAGACTAGACAGACAAGACTAGACAGACAAGACTAGACAGACAAGACTAGACAGACAAGACTAGACAGACAAGACTAGACAGACAAGACTAGACAGACAAGACTAGACAGACAAGACTAGACAGACAAGACTAGACAGACAAGACTAGACAGACAAGACTAGACAGACAAGACTAGACAGACAAGACTAGACAGACAAGACTAGACAGACAAGACTAGACAGACAAGACTAGACAGACAAGACTAGACAGACAAGACTAGACAGACAAGACTAGACAGACAAGACTAGACAGACAAGACTAGACAGACAAGACTAGACAGACAAGACTAGACAGACAAGACTAGACAGACAAGACTAGACAGACAAGACTAGACAGACAAGACTAGACAGACAAGACTAGACAGACAAGACTAGACAGACAAGACTAGACAGACAAGACTAGACAGACAAGACTAGACAGACAAGACTAGACAGACAAGACTAGACAGACAAGACTAGACAGACAAGACTAGACAGACAAGACTAGACAGACAAGACTAGACAGACAAGACTAGACAGACAAGACTAGACAGACAAGACTAGACAGACAAGACTAGACAGACAAGACTAGACAGACAAGACTAGACAGACAAGACTAGACAGACAAGACTAGACAGACAAGACTAGACAGACAAGACTAGACAGACAAGACTAGACAGACAAGACTAGACAGACAAGACTAGACAGACAAGACTAGACAGATAAGACTAGACAGACAAGACTAGACAGATAAGACTAGACAGACAAGACTAGACAGACAAGACTAGACAGACAAGACTAGACAGACAAGACTAGACAGACAAGACTAGACAGACAAGACTAGACAGACAAGACTAGACAGACAAGACTAGACAGACAAGACTAGACAGACAAGACTAGACAGACAAGACTAGACAGACAAGACTAGACAGACAAGACTAGACAGACAAGACTAGACAGACAAGACTAGACAGACAAGACTAGACAGACAAGACTAGACAGACAAGACTAGACAGACAAGACTAGACAGACAAGACTAGACAGACAAGACTAGACAGACAAGACTAGACAGACAAGACTAGACAGACAAGACTAGACAGACAAGACTAGACAGACAAGACTAGACAGACAAGACTAGACAGACAAGACTAGACAGACAAGACTAGACAGACAAGACTAGACAGACAAGACTAGACAGACAAGACTAGACAGACAAGACTTTTTTTTTTTTTTTTTTTTTTAGTGGTCCCCAGGAAACCAACCAGGCTCTCCGGAAACGCTTATCGCATGGCTTCAGAGTGCTGGTTGTTGTCATTTAGTCGCTGTAGTTAGTTTTGACTATACTTGGTCACTCGTCTCTTTCTCTCGTCTGTTTCTTTTGTCGATATTATTGTTCGGATAAGTCTGTGGATCTTGTCCCAATTTTCTTTATTTTCTAACATATAGGCCATGACTGTTCGTGCGTCAAAAGGTGTACCCATATTCTTTACAGCTTCATCCCTATCACTTTCCCATCTGTAGCATTCAAATATTGTGTGGTTTACTGTGTCTATTTCACCACAGTATACACAGGAATTATCCGATGATCTACCAATGTGGTGTAGAAAGTCATTGAAACAACCGTGACCAGTTAGAAATTGCGTAAGATGGTAACTAACTTCTCCGTGTTTCCTGTTGGTCCATACAGTTAAGTCTGGTATGAGTAGCCTAGTCCACTGGCCTTTCTCTGTATGTGACCATCTTTGCTGCCATTCGTTGAGGAGATTCACTCTAGCTTTCTGCCTGCGATTGTTGTGGCCTGCCTTGCTTATGTCTTTTCTTTCTTTTGCGAGCAAATCGATGGGTGCAATAGCGGCGACTACTAATGCTGCCTCTCCAGATACTGTACGGTATGCACTGCATATACGAAGTGCAATTTTACGTTGTACTGATTCCAATTTTTCTGCGCAGCTTCTTGTATTCATTTTTTCTGCCCAGAGTGGAGCTCCATATAACATAGCAGATTGTGCTACCATACCTAAGAGTTTACGCTTGGAGCTTCTGGGTCCCCCAACGTTTGGCATTATTTTTTCCATTGCTCCCAGTGTCTTTAATCCTTTTCCTGCAGCATCTGTGAGATGTGCAGAGAACGTAAGTCCTCTATCTATTAAAATGCCCAGGTATTTTATTTGTTGTTTTGGGATTATTTCCGTGGTTCCCACTTTAAATTTGATTGGCATAAGTTTCCTTTGTCCTGTCAAAAGGACTGCCTCGGTTTTTTCGGGTGCTAGCTTCAGTTTCCTCGTTGTAATCCACTGGGTTACCATACAAATTACGTGGTTTGCAGAACGCATTATTCCTTGTTCATTTTTTGCGGTTACGACCAAGGCTAAGTCGTCCGCGAAACCAATTAGCGTGGCGCCTTCAGGCAGCTTCATTCTTAAAATATCGTCGTATAAGACGTTCCATAGCGTGGGACCTAATATAGAGCCCTGTGGGACACCACAGCTTACCTCTACTTCTACCGTCTCATTTAGGGCCTGTAGTACTAGTTTTCTGTTGGTAAGGTAACTTCTTAACATTCGTAGTAGGTAAGGTGCTATACGTCTTCTTGTAAGTTCGCCCATTAGTTGTTCCCAGTTGGCAGTGTTGAATGCATTTTGCACATCAAAAGTTATTAGTGCACACATTTTTTTAGTCCTTTGTGTGCCGGCTTTAGCTTTCTCTGCTATTTTTTTTACTTCCTCTATTGCACCCATGGTAGATCTACCTTTACGGAACCCAAATTGCTTATCGGATAAACCCAGTCCGGCGTCAAGCTCCTTCTGTAATCTCCTCAGTAGTAGACTTTCTAACAGTTTACCCGACACATCTAGAAGGCATAGGGGCCTATAAGATGAAGGTTCTCCAACTGGCTTATCTCCCTTCCTAATAAAGACCAGTCTGGAACGCTTCCACTTGTCTGGAAAGTTTCCAGCAGTTAGGAGAGCATTCATTACTTCCAGAGTGAACATAGGTTCTTGCTGGGCGATGGTCTTAACTACTTCTGGTGGCACACCGTCTAGTCCCGGGGATTTTCCATCTCGGATGCGATTTGCCGCATTAGCTAGTTCCTCCTGGTTGAACAATGGAATTTCAACAACTTTAGGTTGTTGCCAAAGAAAGGGTTTTTGGCGTGGGAAAAGCACTTCGACTACCTGTAGCATTCCCTCCATCGTCATTTGCACGTTTGGATGTTGGATTTTGAGCCTTCTTTTGCACGTTTGAAACGCGTCTCCCCAAATATCGTCGTCGAGACAGACAGACAAGACTAGACAGACAAGACTAGACAGACAAGACTAGACAGACAAGACTAGACAGACAAGACTAGACAGACAAGACTAGACAGACAAGACTAGACAGACAAGACTAGACAGACAAGACTAGACAGACAAGACTAGACAGACAAGACTAGACAGACAAGACTAGACAGACAAGACTAGACAGACAAGACTAGACAGACAAGACTAGACAGACAAGACTAGACAGACAAGACTAGACAGACAAGACTAGACAGACAAGACTAGACAGACAAGACTAGACAGACAAGACTAGACAGACAAGACTAGACAGACAAGACTAGACAGACAAGACTAGACAGACAAGACTAGTCAGACAAGACTAGACAGACAAGACTAGACAGACAAGACTAGACAGAAAAGACTAGACAGACAAGACTAGACAGACAAGACTAGACAGACAAGACTAGACAGACAAGACTAGACAGACAAGACTAGACAGACAAGACTAGACAGACAAGACTAGACAGACAAGACTAGACAGACAAGACTAGACAGACAAGACTAGACAGACAAGACTAGACAGACAAGACTAGACAGACAAGACTAGACAGACAAGACTAGACAGACAAGACTAGACAGACAAGACTAGACAGACAAGACTAGACAGACAAGACTAGACAGACAAGACTAGACAGACAAGACTAGACAGACAAGACTAGACAGACAAGACTAGACAGACAAGACTAGACAGACAAGACTAGACAGACAAGACTAGACAGACAAGACTAGACAGACAAGACTAGACAGACAAGACTAGACAGACAAGACTAGACAGACAAGACTAGACAGACAATACTAGACAGACAGGACTGGACAGACAGGACTGGACAGACAGGACTGGACAGACAAGACTAGACAGACAAGACTAGACAGACAGGACTAGACAGACAGGACTGGACAGACAGGACTGGACAGACAAGACTAGACAGACAAGACTAGACAGAGAAGACTAGACAGACAAGAATAGACAGAGAAGACTAGACAGTCAAGACTAGACGGGCAAGACTAGACAGACAAGACTAGACAGACAAGACTGGACAGACAAGACTGGAGAGACAAGACTAGACAGACAAGACTAGACAGACAAGACTAGACAGACAAGACTAGACAGACAATACTAGACAGACAAGACTAGACAGACAAGACTAGACAGACAAGACTAGACAGACAAGACTAGACAGACAAGACTAGACAGACAAGACTAGACAGACAAGACTAGACAGACAAGACTAGACAGACAAGACTAGACAGACAAGACTAGACAGACAAGACTAGACAGACAAGACTAGACAGACAAGACAATACAGACAAGACTAGACAGACAAGACTAGACAGACAAGACTCTCTCACTAAACCCCCTATTCCACCTTGGCTTTTAGTATGCGCCACCCCGGTATCGCATATTCTGCATTCATTCAGGGTTGGCAGCCCGGACGGTTAATGAAAACCGCCCTAGTTGTTGTCTCCCCGACCAGAGACAGACAAGACTAGACAGACAAGACTAGACAGACAAGACTAGACAGACAAGACTAGACAGACAAGACTAGACAGACAAGACTAGACAGACAAGACTAGACAGACAAGACTAGACAGACAAGACTAGACAGACAAGACTAGACAGACAAGACTAGACAGACAAGACTAGACAGACAAGACAATACAGACAAGACTAGACAGACAAGACTAGACAGACAAGACTCTCTCACTAAACCCCCTATTCCACCTTGGCTTTTAGTATGCGCCACCCCGGTATCGCATATTCTGCATTCATTCAGGGTTGGCAGCCCGGACGGTTAATGAAAACCGCCCTAGTTGTTGTCTCCCCGACCAGAGACAGACAAGACTAGACAGACAAGACTAGACAGACAAGACTAGACAGACAAGACTAGACAGACAAGACTAGACAGACAAGACTAGACAGACAAGACTAGACAGACAAGACTAGACAGACAAGACTAGACAGACAAGACTAGACAGACAAGACTAGACAGACAAGACTAGACAGACAAGACTAGACAGACAAGACTAGACAGACAAGACTAGACAGACAAGACTAGACAGACAAGACTAGACAGACAAGACTAGACAGACAAGACTAGACAGACAAGACTAGACAGACAAGACTAGACAGACAAGACTAGACAGACAAGACTAGACAGACAAGACTAGACAGACAAGTCTAGACAGACAAGACTAGACAGACAAGACTAGACAGACAAGACTAGACAGACAAGACTAGACAGACAAGACTAGACAGACAAGACTAGACAGACAAGACTAGACAGACAAGACTAGACAGACAAGACTAGACAGACAAGACTAGACAGACAAGACTAGACAGACAAGACTAGACAGACAAGACTATACAGACAAGACTAGACAGACAAGACTAGACAGACAAGACTAGACAGACAAGACTAGACAGACAAGACTAGACAGACAAGACTAGACAGACAAGACTAGACAGACAATACTAGACAGACAGGACTGGACAGACAGGACTGGACAGACAGGACTGGACAGACAAGACTAGACAGACAAGACTAGACAGACAGGACTAGACAGACAGGACTGGACAGACAGGACTGGACAGACAAGACTAGACAGACAAGACTAGACAGAGAAGACTAGACAGACAAGAATAGACAGAGAAGACTAGACAGACAAGACTAGACGGGCAAGACTAGACAGACAAGACTAGACAGACAAGACTGGACAGACAAGACTGGAGAGACAAGACTAGACAGACAAGACTAGACAGACAAGACTAGACAGACAAGACTAGACAGACAAGACTAGACAGACAAGACTAGACAGACAAGACTAGACAGACAAGACTAGACAGACAAGACTAGACAGACAAGACTAGACAGACAAGACTAGACAGACAAGACTAGACAGACAAGACAATACAGACAAGACTAGACAGACAAGACTAGACAGACAAGACTCTCTCACTAAACCCCCTATTCCACCTTGGCTTTTAGTATGCGCCACCCCGGTATCGCATATTCTGCATTCATTCAGGGTTGGCAGCCCGGACGGTTAATGAAAACCGCCCTAGTTGTTGTCTCCCCGACCAGAGACAGACAAGACTAGACAGACAAGACTAGACAGACAAGACTAGACAGACAAGACTAGACAGACAAGACTAGACAGACAAGACTAGACAGACAAGACTAGACAGACAAGACTAGACAGACAAGACTAGACAGACAAGACTAGACAGACAAGACTAGACAGACAAGACTAGACAGACAAGACTAGACAGACAAGACTAGACAGACAAGACTAGACAGACAAGACTAGACAGACAAGACTAGACAGACAAGACTAGACAGACAAGACTAGACAGACAAGACTAGACAGACAAGACTAGACAGACAAGACTAGACAGACAAGACTAGACAGACAAGACTAGACAGACAAGACTAGACAGACAAGACTAGACAGACAAGACTAGACAGACAAGACTAGACAGACAAGACTAGACAGACAATACTAGACAGACAGGACTGGACAGACAAGACTAGACAGACAAGACTAGACAGACAAGACTAGACAGACAGGACTGGACAGACAAGACTAGACAGACAAGACTAGACAGAGAAGACTAGACAGACAAGAATAGACAGAGAAGACTAGACAGACAAGACTAGACGGGCAAGACTAGACAGACAAGACTAGACAGACAAGACTGGACAGACAAGACTGGAGAGACAAGACTAGACAGACAAGACTAGACAGACAAGACTAGACAGACAAGACTAGACAGACAAGACTAGACAGACAAGACTAGACAGACAAGACTAGACAGACAAGACTAGACAGACAAGACTAGACAGACAAGACTAGACAGACAAGACTAGACAGACAAGACTAGACAGACAAGACTAGACAGACAAGACTAGACAGACAAGACTAGACAGACAAGACTAGACAGACAAGACTAGACAGACAAGACTAGACAGACAAGACTAGACAGACAAGACTAGACAGACAAGACTAGACAGACAAGACTAGACAGACAAGACTAGACAGACAAGACTAGACAGACAAGACTAGACAGACAAGACTAGACAGACAAGACTAGACAGACAAGACTAGACAGACAAGACTAGACAGACAAGACTAGACAGACAAGACTAGACAGACAAGACTAGACAGACAAGACGAGACAGACAAGACTAGACAGACAAGACTAGACAGACAAGACTAGACAGACAAGACTAGACAGACAAGACTAGACAGACAAGACTAGACAGACAAGACTAGACAGACAAGACTAGACAGACAATACTAGACAGACAGGACTGGACAGACAGGACTGGACAGACAAGACTAGACAGACAAGACTAGACAGACAAGACTAGACAGACAAGACTAGACAGACAAGACTAGACAGACAAGACTAGACAGACAAGACAATACAGACAAGACTAGACAGACAAGACTAGACAGACAAGACTCTCTCACTAAACCCCCTATTCCACCTTGGCTTTTAGTATGCGCCACCCCGGTATCGCATATTCTGCATTCATTCAGGGTTGGCAGCCCGGACGGTTAATGAAAACCGCCCTAGTTGTTGTCTCCCCGACCAGAGACAGACAAGACTAGACAGACAAGACTAGACAGACAAGACTAGACAGACAAGACTAGACAGACAAGACTAGACAGACAAGACTAGACAGACAAGACTAGACAGACAAGACTAGACAGACAAGACTAGACAGACAAGACTAGACAGACAAGACTAGACAGACAAGTCTAGACAGACAAGACTAGACAGACAAGACTAGACAGACAAGACTAGACAGACAAGACTAGACAGACAAGACTAGACAGACAAGACTAGACAGACAAGACTAGACAGACAAGACTAGACAGACAAGACTAGACAGACAAGACTAGACAGACAAGACTAGACAGACAAGACTATACAGACAAGACTAGACAGACAAGACTAGACAGACAAGACTAGACAGACAAGACTAGACAGACAAGACTAGACAGACAAGACTAGACAGACAATACTAGACAGACAGGACTGGACAGACAGGACTGGACAGACAGGACTGGACAGACAAGACTAGACAGACAAGACTAGACAGACAGGACTAGACAGACAGGACTGGACAGACAGGACTGGACAGACAAGACTAGACAGACAAGACTAGACAGAGAAGACTAGACAGACAAGAATAGACAGAGAAGACTAGACAGACAAGACTAGACGGGCAAGACTAGACAGACAAGACTAGACAGACAAGACTGGACAGACAAGACTGGAGAGACAAGACTAGACAGACAAGACTAGACAGACAAGACTAGACAGACAAGACTAGACAGACAAGACTAGACAGACAAGACTAGACAGACAAGACTAGACAGACAAGACTAGACAGACAAGACTAGACAGACAAGACTAGACAGACAAGACAATACAGACAAGACTAGACAGACAAGACTAGACAGACAAGACTCTCTCACTAAACCCCCTATTCCACCTTGGCTTTTAGTATGCGCCACCCCGGTATCGCATATTCTGCATTCATTCAGGGTTGGCAGCCCGGACGGTTAATGAAAACCGCCCTAGTTGTTGTCTCCCCGACCAGAGACAGACAAGACTAGACAGACAAGACTAGACAGACAAGACTAGACAGACAAGACTAGACAGACAAGACTAGACAGACAAGACTAGACAGACAAGACTAGACAGACAAGACTAGACAGACAAGACTAGACAGACAAGACTAGACAGACAAGACTAGACAGACAAGACTAGACAGACAAGACTAGACAGACAAGACTAGACAGACAAGACTAGACAGACAAGACTAGACAGACAAGACTAGACAGACAAGACTAGACAGACAAGACTAGACAGACAAGACTAGACAGACAAGACTAGACAGACAAGACTAGACAGACAAGACTAGACAGACAAGACTAGACAGACAAGACTAGACAGACAAGACTAGACAGACAAGACTAGACAGACAAGACTAGACAGACAAGACTAGACAGACAATACTAGACAGACAGGACTGGACAGACAAGACTAGACAGACAAGACTAGACAGACAAGACTAGACAGACAGGACTGGACAGACAGGTCTGGACAGACAAGACTAGACAGACAAGACTAGACAGAGAAGACTAGACAGACAAGAATAGACAGAGAAGACTAGACAGACAAGACTAGACGGGCAAGACTAGACAGACAAGACTAGACAGACAAGACTGGACAGACAAGACTGGAGAGACAAGACTAGACAGACAAGACTAGACAGACAAGACTAGACAGACAAGACTAGACAGACAAGACTAGACAGACAAGACTAGACAGACAAGACTAGACAGACAAGACTAGACAGACAAGACTAGACAGACAAGACTAGACAGACAAGACTAGACAGACAAGACTAGATAGACAAGACTAGACAGACAAGACTAGACAGACAAGACTAGACAGACAAGACTAGACAGACAAGACTAGACAGACAAGACTAGACAGACAAGACTAGACAGACAAGACTAGACAGACAAGACTAGACAGACAAGACTAGACAGACAAGACTAGACAGACAAGACTAGACAGACAAGACTAGACAGACAAGACTAGACAGACAAGACTAGACAGACAAGACTAGACAGACAAGACTAGACAGACAAGACTAGACAGACAAGACTAGACAGACAAGACTAGACAGACAAGACTAGACAGACAAGACTAGACAGACAAGACTAGACAGACAAGACTAGACAGACAAGACTAGACAGACAAGACTAGACAGACAAGACTAGACAGACAAGACTAGACAGACAAGACTAGACAGACAATACTAGACAGACAGGACTGGACAGACAGGACTGGACAGACAAGACTAGACAGACAAGACTAGACAGACAAGACTAGACAGACAAGACTAGACAGACAAGACTAGACAGACAAGACAATACAGACAAGACTAGACAGACAAGACTAGACAGACAAGACTCTCTCACTAAACCCCCTATTCCACCTTGGCTTTTAGTATGCGCCACCCCGGTATCGCATATTCTGCATTCATTCAGGGTTGGCAGCCCGGACGGTTAATGAAAACCGCCCTAGTTGTTGTCTCCCCGACCAGAGACAGACAAGACTAGACAGACAAGACTAGACAGACAAGACTAGACAGACAAGACTAGACAGACAATACTAGACAGACAAGACTAGACAGACAAGACTAGACAGACAAGTCTAGACAGACAAGACTAGACAGACAAGACTAGACAGACAAGACTAGACAGACAAGACTAGACAGACAAGACTAGACAGACAAGACTAGACAGACAAGACTAGACAGACAAGACTAGACAGACAAGACTAGACAGACAAGACTAGACAGACAAGACTAGACAGACAAGACTATACAGACAAGACTAGACAGACAAGACTAGACAGACAAGACTAGACAGACAAGACTAGACAGACAAGACTAGACAGACAAGACTAGACAGACAATACTAGACAGACAGGACTGGACAGACAGGACTGGACAGACAGGACTGGACAGACAAGACTAGACAGACAAGACTAGACAGACAGGACTAGACAGACAGGACTGGACAGACAGGACTGGACAGACAAGACTAGACAGACAAGACTAGACAGACAAGACTAGACAGACAAGAATAGACAGAGAAGACTAGACAGACAAGACTAGACGGGCAAGACTAGACAGACAAGACTAGACAGACAAGACTGGACAGACAAGACTGGAGAGACAAGACTAGACAGACAAGACTAGACAGACAAGACTAGACAGACAAGACTAGACAGACAAGACTAGACAGACAAGACTAGACAGACAAGACTAGACAGACAAGACTAGACAGACAAGACTAGACAGACAAGACTAGACAGACAAGACAATACAGACAAGACTAGACAGACAAGACTAGACAGACAAGACTCTCTCACTAAACCCCCTATTCCACCTTGGCTTTTAGTATGCGCCACCCCGGTATCGCATATTCTGCATTCATTCAGGGTTGGCAGCCCGGACGGTTAATGAAAACCGCCCTAGTTGTTGTCTCCCCGACCAGAGACAGACAAGACTAGACAGACAAGACTAGACAGACAAGACTAGACAGACAAGACTAGACAGACAAGACTAGACAGACAAGACTAGACAGACAAGACTAGACAGACAAGACTAGACAGACAAGACTAGACAGACAAGACTAGACAGACAAGACTAGACAGACAAGACTAGACAGACAAGACTAGACAGACAAGACTAGACAGACAAGACTAGACAGACAAGACTAGACAGACAAGACTAGACAGACAAGACTAGACAGACAAGACTAGACAGACAAGACTAGACAGACAAGACTAGACAGACAAGACTAGACAGACAATACTAGACAGACAGGACTGGACAGACAGGACTGGACAGACAAGACTAGACAGACAAGACTAGACAGACAAGACTAGACAGACAGGACTGGACAGACAGGACTGGACAGACAAGACTAGACAGACAAGACTAGACAGAGAAGACTAGACAGACAAGAATAGACAGAGAAGACTAGACAGACAAGACTAGACGGGCAAGACTAGACAGACAAGACTAGACAGACAAGACTGGACAGACAAGACTGGAGAGACAAGACTAGACAGACAAGACTAGACAGACAAGACTAGACAGACAAGACTAGACAGACAAGACTAGACAGACAAGACTAGACAGACAAGACTAGACAGACAAGACTAGACAGACAAGACTAGACAGACAAGACTAGACAGACAAGACTAGACAGACAAGACTAGACAGACAAGACTAGACAGACAAGACTAGACAGACAAGACTAGACAGACAAGACTAGACAGACAAGACTAGACAGACAAGACTAGACAGACAAGACTAGACAGACAAGACTAGACAGACAAGACTAGACAGACAAGACTAGACAGACAAGACTAGACAGACAAGACTAGACAGACAAGACTAGACAGACAAGACTAGACAGACAAGACTAGACAGACAAGACTAGACAGACAAGACTAGACAGACAAGACTAGACAGACAAGACTAGACAGACAAGACTAGACAGACAAGACTAGACAGACAAGACTAGACAGACAAGACAAGACAAACAAGACTAGACAGACAAGACTAGACAGACAAGACTGGACAGGCAAGACTGGACAGACAAAACTAGGCAGACAAGACTAGACTAGACTTTTCGGGAAGTGGTTTTATATTTATTTATTTATTGTCTGTTTAGTTTTGTTATCGCACTTGAAGTGTAGCAGAGCGAGATAACACGCACAAGATTGGACAAGACTGGAGAATACTGGAGAAGACTGGATAAGACAGGACAAGACTGGACAAGATTGCAGACGAGTGGACAAGATTGGACTAGACTGGACAAGACTGGGCAAGACTGTACAACGCTGGACAAGACTGGTCAAGACTTGACAAGACTGGACAAAACTGGACAAGATTGGACAAGACTTGACAAGACTGCACAAGACTGAACAAGAGACTGAACAAGCCTCGACAAGATTCGACCGGACTGGACATGACTGGACAAGAGTGGAGAAGACTATACAAGACTAGACAAGAGTAGACAAAACTATACAAGACCAAGCAAGACTAGACAAGACCAGACAAGACTAGACAATACTAGACATACAAAAAAATTTGGCAAACAAAGGGAATGAAACAAGACTAAACTGATAAGAGTTAGACAAACTATTTAATTTTTATTTAATATTTTATTTTAAAAGAAGCGCGCGTGTTATGTTTACATGTTACCAACATAAAAGTTTTCTCGATAAACGTCAAATTACAGTTGTCAGTTGTCGTGGTTGTTGTGACGTGTCGTCAGAAAACATTAAGCAAACGTTTCAAATTTTAAGAAGTTGGGCAGTTTTGTGTTGACAATGAGTTCCTTCAAGAAGGACAAGAAGGAGGAAGAAGACGGTGAGTTCGATTTCGCTTGCATGGAGCACCGGTTTTACCAAACAGGGCTTAACCTAGAAATGTTGTTCTTCCAGGAAACTCCTTGTTTGCTTCCATCGAAAAGACGACGGTCTTACAAGAATGCCGGACCTTCAACGAGACCCCCGTCAATCCCAAGAAATGCACACGGATCATGACTATGATCTTATACTTACTGAATCAGGTGAGACGCTAAATAAAACCATTTAAACTTCATCCTAGTTTACGATAGATTTATCTTCAAGTTTTAATATATTACATAGTTGCAAATAACATAATATAATAATTGCTGCCTCTAATACAGTGGTTCTCAAGCTTTTTTTTGCCACGGCACCATTTTCAAGCTGAAAAAATCTTGTGGCACCCTTCTCGGGGTACAAAAATTTCGTGGCATAGCTACCCTAAAAACGGTTTAAACATTAAACATTAGTGAGTGAGTTAATCACCTTTCCATTTTAAAGACCCAAATTTTAGCCATAATTGTCCATAATTCAGCAATAAAAGAAGAAACTCAAATTCGTCTACCTCCCCATGTAATTTTCTTTTAACATTTTTTAACATTTCTTGATTATTGCTGCGGAACCCCGGGCAAATGCTCGCAGCAGCCCAGGATATTGCGGCACCCAGTTTGAGAACCACTGCTCTAATGCATAGTAACTTTGTGTATTGAAAAGTAGCTGATTAACCCGTAACCGCTACTATGTTGGGTATACACAGTATAATCTCAATACTCCGACACATATGGGACCAGACACCCGGCGAATTATAAGAAAGAGTGGTGGGAGGCAAGAGTGCAAGTGGTCTCCAGACTGCCACACTGCCAGATCAATAGCAGAATTAACGAGATTATACTGTACTCGCATAACAGTGAAAACGTTAAATTGATCGGATACTAGTTACAAGTTAAATTTTGCTAATTTTTTCAATACAGGGTGAACAATTGAGTACAACTGAAGCGACGGAAGCCTTCTTCGCCATGACAAAACTTTTCCAATCACAGGACATAATCCTGCGACGAATGGTGTATCTTGGCATCAAAGAACTAAGTTCCATTGCTGATGATGTAATCATCGTCACCTCCAGCTTGACCAAAGACATGACAGGCAAGGAAGACTTGTACAGAGCCGCTGCAATCCGAGCTTTATGCAGCATCACCGATGCCACTATGTTGCAAGCCATCGAGCGGTATATGAAGCAAGCGATAGTCGATAGGAATTCCGCCGTTAGCAGTGCAGCTTTGGTCAGCTCGTTGCACATGACGAAGATGGCTAATGATGTCGTTAAACGATATGTTAATGAGGCTCAAGAAGCTATTAATAGCGATAAGTAAGATTTATATAATTAATTTTCCTGTGAAATTATGCTTAATGTTATAGTATTATGGTTCAATATCATGCACTTGGAGTTCTATACCACATTAGGAAGACTGATCGCTTGGCAGTAAACAAACTTGTTGCTAAATTGACTAAATCTTCGTTGAAGTCACCATATGCAGTTTGTATGTTGGTAAGTACATTGTCATAATAAATCGGTTGAAACAAATCAATCCTTGACTGTTAAGGATTTGTATGTGCAATAAATTCAGCAAACAATTCTGATTTACTTCTGATTTACTCATCTTTCATGGTATTAGATTCGTATGACAGCGAAGATGTTGGAAGAGGAAGACGCCGGGAACGATTTTCCCTTCTACGAGTTCATAGAAAGTTGCCTCAGGCACAAATCCGAGATGGTGACCTACGAAGCGGCTCATGCCATCGTCAACCTAAAACGTACCACGAGCAGGGAACTAGCTCCTGCAATTAGCTCACTGCAAGGATTCTGCAACTCGCCCAAAGCTACTTTACGTTTCGCCGCAGTTAGGACCCTCAATCAATTTGCAATAACTCACTTGGCTGCGGTTGCAGCTTGCAACATGGACTTGGAGAATCTTATTACGGATTCTAATAGATCTATCGCTACATTGGCCATTACAACTCTACTTAAAACGGGTAAATTAATAAATGTATACTCGAATCGGCGAGAGAATGCATCTCGTCTCGACGAGTTTATCATTGTTCTGCGCATACCCCCATATTGTTTCGAATGCTCGATGTTTAGTTGTTCGTGTTTGAAAAACTGACGCATATTTCTTAATTCTAATGTGCGCGTCCCTTGCCCCACATACCTCGGCGCATTACATCTGCATTCTCTCGCCGGTCTGAGTATAGATTACATTAGATTATTTATTCATACCAGAGACAAATTATTACAATTTGTATAGTACAGGTCATTACTGCCTAATGTAAAAAGACTCGTAGAGTGCTGTACGTCTATAACATAAAAGACAAAAGTGGAATTTGCAACTATTTCATTGCCTTTCATTTTACACGCATTTGCATTTCTAATCAGTAGGGAAACCCGACAAAAACGTACAGTACCTGCATGAAATAATTTACATATTCCATTTTTGTTTACATTTGTAGACATACCTGTAGATAGTTCTTTACGTCAGTCTTTACTATATAATGATTGATGTAAATTTTATTTAGGTGCTGAATCATCTGTGGATCGTTTAATGAAACAGATCGCGACCTTCGTTTCGGAAATCAGCGATGAATTCAAAGTGGTGGTGGTGCAAGCCATTCGAGCGCTTTCCCTGAAGTACCCGAGGAAACACAGTGTTTTGATGAGTTTCCTCTCGGCCATGCTTAGGGACGAAGGCGGATTGGAGTACAAAGCTTCCATTGCCGACACGATTATCACCATCATCGAGGACAATCCCGAGGCTAAGGAAACCGGGTTAGCTCATCTGTGCGAGTTCATCGAGGATTGCGAACACACTTCTTTGGCTGTGAGGATTTTGCATTTGCTTGGGAAGGAAGGACCAAGAACCAAACAACCATCCAGGTTATTCTTTTATTTAAACCTTTTACCTCCATTCCGGGAGATGGGATCCGGGGCCCTCCGTCATACCGCCCCCTCCAGAGGGCCAAACCCTCTTTTTGTCTGATGTAGAACCGAGAGCACTGTCGAGCGGTACTATTTTCGCGACTCAACTCCCCCAGGTTCGGACGCACCAGACCGATACCTGAAATTTGAATGAACCTGAATTTATACAGCGCCGTTCCGGGCGATATTCGCTCCGTGCATAACCGCTCTTAGCGCCACCCGTGGCCAAAAAGACCACTTCGTCTCCAACAATAGTGTATAAAAACAACAGGCAAACATAATTAATCTAATAAAATATACAATATTTAACAGCAAAAAATTATATAAGGTAATAATGCAATTAGTATATTTGCAACCAGTAGGGAAAACACTTCCCGAAATTTTCCATTCACTTGATAAATAATGTTTTTCAGGAAATACATTTTCTCGCATTTTTCTAAGATTTAACTATGCCATAACCTTTGAACGGCTTACCACAGAGATTTATAGTTTTCACCAATCGATTCAGCTTCCCAAAATTAGCCAGAAAACATATTACATATTGGCAGGAGACTTTTAATTAGGAAATACCGTCGAAGCGTGAATTCAAGATTGCGGAAACGGTAAAATGCGATAAAATTGATTTTGCCAAAATCGTTATTTTTTGAGTTACAGCAAAATTAAAAAACGTTTCTGAAAGCATTTTAGCTGCTGATTACAGATATGCAAATTATATTTCGTTAGCTCTTTTCGTTCACTATCGAATTTTCGTCGCTCGAGTAGAGATCTCGGAAAGTCGTGAATTTCCCGCGGACAATCTTAGTGTATTAACAGGAAAATGACCTTCTGACAACGATGCCGTAATCCGTTTTTAATTATCTGCAACCGTTACCGAGACATCTACTTAGAAAATCGAGAATAGGATAAATTTTAGTTTGAAGTTTCACGACGTATTATTGAATCTTTGCGGACAATTTACACATCGACTTGTTCGTGTTATCGTATAGTTTCTGTGTGCCGAAAATGATTTCACTGCTTCTTACCGTTCTGGAGAAAATCGAAGAAAATCGAAAAAGCACATATTTTCGAACGAAATGATTTTTTGAATGAAAATTTGTATTGAAAATTTTTTTGGAATTTTTTTCGGGATTTTTTTTTTTGGTTACCCGAAATCGAAGTGCTGAAAGAAAATCGAAAATCGAAGTGCTTTTTACCGTTCTCGATAAAATCGAAAAAAAACCGAAAAAGCACATTTTTTCGTATGAAATGAATGTAGAATTATTTTTTTTTAATTTTGTCGTGATTTTTCTTTGGATACCCGAAGGAAATCGAAGTGCTGAGCACGATTATCTGGTTTATTTCGCTCTACAGTTCCAAATAAACAATATATAGCCCATATCTCGGGTTTTTTGAGCAGTTGAACGGAATAAACTGGAAAATCGGGTTCAGCAGTTTCATTTCCTTCAGATAAACTAAAAAAGGACCCTAAAATTTTCTGAAAAAATCGCCAAAAAAATCCCTCGTTTTGATCAGGAAAAAAGTTGCATTTTTAGTTCTCTACGATCCTTTCGGAAACAACAAATCCCAGCGAAATCATTTTCGGCACACTGAAACTAGACGACAAGAAGAGAAAATCGATGTGTAAATTGTTTGGAAACATTCAATTTTTTATTGTGAAATTCTGAATTCTAATTTTTTCAAATACATGTCAATATATACAAATAAATGCTGAATAATGACGGAACTGGTCTTGAAGTTCTTAAAAGTGTCACCGTTGGCGCTAGTGCTGTTGCGCTTGTAGCGAATAGCCCGGGGTTTCTTTTTTTTTTTTTTATCAGCGCCATCTAGGTTTCGGCTGTATTACTAAAGGTGTATCGAACCGACACTGAACTTTGAGTGGGAGGGAAACCGCGATTTCTTGTAAAATTTTGCAGAAACGATTGTAAACCTCGCACAATCGATTTGCAAAAAAATCGGTTATTTTTTTAAAAATTATTTCATCGACCTGCCGTCTCCGGGGACGGCTGTGCGAATTTTTCCAGGATTTTTACTTTTTCACACACGACTCTGACAGTTTTCGTCGCACGGACGTGGTTCCGGTGTGTCCGGAACGTCGCCGTCCATCCGACTGTCACCCCACTTTTCGACATTTTTACTTAAAATTTGTGGGAAGTGCGAAAAACTCACATTTTCTTGAAAAAAATCGTCATTTTTGGACGCGTAAATGACGCAATCCGGAAGCGTTATCGAAAATTGCCGTGTATGGGGTCGTTCGTCTATTCTTAGCCTACAAGAATCTGATGCACCGCCGCCGCAGGCGGCGTTTGAGTCGGAGGACCTGGGTTCGCAGAAAAATGTGAATTACGTCGCCGAAAAAAATCGCGCAGCGACGAGAGTGGTGTCGAAGAACGCGTCTTGAAGTTTTCTACCGGATTTCTTTCGTAAATTTAATTTCTCCCGTGCATCTTCCGTAAAAGTGGTAATTTTTGTAATGCAAATTTTGGGGTCCGTGTGGGGAGGCGTTCGGTCTGAATCGCCAGGTCACGACGGAATCTCAAATTTCAATCAATTCTGAGACGACTTATGTGTGGCGTTTCCCGAGTTTCACTTGGGGACCGCACCACGGTTTTCAGGTTTTTGAAAAGATCAAATTCGGCTTTTTTATGACACCGGAGGCGACAGATCTTCGCTTGTTTAACCGCGGTCTTCGATGCTTGTACTGCAAATATCCGTCCGCACGTTGCGTATCCCCATGTTTATCCCCCGATTTGCAAAAGAATCGGATATTTTCTAAAAATAATTTCACCGACCTGCCGTCTCCGGGGGCGGGTAGGCGAATTTTTCCAGGTTATTCGCTTTTTCACACACAACTCGGACAGTTTTCGTCGCACGGACGTGGTTCCGTCATCGGTGTGTCCGGAACGTTGCCGTCCATCTGCCGACTGTCATCTCACTTTTAGACATTTTTACGTAAAATTTTTGGGACGTGCGAAACACACACTTCCTTGCAAAAAAATCGTCATTTTTGGACTCCTAAATGACGCGATCCGGAAGCGTTGTCGAAAATCGCCGTGCGTGCGGTCGTTCGTCTATTCTTTGGCTTCAAAAATGTAATGCACCGCCGCCACAGACGGCGTTTGAGTCGGTGGACCCGGATTCGCAGAAAAATGCGAATAACGTCGCCGACAAAAGCAGCGACGAGAGTGGTGTCGAAGGACGCGTCTTTAAGTTTTCTACCGGAATTCTGTCGTGAATTTCATTTCTCCCGGGCATCTTCGCCGTGCCCTCCGAAAAAGTGGTAATTTATGTGATGCAAATTTTGGGGTCCGTGTGTCAGAGTGGTGTCGGAGGACGCGTCTTGAAGTTTTCTACCGGAATTCTTTTGTGAATTTTATTTCTCCCGGGCATCTTCGCCGTGACCTCCGTAAAAGTTGTAATTTTTGTAGTGCAAATTTTGGGTTACGTGTTCAACCTGAATCGCCAGATCACGACGGAATCGCAAATTTCAATTGATTGGCTTTTTTATGACGCCGGAGGCGAGGCGGTAGATCTTCGCTGGTTTAACCGCCCGTCTCCGATGCTTTAACTGCAAATATCCGCCCGCACGTTGCGCATCTCTAGGTTTATCCCCCGATTTGCAAAAGAATCGGATATTTAAAAATAATATTTTTACCGACCTGCCGTCTCTGGGTGCGGCTAGGCGAATTTTTCCCGGTTTTTCACTTTTTCAAACGCAACTCGGACAGTTTTCGTCGCACGGACGTGGTTCCGGCGCCGGTGTGTCCGGAACGTCGCCGTCCATCCGACTGTCACCTTGTTTTTCGACATTTTTACTTAAAATTTTTGGGACGTGCGAAAAACACATTTTCTTGCAAAAAATCGTATTTTTTGACTCCTAAGTGACGCGATCCGGAAGCGTTATCGAAAATCGCCCTGCGTGGGGTCGTTTGTCTATTATTTGGCTACAAGAATGCACTTCGGAGCAGGCGGCGTTTGAGTCGGCGGACCTGGAGAAAAATGTGAATAACGTCGTGGACAAAAGTCGCGCAGCGACGAGAGTGGTTGATGGTGGTGGTGGTGGACGAGAGTTGAGGACGCGTCTTGAAGTTTTCTACCGGAATTCTTTCATGAATTTCATTCTCCCTTGCATCTTCGCCGTGACTTCCGTAAAAGTGGTAATTTTTATAATGCAAAGTTTGGTGTCCGAATCGCCAGGTCACGACGGAATCGCAAATTTCAATCAATTTTGAGACGACTGACGTGTGGCGTTTCCCTAGTTTCACCTGGGGACCGCACCACGTGGGTTTTTGAAAATATCATATTCGGCTTTTTTATGACGCCGGAGGCGGCAGATCTTCGCTGGTTTAACCGCGCGTCTTCGATGCATACCATACATAATTTCATTTCCCCCGGGAATCTTGTCCGTGACCTCCGTGACGCCCCAAGGGGGTTGACGCCCCGTGACGCCCCAAGGGGTTGACGTCTTGATTTTTGCGGAAGCGGGGGCGGCGGCGCAAAACGGGATTGTACATTTTTCTGGTGTAGAACCGAGAGCCCCGCCGAACGGTACCATTTTCGCGTCTCAACTCCCCATGTTCGGACGCAGCAGACCGAAACCTAAAATCACGATTTTTTACCTTCGAGGCGCATTTTGCGTCGGATCTCGAAAATTCTTTCTGGACGCTATAGCTGCCGTCGCGCCGCGTTTGTTAGAGCCCTTGCGACGAGCAAGGGCTCTAAAAACGCCCTGCGCCGTCCCGTTCACCTGGTGCAAGAGAAAATGCAATCAGACTACAAGAATCTGATGCACCGCCGCCGCAGGACCCGGATTCGAGAATAAATGAGAATAACGTCGCCGACAAAAGTCGCGCAGTGACGAGAGTGGGGTCGAAGGAAGTTTTGTACCGGAATTCTTTCGTGAATTTCATTTCTCCCGGGCATCTTCGCCGTGACCTCCGTAAAAGTGGTAATTTTTGTAATGAAAATTTTGGGATCTGTGTGGGGAAGCGTTCGGCCTAAATCGCCAGGTCACGACGGAATCGCAAATTTCGATCATTTCTGAGACGACTTACGTGTGGCGTTTCCCATATTTCACCTGGGGGACCGCACCATGTGGGTTTTTTAAAAGGTCAAATTCGGCTTTTTTATTGCGCCAGAGACGGCAGATCTTTGCTGGTTTGACCGCGCGTCTTCTATGCTTTAACTGCGAATGTTCGTCCGCGCATCCCCAGCTTTCGTTCTCCATCCTGCCGTACCCCTTCAGAGGGTCCACCGCCACCCTCCTCGAAAACCGGGGTTTTTGCGGAAACGGCCCTGCGGAGACGACGGCGCAAAACGGGATTGTACATTTTTCTGGTGTAGAACCGAGAGCCCCATTTTCGCGACTCAACTTCCCCAGGTTCGGACGCACCAGACCAAAACCCAAAATCACGACTTTTTACCTTCGAGGCGCATTTTGAGCCGGATGCGCCGCCCTGCGCCATCCCGTTCACCTGGTGCAAGAGAAAATGCAACTTTTTTTTGCCCATTTTGCAATCACTTCCACTTCTCTTCAGAACACTTACCTGCAGCTATTCCGGCAAGAATTTTTAAGCTGCGACGACTTTTTGCGAATCTGCGGCAGTTTAAAGCGAATAGTGCACAAAAAGTGAAAAAACCAGAGGCATTTTGCGGTGGTACCAGGACGTCTGAACCAATTGGCGGAACGGTACGCGACCGGCGCCGTTCGATCGGGCATAGAACCTCTTACAGTATAATCTCAGTAATTCGGCTGTTGGTTAATCGGACAGCACGTTCAGTAATCCGGCGGTCTTTAGACCGCTCGCGCTCTTCCCTCGCACCACTATTTCTGATAATCCGGCGGTTGTCTGGTCCCATATGTGTCGGATTATCGAGATTATACTAAGGTTTGTTTTAGAGTTTAATCCCGATGGCGTCGCGTCCAGGAAAACTCCAGCAGAATCGCCAACTTAAGCTCTGCGGGAACGGTTTCGCGCGATTCCCGCAGGGGATTGAACGCTGTATCTTTTAATGCAAGCGGCATCGCGCTGCGTCGTTTGAAACCGTCGCCCGCCGAAACTGGTATTGCAGAAAACAAATGACGAAAGTAAAACGTCCCTATTTTTGCAGCTCCCCGGTGAATGTTCTGAATTTTTCAGTGAATTGTAGAATGGTGTTTTGGCTTTCCACACCCATAATTGGACGTCGCGACGCCCGCTTATAACTGTTAATCTGCAAAGAGAAAAACTTGAATGACGATTTGGGGCACCCGGATGTCGCGTTTTTTAAATTCCAAGTTGATCGGCACGTCGGCCCCGCCGAGCCGCACATTTTGGTACCGGCGCCGTGGGTTCGCGATCTGAGCCATCCCCGTCGAGCTGCCGACGTTGGAAAATATCACTCTTTTTTTTTTGGACGATTTTTTTACATTTACCCCAATGTCGATTTGGGGAACCCGGATGTCGCGTTTTTAAAATTCCAAGTTGACCGGCACGTCGGCTCCGCCGAGTCACGTATTTTGGTACCGGCGCCGCGTCGCTGCGACCACGGAGTCGCCCGCTACATTTCGAAACGAATCGGCTCTCCTTCGCTGGAAGGTGCGGTCAGTCTGACCGCTGCAGTTTCGCCATTTCTGGGCTAAGCGACCCGAAATTGCATGCGTTCGATTCGGTACGGACGCCTGCGCACCTTTTGTATTTATGGGTTCGCGATCTGAGCCGTCCCCGTCGAGCTGCCGACGTTGGAAAATATCACTCTTTTTTTTGCACGATTTTTTGACATTTACCCCAATTCCATTTTGGGGCACCCGGATGTCGCGTTTTTTTAAATTCCAAGTTGGTCGGCACGTCGGCCACGCCGAGCCACGCATTTTGGTACCGTCGCCGCGTCGCTGCGGCCACGGAATCGCTCGCCACAGTTCGAAACGTATGGGCTCTCCTTCGCTGGAAGGTGCGGTCAGTCTGACCGCTGCAGTTTCGCCCTTTCTGGGCGCAGCGACTCGAAACTGCACGCGTTCGATTCGGAACGGACGCCCGCGCCTCTTGTATTTATGGGTTCGCGATCTGAGCCGTCCCCGTCGAGCTGCCGACGTTCGAAAATATCATTTTTTTTTACACGCTTTTTTGACATCACCGCACTTTTTTGACGTCTCCTCACCGCGCGGCCGAATCCCACTTTTGCGACACGAGGCGATGCCGGTACGCGGTACCACTACGGGTTTTCTGCGCCTTCATCCGGTGCGTCCGAAATGCCAAAAAAAAATCCGCAACCGCCTCTTTGGCCGGCAATTTGTTAGTACGACGGCCATCGGCGAAAATTTGGGTTCGCATCGCGCAGGATAGTTGCGGGTATCTACCAAACCCATCGGCACTTCCGTCGGGCCCCCCGATCCGGAAATATCTCTAATTTGCCGCGGCGGACTCGCGAAAAACTTGCATGTCGATTTGGGGCACCAGGATGTCGCGTTTTTTAAATTTCAAGTTGACCGGCACGTGGGCTCCGCCGAGCCGCACATTTTGGTACCGGCGCCGCGTCGCTGCAACCACGGAGTCGCCCGCCACAGTTCGAAAAGTATCGGCTCTGCTTCGCTGGAAGATGCGGTCAGTCTGACTGCTGCAGTTTCGCCCTTTCTGGACGCAGCGACACGAAACTGCTCGCGTTCGATTCGGAACTTCATTTATGAGTTTGCGATCCGAGCCGTCCCCGTCGAACTGTCGACGTTGGAAAATATCACTCTTTTTTTGACATTTAGCCCCTCGCCGCGCGGCCGAATCCGACTCCAACCGATACGCGTATTTCGGTACCACTCGCGGTTTCCTGCGTAGCTCCCTTCGTCCGGTGCGTCCAAAATGCCGAAAAAAAATCCGCAAAAGCTTCTTTGGCCGGCGAGTTCGACGTTCAACGGCGAAAATTTGAGTTCGCATCGCGCAGGATAGATGCGGGTATCTAAAACACCAATCGGCACTTCCGTCGGGACCCTCGATCCGGAAATATCTCCATAAATGTGCAGGGTGCACTGTAAAAATGCACCTTCAAGTTTACCGCGGCGGACTCACAATTTATTTGAATTCGTCTTTTTGTTTAAGATACATAAGATTCATTTACAATCGTGTAATTTTGGAGAATCCGACAGTCAGAGCCGCAGCGATATCTGCCATGGCCCAGTTCGGAGCAACGTGCCCAGACTTGCTGGAAAACATTCTTGTGTTGCTCGCAAGGTGCCAAATGGATTCCGACGACGAGGTCAGAGATCGTGCGACTTACTACAGCAACATTTTGAGTTACTTAGATCCCGGTCTATGCAACAATTACATCATTGAAAGCCCTCAAGTGAGTAACAACAACCCGACATTAATTCAAATTCATCCTTATTATTTTAGGTATCAATTCCATCGCTTGAACGATCTTTGAAAGAATACATTCAAGGAGACACCGCCGTTCCATTTGACATGAAAACCGTTCCACTGGCCGTTGTACCAACAGCTGAGGAAATAACTCGAGCCCAACAGAAATCCGAAGGCATGATAATGTCGTCTGGCCCTGCGAAACCTGTCCCAGTCTCTCGAGAAGAAAACTATTCCGTCAAACTTTCCACGATTCCGGGCATCCAACAAGCTGGCGCCTTGTTCCGCACCTCGGACGTGGTCGAACTCACCGAATCTGAAACCGAATACGTCGTCAGATGCATCAAACATTCTTACGCGAATCACGTTGTTCTGCAGTTCGACTGCTTGAACACTTTGAGCGACCAGTTGTTGGAGAACGTCCGGGTGCAGCTGGATCCCAGCGAAGGCTACCAAATCGTCACAGAAATTCCCTGCGAGAGATTACCTTACAACGAGACGGGAACTTGTTACGTCGTGCTCCAATACCCAGAGCAATTGTTCGCTAGTGTTGGCACATTTGGCGCGGTCTTGAAGTTTATTGTCAAGGATTGCGATCCAGCTACAGGGCTACCAGATACAGATGAAGGTATTAAGAAACTTAATGTTATGATAGGCTTTTTTTAAAGTTTGGTTCGATGTGAATACCGGGTTTGCCGACCCTTTGAACACTGCGGCCAATTGGTAGCCTATTGTATTCTATCACATTCACTTAGGCCCAGAAACCTGTTGTTATTGTAAATTGCGCTAATTGCCATTTTTCACATTTGTCTTCTGGAACAAATACTGGGAATATAAGAATAATAATAAGCGCTGGGAATAGAACTCGGACCTCTATACTTGTTAGTTAGCGCTCTAACATGAGGCCACGAGCGTCACCACTACACCACTCGCGCCGGCTATGATAGGGCTTATAGTCTTTGTTTGGTTACGTTAGGTTAGTAAGGTCATTTTTAAGAATTGCGATTTAGCTTCTGGTCTACCAGATACATGTTGAGATAGGCTTGAAGTCATTCCTAGATTAGCTCAGGTTAGGTTATGTCGAGGCCCTAGCGGGGTGGGAAGTACCGAGACATTGCTGAGACTTACTGCCGACAATCTGCGTGACAGGTGCCGCAAAGGAGAGGACTGGCGCGTGGGGGGGTTGTCTGCCGGGGTTCCGCAGGGATCGGTTTTAGGACCATTCTTATGGAATACCGCCTATGACGGTCTTCTGCAGACGCTGAGGCGGTTACTGCCCACAGGGGTGGGTATTGTGGCGTATGCGGACGACCTGGCACTTGTCTTCACCGACAGATGCTGGGATATACTGCATCATGCGCAGGGGAACTCGTTCGGGTGTAGATGGAGACGGCGGGCCTTCAGCTCGCCGCCTGAAAAACACAGGCGGCCTTGCTCTCCACCAGGAGGTCAGGGAGAGGCCATTTTTTGGTCGAGATTTTGGGAGAAAGGATAACGGTCGAACGGTCGATCCGGTACCTCGGAGTAATCCTCCAGACGGGTCAGTGGGGACTACACATGAGCCACGCCGACCGCAACGCGGCACGCGCGTCACAAGGTTATATCGAGGCCGTAGCAGGGCGGGAAGTACCGAGACTTTGCTGAGACTTACTACTGACTACCTGCGCGACAGTACCATTAGGGAGAGGACTGACGTGAGCGGGATTGTCTGCCTACCTGCGCGACAGTACCATTAGGGAGAGGACTGACGTGAGCGGGATTGTCTGCCGGGGTTCCGCATGGATTGGTTTTAGAACCAATTTCTTGTGGTTTCTTGTGGAATGTCGTCTATGACGGCCTTCTGCAGACGCTGAGGCGGTTACTGCCCACAGGGGTTCACCGACAGGTACTGGGATATGCTGCGTCACAGGGTCACGCGCGCGGGGAACTGGTTCGGGAGTGGATGGAGACTGCGGGCCTTCAGCTTGCCGCCTCTAAAATACAGGCGCGGCCCTGCTCCACCAAGAGGTCAGGGAGAGGCAATTTGGAGGTCGACATTTTGGGAGAGAGGATACCGGTCGATTCGGTATCTCGGAGTAATCCTCCTGGCGGCTCAGTGGGGACTACACGTCTCGTACCGAGGGCCACCGGGCCTGGGGTGGGTAGGAGGAGTTTATTGGCCAGTGTGGCAACTAGTAGACTCCGTGACGCCGTGGAGCTTATATCGCGGATTCCTCCCGTGGACCTCCTTGTTATGGAGCGCGCGTCGGTGAGGGACATAAGAACATATGGTGGGAACCGCGGTGAGACAAGGAGAGCTGCTCGAGAGCAACTCCTTGCCTGCTGACAGGAAAGGTGATGACGGCGGAAACGGCGCGTGGGCTCGTCTCCTCATCCCAGATTTAATTCGGTGGATGGGGGCGAGGGGTGGATGAGGTGGGTTTATACTTCATCGCCCAGCTTCTTATCGGACATGGGTTCTACGGAGCGTATCACCACAGGATTGGGAAAGCCCCAGACGAGAGGTGCACATCCTGTGGAGAGGGCGTGCGCAAAAACGCGGAGCACACTCGTGGCGTGTGCGCGTTGGGATAGGGTGCGACAGGCCTTGGCGTTTGCCCTGGAACGGGAAGTCACAGTCGAAGCCGTGGCGGGAGGCCTCGCTGACGAGGTGGGGCGTGGGCGGCCTTAAGCCGATTCGCGAATACAGTCATGCGGACTAAGGAGTTGCCTGGGTGGGAACAAGGGCTGTAGGTTTTATTTTTATTGTTCTTGAAAATGCGATTGCGTAGCAATCTACTTCTGTGTAATTCCTTTATACTTATACTTCTGGCGCCCGTTACGGGAAGACTCGAAGGGTGGGCAGTATTGCCAACGTTGGCGGTCCCTCTGTCCATCCGTTTCAGTGGAGCCACTTGATCCAGCCTAGGCTAACGTTCCAAAAGGAAAAATATATTGTGAATTGTCGAAACTCAATGTTGAGATACGCTTAGAGTTATTGTTTGGTTAGGTCAGGTTAGGTTAGGAAGTATATTGTTAAGGATTGTGATCCAGCTACTGGTGCACCAGATACAGATGAAGGTATTTTGAAGCTTAATGTTGAGATAGGTTTAAAATCATTGTTTGGTTACGTCAGGTTAGGTTAGGAAGTATATTGTTAAGGATTGTGATCCACCTAATGATGCACCAGTTACAGATAAATGTATTTTGAAAGTTAATGTTGAGATAGGCTTAAAGTCATTGATTGTTGCCTAAATAAAGTTTTAAAGTTTTGCCTAAATTATTAAACTAATTCATTGTTTTAGGATATGATGATGAATATATGTTAGAAGATCTTGAAATTACTCTTGGCGATCAGATTCAGCGAGTGAGTAAAGTGAACTGGCAAGCGGCTTGGGAAGAGATTAGCAGTAACTGTGTTGAAATGGAAGACACTTATTCGCTATCTTCGATGTCTACCTTGGAGGAGGCTGTCAAGAATATTATCCAATTCTTGGGTCTTCAACCTGCCGAAAGGACGGATAAGGTCCCTGAAGGAAAGACCACGCATACTTTATTACTTGCTGGTGAGTATCAGTATATGTAGATCATTGAGAATGGGTTAACGTAGCTAATAGAGTATAATCTTGATAATCCGGCGGTTGGTTAGTCCGCCATGTTCGGTAATGCGGCGCTCTGGGGAAACACCGCTGTCCCGCGTCGGATATAAACCTCGCTCACATCTGAAATATAGTCAAAAGAAGGGACACCCGTAAACTCGGAAAATTTGATTCGCGATTCTGACCAAGCTAACGTTACTCTATAATTGTCTTCGGAATTTTTACAAGAGCTTTGGTGTTGCGCTGACAAACGATGACATAGCTTGGCTTTAAGGCACAAGCGAAGACATTTTTCATTCCTTTTCTGACGAAGAAATCCTCAGCCTAATTTGTTCCACGGATGACGATTAAGCTAACGATGATTTAACTCCGCGAACTGTAGCAAACTGTAACGCGTTTAAAATATGTAAAATTGTTATTGTGTTCTTTTAATCCTGATAATCCGGAATTTTTTGATAATCCGGAGGTTGTATGGTCCCATATGTGTCGGATTATCAAAATTATACTGTAGTTTTATTTTAATTGAAATTGTTGTTCAATGTATACACTGTTGGATAATACTGTAGTTTTATTTTTATTGAAATTGTTGTTCAATGTATACACTGTTGGAATTCAATTAATAACTTAATATAAGTAAAACTACTTTAGGTGTGACTTGAGAATAAAGGCTGATTATCATATACGCGACACTCAGCTACGCGACATCGCCTGTCAAATAATGATTACATTGTTTTAAATAGACCTTTTTACGGTTAGTTAAGCGCATGCGCATCCGTCAAGTTTGAAAGCCGGGAATATGAAAGTTTCGGGCAAATAATAAGGTTATACGTCAAAAAGTTCGGGCAAAACATGGCGGAAATTGATACATGTGCACAAAAAAAATTGAACTATGAAAAGGTCTATTGGCCCGTTCGCACTACAGATACGCGACGTGCCCATATAAAACGATATAATCATTATTTGACAGGCGATATCGCACGTCTAGAGAAAACCGCAGAAAAACTAAGAGTAACACAAAGGCGAATGGAGAGATCGATGCTTGCCCTGACCCTGAGGGATCGAGTGAGAAATGAAGAGATACGCCGACGTATTGGAGTAGATGATATTATACAACGAATCACTACACGGAAATGGAAATGGGCTGGGCACATTGCTAGAATGGAGGATGGGCGATGGACCAAAAAACTGTTGAAATGGAGACCAAGAGCTGACAAACGTAGCTGAGGCAGACCTCCAACTCGATGGACGGATGACCTAAAGAGGATAGCGACAAATTGGATTGCAACAGCCAGCGACAGAGAAAACTGGAGACGTTTGGAGGAGTCCTATGTCCAACAATGGACGTGAAAGGGGCTGCATGGCTATGATGATGATGTCGCACGACGTCGCGTAGCTGAGTGTCACGCATATGGGAATCTTTACTCAGACCTTTTTTCTGTGGGAAATAACTTTAAGCAAATTCTGCTTACGCACTAATTTTTGTTTTAGGGGTTTTTAGAGGAGGGTCTGATATATTGGTGCGGGCAAAATTGGCTTTGTCCGATGATGTGAACATGCAGCTCACAGTCCGATCACCGAATCCCGATGTAGCGGAGTTGGTCACATCGGCGGTAGGATAATAAGTGTTTAGAAATGTTTTATAAAAATGTATTATTAGGATGGAAATCAATATTACTATTCAATATATTAAACTAATTGTGCGCCGGTTGAATTATTATATTGCAAAGTTTTCCTTAATCCATGTAATTTTATTTTTTGTTAATGCTAAGTTATTTTATAGAAGAATATGTATCAGTTCTAATACAACAGTTTTATTGTATTTTTAATGCGTCTTCATAATCCATAGTTTTATTAATCATAGTCTTCAAAATCCATAGCTTTATTGAATCATAGCCTTAGTAATCTATAGTTTTATTAAACATAGCGTGGTGTGATACGCGGTAGAATAATGTATCACTCACGGTTTGCAGAGAAATTTATTTACATGGATATATATATGTATACAAATGTACAAGAGATACAAACACTGTTGAGGGACTGAGTGCAGCTGGACTCGACTGGTCTGGTTGTGTCCGAGTCCACTGGCTGAACTAGTGTCACTTCGCTGACTGGGTCTACTGGCTGGATTGGTGTGTCTAGAGTCCACTGGCTGGACTGAACTGAGTCCACTTGCTGACTGTTTCGGCCTGACTGTCTGAACGGACATGTGCGGATCGAACTGTCTTGTTTAATCGGGGATCCAGGTATTTATATTATCTCCAGGTATACTGGTCCCTCATCTGGGGGTCATTATTTTTCTATTTTCGGCTATTTGTCGCTTTGGTGATTACCGATTCTCGGGAAAAACATCTTGTCGTAATTTCCCCGGGGATTACACTATTGACCCTAATAAAATAATTTTGGAAATCCGTCCGAAAATATTTGGGTAATCACCGCAATGCTCTCGTAAAACTAGAAGTACAAATATTTCTCAATCTGCTCGAGATACATAATCGACCCTAATAAAATATTTTCGGAAATTGTCCGACAATATATGGGTTATTATTGTAATGCCCTCGAAAAACTAAGAAATGAAAATATAACGGCTCGTTGCCGCTCCAATAGTCTTCATAATCCATAGTTTGAATCATAGTCTTTGTAATCCAAAGTTTTATTGAATGGTCTTTGTAATCCATAGTTTGTAGTCTATAGTGACAGTAAGTGGTAGACCGACAAAACTGTCTTGTTTTCCAGAGTTTATAGTTTGTAGTGCACAAGTTTCCTATTTATGGTCTGAAGGTTGACGATTTTTGAAGGAAATCAGCAAGGGTAAATTGACAGCCTCCTGGTCCAGTCGATTCCAGATGAACACTATTCTATTAGTCAGACAGTTCATTCGACACAGCTTGTTGTGTGCTGTGCCCTCCGAGTTCGTAGTATGTTGTAGTTGCCATCCAGTATATTGTGGACTGCTCTCTGACGGCGCTATCGCAAAGATGACAGCTAGTTTGGTGCAACAAACCTTATAGGGAAAATCCCTCGGAAATGAAGGGATTCTGGTGATTCGTCATTGCAGTTGTTCCAGTAATACAATGCCTTTTTTTCCTAGGGAGGAAGGGGAATCTTACATATGACACCCGTTGTTCAAAAGGGTAGTGTCGGATTCTTACCGACTAAACCGCCTCTTCCTTTTCTCTCGCACATTACACTGGCATTCCCTCGCGCATTCCTTCAGTGCAATGGCCGTTTATTTTATTTGCTGTTTAATTTCTCTTTTGTCTCCATAATTTGTCGGATAATTGTATATGTGGTTTCCCATGTTCTCGCTGACTCTGCCAGGCTGTCCATCATAATCTTAGCATTAAATAATTTATTATTTATTAATAATTTATTTATGTATATTTCCCTTAGATTGTTCCATTTAAGGCAGACAAAGAGAGTGGTCACAGTGGTGTAGTGGTGAACGCATCCGCTCGCTACACCGAGATCCCGGGTTCGATGCCCGGACAAACCGTGAAATTTTTCACGGAACTATGCTGTGGCCACCTCGTGGAAAGCAATGGCAAACTACCACGAGTAATTCTGCCAAGAGAACCTCTCAAATAGTGCCGTTCGGAACCGGCGATAAACTGAAGGTCCCGCATATGAGTGTGACGATGCGTTCCACAAGTATGCGCGAGAGGTTGCCTACGCTAGAACACTAGTATTGGCACCCTAAGAAGAAGAAGAAGAGAGTATGTCCTGCGTCGTCGATGTTTTCGCAGTAACGGCATGTATTTGAGTCCACTATCTTCCTATCGTACAGGTATTTTTGGAAGCAGCCATCTCCTGACAGTGCTTGGGTTAAGTAATCAATCTCTCTGTGACTTCTGTTGATCGACTTGTAGATATCCGGGATTAATTTGTATGTCCAGCGTCCATATGTCCCGTTTTTCCATTTTCTTGCCACTTTTGTAATAACTGTTCTCTGGGTGTTGTTTTCTCGATTCCTCTGTATCTGCCACATCTCTCTTTAATTTGTAATTCTATAGGAAGAATTCCTGCAATGACTCCTACCCCTTCGGCTGATATAGTTCGATATGCAGAGCAAACTCTAATGCCTATCATCCGTGTAATTCTTCCGAGTCTCTGTAGCTGTGTTCGGTTGTTTGTTATCGAATGCCAAACTGGTGCAGCATATAATAGTTGAGAGTGTATTGCACTCGATAATAGTCTCCTCTTGGATGCCTTGGGTCCTCCGATGTTCGGCATAAGGCTAGCGAGGGCAGTCATCGTCTTTTCTGCTTTCTGGACGGTTCTGCTAATGTGCTCGGTGAATGTTAGTTTTGGATCCAACCACACCCCTAGGTACTTTATAGCTCTGCAGGGTGTAACTGTAAAACCCTGTATGTGAAAGGTAATAGGAGATATCGTCCTTTCATTTGTAAGAAGCACTGCCTCACTTTTCTCTGGTGCCAGTTCCAGTTTTTATCTTCCAACCAGTTTAAAACTCATTGTAGTCCAGTGTTTGTCGTATTCATTAGAATTTCTTCCTCTTTTGCGGTTACCATCATGTCATCTGCAAATCCTATTAACGTGCTTCCTTGTGGCATTTCAGTTTTCAGAAGACCGTCATACAGAATATTATACATAGGGTTGGAGCCAGTACTGACCCCTGTGGTACACCACTGTTTATTCTCATTGTTTTAGTAGTTCCTTCTGTTTCTAGAACAATCTCCCTTTCTGATAAATATGACGCTATAATATTAATTAGACTTTTGTCGATGTTTCTCCTTCTTAGTTCTTCTAGAATTTGCTGCCATGATGCGCTATTAAAGGCGTTTTTTATGTCTAGCGTTATTACTGCGCAGTAATACAATGTAACTCAGTAGTAGTAAAACAATAAACTGCCTACAGCCCATACTGTTAGATGATAGGGCAGTAGAATACAAACAGGAGATAAAGTATCTGGGTGTAACACTAGATAGTAAACTCCTATGGAACAGGAAACAGTGGTGTAACCCCATAATCCTACAATGGATGTACACTATTGATAATGAGCCCTGCGGTCAGTTATGAGGTATTTGCGTGGGGAAGTAGAACCAAGCTGGTCTTTATAAAGAAGCAGCTTGATGAGATTCAAAGACTGGCGTGTGTTTTTATTACGGGGGCGATAGGTTCATGCCCGACATCAGTAATGGAGCTGCTTCTGGATCTGACTACGTTGCACCTTGTCGTGGAGAGCGATTGTTAGGTTCAGAAAGAAGGAATAGGCAGAGGTAAAGTAATAGGGAGCAGAGATCGGCACAGCCTCGCTGCCAAGATCCCCTGGCTGGAAGTACCGAAAGACAAAATGGTATGCAAATACCATTTTGAGAAAAACTACATAGCAATGTGTCGATTTTAGGCTTAAAAAGCCGATTGGAGCGACGAATGCTCATGATAGAGCAGGGCTGTCCAACCTTTTTGTAGTGGCGATCTACTTTTTTGTATATGTTACAGACAAAGCGTTAACACAGTCGGTGTATACGGTCACTGGTAAAAGCATACAGTAACTGAACCATTTAGACAAAGTGTGCATAAATTAATTTATGAATAGTTTCACTAGATAATTTATACACTCTCTATATTTAAAATTAGTTAAAGTAGTATTAGGACTATTTTACTATAAGATGTTTATTTTTTACTTTTAATCTTAGGGTTGACGACATCTTCTTTGAAATATATTAATTATTTTTTTTGTTCTCACTAAATAACCTACTCCTTAAGCTGCATTTTACAACATTATCTCCGTTCATTCCTATGTTATAGTACCTAGTTCTGCATCTAATAATAATTTTGGAAAAAATTAAAAAATTAATTTCCTTTTCAACATAATTATGCATAATTTTGACATTTTACTGTTATAAAATTTAAACCACATTCAAACTTTAACTAATGCCTCGCCGTGAAAGTATGCATTATCGCGGTATTGTATACTTTAACTAGATATAGTATGAATCTTATTTTTCAATTGATACTTTGTCAAAAAATATACGTAGAAGTATACATTGACTAGTGGATGTATGCACTAACTGAATTTTATACTTCAACTGTAACATATATATTGTTATTAACATATATATAAGCGCGGATTGATATCGCAGCAATCTTCATTTACAAAACTCAAAACTGAACAAGAGGCTGCAACTCGTGCCAGCTTTCGTGTGGCTCTTGAAATTGCAAAACGTGGAAAACCATTCACCGATAGAGAAATGATCAAAGAATGCATAACTGCAGTAGCCGAAGAAATGTGCCCTGAAAAGGTAAATTTATTAAAAACTGTCAGTATGTCAGCAAACACTGTGGCTCGCAGAGTAGAAAACATCGCTGAAAATATATCCTCTCAACTGTTCGACAAAAATGGACATGTTGAGTGGTTTTCTTTGGCCTTGGATGAGTCAACGGATGTGTCAGATACTGCTCAGGTGTTGATTTATATTCGAGGAGTAGATAAAAGCTATGAAGTGCATGAAGAACTTCTTGATATGTATAGTATTCATGGCACAACTACTGGTACAGATATTTTTAAAGGAGTTGAAATGGCCATTAATCAAAAGAACTTACGATGGAAAAACTTGAAATGTATTACTGATGGAGGCAAAAACATGAGTGGGAAAGATAAAGGAGTGGTCGCTCTTGTGTCAAAGGCTGTAGAAAATGACGGTGGTTCAAAAGCATTAGTCTTACCTTGTATCATTCATCAACAGTCTTTGTGCGGAAAATGTTTGGATATGTCTGAAGTTCTGAAACCAGTCATATCAACTGTTAATTTTATCAGATCTTTTGGGCTGAATCACCGACAATTCCGACAATTTATTGAAGAGATTGGAGAAAATGACTTACCTTATCATACTGCCGTACGTTGGCTTAATTGTGGGAAAGTCCTTCAGCGCTTTTTTGAACTTCGAGCAGTGATCGAATTTTTTTTAATGAAAAGCATCGCCCTCTTATTGAATTACAAAACAACGCATGGCTGTGGAAGTTAGCATTCTATGTTGATTTGACAAAACATGTGAACGAACTGAATTTGAGATTACAAGGAGAAAACCAGCATCTTCCTGATTTATACACTAATATCAAATCATTCCGGAAGAAATTGATACTGTTTCAATCACAACTACGAAGTAAATGTTTTTCACAATATAAAACACCTGAAATATTCAGCCACACCACTGAGACTGAGTTTCCTATCGATTTTGCAATCGAAACTTTGAGTGCTTTGAAAATAAATTTTGATACTCGTTTCTCGGACTTTGATGCCATTGCGAATCAAATTAAGATTTTTCAGAATCCTTTTGATACTGACATTGAAACCATAGCCCCGGAACTTCAAATGGAAATGATTGATCTACAGTGCAGTGATATAATTAAGAACAAATATCAAAACTCATCTTTGTTGGAATTTTATAAGAGTCTTCCACTGACACAATTTGCATAAATTTGCTCGTGGGCTGTTTTCTGTTTTTGGTACTACTTATTTGTGTGAGAAGACCTTCTCCAAAATGAAGTACACAAAAAATGTTTACAGATCTAAATTAACTGATGAGCATCTTAAATCTCTTTTAATAATTGGTACTAGTAAAATTAGTCCACAACTACAAACTATTGTCAGTGGAAAATCTCAATTACATAAATCTCATTAGTATTTCATATGTCATTATGCTTGTTATAAGTTATGTTTTTATTTAAAATGTATAAAATGTTAGTTGGATTCATTTCAATAATTTGTTAGTTATTATATACTGAAGTTAAATTTTCTGCATATTATACATGTCTTTACTCATTACAATTCTGTGTTTCTTTATCCAACTTATCACAAAAACAATAAGCCTACAACAATGTTATGAGTAGTTAGCCCATGACCATATCAATGTAGTTGTCATATTAATAATTATTCAACATAAAATTAGAATACTTCAGTAAACTAAATTTAATTTGCTATAAAAAATATGTTCTCTAAAAGGAGTTTTCAAGTATGCTAGCTCTCCGCGGGCCGGACAAAATCTGTCCGCGGGCCGGATGTGGCCCTCGGGCCGTAGTTTGGAGACCCCTGGTGTAGAGGAACCATTAGACAATCAACCACAGTCTCGAAACGGTCGGACGAGGACCCACGCAACGAATAATATTGTTGTGAAGATAATTGATTAGGATCGCTTACGAAACTTGGACGTGAAAGATGAAGAGCGAAAGTATTATTAATTAAGGAGACAAGCCGTAGTTTATGTTAAATTGCAGTACAGAGTAAATGAAACTTGAATATATAATATGAAATAAATCTACTTTATTTATTACCATCAAATAAAACACGGTTTTTAGCATGTTATGCGTTAATACACTCCTTAAATATTTATATACAGACATGTAAGCTAAAAATACAGTATAACTATATACCTATATATATACTACATTCTTTAAAGACTTTTGTATAGAAATATATTGCATGATACTTTAACATAAAGTTCTTTTAATGAATTAAATCTAAACAAAAATAGTGGATTTGAGATTGTTTTCTTCATATAAATCGGTGCTATGAAAATAATAGCAATTCAATTTTACAACGGAATTGTTAAAAGAATATAATGGTCGAAAAAGCAAATACTCTAATATTCCCATATTATATATGTTTTTGTTTCTAATATATGTTCACGAATTATCTTTTTATTTAATACAATTTATACAATGTGCAGTTCGTTAACGAAAAACTAAAACTTTCTCAAAGCGTTTAAACTATAAAAATATATTTACATCTCTTGCAACTGCGGCACTATAACATAGTGCTTATCATGACACACACCCCCACCCCCCCAAAAAAAGTATATTTATAAATTTGGTCGAATTTACAAAACATTTTCGCACGACAACTTGAACTGTATATATTCATCACTTAATAATAGAAGATATTTCATTCAAAAATTAACAGGTTGAGCGTCAATTCGAAATTTTGGAAAATATGTCTCTGGGACCAACCTCAGATCTTCTTGCAATTAGTATTATTGTTGGTCAAAAGTATATTATTTTGAAAAAAAAATACGTTTTCTTGGAAAATTAATGCCTACACGTGACAAACGCGTTAACGCTGACGTTTACCACCGGTGGTACACCGCCCGCCCGCTAGACTAAAACAAAACGAGATAAAGATCAAAATTGCATGGGATTCAAAAATTAACAGGTTGAGCGTCAAGGCGAAATTTTGGAAAATATGCTCCTTGACCAACCTCACATCTGCTTGCAATTGGTATTATTGTTGCGTATAAAGATGCGTAGGACCAAAATTGCGTGGGCTTAAAAAATTAAGAGGTTGAGCGTCAAAGCGAAATTTTGGACCAACCTCACATCTGTTTGCAATTGGTATTATTGAAAAATAGTGCAGCGGGTACACGTGACAAACACGTTAACAGCGGCGTGTACCACCGGTGGTACACCGCCCGCCCGCTAGACTAAAACAAAACGAGTTAAAGATGCGTAGGACCAAATTCACCCTTGCGTGTGATTCAAGAATTAAGAGATTGAGCGTCAAGGCGAAATTTTGGAAAATATGCTCATGGACGCGAAATTTTGGAAAACATGCTCGTGGACCAATATGCTTGCAATTGGTATTATTGTTGGTCAAAAGTATGTTATTTTGAAAAAAAAAAAAAAAACGTTTTCTTCGATACTTTTTCTTCCTAACGTAATATTTTTCGACGTACTTTTTCAAAGATTTTACGATTTTTTAATTTGACCTTTTTTTAAAGTTAACCTTTTTCGAATTTTGTAAAAAATTTTGATTAGAAAAGTGCTTTCTAACCAAACATTTTTCGATGTGTTTTCAAAATTTTTAACCTTTACCGAATTTAGTACAAAATTTTGTTGGAGAATGATTAGAAATTAGAATGTACTATCTAACCTAACATTTTTCGAATTTTATTCAAAATTTTTAACCTTTTTTGAATTTTTGTGAAAAATTTTGATTAGAAAGTAGTATCTAACTAAACATTTTTCGAGTTTCTTTTTTAATTTTGAACCTTTTTTGATTTTCGTGCAAAATTTTGATTAGAAAAGTACTATCTATAACCTAAATTTTTTTTCGTTTTTTCAGTTTTTATAATTTTTCGAATATTTTTAAAAATTGTTAACCTTTTTCGAATTTTGTGAAAAATTTTGATTAGAAAAGTACTATCTAACCATACATTTTTCGACGTTTTTTCAAAATTTTAAATCTTTATCGAATTTTGTACAAAATTTTAATTAGAAAAGTTTTTAACATTTTTCGAATTTTTTTTTAAAATTGCTAACCTTTTTCGAATTTTGTGAAAAATTTTGATTAGGAAATTACTATCTAACCATACATTTTTCGATGTTTTTTAAAAATATTAAACCTTTTTCGAATTTCGTACAAAATTTTGATTAGAATGTACTATCAACATGAAATTTTTCGATGTTTTTTCAAAATTTTAATCCATTTTAGAATTTGGTACAAAATTTTATTTAGATAAGTGCTATCTAACCTTAAATTTTTCGAATCTATTTCAAAATTTTTAACCTTTTTCGAAATGCTGTGCAAAATTTTGATCAGAAAAGAGCAATCTAACCAAACATTTCTCGACGAGTTTTCAAAATTTTTCGAATTTTGTACAAAAATTTGATTAGAAAGTACTATCTAACCTAACATTTTTCGATTTTTCTTCAAAATTTTTAACCTTTTTCGAATTCTGTGCAAATTTTGTTATTAGTACCCCTTTCAAATATTTTTTAACACGTCGTACCCCTTAGTAGAAAATTTCTGGGATATTCCATTAAAAACAAAAACTGTACTCTAAATAAACAATGAATTTAAAGAAAATAGATGAAAGAGTTCTTTTTAAGAGAGTTTCTGCTTGTCTTTAAATGCATTAAATGCAAAAACAATCTTTTTGACAAGCATTTATCGTCAACAGTTTAAAAAATATAACAGAAAATCTAAGAAAATCATTTAAAAACAGAATTTCTTAAAGATGATTGATATGTCGCAGATTAACAGCTAATCCATAGGAATTAACAGATAGTTTGCAATATATATGTTTATTGATTTAAACATTTTAAAAAAGTTATTTTTATATTTGCTTTGACACACAAAACAGAGGAAAAATATCAAAAACTTTTCAAAATTCATTTCTTTTGAAAAGTCAAAATTCTTTTCGTACCCCTTGCAAACCGCTCGAGTACCCCATGGGTATGCGTACGACACTTTGGGAAACACTGGTCTAACCTAATATTTTTCGAATTATTAACATTCTTCGAATTTTGTACAAAATTTGGATTAGAAAAAAACCTTAGTACCTAGAACGATAGAATAGTACCTTTGAATCTAACCTAACATTTTCAATGTTTTTTTCAAAATTTTAAACCTTTTACCAATTTTGTACAAAATTTTGATGAGAAAAGTGCTATCGAACCTAACATTTTTGAATTAAGAAAAAAAAAACCTTTTTCGAAACCTGACATTTTGTTTGTGTGTTTGTGCAAAATTTTGATTAGGAAAGTACAATCGAACCTAAATTTTTTTTCAAAATTTTCAACCTTTTTCGAATTTTGTACGAAATTTTGAGCAGAAAAGTACTAACCCAATATTTTTAGAATTTTTGTTTCCAAATTTTGCACAAAATTTTGATGAATTTTCGAATTTTGTGAAAAAAATTGATTAGAAAAGTACCTAACATGTTCCGATGTTTTTACACAATTTTAAATCTTTTACGAATTTTGTACAAAATTTTGATTAGAAAAGTGCTATCGAACCTAACATTTTTCGAATTTATTTCAAAATTTTTAACATTTTTCGAATTTTTTCAAATTTTTTAACATTTTTCGAATTTCGTACAAAATTTTGATTAGAAAGTACGATCTAACCTAACATTTTTCAATGATTTTTCAAAATTTTAAACCTTGTTCGAATTTTGTACAAAATTTTGATTAGAAAAGTTTTTGATTAGAAATTTTTTTTTCGAATTTTCAAATTTTTTAACCTTTGAGCAAAATTTTGATTAGAAAAGTACTATCTAACCTAATATTTTTCGACGTTTTTTCAAAATTTTTAACATTTTTCGAAATTTGCGAAAAATTTATGATAAGAAAAGCACTGTCTAACCTGACATTTTATCAAAATTTTTAACCTTTTTCGAAAGTCCGTGCAAAATTTTGTTTAGAAAAGTACTATCTAACCTAACATTTTTCGACGTTTTTACAAAATTTTTAATATTTTTCGAAATTTGTGAAAAAATTTGATAAGAAAAGCAATATCTAACCTAACATTTTTCGATGTTTTTTCAAAATTTTAAAACACTCGAATTTTGTACAAAATTTTGATGAGAAAAATCCAACATTTTTCGAATCTCCTACAAAATTTTTACCCTTTTTCGAATTTTTGTGAAGTTTTTTTAACCTTTTTCGAATTTTAAGCAAAATTTTGATTAGAAAAGTGAAAAACCTAATATTTTACGACATTTTTTCCAAATTTTAAACATTTTTTAAATTTTTTACAAAATTTTGATTAGAAAAGTACTATCTAACCAAACATTTCTAGACGTTTTCTCAAAATTTTTAACATTTTTCGAAATTTGTGAAAAATTTTGATAAGAAAAGCACTATCTAACCTAACATTTTTCGATTTTTTTCCAAAATTTTAAACCACGAACTCGAATTTTGTACAAAATTTTGATGAGAAAAGTGCTATCTAACATTTTTTGAATTTTCTTCAAAATTTTTAACCTTTTTTGTGCCAAATTTGGATTAGAAAAGAACTAACATAACATTTTTCAAAATTTTAAACCTTTTTCGACTTTCGTACAAAATTTTGATTAGAAGGTACCGACGAACTAGCAAATTTCCGACCAAAGAGGCGGTTGCGGATTTTTTTCCGTGCATTTTGGACGCACCGGATGAAGGGAGCTACGCAGGAAGCCGCGAGTGGTATCGAAATACGCATATCGGCGGGCGGCATCGCCTCGTGCCACAAAAGTCGGATTCGGCCGCGCGGCGAGGGGGATAAAATGTAAAAAAATCGTAAAAAAAATGTCAAAAACGGGGACGGCTCTGATCGTGAATCCATAAATGTAAAAGAGGCGCGGGCGTCCGTTCCGAATCGAACGCGTGCAGTTTCGAGTCGCTGTGCGCTTTTCGAATTTTGTACAAAATTTTGATTAGAAAGTACAATCTATCTCGAAGTCAGAATTTTTAATAAAAAAGCACTATCTTACCATTTTTCGACTTTTTTTTGAAAATTTTTAACCTTTTTCGAATTTTGTGAAAAATTTTAACTTTTTTTTAATTTACTATGTAACTTAACGTTTTTCCAAGATTTTAAACATTTTTTAATTTTTTCAAAATTTTTAACCTTCGTTAATTTCGAATTTCGTGCAAAAATTTTTATTACAAAAGTACTATCGAACCTAACATTTTTCGATGTTTTTGAAAATTTTGTCATCCATGCTAATTTGTTGGTCAAGTAAAATATTTTTTTTAAACCCAAAGTTTATTACACAATCTCTATGACTATAGCAGTCATGCAACAACCCAAAATGCAAAGAAAGATCGCTAGTAAAACGTAAAGGTCTATTCCCATATGGGCGATACTCAGCTACGCGACGTCGTGCGACATCGCCTGTTTTAAATGGGCACGTCGCGTAGCTGTTACGTAGCCATAGTTAGAACGTGCCCATTTAAAACAATGTAATCATTATTTGACAGGCGATGTCGCGTAGCTGGGTGTCGCGTATATGAGAATCGGCCTAAAATATGCATTATGACCACCGAAACCTGTGCAGCTTGTCTTTCGATGGGGCATAATGACAGCCATGGCGCTCAACCTGCTAATCAAATTTTAAGTAAAAATAAAAAACATAGTATACTAATATGTTGTACCAAATAGTTGTACAAAAAACATGCAATTAATAAATTATTACTTCAAATATTTTCCTGTAAAAAAATAATTTTTTGGGATTCAACTTACTGGTGTCGTGTACTTGAGAAAATTTATTCCGTCCCGCCTCCCATGCGAAACTGTCCCGATTGATAACTTTTTTTAAAACCCCAGCACAAATATGTCTTCTTCGGAAACCCTGAAATCTGCACGGAAATAATTTTTCTCAAATATTGTTGTACAATGAATAAATATAATAAATACTTTTGGTGGAGAGAAACTTTGCATCACTCGCAAAACTGTTCTTTTCTTTGCCAATCAAAAACTTAATGTAGTTTTGGAGCCTGCACGTTAGTATATTATATGAAACAATAACAAACAGCATTTACTTCAGGTTTTTTTTTTTTACCTGAAGCGAACGTATTTTTGAGAAAAATTATAATAAACTTAAGATCAAATATGGATTGGTACGTGAAGAAGTAACTGAGAACGGTCTGAGAAACTGGCACTACACATCTCACATTTAAAAATGTTTTGAGCATATTGCATGGACAACTCAGCCAACTCGTTTAGGGGATTATCATCTTTCTCTTGTTTAATAAAAACTGTGTTATCAACCATTTCTTCAATAACGGTCTCTTGCACTTCAAGTTCTTCCGTTTTAATTTTCTTCTTTGAAACAATCATTCCACTCTTAACAAACTTAACTATTTGCCCTGGCCCGATTATATGTCGACCAGGCGCTAAACTATTATTACCTTTCTTATTCTTTGGAGAAGATTCTTCTGAAACTCCGTTCAAGTCTGGGTTTTCATTTTCTAGGAGGCTGTTTAGGGCTTGTTCGGTCTCATCGTCATCTGGGAAAGTGGCTAATGGTAACTTATCAGGACCTAGGGAGTGATAGCTTACATTTTTGGTACGCGGACGAATTCGATCTCCCGTCGAGGACTTCAGTTCAGTGGGTTGCGTTCGAGTTACCAAAGTTTTTGTTTTGTGACGAATTTTTCCACCCTCTGCGCTCTCGACAGCTACTTTGGTTTTCTGCGTGTGAATCATCTTCGGTCTAGAAGGCACTACTACTTCCTTCTGCTTTTTCTTCGCTTTACTAGTCTTAGTATTCATAATAGTATTAATGTTCTCTATAGCAGAAGAAAAACTATTGTACATCTCGGCATACTCATCATTCTTAACAGAATTTTTTCTAGGTTTCCTTGTCTTCTTCTTCTTATCATTCTCTTCATCAGAATCCGTAAAGTCTTCTTCATTTTCCTCATCTTCTTCATTTGCAGTGGGAAGCATTTCTAATTCATGAGGTTTCAACTTGCGCCTCCTTTTGTACTTTCTTGGTCCAATTTGGGGTTGCCTTCGCATTGCAGTGTTCAAATCGCAATGGTGTATCAAATGCACTATCAAATCTTGTGAAGTTGAAAACATATCCGAGCAAACTGTGCAGCAGTAAGGTGTCATGCTGTGACTGTAATTTGGGTCTGGGCCGGAATGATGAGATCTGATATGTTCTCTTAAAACAACCCTTTGATTAAAAGCTCGTGGACAAACAGCACAAGCGTAAGGTTTCTCGCCGGTATGAATTCGCTCGTGTTTCCTTAAAGTGCCACCGTCGGCAAAAGCTTTCCAGCAAAATCTGCAACCGTAAGGTCTTTCGCCCGTGTGTATTCTAATATGGATTTGTTGCGAGCTTCGTGAACCGAAAGTTTTTCCGCATTCTCGGCAAGGGAACTGTCGACCGGAAACGCTGCTATGGCTGTGTCTATGGTTCATCAACGACCTACCATCAGGGAATTCTTCCGAACAAACGTCGCATGTGACAGCTTTGTTTCTATGCGATAACATGTGACGCTTTAAACGTGCTTTATTATGGAACGTCTTCTGGCATTTGAAGCAGTTAAATGATTTCTCTTTCGAATGTTCCAAAACGTGATTCATTAACGTGCGTTTATCCCTACACGTTCTTCCACACTGAGGACAAGTATTATTTGGCAAAGACTTCCCATGCTTAAAATTTACGTGCGCGGCTAAAGATTGACCATCCGGACACCCTTCTCCACATAACATGCATCTAAACTCTGAAGTCCTCGCGTGTACTTCAGCATGCGCCAGCAAATCCAAAGCCTCGGTGAAAGATTCTCCGCAAACATTGCAGACATGCCCAAACTCGTTCTCGTTCACATACTCCTCTTTAATATGCAACCTTTGATGCCTCTTCAATAAATCTTGCCGTTGGAAACTCATTCCACAAGTGGAGCAGAAAAACTCCCCGAATTTACTTTCTTCTTCCGAGAATTCATCATCGTCCTCATCCAGAAAATCGTCTTCTACCCCGTTATGCTTCGTTTTGATGTGATCTCGCATCAAATTCGCGTCCCAAAACATCTCGCCACATCGCCTACATTCGAACGGACTATCCCCGGCGTGGACTCTCGCATGAGACGCCAAGGCCTTCTCTCTTGCAAATCCAACACCACAATGCTGGCAAACAAACGGTTTTCTAGCATCTATAATTGGAAACCTAAAATATAAAATATTATTAATTAACATCTCGTTTTGCATATCCTTTGTAAGATTACCTAGGTTCAACAGGAAGATTATCTCTTGGTAAAAATTCATTATATTCTGTTGCAGGTTTATTTTGCATGGCTTCCATCAGTCTGACGTCCTCATCAACATAGTCATAGGACCTCGAACTAGAAGCACCTTTCCCATTACTTGAGAACTCTTCCTTGATTCTAGTTTTATTCTTCTTTTTCTTAACAAAATTAGGTTTCGTCCTCTTCCTGATAGTGTGGTCATAATCTGGATCCTCCCCTAATTCTTCCTCCAAGTTTTCCGTATCTGGGGCGTATGCATGCACCTTCAAATGATTCATCAAATCCATTTTCCTGACGTACCGGACGCCACAGAGATTACAACCATGAGGTTTATCCGTTTGATGGGCAATCATGTGGCTCATCAACGTGTCCTTCTTCCTGAACCTCCGACTGCAGAAGTCGCAAGGGTACGGTCTCGCAGCAGAATACTGATCCTGATCAGTTGGCAGCGGTATCATAACGTCATCCCCAGCTTGATCCTCAGTATCTCCGACGTGTTCCTCCGACCCGAGGACCAGTTCATCGCACGCATCCGCCCATTCCTCGGTGACGACCTCTTCGGCGACCTGGCAGTCCAAAAACGCCGTGTCCGTCGGTTGCTGCATGACAAGGATCTGCTCCTCGGTTAAATACATGACCCCATCACCCTGGTCGCTCCCCACAGAGGTCTCACCAGTCTGGACAACGACCTCCTCGCACACGTCCTCGAATTCAGAACTGTCTGCTGTTATCATGTTTTCATTGTCTATGCCGCAGATCACCTCTTCTGTTTGGACCACCTCGGACCCATCCTCCCAAGTCAATGTATATGAATCCTCCATCGTTTACTTAATAGCTTACATCATTTGGATACCTACAAAGGAAATTATAGTGAAAAATGCAAATATTAAAAAAAATAAAAAGTTGCTAAAAAACATCACGTGATTAATTGGCGACACCAAACGAAATATGTGTTTACAATGCGTCGACAGTATCAACAGCGATCGGATTTACCCACGCAACTACCAGCAAATACCATATTCCGTATGACGTCATCGGCACGCATCATAAAAGTTGCGCCTCGGAGCATCGGGTAGATTCGTGCGATCCGTACGATGCGGATCAGAGGACGCACTTTATTACTTTCTATAGAAAGAATACTACGATCCGTTTGATGCGATGCTTCCGATACGTACGATGCGAAAATATGGACGCCTACCTTTATGGTTGATTTTTAGATCAATTTCTATAAAGGTAGACTTCCGAGCAAAGCGGCTCTGACGTCACAAACGCAGCGATACTGACGCGGCGTCATAGCGATAGTATTATGCACTATGGAAACGTATGAGGCGCCATTCGAGCGCAGCGACACTGATGCGCTCGGCGTCAGTGCGTCTGTGTCGCTCCGCTCGAATTGCGCCCCATACGTTTCCATAGTGCATAATACTATCGCTATGGCGGTGCATCAGTATCGCTGCGTTAGTGACGCCAGAGCCGCTTTGCTCGGAAGTCTACCTTAATACGATAGCTAGTAAAGAAAAGCTGGGTTTAGATGATCAATAGTCCAAGTCCTTGAGTACCACTCACAGTTTTACGACAAGATAACGATATAAAAGAACTACTAGAAGCTCCATATCAAATATACTTTCCAAAACCAACCACTCGGATGATAACCCACATCTCTCATATAGTTTCCTTTTATAAAGCCCCAACCACTCTCTCTTCTACCACTTAACCCATCTTTATTCACTACTCGAAAGATTTCCTTTATTATCCTTTCATCTCCTAGCCCATCCATCCACTCTATATTCGAACTTGATCACTCTTTCCGCAGCAATTACCGCCACCTTACACGTACTCACATCGTGAAGGACAATGTGGCTAGGACGTCGACCTATCAAGTTTCAATGCTTTCTTGAAAAACTTTAGCTGCACCCTACGATCTCGTCTTCTTCCTTCGTTCCCCAGACCTCACATCCAAATAGTAACACACTTCGAACACATACCTTCCATATCATCTCTGCTGCTATAAAGTTTCCGTCAAAGTTTCTTTTACAAACCTCTACCCTTACTTTCTTTGTATCATACTCTAGGTGCTCTTTATTACTGTATCCAGTACCAAAGACATACCCCAAATACTTAAATTTACTCACTTCCTCTATTTCAGTACCCTGCCATTCAAACCTTTCATTTCTATATCGGCCACCCCTTTTAAACCATATCCATTTTGTTTTAACAATTTATTTTTGTTCCAACATTCACCCTTAAATCCCTCTCTTTGAAATACCTACAGAGCCTTTCAATCACGTCCTTCATCTCGCTCGTCGACTTTACAAATACCACCATGTCATCCACATATGCCAAGCTTCTTTTCTTTTAAGCAAAAACCTTCTTTTTCCCAATCACCACTCTTCCAGCTGGACCAAACTGTAGATTGTAGATATGGTGGTGAGGACTTGTACTGCGACCTTCATAGATCTATTGTACCCCACCCTCTTCCTCTAAACGTTGCTATACTTACCCATTTAGAGCGCCTCATCTAGATTCCTCCTGATTCCTTTAAGAATTTCAGGATCTGGGAGGGATTCAACTGACCAGACTGTAGAACCTTCTCCATTTCCGCCACATACAGATTGAAGAGTGTGGGACTCAAAGGGCAGCCTTGTCTCAGGCCATGACTTGCCTCAAAATAGTCAGAATCCCTATCATTCAAAAACTACCTTACATACTTACATTGAATTGAAAAATTCACTTTGTTTTTTACCACACTTATATTATGTAAAAATATTATATAACTTATTATTCACAGTTATATAAATTTCTACACATATCACGACTCGAGTTTCGACGTTTGACGGACGAAACTCGAGTCGTGATATGTGTAGAAATTTATATAACTGTGAATAATAAGTTATATAATATTTTTACATAATATAAGTGTGGTAAAAAACAAAGTGAATTTTTCAATTCAATGTAAGTATGGATTACCACGTAGTAACTGTTGCAACCATCCTATTCATACCTTACATACTGTTTCCTCGTACAAATACCTGAAATTCCTTCTTACACTCTCTGAGATACCTAACTTGCCCAAACGCTCATCCAATCTCCTCCTATTCACTCATAGGAATCATATGCAGCTTTCAAATCTATGAAAAGAGCAAATAGGCATCGCTTTCTGATTTGCTGGACTATGATGACTCTTATGGTTGAAAGTGCTCCTTGCTTCTCCGAACCTCGCTTGTATTGATGGCAAAAGATTCCTTTCATTGATTTCCTTCTTCAAGCAACAATTCAGGATTTTAGCAAATATTTTGAACGAGTTATGATGATCAAAGTTATGATGTCCCTCGTTCCACTCTTAACCCTTTCACTGCGAATTACTTTTTTGAACTGATGTGATTGTGTGTTCAATATTCTGTACAATTAACAATTTGCAAAAATTGCCAAATTTTCAAAAACCAAAATCTCTATTTGAAGCAAATTTTGTTTTTTTGTGGATTTGAGTGGACAAACTTTGCAAAAATCATTTGTTTTTCGTCAAAATTGGACGAAAATGTTAAAATAATTGGCAAATATTGCCAAATTTTTAAACAACAAAATCTCTATTCCAAGCAAAATTTGTTATTTTTTCTTGAATTGAATGGACAAAACTTTTTTTTTTGTGTCAAAATTGGACGAAAACGTCAAAATAATTTGCAAAAATTGTCAAATTTTCTAAAATCAAAATCTCTATTCGAAGCAAATTCTGTTTTGTTGTTGATTTGAGTGGACACACTTTGAAAATTTCTTATGTTTTATGTCAAAATTGAACGAAAACGACAAAATAATTTGCAAAAATTGCCAAATTTTCAAAAACCAAAATCTCTATTTGAAGCAAATTTTGTTTTTTGTTGATTTGAGTGGACAAATTTTGCAAAATTCATTTGTTTATGTCAAAATTGGACAAAAATGTCAAAATAATTGACAAATATTGTAAAATTTTCAAAAACCAAAATCTTTGTACGAAACAAAATTTGTTTTTTTTTTTGTTAATTTGAATGGACAAACTTTGCAAAATTCTTTTGTTTTATGTCAAAATTGGACTAAAACGTCAAAATAATTTGCAAAAATTGCCAGATTTTGAAAAACCAAAATCTCTATTCGAAGCAAATTTTGTTTTTTGTTGATTTGAGTGGACAAACTTTGCAAAATTCATTTGTTTTTGTATGAAAATTGGAGTGTCAAATTAATTGGCAAATATTGCAAATTTTAAAAAACTTCTTTATACGAAACAAAATTTGTTTAACTTTTGTTAATTTGAATGGACAAACCTTGCACAATTCTTGTGTTTTATGTCAAAATTGAACTAAAATGACAAAATAATTTGCAAAAATTGCCGAATTTTCAAAAACCAAAATCTCTATTCAAAGAAATTTTATTTAAACATTTTATTACACCATTTTATTACAAATTTTGTGGAATTTTTTGGGCCTCCTTCTGACTAAGACCAAGGCACATGCCCCTGTTACAGCCCTGCTTGCAAAATAAAAGAGTGGCCCATAGTTTATTCATGTCATGAGTTAAAATATTTCTCTGCTCAACACAACTATTGAATCTATTAGGTTTGGGACCCAAAAATTTGTTGAAAGGCACATTGTTTTATTTAAATTTATTATGAAATTTCTGGACTTTTTCGGGACCCCTTCTGACTGAGACCAGGGCACATGCCCCTGCCTTGTTATGGCCCTGCTTGCATAATAAAAGTGTGGCCCATAGTTTATTCGCGTCATGAGTTAAAATATTTCTCTGCTCAACACAACTATTGTATCTGGGCAGTTTAAGACCCAAAAAATTGTTGAAAAGCACATTGTTTTATTTAAATTTCTGTATTTCTATTATGAAATTTCTGGACTTTTTTTAGGGCCCCCTTCTGACTGAGACCAAGGCACATGCCCTTGCCTTGTTATAGCCCTGCTTGCATTATAAAAGTGTGGCCCACAGTTTATTTGTGTCATTAGTTAAATATTTCTCTGCTCAACACAACTATTGTATCTGGGTGGTTTGGGACCCTTCCTACAGAGACCGGGGCACATGCCCCTGCCTTGTTATGGTCCTGCATGCAAAATAAAAGTGTGGCCCATAGTTTATTCGCATCCTGAATTCAAATATTTCTCTGCTCAACACAACTATTGTATCTGGGAGGTTTGGGACTAGGGTTTTCTACCCAGGTACCCGGATCCGGGTATATGAAATTTTTAGTACCCGGGTACTATTTCATTATCAGACCCGGATACCCACTTTAATCACAGAATTCATCAAAATTCTCGGAAAATTATTACTAAGTAGCGCCTTAAAAATTATATTAGCAAATTTGCACTACAAACAATATTATCCTATAAAGACTCTTCAACAAATGTTTTGTAAAAACATTTAGCTAAAGTACATAAAGGTCGAAAAACAGAACTTTACGTGCGAAAAAGAAGTGCCATCGACATCGTCTTCTCAATCTGAATCTGACCGTGAATAACATTTTTTTCCAACCTTGTACTAAAATTTCCGAAATTATTGCACGTTTGGTTCTACAAGACGGTATATCCATTCGGGCCGTCACTCGTAGTAAATTAATCCGAGAAGCTTTTCATCATAAACAGCTAACTCTACTGAAAAGCGAAGGCAGGACAATGGAACTGGTTCTAGAGTATTATGAACAACAAGAATCAAGTATGGTTAACAAGTTGCAAACGATAATAAACTCTGATAGTAGATTCAGTCTAACTCTTGATGAATGGACAGGCTTAAAAAACCATAGCTACTTAAACATAAACTTGCATTCTGATGACAGAACAGTATTCAACCTAGGGCTGGTTTTTATACCTGGAAAATGTGGCGTAGTTGAGGTGAGAGATATGGTTCTTAAACATCTGGACAAATTTGGTTCACAACTTGAACGTTACATTGTGGCTTGTACTACGGTTGGCGCAGCGGTTTTACAAAAGTTTGGCAGAGAAAGCCCAACAGAGATGATGCTCTGCATATATCACGCTGTGCACTTAGCTGTGATAGATGTCATATAGAAAAGGAAAACTATTACAGAAGATGAAGACAAAACTAACAAGGATGTTGAAGAAAAATGTGATGAGGATATTTTTTCTGGTGACAGTGATAGTGACGATAACTTAGCGTACCTGATAATTGTAGAAAGATTTCTAAAATCAATAAATAGCATCAAACAGAGCCCCTGTGGCCACGTTGCAAGATTGCCTCCAAACTGACTAACCAACCGTCTGTTCACCTTCTGGCAAAACAAGAAAGTTCGTACCACTTGGTTGACAGAAACCGAGAAGGATATTAAAGAACTGGGTATAACAGATCTCTAAAACAGACTGTCTCTGAGACGCACCCTGAAGGAAGTCTGTGGATTTCAGGAAAAACCCCGAAGGAAAAGTACCTCCTGGACAGAAGAGAGAAAGGAGTTACACCGGCAGAACATGCGACAATACTGGGCAAAGATCAAAGCCCAACAGTTGAACAAGCGTGGTCCAAAGAAGGTCTATTCGAAAGAAGAAGAAACAGCACCAAACATTCACTCACTGATATAAATTATTGCTGGAATGAGGTAAATGAAATAGTTTTAGAAAATTTACTGCAAACATTAAACCCTCTTAAATTAGCGGTGGGAGCACTGAGTCAGAAATATGCTACCATTCTTACCTGCAATGCCACTTTGTCAGTTCCTCTGGATACCATCAAAAAAATCGGTGCTCCTTTATCTGACGAACTTTACACAGCCCTCGATCAAAGAAAGAAGAGATGTGCGTTTATTTTCTCTTGTCAAATATTTCCATAAACTGGAAAGTCTTTCCTCGTGTATCAAATCTAATAAGTTTAATTTGAACTATCTGGTTTATGTGTCAGAGAAGAAAGTTTATTTAGTTATATTTTTGTTACTTTATAACAGAATTTATTGTAGTAAAAAGCTATTTTAGTTTCCAATATATGAAACAATAATATCCGATACCCGGGTATAAAAAAAAGTTGGGTACGCGAAAACCCTATTTGCGACCCAAAAAATTGTTGAAAGGCATATTGTTTTATTTAAATTTATTATGAAATTTCTGGACTTTTTCGGGCCAACTTCCGACTGAGACCAGGGAACATTCCCTTGCCTTGTTACAGCCCTGCTTGCAAAATAAAAGTGGCCCATAGTTTATTCGTGTCATGAGTTAAAATATTTATCTGCTCTCTGTATTGCTCTATTATCGTATCTGGGAGGTTTGGGAAAAGAAACTTTAGCAGAAACTTTAGAGCAGCAGAGACAATATGGAGGGTATGTGAAGCATGTTACTGTATAGATGTGAGGCTGGGGGAATGAAAGGGTGCAGCTAAAGTTTTTCAAGAAAGCATTAAAACTTGATAGGTCGACGTCTGGTCATATGATATATCCCACAAGAATTCAAGTATATGCGAGCACTAAAGAGACAATGTTACACTTTTATTACAGTAAAATCTGAAAAATAGCAAGCAAGAAATCTCAAGAACGTAAAAACTTGAATATTATATTTTTGTGTACTGTTTGTCTTCTTGTTAGTTTGAGAAAGTTTTGTTTGTACTGCTACCTGATTGGATGAAAAGCAGTTAATTAAGCTAAAGTTAAATGTGAAGAAATGTAATAAAATTGAGGTTGAAATAATAATAATAATAATTTTAAGGTTATTGAAATTTTGACAAGTGAGGTTATGGCTAATTGAGGTTAGTAAAGTTTACGATTTCGAAAAATGTAAACAAACGATTTTTGCTGAGAAAGATTTCGTGCTTGGTAGTAGAAAGAGAGTGAAATAGGGCGAGAAATTCCGAGGGTGCGATAAGAAAAAGGGCGCGTTCAATGGCACGTCCATTACACACCAAATCGTATTAAAATGGAGTGAAAAGTTAGCAATTACATCACGACACGGTTTCCCGGTTTGGAGACGACGGTAAGTTCAGCAGAAACTCTGGCGCTTTAATATCACAAGATGGGTTTACTTACTTAAATGGAATTGAAATAAATTCCGAACCTAACCAAGTTTTGTCCAGACTGGCGTTCGACCTTCACTGCGCTGAGTCAAAATGGCGCACGTTTGTGATTACATTGTTGTTAAACGTACGGAGGACAGCTGCGTTCCCCAATCGATATCGGTCGAAGCGATTGCAGATTACGACCCGGTTTTGCCTGCGGATTCCGTTTCGCGACTTCGCTGCACGCTCGCGGCTTCCGTTTCTTCAATTTGTTGTTGTTTTTTCAATACACGGGCGAAAATAGGTTAACCGACAAATAACCTCTACTACCAACAGCCGCCAAAAACAACTCGCCTACTTCCTTTTTGCCACGCCACGCGGGAAATTCAAAATTTAAAGGTTTTTTTTTCTTTTCTTGAAGCAAAACTTCTTTAAGCGCGACTTTATATTTAATCTATCAAAAAGTACTAGCTGCTGCTTAGATAAATCAATGCGGCGAAAATATCACAGCGACGTATTGTTTTCGTAGCGCATTGTTATGTCGCCGTGATATTTTCGACGCATTGTTTAACCGCGTGTTGTTATGTCATAAAACCGCTAATTTGATTAGATCAAATAGACCAGTGATGCGCAAACTATTTTATTTTGCGACAAAACATTTTTTGTAAAATTTTATCGCGACCCCTGGATAGTAGTAACGTGAATATTGTATTTCCTAAACAGTTCTACCAACATATCAACAAAAATTAGTTTCTCAATTTCTCAAAATTAAGTTTGAAAATTTCAATGTTTACAAATTTGATTTTCAAGGTGGAATTTACAACAAACTGAAATATTTGCTGAAATAAATATTTAAAAAATTAGGAAAATTTGAAAGTTTGAAAATTCCAATGTTTACAAAGTTGATTTTCAAGGTAGAACTTACAAAAAAATTGCAATATTTGCTGTATTAAATATTAAAATATTGGTATAATTTGCTAAATATACCGGAACAGATCTACCAACAAGTGCACAAAAGTTGAAATAAATCCCCAAATTAGTTTTTGAGAAAATTAAGTTTGAATATTTCGATGTTTACAAATTTGATTTTCAAGGTGGAATTTACAAAAAAACTGCAATATTTGCTGAAATAAATATTAAACAATCGGGAAAATTTGTTAAATATTCCGGAACAATTCTACCAACATCTCCACAAAATTTGAAACAAATCCTTAAATTAAATTTTGGAGGAAATTAAGTTTGAAAATTTCTATGTTTACTAATTTAATTTTCAAGGTGGAATTTACAAAAAACTGCAATATTTGCTGTAATAAATATTAAAAATTTGAGAAAACTTGCTAAATTTTCCGGAACTGTTCTATCAACATTTCCGCAACATTTGAAACAAATCCCCAAATTAGTTTTTGGGAAAATTAAGTTTGAAAATTTCAATGTTTACTAATTTGATTTTCAAGGTGGAGTTTTTAAAAAACTGCTATATTTTCTGAAATAAATATTAAAAATTTGGGGAAATTTGCTAAATATTCCGGAACAGCTGTACCAATATCTCCACAAAATTTGAAATAAATCCCCAGATTAGTTTTTGGGGAAATTAAGTTTGAAAATTTCAATGTTCACAAATTTGATTTTAAAGCTGGAATTTTAAAAAAACTGCAATATTTGCTGAAATGAATATTAAAAAATTGGGAAAATTTGCTAAATGTTCCTGAACAGTTCTACCAACATTACCACAAAATTTGATGCGTTATTATGTTGCTGTGATATTTTCGTTGCGTTATTATGTCATAGAACCACCACTTTCTCAGTTCTCAGCCCGTGCGACGAAATTTCGCTCGATTTTACCAATTTTTTTAAGTCTTAGCAAACGAACGAAAGCAGCTAGCAATAGACTTTTTACGGTTAGTTAAGCGCATGCGCGTCCGCCTTGTTTAAATGGCGGGAATATGAAAGTTTCGGGCACATTTTGATATTTTCACTGGTTATACGTCAAAAAAGTGCCCGAAAACATGGCAAAAATTAACGCGTACGCGTCAATTTTTCAACTATGAAAAGATATATTTGCTGCAATACTCCTGCAAAAGTGTAAAGTATATAAAATGTTCAGCCACACACACACACACACACACATATATATATATATATATATATATATATATATATATATATATATATATATATATATATATATATATATATATATATATATATACAATTGTCTTGTCTGTCTTGTCCCTCTTGTTCGTTTTGTCCGTCTTGTCCGATTTGTCCGTCTTGTCCGTCTTTTCCGTCTAGTCCGTCTTCTCTGCCTTGTTCGTCTAGACCAGTGTTTCCCAACTTTTTTTTGTGCCATGTCCCACCTAAGCCTTTCTAAAATTCTTATGCCCCTTTATGTATCATATACATAATTTTTAATATTAAAAAATTGAATTGTTCACTTAAGAAACTTAAATGAAAAGTTTCAGGAAGAAATTACTAGAAAATTGTTAACGAAACACAGTAAGTAAATTTTCAAGACATATTTTGGAATACTGCAATTCAAATTCAAAATAATTTTAATAAAGATTTCTCTATATTAATATAATATTTTAATTTAGTGACATCCTTGCACTTGATGCTTGCTGCACAGAGATTTTATGTTAGGTTCCAATTTGGTTAGCTTCAGTCTCAAGTCTCCCCATGGTGTTATATGCAGACGATTTCTTTTTTTTTACCAGTAAATCATTTATAGCACTAAATCTATATTCAGCTCAATAGGTAGATGGAAAAGGTAACAATAGTTTTCTTAGACATTTGTTTGAAGTTGGGTATTTGATTTCTTTTTCCTCACAAAGCCATGCAAAAGACACAAAGTCTCACATGGCCTGCATTTTGTCCTTCACAAAACAGCTGGAAGAGATACTCTCATTTGGCATTAGCTTTAATAGCATTGATACACTTTATTACTGAATGTAGCACTTCATTTAGAACAGGCCAGATGTTTATCTAGCTTACTACCACTCCGTAGACCAAGAGGAAGGCCGAAAATAAGATGGCTGGACCAATTACACGAAGATATGTGAATAATGGAAGTCACAGAATGGAAGAAGAAGGTGACAGACAGGAAAGAATGGAAGAAAATACTACAATAAACAAAAACACACAAGAAGCTATGAATTGGAAATAGAATACGTGGACTGATCCACCGCAACAAAAGGATCTAAGAGTTCCAGAATGGAGTGGCCAATACCCCACAAGGGATCTAAGGCCATATGTATGTATGTGTTTAATATAGTGATTCCTCTATAGTTTGACGGATCCTCTTTACTTCCTTTTTCTTATATAGGGACCGTGATGGAAGTTTTCTTCTTCTTCTCTGCCTATTCCTATATCACGTAGGTTCACACCGAATCTACTTTGTTGGATTTTTCTTCTCCATAAATGTCTAACCAATGCGTCCTCACTTTACAACCTTTTTCTCACAAAACCTCTGCTACCTTGTAGGATTGGGTCCAATACTGATCCTCCAAATACTGGAAGACCATGTTGATTATGCACAGGTACTGGTTTTCTGTATATTTATTGTATTTTTGAGATTCATTTAAAATCCCACATCACACTTTGGTAGACTGAACTAGATAGATAAAGCTAAGAGAAGTAACATTAGGTAGATGGATAAATAAATGCCACAATCAATATATCAAACTATACAGCTTGAAGAGTCTAGATCAGTGTTTCCCAATCTTTTTTGTGCCATGCTCCACCTAAGCCTTTCAAAAATTCTTATGTTCCTGCTGTTTCCAGCTTTTCAACTGTTTTTCCATTTAGTCCTCTCTTCTCTGCACTTGTCCAAACCACCTTACCCTGCTTTCTTGAACCTTCTTTTTTATGGGTCCCGCTTTCACTGTTCCTCTGATGTAATCATTCCTTATTCTATCCTTTCTTCTTGCTTTTGTAATCGGCCAAGATTCCGCACTATAGAGCATAGCAGGCCTCGCCACAGATTTGTAGAGCTTTCCTCCTGCAGCTGATCTTCTCGTCACACAGTGCTCCACACAATTTCTTCCACTTCATTGATCCGCTATTTACCCTGTGTTGTATTTCAATTTTCAGCCATCCATCACTTTGAATATATAACCCCAGATATTTAAACTTCTTGGTTGGTGCCAGTTCTTCTTCCTGTAGGTTAATACATAGATCTTGAGCTTCCTTCATACACATATATTCAGTTTTCAATCTTCATTTTCCTTTCTTCTAGGGCTTTCCTCCACTCTTTGAGCCTCTCTTGAAGGCCCTTGTTTAGCTACCAAGTTTTCCCTATTATGAATAGCAGAATGCACAAGAATCATATCTGGATTCTCATCTTACATCAATTTTAAGCAGCCATTTTTCTTGCCCATCATATTGGGAGCACCAGCAGCAGCACAAGATATTATATTTTTCATTGGCATATTATTTGCATATTATGGCATATTTTTGTTTCCAAATTATTCATAATGCCACTAATAAACTCATAACAGGCTGTGTCGATGCCTTTACCTTTAATAAAACCATGCTGTTGATGGTTAATCAATTGAAATTTGTTGGCAAATGATATCTGTCTTGTCTGTCTTGTTTGTCTTGTCTGTCTTGTCTGTCTTGTCTGTCTTGTCTGTCTTGTCTGTCTTGTCTGTCTTGTCTGTCTTGTCTGTCTTGTCTGTCTTGTCTGTCTTGTCTGTCTTGTCTGTCTTGTCTGTCTTGTCTGTCTTGTCTGTCTTGTCTGTCTTGTCTGTCTTGTCTGTCTTGTCTGTCTTGTCTGTCTTGTCTGTCTTGTCTGTCTTGTCTGTCTTGTCTGTCTTGTCTGTCTTGTCTGTCTTGTCTGTCTTGTCTGTCTTATCTGTCTTGTCTGTCTTGTCTGTCTTGTCTGTCTTGTCTGTCTTGTCTGTCAATACATATACAATATTCCCCTTCGAGGAGCTGTTCCTGTCCGGACATCCATCTTATCCTGGGTGGAGGCTTTTAGAACAGTTGGGAATGTGTTCCGCAGGAGACCAGGAGCAACACGGACCGTTAGAACACCCGCAAACATCGAGGCAGTCCGAGAGGATTTTGCGATCTCCTAGGCGCTCTGCTTCAAAACATGCAGCTGCCCTGCGGTTGTCGGAGCGTTCAAGTCGCCGAATTCTTCATAACGATCTTCACTTTCACCCCTACAAAATGGTAGTCGCACAAGAACTTTCCGAACGTGATTTTGTTTCACGACAAGGGGCGACAAGGGGCATGCGAAACACTCCTTGATAATTTTCCCCCTGAAGCAGTTGTGTTTTTTAGCGATGAGGCACACTTCCATCTCTCAGGTTGTGTTAATAAACAAAATATGCGTTATTGGAGCGATATCAATCCTAGGGAAGTTCATCAGAGGCCCCTCTTCATTCGGATCGGGTCACAGTTTGGGCTGCAATATCAAGCGTGGGAATCATTGGGCCATATTTTTTTGAGGAGGGCAATCGCACGGTTACAGTAAACTCTGAGCGTTATGTGGCAATGATTAACAACTTATTTCTGCCAGCTCTTGAAAATATGGCTATAGGCGAAGTATGGTTTCAGCAAGAAGGGGCCACAGCCCACACATCACGAATTTCGATGGCTGTTTTGCGGGAAAATTTTCTAGGGCGACTTATCTCCAACAGGAGTGACATATCATGGCCAGCACGCTCGCCAGATTTAGCACCATGTGAATTTTTTTAATGGGGCTACCTTAAATCTAAAGTCTACAAAAACCGTCCTGCAACTGTGGAAGAATTGAAAAACAATATTCGTCACGAGATAGCCAATATATCGGTTGCAATGCTCGAGAGAGTCCACATCAACTTCAGAAATCGGCTACAACAATGTCACATCGACAGCAACGGTAGACACTTGTCAAATATGCTTTTTAAGACATCTTAATTTAAAACTTCCTAAAAATACTAATAATAAAAATAAATAGAATGTACAATTTATACTTTTATTTTTTACCTTTAAAAAAAGAAAGTTTTAATACCGGACCCTGTACTGTATTTATGTTTCAATAATTATTGAAGTAAAGAAAAATTCGATAATTAAGAAACTTGTGAAAGTAGAATTCGGCGTTGTTACCTATTACTTCCTTTAGTATTTCCGGTGGTATTCCATCTGGACCTGGAGATTTAGCCATCTCTTTTTATACATACACCGAGGGGCATCCACTCTTGCAATACATGTTAATATTAAATGCATTACCGCTCATTACTTTGCATTCCTTAGCATTAAGTAAGTATTACACCACAATACACAAAGTACTCTTGAATTCCTTGAATTACTCTTGCATTCCCTGAATTACGTTCACATTATATTCTCATTACGACCACATTAGCTGCCCACTACACCCGCATGAGCTCATCATGCGCCTTATCATGCGGAGATCGAAAATCGGCATCGGCTTCTTTCTATTATGAGAAAATTAGTAAGAGCTCACTGTCTTACTGCAGCACGGCAGTAGGACAGTGAGCTCTTACTAATCTCCTCATAATAGAAAGAAGCCGATGCCATTTAAAATAAAGTGAAATTGGTTTAAATTTAGGTAGTATAATATTAATAATAGAATTTTAATATTTAATAGTAATATATAGTCCTATGAAGTTAGATACCGAATTTGCAAAAATATAATATTACATCGAAGTTCCTGGTAGATATCAAATAGTTGTAGAGTACTTTGTGCAAAATTTCGCGCAATAGTTCTGTTTGCAGTTTTCGGTAGAATTCTTAGAGTTCTATAGAAAATCCCTATAAATCCTTATGAGATTTTCGAAAAATTGAGCTTAACAGATGCGACGAAGTAAAAAAGAAAAAAAATCATATGTATAAAAAGTGCATATTTTTTACAGTAAACGAGCGAATTCACATAGGAACGGAACTGTTTTTTTGCACTTCATTGCTGAACTTCATTAGTGAACTTTTTTTCAAATATCTTTCCAATATTTGGATTTGGAAGGATTTTCGATAGAACTCTAAGAGTTCTACCGGGAAATGCAAACAGAACTATTGCGGGATTTTTTTTTCACTCGGTGAAGTTTAATATTTGTATATCTTTTCAATTTTTAACTTTGCAGAAAAATGTTATAAGGATTTTCGATAGAACTCTAGGAGCTCTATCAGGAACTGCAAACATAACTGTTGCGCGATTTTTTTAAATTTTCCTTCAAAACCATGGGTCCCTTATTATTGAAAATATCTTTTGAACCAAGGTTTTGATCAAAAAATGCCAAAGTTATCTTCGATAGAACTCTTAGTGTGGTATTTAGATCCGTGAAAAGAACTGTTTTTGCAATTTTCATTGTTTATTTTTGCAATTTTTGCAGAACTTTTTGCAAAAGTGATCAAGTACTCCTGAACTATGGCCGAGGTGCAGTAATATGTCAAAAAACGCACAGTTTTCCTCAAAAACCTATCTCATTTTTTGTATTTTCCATTTTTTAGTACTCTAGAACAGTCGTGTGAAGTTGGCCCCGAATTTTTGAAAAATTGAAATTTTTTTAGAGTTCTGGCAAGATTTCGAATAGTTCTACAGTTCTTGCTTGGAAATTGCAATAGTTCCGGGGAATTTCGAGAAAAACAATCTGGGGCCCAATTTCACGCAGCCCCCTCTTTTTCAGGAAAAAGAGTTCTGATGTAATATTTCAGTTCTTTGTATAGAGTTGTAAGAGTTCTTAATCGATAATGTATATAGTTCTACTTTTTTTTTCAAAATTTTGTAATTTTTGAAAAATTGTCACATCAATATTAAAGAAGTGATAAGCAAAAACTAAAACCTAAATTTTTGAAAATTACAGAATTCCAAAAAAATTATTTTTCCGTGAGTTCTGTTAAGAGTTCTGAGTAGTCCCTCGAGAGTTCTGAACAAAGTTATAAACAAAAAATGCGGCACAAGTTTTTTTTTAAATTAAAAAAAAAATTGTGAGTTTTGATAAGAGTTCTGAGTAGCCTCCGGAGAGTTCTGAACAAATAACCTATATAATTTCGTTAACCAAACGTTATATTTCGCAAACCAATATTAAAAAAGTTATAAGCAAAAACGATGCGCAAATTTTTTGAAAATTACAGAATTCCATGAGTTCTGTTAAGAGTTTAACTCTGTTTGTTTTCAAAATTTGTTTATCATGAGTTTTGATATGAGTTCTGAGTAGCCCCAGGAGAGTTCCGAACAAATAACCTATACAATTTCTTTGTCGAACCAATATTAACCGCGCCTCGTTTTTGCTTATAACTTCTTTAATATTGTGAATAGGATGGTTGCGACAGTTACTACGTGGTAATCCATACTTACATTGAATTGAAAAATTCACTTTGTTTTTTACCACACTTATATAATGTAAAAATATTATATAACTTATTATTCACAGTTATATAAATTTCTATACATATCACGACTCGAGTTTCGACGTTTGACGGTCATTTTCAAGTGACTTAACAAATTGATAAAGTTGAATATATACCCTTATAGTTTTGGTGGGGTGGGGGGGCGGTGTTTGTCCGAAGATGAGGACTTATCTGTTTGAGATTGGGTGAGATTAAAAAGTTGGGAAAAGATTAGGTCAGTTTGCTCGTTTAGTAGATTAACTGAGGGATTACGGGTTTTTTTGAAAATTTCTAATGACTCTAGGAGATTTAGTTTCGGGCCTTTGTTGCAATTATGCAAGATTTTTAGATTATCTATTTCTGGGAATTTATGATTGAATTCGAGACAATGGTTTGAAAAAGAACTAGTGTCTTTTTTCAGACGAAAAGCGCGAGAATGTTCTGAAAACCGTGTTGAAAAACTTCGTCCTGTCTGCCCTATGTACACGCTATTGCATTCGGAACAGAGAATTTCGTATACGCCGGATTTTTTAATGGGATCGATTTTGTCTTTGGCATTAAACAATATGTTGGACAACTTAGAGGAGGGTTTAAATGCTACCTGAAGATTTTGCTTTCGAAGGACATTTGCGATGTGTTCGCTTGTTTTGCCAAAATATGTCAGGGAGATGAAAGTTTTGTCTGAATTTGAGGTTTTCGGATAAATTTGGGCCATTGCGAATTGGGTTCGTTTATTATTGATAATGTTTTGGATGAGTTTTGTTGGGAAACCATTCTCTGTAGCGATTGAAATGATGGTACTTAATTCTTTGATTCTCTTTTCTGTGGAAAGGGGGATTGAAAAGGCTCGATGTATCATTGAATGATAGGCCGCTAATTTCGGCTATTTTGGCTCGGGGTATAAGAGGTTCTTGCACTTTTTTTAGCGCGATTTTGATGACTTTGTTCGTGACAATGTAAGTAGGGTCAACCACCTAAAATATTTAAATTTAAAAAAGAAACTATCCGTTCCCGTAAAGAACAAAAAGTCCGAACCTCAAAAAGTAATGTCCAAACCGAATCTAGTGTCTAAATTCATCAACTTCTCAAAAGTTATCTTCAGTCCTATTGAACAATCTTTTCTTTCCCAAAACCCCAACTACACCCCATTCATCAATAACAAATCCGATAAATCCACAATAATTGTAGAGTCAGAAATCGCGCTAAAAAAAGTGCAAGAACCTCTTATACCCCGAGCCAAAATAGCCGATCATATAAAATCGTACGCCCGTAATTCTACCACAGACTCCGCAGTGATCAAATCGATAAAAACAAAAATTGAGTCCAATTCTTTAGTCCTTACAAAAGCCGATAAATCCAATTCGATAGTCGTCCTGGAAAGAGAACAGTACATTAATAAAATGAACTCTTTCATTTCAACAGAAAAACTAACTCCCTTGAAAAAGATCCTACACAAAAATTCCAATTTCAAATTAGAAGTCTCTTAAAAAATATTACAACTTTGTTCTCCGAATTTGAGAAATTTAAAATCATAAATCAGAATCCCACAGCTCCCAGACTCTATGGTTTCATTAAAACTCACAAACCCGATTCTCCCATTAGACCAGTTGTCTCCTATATTAACAGTGTAGCAAGAGTTTTGGCAATTAAACTGAATACTCTTTTCAAAAAATACACCAAATTTACCCCAAAATATTCTGTAAAAAATTCACTCACCCTTTCGGAACTCCTCAAACAAATAACAACCCCAATAAACTCCAAACTCGTATCTTTTGACGTCAGTAGTATGTTTTCTAATATACCTACTAAAGAGTGTCTCGAAATCATACAAAATTTAATTGATAAAGCTAATTGTCATCATCTTATAAAATCTGAACTTTATGAAGTCCTGGAAACATGTGTTAATCAAAATTACTTCAAATTTAATAACACTTACTATCAGCAAACATCAGGTCTAGCAATGGGATCGCCATTAAGTCCCCTTTTAGCCGATCTATTCATGTCAACTATCGAAGAAAAAATCTTCAAACTAGATTTCTCCAAAAAACATATTTCATTTTGGTATAGATAAGTCGATGACGTAATAGCGTGTTTTAGTGGTACAACACGTCAATTAGACCAATTTCTCAACCTAATAAACAACGTTCATCCCAAAATTAAATTCACCATCGAGGTAGAAACAGACAACAAAATAAACTTCTTAGACCTTACTCTGATTCACAAAAACAACAAAATAGAATTTGATATATACAGAAAACCCACCAATGTTAACTCTACAATCCCGTATTCATCATTTCACCCGATAACACACAAATTAGCGGCCTATCATTCAATGATACATCGAGCCTTTTCAATCCCCCTTTCCACAGAAAAGAGAATCAAAGAATTGAATACCATCATTTCAATCGCTACAGAGAATGGTTTCCCAACAAAACTCATCCAAAACATTATCAATAATAAACGAACCCAATTCGCAATGGCCCAAATTTATCCGAAAACCTCAAATTCAGACAAAACTTTCATCTCCCTGACATATTTTGGCAAAACAAGCGAACACATCGCAAATGTCCTTCGAAAACAAAATCTTCAGGTAGCATTTAAACCCTCCTCTAAGTTGTCCAACATATTGTTTAATGCCAAAGACAAAATCGATCCCATTAAAAAATCCGGCGTATACGAAATTCATTGTTCCGAATGCAATAGCGTGTACATAGGGCAGACAGGACGAAGTTTTTCAACACGGTTTTCAGAACATTCTCGCGCTTTTCGTCTGAAAAAAGACACTAGTTCTTTTTCAAACCATTGTCTCGAATTCAATCATAAATTCCCAGAAATAGATAATCTAAAAATCTTGCATAATTGCAACAAAGGCCCGAAACTAAATCTCCTAGAGTCATTAGAAATTTTCAAAAAAAACCGTAATCCCTCAGTTAATCTCCTAAACGAGCAAGCTGACCTAATCTTTTCCCAACTTTTTAATCTCACCCAATCTCAAACAGATAAGTCCTCATCTTCGGACAAACACCGCCCCCCCACCCCACCAAAACTATAAGGGTATATATTCAACTTTATCAATTTGTTAAGTCACTTGAAAATGACCGTCAAACGTCGAAACTCGAGTCGTGATATGAGTAGAAATTTATATAACTGTGAATAATAAGTTATATAATATTTTTACATAATATAAGTGTGGTAAAAAACAAAGTGAATTTTTCAATTTTCTATTTGTTCAGAACACTCCGGGCGGTACTCAGTACTCATATCAAAACTCATGAAAAACAATTTTTTTTTTCAAAAATTCTGTATTTTCAAAAATTTTGCGCCTTGTTTTTGCTTATAACTTCTTTAATATTGGTTTGACAAAGAAATTGTATTGGTTATTTGCTTAGAACTCTCCGGGGGCTACTCAGAACTCTTGTATAATTTTTTTTTATATTCGTCGAAAATTTGTATAAAAAAATTTATAGATTGATTTTATTTATTTATTGATTTTAGAAAAATGTCTAATAAGCTTTTTTGTAAAACTGCCTTGATACAATCGGAAACCGTTATGAATCTACGAAATAATTTTTATAAATCTTTCAAAAATTATTATTTAATTATTTAAAAGTAAATATTTCAAATTCCTTCCTTTACGTGGCATTACTTTGCAGTACCTAAGTATTTCAAAAATTATCTGTCATTATTACGCATTACGCTTGCAATTTCTCCCAGTACTTCACATTAGCAAAGAATTGGCATAATTACGTGACATTATTACTCATTACGCTGGTAATTTCTTCGAGTACCTCGAATTAAAAAAAAATCAGGATAATTGCGAATACATTGCAACATTTCAGAGAGTGGATGACCCGTCGACATGCACTTATTACCTCGGCTTTGTTCAAGATGTCGTTTGTGGATGTGGTGTTGGGTCTACCTAATCTATGGTCCGCAGCCCCACTAGGGTTAAAATGGTTCTCGAAAACTTCGTTCCTGAAGCGGTAATGTAATCTTCGGGTTAGGTATCTTTTGATGAGCTCTGACGATTTTACATCCGTCTCCAAATATATCAGTTTCTAGGCTTTCGCAAAATTTGAACTAGGCGTTTTTCTTTGCCTCTTTTGAACGTTCGTTTTGCTTGTTTAAATTCAAACTGTCTTTTACCTCTATCTCCTTCTCCTCTACTCTTTTGGAACCATCTCCTTTTCCGCTTAGTTTCTGATATTTGGTATTGTATTTCTTCAGACCACCAGTAGGGTAGTCACCAGCTTATAGTCTTCTGCGCACCTTAGGAGTGGTGTGCTTTCCCTGTATGCGTTACCCAGTGCCTCCTCACAGCTATCCGTGTTGATTTCCTTATTTCTAGTTTATTCCATGAATGCTTTATGTAGCATTACCTCCACTTTGCATTTTGTTTGTGGCAGGTATTTTAATTAGAATGAATGAGTGATCACTCATGGACGGTTTGTTCTTCAGAGCCGACCACCGCGGGTTTTTGTACGGCTACGTTGTCGGTGACCAGAGTGAGATCGATGTAGGATTCTCCATTTTGCCGGACTAGTGTTGGTGTTTTTCCATCGTTAAGAATAGTAAGGCCCATGGACTCTGTTCATTCCAGTAGTTCTTTACCTCGTCTCTCTGTAGTTGTACCACCCCAAATAGTATTTTTTGTTAAAATCACCCGTAAGTATAACGTGCGTATTTTGCCTTTCGCGTTTCTGCAGATCCGCCAAATTTACTTCAAATAATACATATGGGCAATTTGGGCAATTTGTACAAACCGTAGGGTGTATTCTTCCATATTGACGCACACGAAACAAGAGCCGGCACGGAACTTAACTTCTAACCTAATCTAACCTAACCTAACTTAACCTAACCTTCTTTATAGAATTTTATTCTTATTTAAGGTATTAAGACAATCGATATTTTATTGAACAAGTAATCAGTTGCCCAACCAACTCATTATTAAGACGTGAGGATGAAATCTTAATTATTTCATGATTTGCTCTTGTTTCATTTAATTTCTCCTTTGTTTTCGCTTGTAAAGTCTCATCTTATTTTATTAACAATTAACAAATATGTTGCAGATTCAAGATGAGTACGTTTAATGGAATAATAGAAGAGATCGAGGGTGTAAGCGTGGATTGTTTCCGAGCGGAGAATTACAAATCTTCGGCGTTTTTCCTCTCGCACTTCCACACGGATCACATGGACGGATTAAAAACGTTTCTACTAGCAAAAAATAGCAATCCTGAAATGTTCATATATTCCTCCGAAGTTACGATGACGTTGTTGCAACACAACTTTCCAGTTTCTGAGAAACATTTCAAGTGCCTTCCGATTGGACAGCCATGTGTTGTCGAAATACCCGGGAAGAATACCCTGTTGTCTGTTACTTTATTGCCTGCTGGACATTGTCCGGGATCTGTGATGTTCTTATTTGAAAGTGCGAAGAATATTCTGTACACGGGAGATATTCGATTGCACGCTCCGGATTTGCACAAATATAACGCTTTGTATGACCGGAACGGGGAGCTGAAGAAGATCGATAAGATTTATTTGGACACGACGTTCTTTTACGAAAAATGGAAGAAGTTTCCAACTAGAGAAGAGTCTTTGGAAGCCCTGTGCGAGGTGATAAAGAAATGGACGTCGGAGTGGGAAAATCTTGTTATTAATTTGGAGACTTCTGCGAAATACGGCGCCGAGTTTTTGTTCATGGGGATTTTTAAGAAACTCGGCAAACCGATCCACGTCTCTCCCATGTATTACAACGTGAACAAACACTTCCCCAACATGGACCATGCCATCACACTTGACGACTCCGAAACTAACATTCACAATTTTTGCGTTGGCTTCCAAAAATATTGCACGGAAAACTCCAAATGCCACAAAATAAAGTTCATTAAAACGTCTGCTTACCAGTGGACCGATTGGGACAAAGCCCAGCCAATTATCCAAGAAAGTTACAAAGAGCTTAAAATATGTTTCTCCTGCCATTCTTCCTACGAAGAAACGATCGAATTCCTCGACTTCTTTAAACCCAATGAAATATCCGCGAACGTAGAACCCAAAGGATTTAGCGATAAAATTGAACTTAATAGAAACATCGACAGCTGTCTGAAACGGTACAATCTCAAAGAGGAACACGCCGAAGAAACTGGTAACAGTTTCAAAATTAAAAGACGCAAAATATAAACAGTTTCAATAGACCTTTTCGTAGTTGATTTTTTTTGTGCGCATACGTCAATTTCTGCCAATGTTTTTCGGGCACTTTTTGACGTATAACCAGTGATAATAACAAAATGTGCCCGAAACTTTCATATTCCCGCCTTTTAAACATAGCGGACGGGCATGCGTTTAACTAATCGTGAAAACGTCTATTGAAAACTGCATTAATGTTATGCATCGACTAGGAGCATGGTAGAACAAATCAACGCCAAAGCAACGACCAGAAAGTATTCAAACCAGTACATCATCACATCCATCAGAGTATAAAGTTGGAAGAAATCAAGGTTGAAGTTGTACAGTTCCTCACTTACCTAAGTACCTTTGAATCCCAGGAAAGCACTACTTGCACAACAAGAAAATCAATGATTTCAGATGAAGGATCATGTTGGACCATAATTGTTCCTTTATATTTGGAAGCACAAACGACGCCAAAAGTCGCAATGAATGAATCGCAATGCATTTTGATGATGGTAATGTTGATAGTGATGGTGGTGATTATGATACGATGTTGATATTGATGGTGATGATAGTGTGAGGCTAATGATGTGATGTTTATGATAATGCGATTTAGATGGTGTTGAGGATATGATGTTGTTGGAGATAATGTTGCGGTGACGTTGTGATGTGGTGATGATGCTCTGATCTTATTCTTGAACGTGATGATAATGTGATGTTGGTGATGATGATCTGATCTTGTTCATGACGGTAATGAAGATGTTATGTTCTTAATGCTCTTATATTGTTGTCTTTGGTATTATGTTATGCTCATAAAGACGCGGTGGTAATGGTGTGATGCGGTAATGATGATCTGAACTTGTTCTTGAACGTGATGGTAATGTGCTTTTGTTGATGAAAATCTTATTTTGTTCTTGATGGTAATGGTGATGTAATATTGGTGTTGAAGATCTGATGTTGCTCTTAATGGTGATGATGATCTGATATTGTGGTCATGAAGATGCAGTATTTACAGTGATGATGATCTGATCTTGTTTTTGAACGTGATGGTAATGTGTGGTGATGCAGATGTGACGCAGCTGGTGATGACGCTATGATGTGATGATAATAATTTGATCGTGTTCTTGTACAGTTTCTCACTTACCTAAGTATCTTTGAATCCCAGAAAGTCTTGCACATCCTGTACAACAACAAAATCAATGATTTCAGATGAAGGATCATGCTGGACAATAAATGTTCCTTTAGATTTGGAAGCACAAACCACGCCAAAAGTCGCAATGAATTTTGATGATGGTAATGTTGATAGTGATGGTGGTGATGATGATACCTTGTTGATATTGGTGTTGATGGTAGTGTGATGCTAATGATGGTGTGATGTTTATGATAATGCGATTTAGATCGTGTTGATGATATGATGTTGATGGAGATAATTTTTTTGATGGAGATGATGCTCTGATTTTGTTCTTAGACGTGATGATAATGTGATGTTGGTAATGAAGATCTGATCTTGTTCTTGATAGTAATGAAGATCTTATGTTGTTCTTAATGGTCTTATATTGTGGTCTTTGGTATTATCTTACTATGGTATTATGTTATGGTCATAAAGACGCGGTGTTAATGGTGTGATGTGGTAATGATGATCTGATCTTATTCTTGAACGTGATGGTAATGTGCTTTTGTTGATGAAGATCTTATTTTGTTCTTGATGGTAATGGTGATGTAATATTGGTGTTGAAGATCTGATGTTGCTCTTAATGGTGATGATGATCTGATGTTGTGGTCATGAAGATGCTGTGTTGCTAGTGATGATGATCTGATCTTGTTTTTGAACGTGATGGTAAAGTGTGGTGATGCAGATTTGATCTTGCTTTTGATGGTAATGATGATGTGACGTATCTGGTGATGCCGCTATGATGTGCTGATAATGATCTGATCTTGTTCTTGTACAGTTCCTCACTTACCTAAGTATCTTTGAATCCCAGAAAGTCTTGCACAACTGGTGTTGGTGTTGAAGATCTGATGTTGCTCTTAATGGTGATGATGATCTGATGTTGTGATCATGAAGATGCGGTGTTGCTGGTGATGATGATCTGATCTTGTTTTTGAACGTGATGGCAATGTGTGGTGATGCAGATTTGATCTTGCTTTTGATGGTAATGATGATGTGACGTAGCTGATGATGACGCTATGATGTGGTGATAATGATCTGATCTTGTTCTTGTACAGTTCGTCACTTACCTAAGTATCTTTGAATCCCAGAAAGTCTTGCACAACTTGCACAACAACAAGATCAATGATTTCAGATGAAGAATCATGTTGGGAAATAACTGTTCCTTTAGATTAGGAAGCACAAACCACGCCCATAGTCGCAATGAATTTTGATGATGGTAATGTTGATAGTGATGGTGGTGATGTTGATACGATGTTGATATTAATGGTGATGATAGTGTGATGCAAATGATGGTGTGTTGTTTATGATAATGTGATTTAGATAGTGTTGATGATATGCTGTTGATGGAGATAATTTTGCGGTGTTGATGATGGTGACGATGTGATGCGGTGATGATGCTCGGATCTTATTCTTGAACGTGATGATAATGTGATGTTGGTTATGATGCTCTGATCTTCTTCATGATAGTAATGAAGATCTAATGTTGTTCTTAATGGTCTTATATTGTGGTCTTTGGTATTATCTTACTTTGGTATTATGTAATGGTCATAAAGACGCCGTGTTAATGGTATGATGTGGTAATGATGATCTGAATTTGTTCTTGAACGTGATGGTAATGTGCTTTTGTTGATGAAGATCTTATTTTGTTCTTGATGGTAATGGTGATGTAATATTGGTGTTGAAGATCTGATGTTTTTAATGGTGATGATGATCTGATGTTGTGATCATGAAGATGCGGTGTTGATGGTGATGATGATCTGATCTTGTTTTTGAACGTGATGATAATGTGTGGTGATGCAGATTTGATCTTGCTTTAAATGGTAATGATGATATCATGTTGCTGGTGATAACGATATGACGTGGTGATGATGCTTTGATCTTGTTCTTGTACAGTTCCGCACTTACCTAAGTATCTTTGAATCCCAGAAGTCTTGCAGAACAAGAAAATCAATGATTTCAGATGAAGAATCATGTTTTGTCATGGGCAATAAATGTTACTTTATATTTTGAAGCACAAACCACGCTAAAAGTCGCAAGTTTGATGATGGTAATGTTGATGGAGATGGTGGTGATGTTAATACGATGTTGATATTAATGGTGATGATAGTGTGATGCAAATGATGGTGTGTTGTTTATGATAATGCGATTTAGATAGTGTTGATGATATGCTGTTGATGGAGATAATTTTGCGGTGTTGATGATGTTGACGATGTGATGCGGTGATGTTCGGATCTTATTCTTGAACGTGATGATAATATGATGTTGGTTATGAAGATCTGATCTTGTTCATGATGGTAATGAAGATCTTATTATGTTTTTAATAGTCTTATGATAGAGTCTTTGGTATGATCTTACTTTGGTATTATGTTGTGGTCATAACGACGCGGTGATGATGGTGTCATGTGGTAATGATGATCTGATCTTATTCTTGAATGTGATGATAATATGCTTTAGTTGATGAAGATTTTATTTTATTCTTGATGGTAATGGTGATGTAATATTGGTGATGAAGCTCTGATGTTTTTAATGGTGATGATGATCTGATGCTGTAGTCATAAAGTTGCGGTGTTTATGGTGATGATGATCTGATTTTGTTTTTGAACTTGATGTTAATGTGCTTTTGTTGATGAAGATCTTAATGGTGATGTAATATTGGTGAAGGAGATCTGATGTTCTTAGTGGTGATGATGATCGGATGTAGTGGTCATAAAGATGCGATGTTTTTTATGTTGTTTTTGATAGCGATGATAATGTGCTTTAGTTGATGAAGATCCTATTTTGTTCTTGATGGTAATAGTGATGTAATATTGGTGATGAAGATCTGATGTTTTTAATTGTTATCTTAATGGTGATGTAATTTTGATGATGAAGATCTGATGTTCTTAATGGTGATGATGATCGGATGTGGTGGTCATAAAGATGCGGTGTTGATGGTGATGATGATGTGATTTTGTTTTTGAACGTTATGATAATGTGCTTTAGTTGATGAAGATCTTATTTTGTTCTTGATGGTAATGGTGATGTAATATTGGTGATGAAGATCTGATGTTTTTAATGGTGATGATGATCTGATGCTGTGGTCATAAAGATGCGGTGTTGATGGTGATGATGATCTGATTTTGTTTTTGAACGTGATGATAATGTGATTTTGGTGTTGAAGATCTGATCTTGCTTTTGATGGTAATGATGATATGATGTTTGTGACGATGTGGTGATTTGATCTTGTTCTTGATGTACTGTAGTTGATGAAGATCTGATCTTGTTCTTGTTGGCAATGATGATGTAATGTTGGTGATGAAGATCTAATGTTGTTCTTAATCTGATCTGATCATGATCTGATGTTGTGGTCATAAAGATGCGGCGTTGATGATGATCTGGTCTTGTTCTTGATGGTGATGTATATGTGCTGTTGTTGATGAAGATCTGATGTTGTTCTTGGTGATGTTGTTCTTGGTTGATCTGGTGATGATGTGATGTTGATGATAATATTAATGTATTTTTTAATATGATGATGTTGTGCATTCCCAAACGTTTGTAACTTTTAATTTTTAATTTATTTACTTATATTTTATAATCTATTGTATATTATATCAAATAATTTTAGGGAAGGTATGAATATGGTCCAAATTATTATTTTAAATATTAGCCTATATCTCAGTTAATTCTAACGCAGTTTTATTGTGTAATATCTCATTTTGAAGATAATTTAATCTAGTTTAAGCATATTTTTAAATCATTTAAATATTGTTAATATTTTCGGAGATAATATATATGGAATTTACGAGTTTGTTGCGACATAGTCAATTTTCAAATGTCGATTGCTACCCAAGTATTAAGACTACATAGACGTATTATATATGATTTTAAAGCTAATTTAATCTAGTTTATGCAGTCCATAAACTCATTTCAAAATTCGTTATATTTTACAAAATATTGACTTTTTTCTGTTAAAAAATATTGACACTATTTTTGTTGGTTTTGTTTAACTTGTATATCAGTTAGTTCTAACTGAATTGTAATGTGTAATATTTCATTTTGTATTTGATTTAATCTAGTTTTAAGGAATGGTAATTACTTTATACAATTATTGCTAATTTACGAGTTATATACACATTTTATATGAAATAAATTGATTATATTTTAAATAAATCTTTTATCCAGTATATTAATTTAAAACCTTTCTGTTCGTTTTCAGGCTTTGTTTTAGCTTGAAAAGTGCTTCAAAGGGCTAAAATAAAACGGAATTTTTGTGGGGGAAAAGACCACGAAATCTAATTTTGTCTTGTCTTGTTTAGTCTTATTTAACACGTCGGCGCCGACGCTCGGTTTTGTGTATCCGGCCTGCGTGTACCACCGGTGGTACACGACGGCGTTAACGTGTTAAACAAGGTCTAATGTGGAGACTGATCTACTCTCCTATTGATCTGTCCTATTATCTATCTACTGTTCTATTGATATTTGCTTGACATATATGCTTATTGAGTTACGACTAATTTGTATAATCTTGTGTTAGACAAGGATTGACAACGATTTATTTATAGACTACTTTATTCTCGTTGAATGCAATTGATTAGTTTTTAAACTTACAGTTCTTCTGGTTGGTTCTCCAAGTCGCTTTCTGGGATATATATGTCCCACTCACTCTGTATATCTAACTATAAATATATATAAATATATATATATATATATATATATATATATATATATATATATATATATATATATATATACTTGTTACAAACAAGAACATATAGAACGAAGTTAGCAAAATCTTGATTCTATATGCTCTCAATGTAAAAAGTTTGCAAAATATATAGGAATACAACCGGTTATAGGCCCAGTTGGTACCCCTTCACGGGTCTTTCCCTTTTCCGGTTATTATTAACCGGGGGCGGCCTGGCTTCCGTTTCAGCGTTGGTTCAGTTTGTATTGTTTCATCTAACCCGGATTCATTCCCTGACTCGTTTGGCCCATGTTCATCTTCTTGAGCTGTTTCAGTAATGTTATCGAAGAAAAACTCCACATATTTATTGCTTGGCTGTCAGGTTAATTTCTTCATTTCCTGGCCGAAATCTTGGGATTTTTCTTGCATTCCTTGATCTTCCTGGATTTTTTTTTAATTCCTTGGTCCCCTGAATTTTCTTGGAGTCCTGGATCTTCTTGAATCTTTTTTGATTCCTGGGTCTTCTGGATCCCTGGATTTTCTTGGAGTCCTGGTTCCTCTTGAATCTTCTTCGATTCCTGGATCTTCTTGATGCCTTGGATTTTCTTGATCCCCTGGCCTTTCTTTTTTTTGTGTGGGGGTCGTTTGGCTGCAGAGCCTTTCTGCACTGCGACCAACTTGATCTATTGTGCTTGACCCTACTACAATTACTCTCCCAGGAATTCAACTTCGTGAACGAAGTCTAAGATATTCCTGAGAGGATTGCTACTCAGCTCCAAGATGGTCAATCTTGCGACCCCGAAGTGGGCAAGCCTTATATGTGCTAGCGCTACACATGTGCACATTATGTGTTCAGCGGTTTCTTCATCTGATTCACATAATCTACAGGAAACTTCCTCTGCCTTTCTCATTTTATGTAGGTGATATCTCACCGGACAATGTCCGGTGAGTATGCCTACCAAAGTTCTGATTTCTCTTCTAGAGAAGATGCTAAGCTTCTGCTGCGTTATTGCGGCAGAATAGTTTATGACTTGTTTGTTGTTTTATTTTAGCTTGCCTTAGATTTTCTTAGAGTTCTGGTTCCTCTTGAATCTTCTTTGATTCTTGGATCTTCTTGATGCCTTGGATTTTCTTGATCCCCTGGATTTTCTTGGAGTCCTGGTTCCTCTTGAATGTTTTTTGATTCCTGGATTTTCTTGATGCCCTGGTAAGTCGTAACACGAACGAAGGTAATCCTAGCGTCCTAATAATAGGACACTAAAATTATGAACGATCGGTTAATGAGCTGGTTGATTGATAAATCATAATCTATGAGTTGAATGCGCGGAAAATGTGGGAAGAAACGTTAGATGGTGGAAGAGAAACGATAAGGGCAGGTACAGGTGGCGGCAGAAACTGCAGGAGGTCAAGGGCCGATAGCGGCCTGTAGAACCAACGAAGTTTTTACGAAGTCTAAATTAGTCTTGTCTAATCTAGTGTTGTCGATTTGCCTCTTAAATTGTTAAGCCTGGTTTATTGTCAAGCCATTAAGCCTGTTTCATTCTGGTTTAAGTGTTTGTGTAAGCCAGGCATGTCTAACACGCGCCCGCGGGCCGCATGCGGCCCGACCATATATAGATTGCCGCCCGCTGAGACTTCAAATTTTTTTGATAAACGGCGGAAGTATTATATCCAGCACAAATAAAATAAATTAAGTGTAAGTTTATGTAGAAATACTGTGGCAAACAGGAAATAGCCGAGAATTTGAGAAATCAACATAACGTAAAAATATCAACATTTCAAGTCTACTCTGTTGCTCAGCTGGCCGTTTTTATTCGCGGCTGCGATGTTAAGTTAAAAGTAAGTGAAGAACTTTTGGAAGTCATTCCTAGCATAATATAACTATCTACGCTGATATTTGTGATGCGCTTATGGAAGTTTTGAAGAAGTATAAGTTACCATTGGAAAAGTTCGTTTGTCTTGCAACTGATGGTGCGCCTACAATGATCGGTATTACTAAAGGAGTTTTTGCGAGTTTAAAAAAAGCATGTAAACAGCATAGTAATAATGATTTTTAACATTTTCATTGTATTATTTACCAGCAAGTACTGTGCTCCAAAGTTTTAAATATCGGACATGTTTTATATATAGTTCCCGAAAATGTTAATTATATTCGAGTACTAGTATCACTAGTTTTTGTTTACTAGTATTAGTAATCATCGTCAATTTGTTTTATTTTTGGAAGATATAGAATGTGAATACACCGATCTACCATATTATACGGAAGTTCGATGGCTTTTGAGTCATAAAGTGTTAAAACGATTCTTCAAAGTGCTGGACGAAATCATAATTTTCTTCTAAAAAATTTTGAATGTGCTGAAATAAAAGATGGACAGTGGATAAAGGACTTGGCTTTCTCTGTTGATATTGCAAGACTCTTAATCAACTTTTTCTTAAGCTTCAAGCTAAAAATCAAGTTGTTACAACGCTATTTGATAATATTAACGCTTTCAAACATAAATTATTACCTACTTTGGCGAGAACAAATAGAAAAAGAAAACTTTTCTTACTTTGAAAGGTGTCAATATCTATTGCTTAATCACCTAAATTAATAAATATACTACCTTTCCTCGAAATGTCAAATTAAAAATATCTAAAGTTTTACTAATGATTATTCATAAAAGCAAAGCTGCACTGATGAGAGATATATCTCGAAACGCGTCTGCAGATGACTAATCATTTAAGTTATCACTTAAGACATGATCTTAAAAAATAATGTTATTTTTCTGGTTTTGGAAAGCTAATAAATAACTGGCAATTTTCACATGAGATTTGCTTTGGTAGTCCTAAAAAGACTTAATAATGTTATAGAGCTCCGGAAAGGTTGAATATATTTATATATTCAGGCTATGTTCCTTCTTTATTAAGTTTATATGATAATGTAGTATGGTTTTACCAATTCCACCTGAATTAAGATTTTCAGAATATGCTCACCAAATTACATTATTTGAAACGGAAACGGAAATCGATCGAAGATTTTTTTATCTTAAAACTATTAAGTACAATTTCGTCTTTCTACTTCACCTGTATCTATCGATGTTGAAATTGTTTATGAAAACTTACAAATGGACTTAAATGATATACAATGTGATTCTTTGCTGAAGGAAAAATGTATGAAATTATTTGCTGAAGGAAAAATGTATGGAATTCCAGAATTTTATACATATTTATCTGTAGATAGCCTAATATTGCCTAATATGTTTCTTAGGCGTTACTGTTACGTATTTACTATGTTCGGAAGCACTTTCTGTATTTAATTTCTATGATGATGATTTCTATGATAATTTCTGTAATGAAAAATAACAAAAATTCAAAAAGGTCAGGATTAACCGATCAACATATATCATTAAATTTAAAAATTGCATCAGCTCAAAATGTCTGTGTATGCAATAATATACAATAAATTGTTAAATATTTTTAGTTTAGTAAAAAAACATTGAGTCTAATAAATACATAATATAATCATTCTAACAATCGTATTTTATAATTTTTTTCTACAGCAAAAACATGCGGCCCTCAACTTAGTATAAAATAGATCATGTGGCCCGCAATATCATATGAGTTTGACATGCCTGGTGTAAACTAATCTTCTTCTACTTGTGTGTGTCTACATTTCTGAAGGTTGGCGACCACTTCACTATATCGCTTCCCATCTCAGGCCATGTGGAATAGTTCTCCCACGCCCACACCAATCCAGTTTCGGATGTTAGGTAACAATGACAATTTATACATTGTTAGTCTTGTCATGTAGTTTATGTGTGGCGCAAATGATTTCGTTGCGTTTTACGGTTCTCGTAAAATTCGAAAAAAGCAGAAAAAGCACATATTTTTCGAACGAAATGCAGGAATTTAATTTTTTTTAATTTTTTTTTAAATTTTTTTTCCTGATATTTATATGCTTAACACAAGGAAATCAGAGTGTTGAAACCGATTTTCCAGTTTATTTCGCTCTAAAGTTACAAATAAACAAGTTTTATATATTTTTTCGATGTACATCATCTCGCATCCAGCCTAGACCGCGGAAACGACGAAATGCGAGAAAATCGATTTTGTCAAAATCGTTATTTTTTGAGCTACAGCAAAATTTAAAAACGTTTCTGGAAGCATTTTTGCTGCTGATTAGAGATATGCAAATTATATTTCGCTAGCTCATACCGTTCACTATCGCCTGCAAGAATTCAAGAAATTTTTAAGAAATTTCGGCGCTCGAGTAGAGATCTCGGAAATTCGTGAATTTTCCGCTGACTGTCTTAGTGTATTAACAGGAAAATGACCTTCTGAAAACGATGCCGCAATCCGTTTTCGATTATCTGCAACCGTTTCCGAGACATCTACGTAGCAAATCGAGAATCGGGCAAATTTCAGTTTGAAATTTCTCTAGGAATTATTAAATCTTTCAGGACAATTTATACATCAACTTGTTCGTCCTGTCGATTAGTTTCTGCGTGCTGAAAATCGAAAAAAAACGAAAAAGCACAAATTTTTCGAACGAAATGATGGCAATTTTTTGTTGAAATTTTTTTTCGTGATTTTTTTTTGCTTACCCCAAGGAAATCGATGTGCTGAAAACGGTTTTCCAGCTTATTTCGCTCTAAAGTTATAAATAAACAAGGTTTATCTATTTTTTCGCTGTACATCTTCCATTTCCGATTGATTTCACGCTGTCATAACTTTTGAACGACTCACCACGGAGACTTCTAGTCTTCACCAATAGATTCAGCGTCCCAAAATTAGTCGGAAAATGTATATAATGTTCCATAGGAAGCTTTCAGTTAAGAAATACCAGCGACACAGGGAGCCGACGAAATGCGAGAAAATCGATTTTGTCAAAATCGTTATTTTTTGAGCAACAGCAAAATTTAAAAACTTTTCTGAAAGCATTATTGCTGCTGATTACAGATATGCAAATTATATTTCGCTAGCTCTTACCATTCACTATCGCCTGCAAGAATTCAAGAAATGTTTAAGAAATTTCGGTGCTCGAGTAGAGATCTCGGAAATTCGTGAATTTTCCACGGACTATCTTAGTGTATTAACCGAAAAATGACCTTCTGAAAAGGATGCCGTAATCCGTTTTTGATTATCTGCAACAGTTTCCGAGACATCTACTTAGTAAATCGAGAATCGGGTAAATTTAAGTTTGAAATTTCTCGACGAATTATTGAATCTTTCAGGACAATTTATACTTTCGACTTGTTCGTCTTGACGATTAGTTTCTGCGTGCCGAAAATGGTTTCGTTGCTGTTTACCGTTCTTAAGAAAATCGAAAAAAAACGAAAAAGCACAAATTTTTCGAACGAAATGATTTGTTGGAAAATTTTTTGGAATTTTTTTTCGTGATTTTTTTTAGCTTACCAAAAGGAAATCGTAGTGATGGAAACGGTTTGCCAGATTATTTCGATCTAGAGTTACAAATAAACAAGTTTTATATATTTTTTCGCTGTACACTATCTCACATTTCCGACTGATTTGACTCTGTCATAACTTTTGAACGGCTCATCACAGAGACTTCCAGTCTTCACCAATCGATCCAGCGTCCCAAAATTAGTTGAAAACGTATATAATATTCCCTAGGATGCTTTCGGTTAAGAAATACCATCGACTCGCGGAGTCTAGACCGCAGAAACGACGAAATGCGAGAAAATCGATTTTGTCAAAATCGTTATTTTTTGAGTTACATCAAAATTTAAAAATGTTTCTGAAAGCATTTTTGCTGCTGATTACAGATATACAAATTATATTTCCCTAACTTTTTCCGTTCACTATCGCCTGCAAGAATTGAAGAAATTTTTAAGAAATTTTGTGTAGTAACAGGAAAATGACCTTCTGAAAATGATGCCGCAACCCGTATTTGATTATCTGCAACCGTTTCCGAGACATCTACTTAGAAAATCGAGAATCGGGTAAATTTCAGTTTGAAATTTCTTTACGAATTATTTAATCTTTCAGGACAATTTATACATCGACTTATTCGCCTTGACGATTAGTTTCTGCGTGCTGAAAATGGTTTTGTTGCTGTTTACCGTTCTTGAGAAAATCGAAAAAAAACGAAAAAGCACAAATTTTTCGAACGAAATGATTCGAACGAAATTTTTGGAAATTTTTTTCGTGATTTTTTTTGCTTACCCCAAGGAAATCGAAGTGTTGAAAACGGTTTTCCAGTTTATTTCGCTCTAAAGTTACAAATAAACAAGTTTTATATATGTTTTCGCTGTACACTATTTCCGACTGATTTCACGCTGTCATAATTTTTTAACAACGTACCACAGAGACTTTTAGTCTTCACTAATCGATTCTGCGTCCTAAAATTAGTCGGAAAGCGTATATAATATTCCATAGGAAGCTTTCACTTAAGAAATACCATCTTTTTTTTAAATAAACTCGACTTTAAAGGGTTAAGAGGGAAATTGACAAAGCAATATTTACTCAAACAATTGCAGAGTTTAATCTAGTCTAGTGTAATCTACTCTTACCTGATTAGTTCTTGTTGTAATATAAGGTACATTTAGAAAAACGCTCATTGTAATTTACAAATATTGAATGATTCCCATTTTATTACAATTATTAAACATTTGTATGGCAAAAATTGTTGAAATACATGAAATTGTGCAAAAGGAAATTAAGGTTTAAAACACAAGTTTTTTCCTGTAAAAACAACGAAGAATGCTACACAGAGAAGAATCGACGTTTATAACAACGCTAGGTCTATCTACTTCTACCATGTACAACGGGAACAAAATCGCTGAAATTTGCGTTTGAAAAATGAACAAGTTTGTAGTAGTTTTGGTTTGTTTTAACATCCCTTACAATTATAATACAGCGAGGAACAATCAAAAACGCACAAAAGTCAAGTCTAAATATATTATTGTTTGATTTTGTATAAAGTCTAAATATATTATTGAACATGATTCAACACAGACTTCTTGTCCTAGTATTAAGACGCTAGGAGGATACGTGTTACATACGTCCAGTAGCCGATAATATACAATTAATACATCAAAATCTATACCGACAAGTTTAAACTCGCTCACTAACCAATGCTTCACAATTTAAACCGACTTTTTGTGTCCTATTATTAAGTCGCTAGGAGGATACGTATTACATTCGTCCACTAGCCGACAATAAACAATTAAAAAAACAAAATCTATACCGACAAGTTTAAACTCGCCCACTAACCAACGCTTCACAATTTAAAAAGCGACCTTGTGTCCTATTATTAGGACACTAGGCTAGGACGATATGTATTACGTTTCTCCAGCAGCCGGTAATAAACAATTGATAGATTATAATCTACTTAAACTCTTAAATTATGATGTATCATTCATCAACTGTATCATCTCTTAGATTATGATGTATTATAATGTATCATTCAACGCTTTAACAGATGGTTCACGTTTTAAACAGTCTTAGTGTCCTATTGTTAGGACGCTAGACTACTTGTTACGATCAGAAAGGGACAAAAGTCAAGTTTAAATATATTGTTTATTATCTGTCGCTGTGTAAGTAGAAACTTTTTGTGTCCTATTATTAAGTCGCTAGGAGGATACGTCTTACATTAGTCCAGTAGTAGATAATAAACAATTCATACATGAAACTCTATACCGAGATGTTTAAACTCACAAACTAACCAATGTTTCACAATTTAAACAGCGACCTTGTGTCTTATTATTAGGACAATAGGCTAGGAGGAAATGCATTACGTTCCGTCAGCAACCGATAATAAACAATTGATAATCCCAATTTACTTAAACTCATAGATAGAGTTGTATGATTAGAGTATGATTAGAGTTGTATGTTAGAATGAATAGAATGATTATGATGTATCAATCAACGCGCTTATTAACCGATGGTTTGCATTTTGAACAGTCTTAGTGTCCTATTGTTAGGAGACTAGACTACGTGTTACGTTCAGAAACGGACAAAATTCAGCTTTAAATGTATTGTTTAATAGTTATCGCTGTGTAAGTTGAGACATTTTGTGACCTATTATTAAGGCGCTAAGAGGATACCTCTTAAATTCGTCCAGTACCCAACAATAAACAATTCATAAAACAAAATTTATACCGACAAGTTTAAACTCACCCACTAAACAATGCTTCACAATTTAAACAGCGAACTTGTGTCCTATTATTAGGACACTAGGCTAGAAGGACATGTGTTACGTTCCTACAGCAGCCGATAATAAACAATTGATAGATCATAATCTACTTAAACTCATAGATTATGTTGTATAAATCAACGCGCTCATTAACCGATGGTTCACATTTCAAACAATCTTAGTGTCTTATTGTTAGGACGCTAGACTACGTGTTACGTTCAGAAACGGACAAAAGTCAAATTTAAATGTATTGTTTATTAGTTGTCGCTGTGTAAGTTGAAACTTTTTGTGTCCAATTATTAAGGCGCTAGGAGAATACGTCTTGCATTCGTCCAGTAGCCGATTATAAGCAATTCATACATCAAAATCTATACCGAGAAGTTTAAACTCGCCCATTAACCAATGCTTCACAATTTAAACAGATAACTTGTGTCCTATTATTAGGATGCTAGGGGGAAATGTGTTAGGTTCCTCCATTAGCCGATAATAAACAAATGATAGATCTTAATCTACTTCTAGACTATGATGTTTCAATCAATGTGCTCATTAGCCGTTGGTTCGCAGTTTCAACAGCCTTAGTGTCCTATTATTAAGACGCAAGGATACGTGTTACGTTCAAAAACGTCAGGTTTAAATATATTGTTTATTAGTTGTCGCTATACAAGCTTATTAAGTAGAGACTTATGTGACCTATTTATAAGGCGCTAGGAGGATACGTGTTACTGTACGAATGTACCTGTGACAGTTTATAAACAATTGACTATATCGACAAGTTTATACATCATAATCTTTGCTGATGGTTTATGATGGTTTATAAGTTAAACAGAGTTTTAGTGTCTTATTATTAGGACGCTAGGATACTTGTTATGTGCGTCCAGTAAACGATACTAAACAACTGATACATCATAACCTATAGCGTTATAGAGTAAGCGATGCTTCAAAATTTAAACATGTCCAATAAATTTAATAAACAAATGATACATCAAAATCTATACCGACAAGTTTATACATGAAAATCTTTACTGATGGTTTACAAGCTAAACAGAGTTTTGAGTGTCTTAATATTAGGACGCTAGGATACGTGTTATGTTCGTCCAGTAACAGACAATAAACAATTGATACGTCATAATGTATAGCGGCAAGTTTAAACCCGCCGAGTAAGCGATGCTTCAAAATTTAAACAGACGATTTGTGTCCTGTTATTAGGACGCTAGTGGTTTCGGTTAGTCCTATAAATTTAATAAACAATTGATACATAAAAATCTATACCGACAAGTTTATACATCATAATTTTTACTGATGGTTTACAAGTTAAACAGTTTTAGTGTCTTATTATTAGGACGCTAGGATCCGTGTTACGTTCGTCCAGTAACCGACAATAAAAAATTGATACATCATAATCCATAGGGGCAAGTTTAAACCCGCCGAGTAAGCGATGCTTCAAAATTTAAACAAACGATTTGTGTCCTGTTATTAGGACGCTAGTGGTTTAGGCTGGTCCAATAAATTTAATAAACAAATGATACATAAAAATCTATACCGACAAGTTTATACATCATCTTGTCTGTTGATTTACAAGTTAAACAGAGTTTTAGTGTCTTAATATTAGGACGCTAGGTTACTTGTTATGTTCGTCCAGTAACAGATAATAAACAATTGATACGTCATAATCCATAGCGGCAAGTTTAAACCCGCCGAGTAAGTGATGCTTCAAAATTTAAACAGACGATATGTGTCCTGTTATTAGGACGCTAGTAGTTTCAGCTAGTCTAATAAATTTAATAAACAAATGAAACATCAAAATCTATACCAAGTTTATACATCATAATCTATACAGATGGTTTACAAGCTAAACAGAGTTTTGAATGTCTTAATATTAGGACGCTAGGATACGTGTTATGTTCGTCCAGTAACAGACAATAAACAATTGATACGTCAGTCATAGTCTATAGCGGCAAGTTTAAACCCGCCGAGTAAGTGATGCTTCAAAATTTAAACAAACGATTTGTGTCCTGTTATTAGGACGCTAGTGGTTTCGGCTGGTCTAATAAATTTAATAAACAAATGATACATCAAAATCTATACAGACAAGTTTATACATGAAAATCTTTACTGATGGTTTACAAGGTAAGCAGAGTTTTAGTGTCTTATTATTAGGACGCTAGGATACGTATTATGTTTGTGCAGTAACCGATAATAAACAAATAATACATCATAATTTATAGCAGTAAGTTTAAACCCGCCGAGTAAGCTATGCTTCACAGTTTAAACAGACGTTTTGTGTCCTTTTATTAGGACGCTAGGAGGATGTGGGTTAAATTTAAAACAAAATATATTTTTTTGCTTGACTTTTTGTGCAATTTTGCCTCAGTGTACGTGAAATGAACGTTTGCCTCGTAATTTATAATATAATTGCAGATTCTATTTTAAGTCATTTACTTTAATAACATTTAGTATTTACAGAAGCTATGTAATGCTAGAACATGCTATATATACCGATATTTCTGTATTTACAACTGAAACTGAAGATGTTTCGAAAGCGCTGAAACAATACATTGTGGGATTAAGCGGATTTTCTTGTGTTGGTTTCATTAAATCTCTTAAAAATATTACAATATTTACAATCATGTTGGCGGTTTTTTATAACCAAATAAATTCGCTGGGAAATTTGCAAATTTTTCCGCGACTTTTTGGTTTATTGGCAGCAGCTGTTATTCTCAAAGCGATCAACTCATATCAATTCACATTGTTATCACACGATTATGGTTTTTTTTTGTTCGTTTTTTAAATATTAAGATTATTTACAATGAAATATTACACGCAAATCTTAGCACCTACCTAGATTTAAAACATAAACAAATCTCTCTTGGTTAAAACCAAGAAAATTTCATTAAATTGTGTGTCTAAATTACTTGGATAAAATTAGGACGCTAGGAGGATACGTGTTGCGTTTGTATAAATTAATTGCCCAAAATTAGGACGCTAGGAGGATACGTGTTGCATTCGTATAGTAACCGATAACAAAGAATTCATACATCAAAATCTATACCGACCGGTCCACTAACCATTGGTTCACAACTTGAAACTTTGTGTCCTATTATTAGGATGCTAGTAGGAAAGCTGCTGTTACATTCCTCCAGTAGCCGATAATAACCAATTGATACATCATAATCTACTTAAACTCATACATTATGATATATCAATCAACCCTGTTCATTAACCGACGCTAACACAGTTTTAGTGTCCTATTATTAGGACGCTAGAATATGTGAATATGTGTAACGTTGAAAAACGTGTCAAAGTGAAGTTTAAATATATTGATGATTAGTTGTCGTTATATAAGCTGATTGAACAGAGACTTTCTGTGTCTTATTAATAAGACGCTAGGAGGATACGTGTCACATTCCTCCAGTTGTCGTCAATAAATACTTCATACATTAAAAGTTTAAACCCAGACGTTTAAACCCAACTAACCAATGGCTCGCAATTGAAATAGAGGCTTTCTTCTGTCCTATTATTACGATGCTACATTTATGACGCTAGGAGGATACGTGTTGCGTTCGTCTAGTTACCGATAACAAAGAATTCATACATCAAAATCTACACCGACCACATTGGTTCACAATTTAAACTTGAGACTTTGTGTCCTATTATTAGGATGCTAGTAGGAAATGTGTTACATTCCTCCAATAGCCGATAATAATCAATTGATACATCATAATCTACTTAAACTCATACATTATGATATATCAATCAACTCTGTTCATTAACCGACGCTAACATGGTTTTAGTTTCCTATTATTAGGACGCTAGGATATGTGGAACATTTAAAAATGACCCAAAGTGAAGTTTAAGTATATTGTTGATTAGTTGTCGTTATATAATCTGATTAAACATATACTTTCTGTGTCTTATTAATAAGACGCTAGGAGGATACGTGTCACATTCCTCCAGTTGTCGACAATAAATATTTCATACATTAAAATCTATACCCAGAAGTTTAAACCAAACTAACCAATTGAAACAGAGGTCCTGTGTCCTATTATTAGGATGCTAGTAGGAAATGTTTTACGTTCCTCTAACAGCCGATAATAAACAATTGATAGATCATAATCTACTTCAACTCGTAGATTATGTTGCATCAATCGACGCGCTCATTAACCGATGGTTCACATTTAAATAGTCTTAGAGTCCTATTATTAGGACGCTAAGGACTACGTGTTAGGTTCAGAAACGCACAAAAGTAAAAATTAAATATATTGTTTATTAGTTGTCGCGGTGTAAGTTGAGACTTTTTGTGTCCTATTATTAAGGCGCTAGGTGGATACGTCTTACATTCGTCCAGTAGACGTTAATAAACAATTCATAGATCAAAATCTATACCGACATGTTCACAATTTAAACTCAGTTTTAGTGTCCTATTTTTAGAACGCAAAGATACGTGTTACGTTTACAAACTTTATTTAGATGATTCACAATTTCAACATTAAACAGAGAATTTTTGTGTCTTATTAATAAGGCGCTAGCAGGATACGTGTAACATTCGTCCAGTTGCCGATAATAAACAATTCATGCATCGAAATCTATACCGAGAAGTTTAAACCCGCTCACTAACCAATGGCTCGCAATTGAAACAGAGACCTTGTGTCCTATTATTAGGATGCTAGTAGGAAATGTGTTACGTTCCTCCAGTAGCCAATAATAAACATTGATGCACCTTAATCTTCTGAAACTTAAATTTTGATGTCTGAATCAACTCGCTCATTAACCCACGATTCACAACCTAAACACAGTTTTAGTGTCCTATTATTAGGACGCTAGGATACGCGTTACGTTTAAAAACGAACAAAAGTCAAGTTTCAAAAAAATGTTGTTTAGTTGTCTTTAAACAAAGCCTTCTTGTGTCTTATTAATAAGGCTCTAGACGGATACGTGTTACATCGGTCCAATTGCCGATAATAAACAAATCATGCATCGAAATCTATACCGAGAATTTTAAACCCCCTCACTAACCAATGGGTCGCAAATTCAGAAATTCTTGAAATTCTTGTGTCCTATTATTAGGCCGCTAGTAGGAAATGTGTCACTTTCCTCAAGTAGCCGATAATAAACATTGATGCATCATAATCTTCTTAAACTCATAAATTTTGATGTCTCAATCAACTGCCTCATTAACCCACGGTTCACAATCTAAACACAGTTTTACTGTCCTATAATTAGGACGCTAGGATAAGTGCGACGTTTAAAAACGGACAAAAGCCAAGTTTAAATATATTGTTTATTAGTTGTCGTTATGTAAGCTAGATATATGATGACATGTGATTAAACTTTCTGTGTCCTATTAATAAGGCGCTAGGAGGATACGTGTAACTTTGGACAAGTTACCGATAATAATCAATGCATACATCAAAATCTATACTGACAAGTTTAAACACGTTCACTAACCACGGTTCAGAGTTTAAATAGAGACATTGTGCCCTATTATTCCAATGATGGGAGTCTATATTTTTTAATTGGTTATAATTTGGACGGTAGAAGGATACGTGTAACGTTCGTCTAGTAACCGATAATAAACAATTAAACCTAATTTTAAGTTAAACTTTTAATTAAGTTTAAACTCGCCCAGTAAAGGCCCGATTCTAATATACGCGACACTCAGCTACGCGACGTCACGCGACATCGCCTGTCAAATAATGATTACATTGTTTTAAATGGGCACGTTCTGACGTCATTTAAAACAATGTAATCATTATTTGACAGGCGATGTCGCACGACGTCGCTTTCCATTCATCGTTTTCCATAACTTGGACGATAGAAGGATACGTGTAACTTTCGTCTAGTAACCGATAATAAACAATTAAACCTAATTTATAAGTTTAAACCCACCCATTAAAGGCCGATTCTCATATACGCGACGTCACGCGACATCGCCTGTCAAATAATGATTACATTGTTTTAAATGGGCACGTTCTCACGTCATTTAAAACAATGTAATCATTATTTGACAGGCGATGTCGCACGACGTCGCGTAGCCGAGTGTAGCAAATATGGGAATCGACCTTAACCGATGTTAATAGAATGTCCTATTATTAGGACACTAACTAATAAGTGTTTTTTTTTTAATTGGAATAATAATTTAATATTAATCAATTAAGTTAATATCGTGAGTGTGTATATAAGAGAAACGATTATGTAAATGTGGGATTTCGCTGTGTGCGGGTAAATGTTGAAGTGGGGTGGTTTTACATGAGGGGTTTCGGTAAAAGCCGAAAGTTTCGGCGTTGTGTATTCAGAGGTAATTTCATGCCGGGCGTACGTACACAGAATTAACTCGGGGAAAAGATTCCCGTTATTTGTGTAGTTCTTTAGCCGGAAAATTAAGTGCACACTGTGTGCTTGGGAAACTTTAACGGTCACATTTTTAGTTTGTTCAGTGGAAATTAGTTCCTTTAAACTGGAAATTAAACGCTGCTTTGTAGCCTAACAGTTTCAGATACCAAATTTATTTGGTCTCATCTCACGAGTTTCTCGTTCCAGATCCCATCCCGTGGGACGGATCCCTGTTACTGTCCCATCCCATCATATTTTCGTCCCAATGTCCCATCCCACAAACCTAAAATTTTTGTCCCATCCTATCCCATCCCGTTCACGTGGCCCGTCCCATTCATCCCATTTTTCCCATACAGTGAGTAAACCTGACAGTAAACGTATCGCAAGACTTCATCCTCAGGAACTACATCGACATCACAGAAATCACCTGGTCTAGACATATTATGGAAATAGTGCGCATTGGCACGATTATCAAAAGTCGTCCCATACCGTCCCGTACAAATTTGTTGTCCCATCGGATCCCATCCCACGCAACGTTCATACCACTCATCCCAACCCATGGGACGATGGGATGGGATGGGACGATGAGATCCCATGCTCATCTCTAGTTTGAAGGCGTTTGATCCCAACAAACTTTTCGGCGAGCGAATAATCAGCAAAAGCCAAGTCCAACGATGGTTCAAGACGTTTAAAATGAGCGACACGGATATTGCAGATGAAGAAGGAAGAGGACGACCATCGGATTTCAACGGCCAGGCACTTCTAGCGCTCGTGGGAGAGGATGAAAGCATAACAACACGAATACTAGCCCATGGCTTCAATGTCCATCAATCGCGATCTCGACGAACGCTTCGCGATCTGAACGAATTTTTCCGCGAGGGAACAATCAGTAAAAGACAATTCGAAAGATGTTTGAAGAAATTCAAAATGGGCGACAGGGACATCACAGATGAAGAAGGAAGAGGACGACCATCGGATTCCGACGGCCAAGCCCTTCTAGCGGCTGTGGAAAAATTCGGAAGCCTAATAACACGAATACTAGCTCACGACTTCAATATCCATCCATCGCGATCTCAACGAACATTTCGGCTAGGGAACAATCAGCAAAAGCGAAGTCGTTTCAAGAGGTGCAAATGATAATGAGAGGTCCATGGGCATTGCAGATGAAGAAGGAAGAGGACGTCCAGCGGTTTTCGACGGCCAGGCCCTTCTAGTGGTCGTAGAAAGCCTAACAACATGAATGCTAGCCCACGACTTCAATGTCCACTAATCGCGATCTCAACGAACGCTTTGCGATCTCAACGAACGCTTCGCGATCTCAACGAACGTTTTGGCGAGGGTACAGTCAGCAAAAGCCAAGTCGAAAGATGATTCAAGAGGTTGAAAATGAGCGACTTGGGCATTGCAGATGAAGAAGGAAGAGGACGACTATCGGATTTCGACGGGCAAGCCCTTTTAGCGGTCGTGTAAGAGGACGAAAGCCTAACAATACAAATGCTAGACCACGACTTCAATGTCCATCAATCGCGATCTCAACGAACGCTTTGTGATCTCAACGAACTTTTCGGCGAGGGAACCATCAGCTAAAGCTAAATCGAAAGATGGTTCAAGAGGTTCAAAATGAGAGACATGGGCATTAGAGATGAAGAAGGAAGAGGACGACCATCGGATTTCGACGGCCAGGCCCTTCTGCGGTTGTGGAAGAGGGCGAAAACCTAACGTCCACCAATTCACGATCGTTCGTCGTCTCAAAAAGCTCGAAAGTGTGTGCCGAGGGAACAATCAGCAAAACCCGAGTCGAAAGATGGTTCAAGAGGTTCAAGATGGGCGACACGGACATTGCAGATGAAGAAAGAAAAGGACGACCATCGGATTTCGATGACAAGATCCTTCTAGCGGTTGTGGAATAGGACGACCATCGGATATACGTTTAGGGGTTGTGGAAGAGGACGAAAACCTAACAACACGACTTCTATGTGCACCAAATCAGGATCGTTCGTCATCTCAAAAAGCTCGGAAATGTGTGTCGAGAGAACAATCAGCAAAAGCCAAATCGAAAGATGGTCCAAGAGGTTCAAAATTGGTGACACGGACACTACAGATGAAGAAGGAAGAGGACCACCATCGGATTTCGACAGCCAGGCCCTTCTAGCGGTTGTGGAAGAGGAAGAAAGCCTAACAACACGAATACTAACCCACGACTTCACTGTCCATCAATCGCGATCTCAACGAACGCTCTCAATCTCAACGAACTTTTCGATGAGGGAACAATTAGCATAAGCCAAGTCGAAAGATGGCTCAAAACGTTCAAAATGAGCGATACGGACATTGTAGATGAAGAAGATATAGGACGACCATAGGATTTCGGCGGCCAGGCCGTTCTAGCGGTCGTGGAAGAGGACGAAAGCCTAACAACCCTAATGCTAATCCACGACTTCAATGTCCATCAAACTCGATCTCAACGAACTTTTTGGTGAGGGAACAATTAGCAAAAGCCAAGTCGAAAAATGGTTCAAGAAGTTCAAAATGAGCGACATGGGCATTACAGATGAAGAAGGAAGAGGTAGACCATCGGATTTCGACGGCCAGGCCCTGCTAGCGGCCGTGGAAGAGGATGAAAGCCTAACAATACAAATACTAGACCATGACTTCAATGCCCATCAATCGAGATCTCAACGAACGATTTGCGATTTCAACGAATTTTTCGGCGAGGGAACCATCACCTAAAGCTAAGTCGAAAGATGGTTCACGAGGTTCAAAATGAGCGATATGGCCATTGCAGCTGAAGAAGGTATAGGACGACCATCAGATTTGGACGGCCAGGCCCTTCTAGCAGTCGTTGAAGAGGACGAAAACCTAACAACACGAATGCTAACCCACGACTTCAATGTCCATCAATCGAGATCTCAACATCGCTTCGCGATCTCAACGAATTTTTTCGGTGAGGGAACAATCAACAAAAGCCAAGTAGAAAGATGGCCCAAGAGGTCCAAAATGAGCGATATGGGCATAGCAGATGAAGAAGGGAGAGGCCAGGCCCTTCTAGCAGTCGTGGAAGAGGACGAAAGCCTAACAACACGAATGCTAGCTCACGATTTCAATGTCCACGTATCGCGATCTCAACGAACGCTTCGCGATCTCAATGAAATTTTCGGCGAAGGAATAATCAGCAAAAGCCAAGTCGAAAAATGGTTCAAGACGTCAAAAATGAGCGACATGGGCATTGCAGATGCAGAAGGAAGAGGACGACTATGGGATTTCTACTGACATTCTACTATATTCTATTTCTACAGTATCTTCAAGCAGTCGTGGAAGAGGACGAAAGCCTAACAACACGACTTCAATGTCCACGAATCGCGATCTCAACGAAATTTTTAGCGAGGGAACAATTAGCTAAAGCCAAGTCGAAAGATGGTCCAAAACGTTCAAAATGAGCGATACCATGGGACCAAATGACCATGGGACTTCGACCAGCCGTTTCTAGCGGTTGTGGAAGAGGACGAAAGCTTTACAACACAAATGCTAGCTCACGACTTCAATGTCCACCAATCGCGATCTTAACGAACTTTTCGGCGAGGGAAAAATCAGCAAAGGCCGAGGAACAATCAGCAAAAGCCAAGTCGAAAGATGTTTCAAGAGGTTCAAAATGAGCGACACGAACATTGCAGATGATGAAGGAAGAGGACGACTAACGGCTTTCGACGGCCAGGACCTTCTAGCGATGGTGGATGAGGACGAAAGCCTAAGTTCAAGAGATTCATCATCAAAATGAGCGACACGGATTTTGCAGACGAAGAAAGAAGAGGACGACCATCGGATCTCGACGGCCAGACCCTTCTAGCAGCCGTGGAAGGAGGCGAAAGCCTAACAATACGAATGCTAGCCCACGACTTCAATGAATGTCCATCAATCGCGATCTCAACGAACGCTTCGCGATCTTAATGAATTTTTCGATGAGAGAACAATCAGCACAAGCCAAGTCGAAAGAAGGTTCAAGAGGCCCAAAATGAGCGTGTCGCTCAATTCGTCAATGTCCGTGTCGGACATTGGAGATGAAGGAAAAGGACGACCATCGGATTTCGACGGCCGGCGATCTCAACGAATTTTTTGGCAAGGAAACAATCAGCAAAAGGCAAGTCGAAAGATGATTCAAGAGGTTCAAAATGAGCGACACGGACATTGTAGATGTAGAAGGAAGAGAACGACCATCGCATTTAGACGGGCAGGCCCTTCTAGCGGTCGTGGAAGAGGAGGAAAGCCTAACAACTCGAAGGCTCACACACGACTTCAAAGTTCACCAATCCACGATTATTCGTCGTGTCAAAAAGCTCGGAAGGATGTGTCGAGGGAACAATCAGCAATGTTGAAAGATGTTTCAAGAGGTGCAAAATGGGCGACACGGACATTGCATGAAGAAGGAAGAGGACAACCATCGGATTTCGACCAGGCCTTTCTAGCGGTTGTGAAAGAGGACGAAAGCTTTACAACACAAATGCTAGCCCACGACTTCAATGTCCACAAATCGCGATCTTAACGAACTTTTCGGGGAGGGAACAATCAGCAAAAGCCGAGTCGAAAGATGGTTCAAGAGGTTCAAATGAGCGACACGAACATTACAGATGAAGAAGGAAGAGGGCGACTATCGGTTTTCGACCAGGCCCTTCTAGCGGTTGTGGAAGAGAACGAAGGCCTAACAACACGAATACTAGCCCACGACTTCAATGTCCACCGATCCACTATCCTTCGTCGTCTCGAAAAGCTCGGAAGGGTGTGGAAATTGGGTGGATGGGTTCTCCACGAATTCTCTGAAAACAACAAAGCAGATCGTTTACGAATGTTTAAAACCTCCGTTTCTAAAAAATCTAATTACGCCATATTGACCAACCGAAGCTCCCACAGACTAACACGTGAATCGCTCGTTGAAAAACTGTCAAATGAACAAAATTTAGGACGATTTGGATGATCGATGTCAACGCGTGGATTGCATCCAAGAACCGTGCCTTCTTTACCCATGGGATCGACCGTCTGCCCTGCAAATGGAAAACAGTTCTTGAAGTAGATGGTGGCTACGCTCCGGAATAATCATTAAACATCTGTTTGCATCGTTTTTGTTGAATAAATTTTGTTGAAAGCCGTAAAAAAATATGCATCAACCTAAGAATTAGAGTTCTCCATCAAATTCCAAATTTTAGAATAAGTTTTGTTTCCTGTGATCTCAATCTCAAATTAATTTTGCATTGCAGACTAAAACCAGTCTCAACTTCCATTGGAAAACTTCAATGGAAAACTTCAACATCAACAGAAACTAACAATTTAGAAAAGCAAGTTATAGACTAATCCCGTCTATAACTTACGATTTTAACAAAATTGAATTTAATCTGATAAAGTAAAAAAAAAATAAATGAAAAAATTGAATATAAGAGAATCTTGGTTTAGAGATTAAATCTTGGTTTGGACCAAGAAAATTTCATTAAATTGTGTGTCTACATTAATTAGGACGCTAGGAAACATAGTTAGGACGCAAAGAACAAAGACGGCAGGGCCAGAGGAAGTACCAGCCGAACTACTCAAGCTGATACAAAGAGACGAGGCACATGTACAGACGAGGCAGATGTAGGTAGTGCATTTGTTCAACAAGAACTACATGACTGGCAGGATACCGCAAGGATGGTTACTGTCAACATTGTCACTATCCCAATAAAACCCACGCCAAACAGTGCGGTGACTATCCCACATATCCACTCACTAAAGATCCTCTTTAAAATCATTCAGAATAGAATTCACAAAAAACTGGAAGAAGATGAAACTCAATTCGAATTTCGAAATGGATATGGAACCTGAGAAACATTGTTTGCTTTTAATATTATAGCTCAAAAATGCGTGGTTGTAAATCAGGAAGTTTTTGTTTGTTTTGTTGACTACAATATTAGATAGATAAGGTCAGACACGAACAACTTGTCGAGTTATTAAGGGCAGAGCAACTAGACTCGCGGGATAATATCGAATCTTTACAGAGGGCAGAAGGTAGTAGTTCAAGTGGCGAACGACAAGACCGATGAAATCCGAATTAAAAAAGGATGTGTGTTGTTACCATTACCGTTTTACATCTACTCTGAAGAAATCATGAAATAAGCGTTAGAAGAAGTTATACGGATGAAGATCAATGGAATGCCTATTAATAACATTAGGTACGCTGACGACGCGGTACTAATTGTAGACACGTTAGAAGACCTACAACACGTTCTAAAGAAAGTAGTAACAGCCAGTGGAGAAGGTCTGACATTAAAACCGCAATTCAGGATTATCTCAAAGACAGATAGGGTTTATGGGAATGCCTACAATAAGCTAGAGACACACTGGGCTCACGTACGCAACGTGGGAGAATTGTTCTGCACACTTGTCCCACGTATGCAACGTAAATTTTGCATCAGACGCTGTTGTAGTTTCTCAGAAGGTGCACTAGTGCGTCTGCAAGTTGTTTTCTAATCCTGATAGCGAGTTTGAGGGTGATTTATGGAATTTATTATCTTTAAACGAATATTTCCGCGCCACAAAAACAATAGTTAAAAAGAGGAGATATTGGGTTCAAAGAGAAAAAATTGGAGAATACCATACAGTAATGCAAAAGCTGGAATCTGATGAAGAACGATTCTTTATGTACTTCCGCATGTCCAAAGTACAGTTTATGGAGATTTATAGTATTATTGAATGACAACAAAATGCGCGTACCCGAGTTCTAGATACACACTCGTCACACGCCTGGGATAGCGTACGAACATCTCCCCATTCCTACGCCAATCAGGACATCGCAGGTCGAAATTGCGTGGGACGCGTGTGATTCGTTGCACACGATAAGTGTGTCTCTATTGCATAGTTTTTCATAGAAAATCATAGGTCCTGATATCATAATGCGTTGCATACGTAGCGTACGTGGGACCAGTGTGTCTCTAGCTTTATGGTAGTCCCATTGACCATATAAACAAATGTAAACTACCTAGGAACTAATGTAAAGAACAAGAACGATTTATGTCAAGAAATATGAATAAGGATCGAAAAAGCATGCGCTGCGATCATAAGTATGGGTTTTGTGTACTCGTGGCATCAATTTAGAACTTAAAATGCGAATAAATAGATGCTATGTTTTCTTCATACTGCTCTATGGAATGGAGGCATGGGCATTAAATACAAAAGACGATGGAAAGTTACATGGGGCGTCATCAATGTTCCTCAGAAAAAAGATAAACAACGAGAAATCCTAATAATCATCAAAAGACGAAAGCTTGAATACTTGGGCCACATAGTGAGAGTACATAAGTAATAACTACTGCAGCTGGTCATGCCAAGGAATGAGACGTTTTGGACAGAGACGTACGTCTTTGTCTACGAAATTTGAGGGAATGGTTCCAGAGCACATCTACCGAATTATTCAGCTGTTTCAAGCAATTATTCAGCTTTCAGCTGTTTTAAGAATAAGAAGAGCATTGATGATTGCCATCTTCGCAATGGAGAAGGCACTTAAAAAAGGACGCTAGTGGGATGCGTTGTACGTTCGACTAGTAACCGATAATAAACGATTGATACATTATAATTTATAATATAATGTTTTTATAATACGTCTATAATGGTTTGGATACGTCTCGAACAGCCTCTTCAACCCAAATGTCATCCTCATACCTTCCCGCTGTATAGCCTCTCATTACGTATGAGGCCCTAACTTCCGGTATAAAAGTCACCCCTATAGCAACTGCCAACGGCATCCCTGGATGGCGGATGAGCGGGTATAGGGCTGGGAACTCTGTTGTCCAGGAAGTGAGAAATCATTGGGGGTGATTTCTCGTAAGAATCTCGTAAGAAAAATAAGCGTAAGAATTCAATAGAATCAACTTCATCAGGATGGAGAAGGCAAGGGGAAACCTCTCCATTAAGGACATCACGATATCCCACGACAAAATGCCTAGGAGAATGGATCCTGCAGATAGCAAAACACCAATGATGATGAATTTATAAATGTAAACCCGCTCACTAATCGATGCTTCACAATTTAAAGTGTCCTATTTTTAGGACACTAGCTAATAAGTGCGTAATATTTTTCAAATTTGACTTTGGCCAAAATTTAGTAAAAAGTTATATAAATACAAAATAATGCATTTTAATCCTCCTAACATAAAATATAAATAAATAAACATAAATAAAATAAAGTTAAATTTAGACCATCTTATATAAAAAATAAGTTTTTAGTTGTTTTTGGTGGTATCCTGTACGTTCACCACGGAACTTTCACCGCTGAGCAATTTCACCTCCGTGACGTTTCACCGTCCATGTTTCACCGTTCGGCAATTTCGCCGCATCCAATTAAAAAATACATAAACAAGTGCTCAGCGGTGAAAGTACTCTGCTGTGAAGATTCTGCGGTGAAATAAATGCGGTGAAAGTTCACTTAAAAAAATAAAGTTAAATTTAGACCATCTTATATAAAAAATAAGATTTTGGTTGTTTTTTTTGCATCCGGTACGTTCACCGCGGAACTTTCACCGCTGAGCAATTTCACCTCTGCGACGTTACACAAAAAAAAAAAATACATAAACAACTGCTCAGCGGTGAAAGTACCCTGAGGTAAAGATAACGCGGTGAAATATATGCGGTGAAAGTTCACTTAAAAAAAATTAAAGCTAAATTTAGACAATCTAAATAAAAAATAAGATTTTGGTTGTTTTTATTGGTATCCTGTACGTTCACCACAGAACTTTCATTTCAGCAGTTTCACCGCTGCGACGTTTCACCGTCCATGTTTCAGCGTTCGGCAATTTCACCGCATCCTATTTAAAAATGGTGAAACGGTGAAACTACTCTGTTGTAAAGATTCCGCGGTGAAATGTATGCGGTGAAAGTTCACTGAACCGTTTTTGATAAATCTAGATAGTGCTTTGAATGCGTAATATTTCATTGTAAATGTGAATATTACAATTAGAAGATTAAAATAGTTATATAAATGTATATTTAGATGTATGAAATGAGACGTAAAGAAGAAACGTTTTGGTCCAGTTGAATTGACGAAAATGATAATAAAAAAAGAATTTTGGACTAGATTTTATTTGTGTGTCTAAATATTAACCTGCCGTTACGCTAGAGATAAATAGATATGTCTTCCTGTATTTTCAAATATCAAAATACAAATATAACTTAGTCAAAAACATAAATTTACAAAAAGACAGTAATGCCCCTTTTTCTCTCTCTAAATATTCTTCGACAAAACCAAGCCATTTGTTCACTTAGCTGAAAGAAAAAGTTAAAAACAAAAATTGAGGTTTCCTTTTCGTAACGTAATAAATATAATCTTCTCTTATCTTTTACGTTTTTTTAAAAAATATTCCCTTAAATTTAAACTTCGCTTAAACTAGATAAATATATATATTAGTATTGACATCACTAACTAACGAGTATAAGTCTGCACGGCTGCAACAAAAACTTGGTTCTCTTAATTAACTGGTTTCTCAATAATCGGATGATGCGAATCGGCCGTACAGACGCTTATACCACAACGGAGTCTTATCAATATACGGCTTTTTCTTCTGTAGATTACAACTATAGTCTTATGAACACACAGCTAGCCTGCCCGGGTTGTCTCTCAGTCTCGCGGCGCACTCATTCAATGTGCTCAACAATTCCTCAATGGATCACCCAAATCAGTTACCGAAATTATATCGCTCGAAAGGGTTTGGCTGAAGACGTGAGTAAAGTCCAGCTCGCACGCTGCTCTTCCACCAACCGGCTAGCTACAGCCAACAAGCGAATCAGACAAGTTTGTGATTACTACCATGCTAGTTTCCTTGCTTGATTTTAAGCTTGTTGAAACAAGAAGGCTATCTAATACTCCTCTAATTTTGTTTAGTTTAGTTTTGACAGTTCAGTCTGGTTATCCAAGATGGAGTAATACTTCGTGTAATCTGGACTGGTTTAGTGTGCCTAGAGCGGTCCAGACAAGTCTATCACAGCTTGCTTAGTTTCTGTCTCTATCCTGTATCTGTCCTATAACTGCTCAATCCTGTCTATCTAGTGCAGACTAATAAGTGGAGTATAGCCTATCCAGTCAAGTCAGTCGAGTCTTGTCTGTCTAGTCCCGTTTGTCTAGTCCTGTCTGTCTAGTATTGTACATCTAGACTTGTTAGTCTAGTCTTGTTTACCTGTCTAGTTTAGTTTAGTCTACTTAGTCTCGTCTGTATAGTCTTGTCTATATAGTCTATCTACTCTTGTTTGTCTAGTCTTATCTGTCTCCCAGCCGAAGCAAAGGCATTTTCAAAGGGCGGCAGTAACTGTTTGGGCTACCCACCCTGAATTATACAATACCGAGGTGCCGCATCGGTATCTAGTCTAGTCGGTCAAGTCACGTTTCTCTAGTTTTGTCTGTCCAGTCTCGTCTGTCTGTCTGTCTAGTCTCGTTTGTCTAGTCTCGTGTCTAGTCTTGTCTGTCTAATCTTGTCTGTATAGTCTCGTCTGTCTAGTCGCGTCTGTCTAGTCCCGTCTGTCTTGTCTCGTCTGTCTAGTATCGTTTGTCTAGTCTCGTCTGTCTGGTCTCGTCTATCTAGTCTCGTTTATCTAGTCTCGTCTCGTCTGTCTAGTCTCGTCTGTCTATTCTCGTCTGTCTAGTCTCATCTGTCTAGTCTCGTCTTGTCTCTCTAGTCTCATCTGTCTAGTCTTGTATGTCTAGTCGTGTGTCTAGCCTTGTCTGTTTAGTCTGGTCTCCAGTCTTGTCTGTCTAGTCTCGTCTGTCGAGTCTTGTGTGTCTACTCTTATCTGTTTAGTCTCGTCTGTTTAGTCTCGTATGTCTAGTCTCGTCTGTCTAGTCTCGTCTGTCTAGTGTCGTCTGTCTAGTCTCGTCTGTCTATTCTCGTCTCGTCTGTCTAGTCTCATCTGAGTAGACTCGTTTCGTCTGTCTAGTCTCGTCTGTCTAGTCTCGTCTGTCTAGTCTCGTCTGTCTAGTCTCGTCTCGTCTGTCTAGTCTCGTCTCGCCTGTCTAGTCTCGTCTCGTCTGTCTAGTCTCGTCTCGTCTGTCTAGTCTCGTCTCGTCTGTCTAGTCTCGTCAGTCTAGTCTCGTCTGTCTAGTCTCGTCTGTCTAGTCTCGTATGTCTAGTCCCGTCTGTCTAGTCCCGTCTGTCTAGTCCCGTCTGTCTAGTCTCGTCTCGTCTGTCTAGTCTCGTCTCGTCTGTCTAGTCTCGTCTCGCCTGTCTAGTCTCGTCTCGTCTGTCTAGTCTCGTCTGTCTAGTGTCGCCAGTCTAGTCTCGTCTGTCTAGTCTTGTCTGTCTAGTCTGTCTAATCATGTCTGTCTACTTTGTTTAGCCTTTATTGTCTAGTTTTGTCTGATCTATATAGTCTTGTCTTGCTTGTCCAAAATTTGAGATTTTGTCTAAATTAGTCCAAAAATTAAGTTACAAAGTTAAAAACCAAAACCAAAAGTTAAGTAAGTAAAAGAAAAGTTAAGTTTTGCTTGTCAGTTACAAATACATTAGACATTATAAATGCAGTTTGTCTAAATTGCTTGGTAGACTAATGAATGCAGTTCATAAATATTAAAACGAATTTAGTCTAAGATGTCTAGTTTGTCTAAAATTGGTGATTGTATTACACCAAGTCGAAACAGTAAGTTTCAAATTTGTTCGTCTGCTAACTATTTATTAGACAAGATAACCTAAGTTTGTCTAAATTATTTAGTAGACTAATTAATGTATTTTGTAAATGTTAAAACAAGTTTAGTCTACTTTGTCTAGTTTGTTTAAAAAATCGGATTTTGTCTAACAAGGTCCAGAAGATTAAGTTTGAAACTTGTCTGTCCGCTTTGCACTTTTTAGCAGAAATAAACAAAAATTTTCTAAAATACTAGAAAGATTTAGACTGATTATGATTTAGACTGATTATGACTGATGTAGTTTACAAACAACAAATCAGAAACTAAACCGAAATAAGAAAACTGGATTGGCAGCCCTATATACACCATCCCTCAATTTACACGGTACTCAATTTACACGGTTTGCTTTTACCCGATTTTTTTTAAAGCTACTTAAGTCAGTGCTGCAGTCATACGTCAGACAGTCTGTGTTATATACATCATCCTTCGATTTACACGGTTTTGCTTTTACACGGTTTTTTTTAAAGCAACCTAAGTCAGTGATGCAGTCAGACTATGCAATTGAATGGCCTTTCAGCAAGCGTTTTCTAGCAAAAGAGAATTTAGAAAGTGCTTTCACGAGCAGTTAGACTATGCAAGTTTTACGTTTACGATCTAAACAGACTACACAAGTGAATGCGCTTTCAGAAAATGTTTCCTAGTAAAGAATGTTTTGAAAATGCTTTCACGAGCAGTGTGATTATACAAGTTTTGCTTTTACAATCTAAACGCTTTCAAAAAACCCTGTGAGAAGGCGCTTTTTAAAAGCACTTGCTGAAAGCGCTTTTTAAAAGAACTTTCTGCAAGCGCTTTTTAAAATCACTTTCTACAAGCGCTTTTTAAAAACACTTTTCAAAAGCGCGTTTTAAAAGCACCTTTTGAATATGCTTTATATAGTATTGAATATGAAATATTGAATAATAATTCATATTGAATATGAAATAGCTTTTTATAAGCACTTTCTGAAAGCGCTTTTAAAAGCACTTTCTGGAAGTGCTTTTTAAAAGCACTTTCTGAAAGCGCTTTTTGCACAAACTGAAAAAAGCACCTTCTGAAAGCGCTTTTTAAAAGCACTTTCTGAAAGCGCTTTTTAAAAGCGTTTTTTAACGTCACTTTCTGAAAACACTTTGTGAAATGCGCTTGCATAGTCTGACTGCACCTTATTAAAAATCTGCGTCAAAAAATTAAAATGTTTGATGTTTCCGTTGTAAAGTAATCGATGAAAGTAAGAAAACGTTTAAGTGAATACTAGTAATAGATGTAAATCGAGGGAAGAGTGTTCAACGTCTTTGCGAAGAAAATGGCATCGTTGAGCATAAAAATATTTGGAGCCAGCCGGGTAGTGAAAAAGCAGCGCCTGAGCGTTACTTTAGGTTGGCAATGAAGGGAACGTGATGCGATTTTCAATGATCCATTGTAAAAAGTTTGCTCCTATAAAATGGTAACGATACAAAACGGCTGACTGGCGGGAATACCAGGCAAGCAAAACATAATAAATTAAAGAACGTCGACGAGAAAGCAAGTGTTCTCCGCTCGCCGACCAGGTCCATTTACATATATAAGTCAGGCATCAAACATTCAGACGTCAGGCATTCTTGCACGCGGCACTCGAGAGAAGCGCGTTATGATCTCTTATGATCAGAGAACAACATCGGGCAGACTATGTGGCCACTAGGCTCGCGAGTCGTTGTCATGCACTATCTTCCTCTCCTTGTAGTAGATCTCCTCGCTCTCCTTGTCGCACATCAGCAGCACCACCCCGCCGAACAGGAATATCGCCGCGCCCCAGCCCACGCCGTACGCCCATCCGAACTCCCATATCGTCCGATTACCTACACACAAAACACATCAAACAGCAACATTATCAAAATCATATTTTACATGATGAATAGCAAAAGATTTTTATGATGATCACAAAAATTCATACAATTTTTTGATCATATCTTCAGAAAATTGACAGTAAATCTTTTGTTGAGATGTTAGTTGATGATTGCCTCAATTAGCAGCCATTTTGGATGAGTCTTTAACAGGCAATTAAAGTTACATTAAAGCAGTTCCCCAAGGATCCATCAAATTAAAGTTACATTAAAGCAATTCCCCAAGGATCCATCAAATTAAAGTTACATTAAAACAGTTCCTAAAGGATCCATCAAATTAAAGTTAGTGCCTTTAGCATTAGTTCCCCAAGGATACTACTTTTGCTACTACGTTTCGGTTAATCTTTTGTTGATATCTTCGTTAAACTGTCTTTAAAGATTGCCCCAATAGGCTGGCATATTGATTAAAGTAACTTTACAGCAGTTCACCAAAGAACAATCAAATCAATGTTAGTACCTTAAGCAATTGTAGTATCAAGTTCTCCAAGGATCTACAATAGGATCTATAATACATTCACCCAAAAATTTCTATCTTTGTTCCCCAAAGTTCCATTAATATTAAAGATTGTTTATCAAGAATCTATAATACTCTAGCACTTCCTCAAGGATATATAACATTAAAGACTATTCCCCAAAGATCTATAATATTCGTTAGTACCTCAAGCTTCTGCAGTATTTAGTTCCTCATGGATCTATAGTACAAACACGGTAGAAATTATAATACAGTTCCCTAAAGATCTCAAACATTGAAGACTGTTCCTCAAAAATTGCATAACATTCTAATTAGTTCCTCAAGCAACTGCAGCATTAAAATTTGTTCCTCAAGGATCTATTTTTGAGTTCATCTTCAATTTAGTTCTTCTAGGATCTATTACATACTCCAGTATATCTATTATAGTACCTTAAGGATCTATTATATACCCCAAAATATCAATCTGGGTGCCCCAAGGAAGTATTATATAACCCAGAAAAAAAACTAAGTACATCATGGATCTATTAAATATACCTGAAGTTCCTTAAGTATCTAATTTACCTAATAGCAATTCCGCAAGCACCATAGCACCATCACCATAAGAAAAAAATCAATTCACTTCTTACCTAAGTTAATCTTACCTAGGTTTAGCTCTGCGGCGAAGCACACTGGGTAGATGATCAGAGCGATGAAAATCGAAACAACTGCAAAGACGGAGAAGATTAGCTCACGACTGTGAATTTTGGAGAGCAAGTTTTACTTACGCGATAGCGCCATCACGATGACGGCGAATCTGTAGTACTTGTACTTGGAGTGGTGCTCCTTCGTCCTCAGCCCTAAGCCAGTTAGCACTGTGGCTACCAAATCCGTCAGTAGGGTTATTATGCACAGCGTGGCCGCCGCTGTTATATAAGCTGAAGAAATTATTATATATTATTATATAATTAATTGGAGAGTGGATTCCGACAAGATAGACTGGACAAAACTAGACTGACAAGGCTAGACTAGGCTAAATGGACAAGGCTAGATGGACAAGGCTAGACTAGGCCAAATGGACAAACTAAAACTAGGCTAGATGGACAGGGCTAGACAGACAAAACTATCTAGAGCAGATTAAGAAAGGCTAAAAAAGACAAGGAAAAACTAGAATTGACTTTACAAAGAGTGCTAAACAAACTTGATTGGTCTACTCCCTTGTGTCTAAACCCGTTTAGTGAAATTATGACAAAACTTATTTATGGATTAAATTGGTCCAATATACTCAAATTATTTCTAGTAATCATGGCTTTGCCGGTCATCGGAGACCTCCTTGGCGCTACAAATAAACTTAGTGCCGGTCACCGGTGACCCCCACTGTGTTCAACGTGTTAACAAATAGGAGAACGACTGTTGTTAACTGCATAGAATACATTATGAATTTCTGGAAGGACGTGGCGCTACAAATAAACCTAGTGCCGGTTACCGGTGACCCCCACTGTGTTCAACGTGTTAACAAATAGGAGAATGACTGTTTTTAAATGCATAGAATACATTATGAATTTCTGGAAAGACGTGGCGCTATAAATAAACTTAGTGCCGGTCATCGGTGACCCCCACGGCGTCCAACGTGTTAACAAATAGGAGAACGACTGTTGTTAACTGCATAGAATACATTATGAATTTCTGGAAGGACGTGGCGCTACAAATAAACTTAGTGCCGGTCACCGGTGACCCCCACAGTGTTAAACGTGTTAACTAAAAGGAGAACAGCTATTGTTAACTGCATATAATTTATTATGAATTTCTGGAAGGAACTCTACAGATACAGATTGTGATTAAGTGGAAATGTATGTCAGACTAGATAACGCGGTTAATCTTACGTGCGTCTCTGGCTTGATAACATCCTGCGGATTCCTGCATGTTGAATGGCAGCGGTTGCGGCGCGTCCTTCTCAATGCAGTGCATGAACAATCCCTGTCGCCAGCCGGCTGCCATCAACCAGTCCGTCGATGCCAGGCCCATTATCATCAGGATTATCACGATTAGCCCGCATATGAACGCTATAACCTGCAACAAACGTCATCGATTAGTTCAATAGACAAACGAATTAGCAAATTCTCATTAAATGATTCATGAAACTGAAAGAAAGCTGAAAATTTATACGGACAATATTGGAGTTATTGGGTTGTTCGGAAAGTAATTGCGCTTTTTCCATCGCTCATAAAAACGATTGTTTGGGATAGTAAATCTTGTTTGTCTAGTCTTGTCTGTCTAGTCTTGTCTCTCTAGTTTTGTCTGTCTAGTCTTGTCTGTCTAGCCTTGTCTGTCTAGTCTTGTTAGTCTAGTCTTGTCTGAGTAGTCTTGTCTGACTAGTCTTGTCTGTCTAGTCTTGTCTGTCTAGTCTTCTCTGTCTAGTCTTGTCTGTCTAGTCTTGTCTGTCTAGTCTTGTCTGTCTAGTCTTGTCTGTCTAGTCTTGTCTGTCTAGTCTTGTCTGTCTAGTCTTGTCTGTCTAGTCTTGTCTGTCTAGTCTTGTCTGCCTAGTCTTGTCTGTCTAGTCTTGTCTGTCTAGTCTTGTCTGTCTAGTCTTGTCTGTCTAGTCTTGTCTGTCTAGTCTTGTCTGTCTAGTCTTGTCTGTCTAGTCTTGTATGTCTAGTCTTGTCTGTCTAGTCTTGTCTGTCTAGTCTTGTCTGTCTAGTCTTGTCTGTCTAGTCTTGTCTGTCTAGTCTTGTCTGTCTAGTCTTGTCTGTCTAGTCTTGTCTGTCTAGTCTTGTCTTGTCTGTCTAGTCTTGTCTGTCTAGTCTTGTCTGTCTAGTCTTGTCTGTCTAGTCTTGTCTGTCTAGTCTTGTCTGTCTAGTCTTGTCTGTCTAGTCTTGTCTGTCTAGTCTTGTCTGTCTAGTCTTGTCTGTCTAGTCTTGTCTGTCTAGTCTTGTCTGTCTAGTCTTGTCTGCCTAGTCTTGTCTGTCTAGTCTTGTCTGTCTAGTCTTGTCTGTCTAGTCTTGTCTGTCTAGTCTTGTCTGTCTAGTCTTGTCTGTCTAGTCTTGTCTGTCTAGTCTTGTCTGTCTAGTCTTGTCTGTGTAGTCTTGTCTGTCTAGTCTTGTCTGTCTAGTCTTGTCTGTCTAGTCTTGTCTGTCTAGTCTTGTCTGTCTAGTCTTGTCTGTCTAGTCTTGTCTGTCTAGTCTTGTCTGTCTAGTCTTGTCTGTCTAGTCTTGTCTGTCTAGTCTTGTCTGTCTAGTCTTGTCTGTCTAGTCTTGTCTGTCTAGTCTTGTCTGTCTAGTCTTGTCTGTCTAGTCTTGTCTGTCTAGTCTTGTCTGTCTAGTCTTGTCTGTCTAGTCTTGTCTGTCTAGTCTTGTCTGTCTAGTCTTGTCTGTCTAGTCTTGTCTGTCTAGTCTTGTCTGTCTAGTCTTGTCTGTCTAGTCTTGTCTGTCTAGTCTTGTCTGTCTAGTCTTGTCTGTCTAGTCTTGTCTGTCTAGTCTTGTCTGTCTAGTCTTGTCTGTCTAGTCTTGTCTGTCTAGTCTTGTCTGTCTAGTCTTGTCTGTCTAGTCTTGTCTGTCTAGTCTTGTCTGTCTAGTCTTGTCTGTCTAGTCTTGTCTGTCTAGTCTTGTCTGTCTAGTCTTGTCTGTCTAGTCTTGGCTGTCTAGTCTTGTCTGTCTAGTCTTGTCTGTCTAGTCTTGTCTGTTTAGTCTTGTCTGTCTAATCTTGTCTGTCTAGTCTTGTCTGTCTAGTCGTGTCTGTCTAGTCTTGTCTGTCTAGTCTTGTCTGTCTAGTCTTGTCTGTCTAGTCTTGTCTGTCTAGTCTTGTCTGTCTAGTATTGTCTGTCTAGTCTTGTCTGTCTAGTCTTGTCTGTCTAGTCTTGTCTGTCTAATCTTGTCTCTCCAGTCTTGTCTGTCCAATCATGTCTATCTAGAGTTGTCTGTGTAGTCTCGTCTGTCTAGTTTGCCGGTCTAATCTTGTCTAGTCTTGTCTGTCTAAAATTATGTGTCTAGTTTTGTTTGTATAGTTGGCAACAGACATGGTTGAGAACCGACAGACAAGAAATCGAGCTAATAAAAACTTGGTAAAATTGGAACGTGAGGGGGATGAACGACAAAGGGGTCAAACCAAGCGTGAAATTTGTTCGGGAAATATTCTATGAATCACATTAGTTTTAGGGTTCATACAGACACAGTCTATTTATTCAACTACTCAGCTCTAACAATAAGGATAGTGTCCAGGCTGTCTAGTCTTGTTAATCCAGACATCGTTCCTTGCATATTCAAGTTATTACTAATCGCATGTTATTAGCTAGTTGTTTTTAACGTGCTGACGTAACTGATAAAGTTATTTATTAATTTATCAAATCACTTAAACGTATTTATAGACGCGTTCGTCTTGGAATCTGCAATGTTGCTTCGTCTGCCCAAGTTCGCACTAAGGATAATATTAGGAGCGAAAGTTTTTGCTAAGCCGACACCCAAAAGGAACTGCGGATGATCACCTAATCACACAGTAAACCTCACATGCATCATTTAAACAGACTGAGTGTATAGATTCATTCGTTTTTCTAGTTACGACTAGAGACCTACCCGACTAGGAAAATAGTGAGGCATGCCGTAAGATCTATTCGGGCCTAATGAGGCCTTCCGAACTGTTGCCGAACTCTGGCAAGCCTCATTCGAATCTTGTGCCGTCCTAATTAGGAAAGCCTAACTTCGGCAAATCTTTGGAAGTCCTAACTCCCACCTAATGAAGCCCTCCGAACTGTTACCGAACTGTGGCAAGCCTCATTCGAATCTTGTGCCGTCCAAATTAGGAAAGCCTAACTTAGGCAAATCTTTGGAAGTCCTAACTCCCACCTAATGAGGCCTTCCGAACTGTTACCGAACTGTGGCAAACCTCATTCAAACCTTATATGGATAACCAAAGTTTTATCGAAGTTAGGCAAGCGATATTCGTTTGTTATTAGGAAAGTCTGTGGCATAGCCTAACTTAAATATATTTTTGGAATTCCATTGCATCAAACATTTCGTGTTTTTTAAGATTTGGGTACTTTTAAGTTGTGTTTTTATCTAAACATGTTTCTTATTAACAATAAAAGTTATCGGAAGCGTAAACGTAAGCCACCGCCACCTAAAGAAGAATCCGAATTTGGGCTAGACTAAGTTGGGATCGTCACATCCGAGTATGGATTCCAAACTGCTGCCTAAGGTGAAAACCGAACTCGGACCAGACTAGGTTGAGGTTATAGTTAAAACATTCAAGTGTGGCTTCCGAATGTGTTCCGAATGAGGCTTCCTAATTAGGAACGAAGGCGGACGTGCGTAACAAATGTCATGACGGCCTAATGCGGTTGCCTCATTTGGAACGAACACGGAGTTCGGCATGCCTCGTGCGTTCCTAATCAAAAACGAACTGAATTTCCTAGTTGGGTGCAAGTGTGGCTTCCGCATGTGATCCGAATGAGGCTTCCTAATTAGAAACGAAGGCGGACGTGCGTTACATATGTCATGACCGGCTAATGCGGTTGCCTCATGCGGAACGAACACTGAGTTCGGCATGCCTCATTCGTTCCTAATAAAAAACGAATTGAAATTCCTAGTCGGGTAGACACCTCGACTGGGCAATTCTTAGCAAGACTGGATAAAGTTCAACAAGAATACAAAAGATTGGACAAGACTAAACTAGATTACACAGGACTAGAAGACGTTAAACAAAATTACTACACAAGCTATGACAAGGTTAAACTAGACTAGAAAAGACTAAACAAGACTACGCAAGATTGGACAAGGTTCAACAAGACTAGAAAAGGCTAAACAAGACTGGAGAAGGTTAAATCTAGCTGGCGGAAGGAGTGGTTATAAAGACCACCGGTCTTTACCACCGGTCGGACCACCGGTTCCGGTGCAATGGTTGTTCAAGAAGATACCGTGTTTCCGGAATTGATCCTGATCTAAACGAGTCCGATAGTGAGAATCATTTCATCGCAATAGACCTTTACATAGTTGAAATTTTGTGTGCGCATCATGTTTTTGTGCGCAATTTCCACCTTCTTATACGTCAAAAAGTGCCCGAACTTTTTGACACATAACTAAATATGTGCCCGAAACTTTCATATTCCCGCCTTTCAAACTTGGCGGATGCGCATGCGCTTAACTAACCGTAAAATCTATTGGTATTATTAAGACTGAACAATGTAGGAGGTTTGGTTGTAAAAAGACAAGCAAACTGGAGCATCCGAGGGTGAAGCCACTGTAACGATGACCCCAGTGCAGCCCGTTCGGCTATCAATCGGTTCAATGGCAAAGAATTCAATGGAAATGTAATTAAAGTGCAAATGGCAACTAAGAGAGAAAATTGGTGAACGTGGAGGCGGCGGCGGAGGTGGAAGAGACCGCGGAGGTTTCGGCGGTGGTGGTGGTAGAGGAGGCGGTGGAGGACGTGATGGATGTGGTGGTGATGGAGGTAGTGCTCGTGATATGGAGCCACGAGATGGAGATTGGAAGTGCCCCAATCTCGAATGCGGCAACACCATCTTCGCGTGGAGGAATGAATCAATGTAATCGTTGCAGCGAAGATAATCCAACGGGCGCTGGAGGCAGTGGCGGAGGAGAAGGCGGTGGACAAGGTAGAGATAGACGCGGAGGAGGCGCAAAAAATAAATAGACTACACGACTAGAAGGCTAGAAAGTCTAGATAAGACTATACAAGATGAGACAATATTAAACAAAATTAAGATTAATTAAGATCTTCTTTCTGCTATGGAATGAACACAAAATTGTATCTAAATTTGAACGCGTTTTCGCGATCCAATATTTTCCGGGATAATTTCGTGCGGAATTGCGTCTCGTTCCGGAAATTGTTTCGTTGATAATAATCGTTAACTCGATATTGTTTGCCGACATTCCCCATTAAACCGGAGTTTAAACAAATTTTAAACTTTTCACCCACTTACTTACTCGCAACATCCACACAAACTTTCACCCCCTGCAATCATTACCTACATTAATCAAGAATTCAACTAAATAAGCTCTGCCTAGTCTCGTATATCTATCCTGTTTTTAATTACAAGCCGCGGCTTATTAGAAGAAAAAAATGAATTACATTAGTTTTAGGGTTCATACAGAAACAATCTATTTATTCAACTGTTCGGCTCTAACAGTATGGATAGTGTCTAGTCTGTAGCTGATTACAGTTTAGGGCCATTAATCACACGAGGCTCGTTGAATGCGCGATTTTTAAACCGAAAAGCGGCGAGCGACTTGTATCAAAAAAATACACGTGATTTTGGGTAAGGGTAGGGCTTATCACGTGATTAATGGACGACTACCTATAGACTAGCACGAAACACACTTCTTAGAGCATGACATTTTATAAGTCGCGGTTTATAAACGTGCAACTTGAAATGAAAAACAATTTTAATATAAAATATGGGTGCGGTTAATGAATGGGTGCGGCTTGTAAAATAGACGAGAATTTATAGGTCGCGGCTTATAGAGTGTGAAAACAATTGAATGTGAAAACAAATGATTTTTTTAAAATATAAAATATGTGTGCGGTTTATGAATGGGTGCTTGTAAAATACACGGGAATTTACAGGCCGCGGCTTATAGAGTGTGTTGCTTCAAATGGCAAAACAGGGTAGTCAAGGCTAGACAGATACAAATGTTTTTACCTGTCTGTTTAATTAGATAGATAAATAGTGATAAGAAAAACTAATCTAGATATAATGTGCTATTACGTGTTATTTTGTTGCAATAAAGCAAATTTGAATTTAGTTAAAATTATTCGAATTGTAATTTAGCATTTGGTCGCTGACAGCCATTATCGATATTTCGCCGGAATGCATATTTTTGCCGAGGTGAATGGAAACGTTGATGCGGCCCAAACCGTGATCGATATTAATTAATCAGTGATTTGCGTTTGACGTGTTCCAATTAATTATAACGACCCGTTTTTCAAGGCGCAAATTATTCTTTTTACGTGTTTATTTGCACCCCGAAGTTTGCAAACTCAATTTGCAATTAGTGATTAGTCGCAAAGCAACGTTCGTTTGGCTCAAACCTCTTTTTTTCAATTTCGTCGCTAAATTGAATGAAAACTTTTGGAGTTCGGAAAGTAATTTCGTTGTTTCTTTATCAACAATCAATTTCATTCGAAACAGTATGACAGACAAGACTAGACAGACAAGACTAGACAGACTAGACGGACAAGACTAGACAGACAAGACTAGACAGACAAGACTAGACAGACAAGACTAGACAGACAAGACTAGACAGACAAGACTAGACAGACAAGACTAGACAGACAAGACTAGACAGACAAGACTAGACAGACCAGACAAGACTAGACAGACCAGACAAGACTAGACAGACCAGACAAGACTAGACAGACCAGACAAGACTAGACAGACAAGAATAGACAGACAAGACTAGACAGAGAAGACTAGACAGACAAGACTAGACAGTCAAGACTAGACAGACAAGACTAGACAGACAAGACTAGACAGACAAGACTATACAGACAAGACTAGACAGACAAGACTAGACAGACAAGACTAGACAGACAAGACTAGACAGACAAGACTAGACAGACAAGACTAGACAGACAAGACTAGACAGACAAGACTAGACAGACAAGACTAGACGGACAAGACTAGACAGACAAGACTAGACACTGCGGAAAAATGTACGGATGTGCTAATAATCAGCGAGCAATATAGATGTCTGGATACAGGCTCATGGTTCCAGGATGAGACAGGTAGAGCAGCAATCGCCGTGCTAAATCAGAACCTACGAATCAGGGAAGTTAGTAAGCAGACATCCAACTTTGTATGGATCGATATCGAAGGTTTAAGAGTATATAGCTGCTATATCTCCCCAAATATTGCCCACGAAGATTTCCTAAGGCAGATAGATGAGCTGGAAGAGAATCTGAGATCGGTGAACAGTGAAGTTCTTTTGGCAGGTGATTTTAATTGCAAATCACCAGAATGGGGCTCAAGAATTATGGATAGAAGAGGCGAAGTTCTGTCTGAAATGATAGCGAGGCTGGACCTAGTGATCCTTAACGAGGGAAACTCTTTTACATTCCGAAGAGGAAATACCGGATCGGTTATTGACGTTACATTAACATCGGAAGGCATCGCGCCTAGGGTGGAGAGTACTAGAGGACGCCACCCTTAGCGACCACCAGTATCTGGAATTTAGTCTGAAAACGAAACCAAAGAGTCAACAGAGAAACACTACCATCGAACATGGAAACAGAAACGGATGGCTGGTGAAGAAACTCGATAGCACTCAGCTAAGAGCGAAACTGGAAGTAGCCAAGACGCATGGAGAGTTGCAAAGACTCTCAGAGATAGGTGACGTAGATGGACTTGTAGAATATGCGATCGAAACCATTACAACAGCGTGTGATGCTTCGATGCCAAAGCGCAAATTTGCCTTAAATGGAAAAAAGTCAGTTTACTGGTGGAACGCTGAAATCAATAATCTAAGGAAGAAGTACGTTACGGCACGCAGGTCCGCCCAACGCCACAGAAGACGGCGGCAAAGCACAACAGACAGGATGGCTGGACAAGAAGTGGACCTAGACGCGAATTTCAAAAAAGCGAGAAAGGAATTGCGCATGGCCATCAAAAATAGCAAACAGAAATGCTGGCTCGAACTTTGCCAATCCATAAATGAAGACCCATGGGGCCTCCCATATCGAATTGCTACGAAAAAACTAATGGGTAGACAACTGATACCTGGGATATCGTGCCCACAACGGATGAGAGAAATAGTTACCACACTATTTCCAGTTCACGAACGAAGACCGGCAGAAAAATGGCAAACCACTGAAAATCTCGTAACACCTTTCAGCGTAGAGGAGATCTTTGAGGCCAGGAAACGATTACTGTCAGGAAAAGCACCTGGTCCAGACAATATTCCAAATGAGATCATCACAGAAGTGGTGGAAATGTGGCTAGAGTTGTTGCTGGAAACTTACAATGCGTGTCTTCGAAAGGGAATTTTCGCTACGCAATGGAAAAGACAAAAACTCGTCTTACTGAGAAAAGGGGACAAACCATTAGAAGAACCATCGTCATACCGACCGATATGCCTCCTGGACAACATAGGGAAACTTTTTGAAAGACTAATACTTAGGAGACTTGAGACATATATCGAAAACAACGGAGAACTGTCCCAATGGCAGTATGGTTTTCGAAAAGGTCGATCAACCGTGGACGCTATTGCTGAAGTAATTAGAGCAGCAGAAAAGGTCAAAAATGGAACACGGCAATCGAAAGGTTATTGTGCATTAGTGACCCTTGACGTTAAAAACGCCTTTAATTCAGCAAGGTGGGATGTAATCATGAAGGCATTAGCATCAAGACAGACACCAGAATACTTGAGAAAGATGATAAGCAGCTACTTGAGCGACCGACGGTTGATATACCACACGGACGAAGGTGAAGTTGAGTATGAGGTAACGGCGGGTGTCCCACAAGGATCGGTATTGGCACCATTCTTATGGAACATTATGTACGATGGCTTGCTAAACCTAGACTTGCCTAGAACAGCGCAAATAGTTGGGTTCGCAGATGACGCCGCGGTGGTAGTGACTGCAAAGGAAATAAGTACACTAGAACTAGCAACTAACGAAACCCTTCGGCGGGCAAATAATTGGTTAAAAGAGCAGGGTCTAACAATGGCAGTTCATAAAACAGAAGCGATACTTATCACGGATAAGAGACTATTCACCCCACCGAAACTCGTTCTGGAAGGGCAAAATATCCCTTTATCGAAATCATTGAGGTACCTTGGCGTCCAACTCGATAGCGGTCTGAGATACACAGACCATATAGCCAAAACATCGAAAAAGGCAGCGTCTACAGTGACAGCTTTGGTAAGGTTGATGCCGAACATTGGAGGACCGAGGGAATTAAAACGGAAACTTCTCAACAATGTGGTACACTCAAAAATTCTCTACGCGGCGGAAATATGGGCGGGCGTAACGAAAAAGATTGGAGCGAGAAAACTACTTACAGGAGTACAAAGAAGAAGTGCTCTAAGAGTAATTTCTGCCTACAGAACGGTTTCGGAGGCCGCGGCGCTGGTACTTGCAAGCACACCCCCAATAGACTTACTGATTCGCGAGAAACAAGAAGTCTACGAAGACCTGCAACAACACAGGGCGAAAAAAGAAGTAAAACACGAAAGAGCAGCCGCTAAGGAGAGAGCACGTAAGAGACTCATGGACCGATGGCAGACAAGATGGGATAACGACACTAATGGCAGGTGGACATACAGACTTATCCCTAACGTAACAGCATGGTATGAAAGGTCACACGGACATATGAGTTACCATCTTACACAAGCACTCACTGGTCATGGATGCTTCAACGCATACCTAGAACGGTTTAAAAAAAGAGACACGGCGGAGTGTTTTTATTGCGGTCATATCCCAGACGACGCACAACACACTATCTTCATGTGTACAGAATCAGAACGAATGTGTATGTATACGAATGTACGTGTACAGAATCAGAAACGAAAGAACTCGACTCGCGGAGACACTAGGCGGTACAAAACTAGAAGAACAGAACATCATGGAAGTTATGTTAGAGAGTGAGCATAACTGGGATGCAGTACAAGCTTACATAACCGAAATCATGTTGGGAAAAGAACAAATGGAGAGAGAATGGAAGGCGATTATAATATCACACGAAACACAAAGAAGCTAACATGGACGACTAGATATGTGACGAAAAGACCGAAAAATGGTTTATCACACGACTGCATAACTAATACGACAGAAGACGAAAGACGAAATCGAAACGAGTAAAGGACAATAAAAATAACAGTAAGGAAACAATTGGTACAAACACCACCACCCACCTGAAGTAATGCTCACGCAGTTCCGGGTGGAGTGTAGTGTAGAGACAGAGGAGGGGGTTTAGTGGGTATGCTGGTCACGAAGAACTCGATCAGAGAGCCCCACACTACACGGGTTTGAATATCCGGTGTGCAACAATGCATTCCCCCTCCTCTCTGAAAAAAAAAAAAAAAAAAAAAAAAAAAAAAAAGACAAGACTAGACAGACAAGACTAGACAGACAAGACTAGACAGACAAGACTAGACAGACAAGACTAGACAGACAAGACTAGACAGACAAGACTAGACAGACAAGACTAGACAGACAAGACTAGACAGACAAGACTAGACAGACAAGACTAGACAGACAAGACTAGACAGACAAGACTAGACAGACAAGACTAGACAGACAAGACTAGACAGACAAGACTAGACAGACAAGACTAGACAGACAAGACTAGACAGACAAGACTAGACAGACAAGACTAGACAGACAAGACTAGACAGACAAGACTAGACAGACAAGACTAGACAGACAAGACTAGACAGACAAGACTAGACAGACAAGACTAGACAGACAAGACTAGACAGACAAGACTAGACAGACAAGACTAGACAGACAAGACTAGACAGACAAGACTAGACAGACAAGACTAGACAGACAAGACTAGACAGACAAGACTAGACAGCCAAGACTAGACAGCCAAGACTAGACAGACAAGACTAGACAGACAAGACTAGACAGACAAGACTAGACAGACAAGACTAGACAGACAAGACTAGACAGACAAGACTAGACAGACAAGACTAGACAGACAAGACTAGACAGACAAGACTAGACAGACAAGACTAGACAGACAAGACTAGACAGACAAGACTAGACAGACAAGACTAGACAGACAAGACTAGACAGACAAGACTAGACAGACAAGACTAGACAGACAAGACTAGACAGACAAGACTAGACAGACAAGACTAGACAGACAAGACTAGACAGACAAGACTAGACAGACAAGACTAGACAGACAAGACTAGACAGACAAGACTAGACAGACAAGACTAGACAGACAAGACTAGACAGACAAGACTAGACAGACAAGACTAGACAGACAAGACTAGACAGACAAGACTAGACAGACAAGACTAGACAGACAAGACTAGACAGACAAGACTAGACAGACAAGACTAGACAGACAAGACTAGACAGACAAGACTAGACAGACAAGACTAGACAGACAAGACTAGACAGACAAGACTAGACAGACAAGACTAGACAGACAAGACTAGACAGACAAGACTAGACAGACAAGACTAGACAGACAAGACTAGACAGACAAGACTAGACAGACAAGACTAGACAGACAAGACTAGACAGACAAGACTAGACAGACAAGACTAGACAGACAAGACTAGACAGACAAGACTAGACAGACAAGACTAGACAGACAAGACTAGACAGACAAGACTAGACAGACAAGACTAGACAGACAAGACTAGACAGACAAGACTAGACAGACAAGACTAGACAGACAAGACTAGACAGACAAGACTAGACAGACAAGACTAGACAGACAAGACTAGACAGACAAGACTAGACAGACAAGACTAGACAGACAAGACTAGACAGACAAGACTAGACAGACAAGACTAGACAGACAAGACTAGACAGACAAGACTAGACAGACAAGACTAGATAGACAAGACTAGACAGACAAGACTAGACAGACAAGACTAGACAGACAAGACTAGACAGACAAGACTAGACAGACAAGACTAGACAGACAAGACTAGACAGGCAAGACTAGACAGGCAAGACTAGACAGGCAAGTCTAGACAGGCAAGAGTAGAGAGACAAGACTAGACAGACAAGACTAGACAGACAAGACTAGACAGACAAGACTAAACAGAGAAGACCAGACAGACAAGATTAGACAAGACTAAGCGGACAAGACTAGATTATACAAAACTAGATTCTAGATATAAGTCTAGAAAGTTCGAGTTTTATTCTGATTAGAGCAAGTTTCATTAGGAACTAGATATGGAAGAGTCACGAGGTTGCTTTATTTATAAGTTGGTTTATTTATAATCTAGTTTATTTATCAATCAGTTTCTCAATAAGATAAATAGGTTATGAATCACTTACTTTTCTCAGTCGGACATTTTTAACAGCCAGTTTCATTCGATATTTCTCGGCCATGTCGGCGGCAGGTAATTGCGAGGGAACTGCAAAACGGTGTCACAAACACGCGCGATTTGCCGGAAATATTTTCGGTTCTATTTGGAATTTTTAGTGTTTTGCTTATTGTTTTTGTGTTTGTTGAGGCTTTTTGCTGGCGTAGGAGCGGAACACGTACGCGTTTCCACACCGCCCGATAACGGCGATAAGGTATGAACAAACTTCGTTATCGCGGGACGCGATAGGATTAGCTCAGGTGAAACTGCTGAACACGAATATTGCGGGGAAACGTTTCTCGGTCCGTTCGCACAGATAAAACTTGGCGATATTTCTAGCGACAACTGTTTATTTCCAACTTTCTTGCCGACTCTATTTTCACAAATTATCTAAACAAACACCAATTAAAAATAAACACTAGAACTTTGGACTAATTAGCTATTAGTTATAGTATTTGCTTTAGTCTAACTTTATGTAAACTTAATGCAATAACAAATTCATAATAATGAAAAACGAAACAGAACAAACAAGACAAATTAGCTTAGTAGAAAAACACGATTAGACAAGACCAGACAAGACTAGACAATACTAGTCTAGACTAGACAAAACTAAAGAAGACTAGACAAGACTAGACAATACTAGACAAGACAAGACAAGACTAGACAAGACTAGACAAGACTAGACAAGACTAGACAAGACTAGACAAGACTAGACAAGACTAGACAAGACTAGACAAGACTAGACAAGAATAGACAAGACTAGACAAGACTAGACAAGACTAGACAAGATTATAAAAGACTAGACAAGACTAGACAAGACTAGACAAGACTAGACAAGACTAGACAAGACTAGACAAGACTAGACTAGACAAGACTAGACAAGACTAGACAAGACTAGACAAGACTAGACAAGACTAGACAAGACTAGACAAGACTAGACAAGACTAGACAAGACTAGACAAGACTAGACAAGACTAGACAAGACTAGACAAGACTAGACAAGACTAGACAAGACTAGACAAGACTAGACAAGACTAGACAAGACTAGACAAGACTAGACAAGACTAGACAAGACTAGACAAGACTAGACAAGACTAGACAAGACTAGACAAGACTAGACAAGACTAGACAAGACTAGACAAGACTAGACAAGACTAGACAAGACTAGACAAGACTAGACAAGACTAGACAAGACTAGACAAGACTAGACAAGACTAGACAAGACTAGACAAGACTAGACAAGACTAGACAAGACTAGACAAGACTAGACAAGACTAGACAAGACTAGACAAGACTAGACAAGACTAGACAAGACTAGACAAGACTAGACAAGACTAGACAAGACTAGACAAGACTAGACAAGACTAGACAAGACAAGACTAGACAAGACTAGACAAGACTAGACAAGACTAGACAAGACTAGACAAGACTAGACAAGACTAGACAAGACTAGACAAGACTAGACAAGACTAGACAAGACTAGACAAGACTAGACAAGACTAGACAAGACTAGACAAGACTAGACAAGACTAGACAAGACTAGACAAGACTAGACAAGACTAGACAAGACTAGACAAGACTAGACAAGACTAGACAAGACTAGACAAGACTAGACAAGACTAGACAAGACTAGACAAGACTAGACAAGACTAGACAAGACTAGACAAGACAAAACACGACTAGACTATACAAGACAAGACTAGACAAGACAAGACAAGAAAACACCAGACAAGACTAGACAAAACTTGACAAGACTTGACAAGACTAGATAAGACTAGGCAAGACTGGACAAAACTAGATAATACTTGAAAACACTAGAAAAGACTAGACAAGAGAAAACAAGACTAGACAAGACTAGGCAAGATTAGACAAGACCAGAAAAGACTAGAGAACCCAAGAATAGACAAGATAAGACTAGACAAAATAAGACTAGCCAAGGCAAGACTCAACTAAACAAGAATAGACAAAACAGAACTAAACAAGGCAATACCAGGAGAGAACTAGACTATCTAGTCTCAGGATAGAACTAGTTGAAAACATTTAGTTTGTGTTCATGTTGTGTCTAGTCTTGTCTATTTAGTCTCTGTAACTTTGCCTGTATTGACTTAATGTTATAATAAATCTAACTATGTCACCCCTAACCTTGTATGACTAATACCGCACCCCATCCTTGTACACCGATGACTCACACTTAACAAAATTCATGAATAAGACAGAACGGAACTAAACAAGGCAATACCAGGAGAGAACTAGACTATCTAGTTTCAGAATAGAACTAGTATAGTAATATTGTCTATTTTTTTGTTGTTGTTGTCTATTTTGTCACAGTATCATTGTCTATTTTTGCCTTGTTAATAATAAGACAACATGAAAATGAATTCTTACAAAACTTGTAGTGTCCGTCTAGTCTTGACTGTCTAGTCTAGTCCGTCAAGACTTATCTGTCTAGTCTTGTCTATCTAGTCATGTCTGACTAGTCTTGTCAATCTAGTCTTGCTGTCTAGTCTTGTCTGTCTAGTCTTGTCTGTCTAGTCTTGTCTGTCTAGTCTTGTCTGTCTAGTCTTGTCTGTCTAGTCTTGCCTGTCTAGTCTTGTCTGTCTAGTCTTGTCTGTCTAGTCTTGTCTGTCTAGTCTTGTCTGTCTAGTCTTGTCTGTCTAGTCTTGTCTGTCTAGTCTTGTCTGTCTAGTCTTGTCTGTCTAGTCTTGTCTGTCTAGTCTTGTCTGTCTAGTCTTGTCTGTCTAGTCTTGTCTGTCTAGTCTTGTCTGTCTAGTCTTGTCTGTCTAGTCTTGTCTGTCTAGTCTTCTCTGTCTAGTCTTGTCTGTCTAGTCTTGTCTGTATAGTCTTGTCTGTCTAGTCTTGTCTGTCTAGTCTTGTCTGTCTAGTCTTGTCTGTCTAGTCTTGTCTGTCTAGTCTTGTCTGTCTAGTCTTGTCTGTCTAGTCTTGTCTGTCTAGTCTTGTCTGTCTAGTCTTGTCTGTCTAGTCTTGTCTGTCTAGTCTTGTCTGTCTAGTCTTGTCTGTCTAGTCTTGTCTGTCTAGTCTTGTCTGTCTAGTCTTGTCTGTCTAGTCTTGTCTGTCTAGTCTTGTCTGTCTAGTCTTGTCTGTCTAGTCTTCTCTGTCTAGTCTTGTCTGTCTAGTCTTGTCTGTCTAGTCTTGTCTGTCTAGTCTTGTCTGTCTAGTGTTGTCTGTGTAGTCTTGTCTGTCTAGTCTTGTCTGTCTAGTCTTGTCTGTCTAGTCTTGTCTGTCTAGTCTTGTCTGTCTAGTCTTGTCTGTTTAGTCTTGTCTGTCTAGTCTGGCCTAGTAAACCTAATCTGCATTTAGTGAATTCTCAGAAAACAAAGATTTGTGTAGGGCAAATGACCCCATAAATCTAATCTTAACGAGCTTGTCAATATTTGTCTTTAGCAAATTCTGAGAAAATAAATCAAATAATAAGGGAAAATGGTCGATAGCAAACACTAATTAAAATAGTCTACAACAAGCAATCATTTGAAGAAGATTCGTTGTTTATTAGGCATCTAAATATCTGAATGGTGTCCAAATTTAATATTTGGTCAAAGCCCAAGCGTTCATGGAATTGGTCAACAACAAAATAATCATTTGAAGAAGATTCGTTCCGTATTAACCATCTAAAGGAAGTCCAAATTTGAAATTTGAAAGCAGAAGCGTTCATGAAAGTAGTCTCTAACAAATAATCATTTGAAGATGATTCGTTCCTTTTAGCCATCGATAGGAAGTCCAAATTTGACCTTTGATCAAAACCCAAGACCTAATGAAACTGGTCTGCAACATACCACCATTTGGAGAAGATTAGCTTGTTAACCACCTAAAGGATGTCCAAAATAACATTCGGTCAAAGCTGAAGCACTAATTAAACTAGTCTGAAGCAAACAATCATTTGAAGAAGATTCGTTTATTAAACATCTAAAGAATGCCCAGATTTTGGCAATTGGACAAAGGCAAAGCCGTAATTAAACAAGTCTACAACAATCATTTAAGGACGATTCGTTTAGTAACTATCTAACGGATGTCTAAATTTGATGTTTGGTCAAAGCCCAAGCAATAAAGAAACTAGTCTACAACAAAAAATCATTTGAAGGAGATTCGTTTATTGGCCATCAAAAGCACGTCCAAATCTGATATGTGGCGATATAATATCCTTTTTATCGTTTGTTTAGTTATTGGGATTTGGGAATTAAAAGCTTTTTATTTTAAAAGGCCTTGGCATGGGCGTAGCCAGGGGGGGGTTTTGGGGGTTCAAATTAAATAAAATTTAATTCCCAATTCCCAATAACTAAACAAACGATGAATAATAGGGATGATAAAAACCAACATTTTATCCTTTTTATATTCAATAAAACAACCAAAATACTGTAATTGTTCCAATTGATGGTACAAGTGTGTTGAAAAACCGTTTATTTATTTTTCTAACAGCAGTATAATATTAAAAATCATCATATCTTCCACTTCTTTGGAATGTCGCGATTTTTCTCAAAATTTCTATAAAATCATTATGCCACAAGCTAAAATCTTGATCTTACCCCAAGCTAAAATCTTGATCTTGGCATAAGATAAAATCTTGATCTTGCCACAAGCTAAAATCATGATCTTGCCATAAGGTAAAATCTTGATCTTGCCACAAGCTAAAATCTTGATCTTGCCACAAGCTACAATCTTGATCTTCCCACAAGCTAGAATCTTGATCCTGCCACAAGCTAAAATCTTGATCTTGCCACCTGCTAAAATCTTGGTCTTGCCACAAGCTAGAATCTTGATCTTGCCACAAGATAAAATCTTGATCTTGTCACAAGCTAAAATCTTGAACTTGCTACAGCTAAAATCTTGATCTTGCAACAAGCTAAAATCTTGATCTAGCCACATGCTAGAATCTTGATCTTGCCACAAGCTAAAATCTTGATCTTGCCACAAGCTAAAATCATGATCTTGCCACAAGCTGAAATCTTGATCTTGCCACAAGCTAAAATCATGATCTTGCCATAAGCTAAAATCATGATCTTGCCAAAAGCTAAAATCTTGATCTTGTCACAAGATAAAATCTTGATCTTACCACAAGCTAAAATCATGATTTTGCCACAAGCTAGAATCTTGATCTTGCCACAAGCTAAAATCATGATCTGGCCACAAGCTAAAATCTTGATCTTGCCAAAAGCTAGAATCTTGATCTTGCCACAAGCTAAAAGCATGATCTTGCCACAAGCTAAAATCTTGATCTTGTCACAAGAGAAAATCTTGATCTTGCCACCTGCTAAAATCATGATCTTGCCACAAGATAGAATCTTGATCTTGCCACAATCTAAAATCTTGATCTTGTCACAAGATAAAATCTTGATCTTGCCACAAGCTAAAATCATGATCTGGCCACAAGCTAAAATCTTGATCTTGGCAAAAGCTAGAATCTTGATCTTGCCACAAGCTAAAAGCATGATCTTGCCACAAGCTAAAATCTTGATCTTGTCACAAGAGAAAATCTTGATCTTGCCACAAGCTAAAATCATGATTTTGCCACAAGCTAGAATCTTGATCTTGCCACAAGCTAAAATCATGATCTAGCCACAAGCTAAAATCTTGATCTTGCCAAAAGCTAGAATCTTGATCTTGCCACAAGCTAAAAGCATGATCTTGCCACAAGCTAAAATCTTGATCTTGTCACAAGAGAAAATCTTGATCTTGCCACCTGCTAAAATCATGATCTTGCCACAAGATAGAATCTTGATCTTGCCACAATCTAAAATCTTGATCTTGTCACAAGATAAAATCTTGATCTTGCCACAAGCTAAAATCATGATCTGGCCACAAGCTAAAATCTTGATCTTGGCAAAAGCTAGAATCTTGATCTAGCCACATGCTAGAATCTTGATCTTGCCACAAGCTAAAATCTTGATCTTGCCACAAGCTAAAATCATGATCTTGCCACAAGCTGAAATCTTGATCTTGCCACAAGCTAAAATCATGATCTTGCCATAAGCTAAAATCATGATCTTGCCAAAAGCTAAAATCTTGATCTTATCACAAGATAAAATCTTGATCTTGCCACAAGCTAAAATCATGATTTTGCCACAAGCTAGAATCTTGATCTTGCCACAAGCTAAAATCATGATCTAGCCACAAGCTAAAATCTTGATCTTGCCAAAAGCTAGAATCTTGATCTTGCCACAAGCTAAAAGCATGATCTTGCCACAAGCTAAAATCTTGATCTTGTCACAAGAGAAAATCTTGATCTTGCCACCTGCTAAAATCATGATCTTGCCACAAGATAGAATCTTGATCTTGCCACAATCTAAAATCTTGATCTTGTCACAACATAAAATCTTGATCTTGCCACAAGCTAAAATCATGATCTGGCCACAAGCTAAAATCTTGATCTTGGCAAAAGCTAGAATCTTGATCTTGCCACAAGCTAAAAGCATGATCTTGCCACAAGCTAAAATCTTGATCTTGTCACAAGAGAAAATCTTGATCTTGCCACCTGCTAAAATCATGATCTTGCCACAAGATAGAATCTTGATCTTGCCACAATCTAAAATCTTGATCTTGTCACAACATAAAATCTTGATCTTGCCACAAGCTAAAATCATGATCTGGCCACAAGCTAAAATCTTGATCTTGGCAAAAGCTAGAATCTTGATCTTGCCACAAGCTAAGAGCATGATCTTGCCACAAGCTAAAATCTTGATCTTGTCACAAGAGAAAATCTTGATCTTGCCACCAGCTAAAATCATGATCTTGCCACAAGATAGAATCTTGATCTTGCCACAATCTAAAATCTTGATCTTGTCACAAGATAAAATCTTGATCTTGCCACAAGCTAAAATCATGATCTTGCCACAAACTAGAATCTTGGTGTGCCACAAGCCAATATCTTTATTTTGCACAAGTCTAAATTTTGGCATCAAAATGTTGAAAGTTCATCAGAAAAATTTCATCAGCAGCATTAAAACTCCTATTTCTGAGCTGTTCAAACATTCCAGGATCGTTAAAGAATCAGCGGACACCAAAGGAAAAAAATCAATGCTGTTCTAAGTCGCACGGTCTAGTAAAGCATGTAATTATAGCAATGTAAGTGGAACAATTACAACATTTTGTTTGTTTCATTAAGTAAAAAAATAAATCGAATTTTGGACGCGCTTCTGATAATCAAATCTAATATTCGTTCGTTAACACACAACTACCACTTTTAATTACCGCTAATAACGCGCACACTTAAACACTGCATTTCGAAACTAATTCAATTAAGCTTTAAACTGAAACTCTCATCAGTTAAATTAATTGAATTATTAATTAATAAACGAAACTATTAGCTGCTCGAACGCGAAATAGTTTCAACACTCAGGCACATAACACATTTCACACGAACTTTTCATCAACGTTTTTGAAAGAACTCTTGTTTTGATTAGTCCGTGAGAAGTAAGCACGGCGATAGTCGAGGGGGAACTGCCGAGCGTGCGTTAGTGGACGGGTGAGTAAGCGTTTGTATAACTCATACCGAAACTATTTAGTATACACAAACAGTCTGCATACAAAGGTCGAACTAGTTTGTCGCCAGAACTTGATTCCCTTTACCGGAAAACAAGAAATATTTCTTCCCTCCTACAAACAATTTAATACACATCCGACTAGACTACATCAAAGAAGACACTAAATATGACAAGATTACAATAAAAATCAGTAGACTAAACAAGACTAGATTAGTCAAGACTAGAAAAGACTAGACAAGACTAGACGAGACTAAACAAGAGTAGACAAGACCACATAAGATTAGAGTCGGCTAGACAAGACTAAACAATATTAGACAAGTCTAGAGAAGACTAAACAAGACAAAACAAGACTAGACAAGACTAGAAAAGACCAAGCACGACTAGCCAAGACTAGACGAGACTAGACTAGACGTGACTAGACGAGACTAGACAAGACTAGACGACACAATACGACACTAGACGTGAGTAGACTGGACTAGACGAGACTAGACTAGACGTGACTAGACGAGACTAGACTAGACGTGACTAGACGTAACTAGACGTGACTAGACGAGACTAGACAAGACTAGACTAGACGTGACTAGACGAGACTAGACAAGACTAGACGACACAATACGACACTAGACGTGAGTAGACTGGACAAGACGAGACTATACTAGATGTGACTAGACGAGACTGGACTTAACGAGACTGGACTAGACGTGACTAGACTAAACGAGATTAGACGAGACTAGACTAGACGTGACTAGACTAGACGTGATTAGACGAGACTAGACGTGACTAGACTAGACGTGACCAGACGAGACTAGACAAGACTAGACGACACAATACGACACTAGACGAGACTAGACGTGACTAGACGAGACTAGACCAGACGTGACTAGACGTAACTAGACGAGACTAGACCAGACTAGAGAAGACTAGACGACACTATACGATACTAGACGAGACTAGCCAAGACTAGACGAGACTAGACAAGAATAGAAAAGACTAGACAAGATCAGACGAGACTAAATAATATTAGACAAGACTTCACAAGAGAAAACAAGATCACACAAGACTATACTAGAAAAGAAAAGATTAGTAATTAATAAATAGAATCCGGAAACGATTTATTAATATTAATTTCTGTCGACAATGCAGAACCTTATTGGCTTCGCCGTTTCCTTTTGAATGCAAATTTTCCCTCATACGGATCGTAATTATGGATTGGACGAGGGGAAAATTCCGCTCGCGTTTTTCACGACGACTCGACTGCAGCCCGGAAAATGCTCGGAATTCCGGCCCCGTCGCCAAACTATTTCGATTCTCATCACAACTTTTCGGCTTTGCAACAATATCTCACACGGCTCCGCTTATTTATTATCGCTGCACATTCATATTAACAAATCTGAAACAATTTATCAAACACAAAAGACATTCCTCTTTCTATTTAATAACGTTACTTTAGCCTTGCTTGTCTAGTCTTCATAGTATTGGCTGTCTAGTCTTGTCTGTTTAGTCTTGTCTATCTAGTCTTGTCTGTTTAGTCTTGTCTGTCTACTCTTGTCTGTCCAGTCTTGTCTGTCTACCTTTGTCTGTCTAGTCTTGTTTGTCTAGTCTTGTCTCTCTAGTCTTGTTTGTGTCGTCTTGTCTGTCTAGTTTTGTTTGTCTAGTCTTGTCTGTCTCGTCTTGTCTGTTTAGCCTTGTCTGTTTAGTCTTGTCTATCTAGTCTTGTCTGTCTAGTCTTGTCTGTCTAATCTTGTCTGTCTAGTCTTGTCTGTCTAGTCTTGTCTGTCTAGTCTTGTCTGTCTAGTCTTGTCTGTTTAGTCTTGTCTGTCTAGTCTTGTCTGTCTAGTCTTGTCTGTCTAGTCTTGTCTGTCTAGTCTTGTCTGTCTAGTCTTGTCTGTCTAGTCTTGTCTGTCTAGTCTTGTCTGTCTAGTCTTGTCTGTCTAGTCTTGTCTGTCTAGTCTTGTCTGTCTAGTCTTGTCTGTCTAGTCTTGTCTGTCTAGTCTAGTCTGTCTAGTCTTGTCTGTCTAGTCTTGTCAGTCTAGTCTTGTCTGTCTAGTCTTGTCTGTCTAGTCTTGTCTGTCTAATCTTCTCTTGTTTGTCAAGTGTTGACTGTTAAGTCTTGTATATCTAGTCTTTTCTGTCTAGTTTTGTTTGTTAAATCTTGTCTATTTAGTGTTGTCTATCTAGTCTTGCAGAATGTTAATAGTAATCTAAATTATAAAATTGAGTGAGTAATTAAGCAAAGACTTAATGCAGGGAAAAAGTGCGGTTGGAAAAAAGAGCGAGCGTAATGCGAAACCGCAATTAGTCTTTGAAAATTGAATTTTAATTGCTAAACAAATTAAAATTAAATTAATTAATTCAACCCATGAGTTTGCATAAATCGTTCTGGGATGATACACAATTACCACTAATGTTGTCTGTCAAGTGCAGGCTGTCTACCTTTCTACGTAGTTTTATCTGTCTAGTCTTGTCTGTCTAAAGCTTATCTGTCTTATCTTGTCTTTCTAGTCTTGTATGTCTTGTCTTGTCTGTCTTGTCTGTCTTGTCTGTCTTGTCTGTCTTGTCTGTCTTGTCTGTCTCGTCTGTCTCGTCTGTCTCGTCTGTCTCGTCTGTCTCGTCTGTCTCGTCTGTCTCGTCTGTCTCGTCTGTCTCGTCTGTCTCGTCTGTCTCGTCTGTCTCGTCTGTCTCGTCTGTCTCGTCTGTCTCGTCTGTCTCGTCTGTCTCGTCTGTCTCGTCTGTCTCGTCTGTCTCGTCTGTCTCGTCTGTCTCGTCTGTCTCGTCTGTCTCGTCTGTCTCGTCTGTCTCGTCTGTCTCGTCTGTCTCGTCTGTCTCGTCTGTCTCGTCTGTCTCGTCTGTCTCGTCTGTCTCGTCTGTCTCGTCTGTCTCGTCTGTCTCGTCTGTCTCGTCTGTCTCGTCTGTCTCGTCTGTCTCGTCTGTCTCGTCTGTCTTGTCTGTCTTGTCTGTCTTGTCTTTCTTGTCTGTCTTGTCTTTCTTGTCTGTCTTGTCTGTCTTGTCTGTCTTGTCTGTCTTGTCTGTCTTGTCTGTCTTGTCTGTCTTGTCTGTCTTGTCTGTCTTGTCTGTCTTGTCTGTCTTGTCTGTCTTGTCTGTCTTGTCTGTCTTGTCTGTCTTGTCTGTCTTGTCTGTCTTGTCTGTCTTGTCTGTCTTGTCTGTCTTGTCTGTCTTGTCTGTCTTGTCTGTCTTGTCTTTCTTGTCTGTCTTGTCTGTCTTGTCTGTCTTGTCTGTCTTGTCTGTCTTGTCTGTCTTGTCTGTCTTGTCTGTCTTGTCTGTCTTGTCTGTCTTGTCTGTCTTGTCTGTCTTGTCTGTCTTGTCTGTCTTGTCTGTCTTGTCTGTCTTGTCTGTCTTGTCTGTCTTGTCTGTCTTGTCTGTCTTGTCTGTCTTGTCTGTCTTGTCTGTCTTGTCTGTCTTGTCTGTCTTGTCTGTCTTGTCTGTCTTGTCTGTCTTGTCTGTCTTGTCTGTCTTGTCTGTCTTGTCTGTCTTGTCTGTCTTGTCTGTCTTGTCTGTCTTGTCTGTCTTGTCTGTCTTGTCTGTCTTGTCTGTCTTGTCTGTCTTGTCTGTCTTGTCTGTCTTGTCTGTCTTGTCTGTCTTGTCTGTCTTGTCTGTCTTGTCTGTCTTGTCTGTCTTGTCTGTCTTGTCTGTCTTGTCTGTCTTGTCTGTCTTGTCTGTCTTGTCTGTCTTGTCTGTCTTGTCTGTCTTGTCTGTCTTGTCTGTCTTGTCTGTCTTGTCTGTCTTGTCTGTCTTGTCTGTCTTGTCTGTCTTGTCTGTCTTGTCTGTCTTGTCTGTCTTGTCTGTCTTGTCTGTCTTGTCTGTCTTGTCTGTCTTGTCTGTCTTGTCTGTCTTGTCTGTCTTGTCTGTCTTGTCTGTCTTGTCTGTCTTGTCTGTCTTGTCTGTCTTGTCTGTCTTGTCTGTCTTGTCTGTCTTGTCTGTCTTGTCTGTCTTGTCTGTCTTGTCTGTCTTGTCTGTCTTGTCTGTCTTGTCTGTCTTGTCTGTCTTGTCTGTCTTGTCTGTCTTGTCTGTCTTGTCTGTCTTGTCTGTCTTGTCTGTCTTGTCTGTCTTGTCTGTCTTGTCTGTCTTGTCTGTCTTGTCTGTCTTGTCTGTCTTGTCTGTCTTGTCTGTCTTGTCTGTCTTGTCTGTCTTGTCTGTCTTGTCCTTGTCTGTCTTGTCTGTCTTGTCTGTCTTGTCTGTCTTGTCTGTCTTGTCTGTCTTGTCTGTCTTGTCTGTCTTGTCTGTCTTGTCTGTCTTGTCTGTCTTGTCTGTCTTGTCTGTCTTGTCTGTCTTGTCTGTCTTGTCTGTCTTGTCTGTCTTGTCTGTCTTGTCTGTCTTGTCTGTCTTGTCTGTCTTGTCTGTCTTGTCTGTCTTGTCTGTCTTGTCTGTCTTGTCTGTCTTGTCTGTCTTGTCTGTCTTGTCTGTCTTGTCTGTCTTGTCTGTCTTGTCTGCCTTGTCTGTCTTGTCTGTCTTGTCTGTCTTGTCTGTCTTGTCTGTCTTGTCTGTCTTGTCTGTCTTGTCTGTCTTGTCTGTCTTGTCTGTCTTGTCTGTCTTGTCTGTCTTGTCTGTCTTGTCTGTCTTGTCTGTCTTGTCTGTCTTGTCTGTCTAGTCTTGTCTGTCTAGTCTTGTCTGTCTAGTCTTGTCTGTCTAGTCTTGTCTGTCTAGTCTTGTCTGTCTAGTCTTGTCTGTCTAGTCTTGTCTGTCTAGTCTTGTCTGTCTAGACTTGTCTGTCTAGTCTTGTCTGTCTAGTCTTGTCTGTCTAGTCTTGTCTGTCTAGTCTTGTCTGTCTAGTCTTGTCTGTCTTGTCTGTCTTGTCTGTCTTGTCTGTCTTGTCTGTCTTGTCTGTCTTGTCTGTCTTGTCTGTCTTGTCTGTCTTGTCTGTCTTGTCTGTCTTGTCTGTCTTGTCTGTCTTGTCTGTCTTGTCTGTCTTGTCTGTCTTGTCTGTCTTGTCTGTCTAGTCTTGTCTGTCTAGTCTTGTCTGTCTAGTCTTGTCTGTCTAGTCTTGTCTGTCTAGTCTTGTCTGTCTAGTCTTGTCTGTCTAGTCTTGTCTGTCTAGTCTTGTCTGTCTAGTCTTGTCTGTCTAGTCTTGTCTGTCTTGTCTGTCTTGTCTGTCTTGTCTGTCTTGTCTGTCTTGTCTGTCTTGTCTGTCTTGTCTGTCTTGTCTGTCTTGTCTGTCTTGTCTGTCTTGTCTGTCTTGTCTGTCTTGTCTGTCTTGTCTGTCTTGTCTGTCTTGTCTGTCTTGTCTGTCTTGTCTGTCTTGTCTGTCTTGTCTGTCTTGTCTGTCTTGTCTGTCTTGTCTGTCTTGTCTGTCTAGTCTTGTCTGTCTAGTCTTGTCTGTCTAGTCTTGTCTGTCTAGTCTTGTCTGTCTAGTCTTGTCTGTCTAGTCTTGTCTGTCTAGTCTTGTCTGTCTAGTCTTGTCTGTCTAGTCTTGTCTGTCTAGACTTGTCTGTCTAGTCTTGTCTGTCTAGTCTTGTCTGTCTAGTCTTGTCTGTCTAGTCTTGTCTGTCTAGTCTTGTCTGTCTAGTCTTGTCTGTCTAGTCTTGTCTGTCTAGTCTTGTCTGTCTAGTCTTGTCTGTCTAGTCTTGTCTGTCTAGTCTTGTTTGTCTAGTTTTGTCTATCTAGTCTTGTCTGTCTAGTCTTGTCTGTCTAGTGTTGTCTGTCTAGTCTTGTCTGTCTAGTATTGTCTGTCTAGTCTTGTCTGTCTAGTCTTGTCTGTCTAGTCTTGTCTGCCTAGTCTTGTCTGTCTAGTCTTGTCTGTCTAGTCTTGTCTGTCTAGTCTTGTCTGTCTAGTCTTGTCTGTCTAGTCTTGTCTGTCTAGTCTTGTCTGTCTAGTCTTGTCTGTCTAGTCTTGTCTGTCTAGTCTTGTCTGTCTAGTCTTGTCTGTCTAGTCTTGTCTGTCTAGTCTTGTCTGTCTAGTCTTGTCTGTCTAGTCTTGTCTGTCTAGTCTTGTCTGTCTAGTCTTGTCTGTCTAGTCTGTCTAGTCTTGTCTGTCTAGTCTTGTCTGTCTACTCTTGTCTGTCTAGTCTGGTCTGTCTAGTCTTGTCTGTCTAGTCTTGTCTGTCTAGTCTTGCCTGTCTAGTCTAGTCTGTCTAGTCTTGTCTGTCTAGTGTTGTCTGTCTAGTCTTGTCTGTCTAGTCTTGTCTGTCTAGTCTTGTCTGTCTAGTCTTGTCTGTCTAGTGTTGTCTGTCTAGTCTTGTCTGTCTAGTCTTGTCTGTCTAGTCTTGTCTGTCTAGTCTTGTCTGTCTAGTCTTGTCTGTCTAGTCTTGTCTGTCTAGTCTTGTCTGCTAGTCTTGTCTGTCTAGTCTTGTCTGCTAGTATTTTCTATCTAGTCTGTCTAGCTTAGTCTTGTCTGCTAGTCTTTTCTATCTAGTCTGTCTAGCTTAGTCTGTCTGGTCTTGTATTAAATTTATGTACTACTATTTATTATTTAAGAAATGGAACGGCTTTGATAAACATGAATTATTTATTAATTTAATTTAAGTATTGGGAAATATTGAAAATATTTATTGAATGTGTATTGAAAACTAATACCTGGTAAGCGAGAGGCAGATTGATTTCTCAACTTGGTTTACGTTCGATAAATTAAATATTAAATTAAATTTCGCCGAATTCGACGGGTAAAGTTACATAAAGATCGAATGGTAAACGAGAAATTGAAATGTCTACGACGGAGTTACAAACGGAAATGTAAAAGCCCGAAAAGCACTCGTTTTTATCAAAATTCTCAAAATACCTAAGCTATTTTTCAACCAATTTCTTGAAAAACTTAAAAGCAAATAGAAAGTCATTAGAACAATATTTTTAAGATTAACGGACAAAGATAAGATTAAAAAATGCTAAGTAGACAAGACTAGATAATAGTAGGCTTGATAAAGACCTAATCTTGGGTCGAAACGTCGGCGTAATTTAAATAAACTACCATGCAAGAACTGTCCAAATACCTGTGTTCACCATAAGTTAGGTACTCATTAGAACAAGATGGACGCTACATCCGCACAGAATTAAGACAATATCTTCAAAATTTTGAACTAAACCTGTATTGGCAACATCTTTAGAAATTCCGAAAAACTACCAGGTGCACTATCTAGTCTTGTCTGTCTAGTCTTGGTCTTTAGTCTTATCCTCACATGGTAGATCATATGGCTCAAATACTGACCGTACGTAAATGATCGTATGTTTGGCCAGAAAATAACCGCAGGGAATATCCTCCTCTTTGAACAAAAAATAAAGGGTATCATGTGAAATCCTATCTCACTACTTCACGCTGAAAGTAGCTACAAATATTTTCATAATACATTACAGCACAACTAGGCCTCTTCCTTCCCTATAAGGAAAAGTAGCCCTAAGTCCAGATCAAACCCAGAGCTAGCGAGAGCCTAGATATACTGAAAAATCTTTTGGACGTGTCACATACAGTTGCATGGGAAATGAATTGATGATCATCAAATGCGTGAACAGATCTTCATAAACTATAGCTAAGAATCATCTCGATCACATCAGCTTGCAAACACGAGTTTGCAGATACGGAACTAGACAAACATTAGTGTCAAATTGGTTACAGACTAATTTTGTCAAGTAGGAAATGAGCTGATGGTCATCAAACGCATGAATAGATTTTCATAAATAATTGCTAAGAACCTCCTCGATCATTCGTTTAGGAGCTACGATTCCACAAACAACCACATTTACGGACAGACGGACAGACTGACACACAGACATACATACACGTTAAACTTATAACACCCCTCTTTTTGGGTCGTGAGTTAAAAAGACGAGCAATATGTATTTAACCCTAAAAAGGAAATACAAACTAGAGACAGAGAACCACTTCAGAACTAGAAGCCGGCAACGCATAAATAAAATACCACAAACGAAAGTAAAGAGATATGGATTATAATCACCCATATGGAAAAGCCAAAGCAAACCGGAAACAGCTGCTGGAGTGCACAAAAGATGAACACAACAAATGTGGTAAAACAACTTTCAATTAAGGATTCCCAAGATGAAGCCTACAAACTATTAACAAGGTTTCATTATAATTCGTCTAAATCGATGGCCTTATATCAAACAACAGCTCAAGAAATCATAACAACTTTAAACCTTAAACCTAAGTACACGAAAGATGGAACTCTCAGTGGAACAAATACTCCAAAAGATTATTCACCACATAGCAGACCCGTTATGCAACAGCTGCTTTGAGGAAGTCCTTCCAACAAAACTAAAAATCGCCAAAGTCATACCTATGCACAAGAAAGACGACACGAATGTGTGCAGTAACATTAAGCTAATTTCATTTCTTCCAGTTGTCTCAAAAATTATTGAATCTCTATTTGAAAATCGGTTCGTAAGTTTCCTCGAAAGCAAGAATATTCTATGCTCGGCCAAACGTGGCTTTAGAGAAAGTACTTACAGTTAGAGCACTTATAGAAATCGTGGTATTGATAGTGGAAACCCGCGCAGACAGAAAAGAAGCAATGATCTCCAGATTAGGCTTACGCAAAGCTTTTGACTGCGTAAACCACCAGGTACTAACAACGAAATTGTACTTTTACGAGGGAAGGCAATACTAAAATCATACCTGGAGAACCGCAAGCAAATAGTCGATTGGATGAACACAAAGTCGTAACACAAGAACACAGTCGTAAAAAAAAGCGTCTCAAACTTGGGATCCCACAAGGATCAATATTGAGTCCCATATTGTTCGTTATCTATATAAACGACTTGTCAGTCAATGTTAATACCTGCAGGGCATATATCTTCGCGGATGACACATCATCATCATCTGTGGCGGTACAGCCCTGTGCGGGTCCTGGCCTCCCAAAGTGTCTTCCTCCATTCGTCCTTATTTTGTGCTAGTACTCTCCAGCCTCGAAGTCCAAACTTTGATGCGTCTTCTGTTACTCCGTCCTCCGATCTGAGTTTTGGCCCGCCTCTTTTTCATCCTCCTTGTAGTTGGGCGTCTAATAGACTATTTGGTACGCCTTTTTCCGGGGCACTTGCTACATGTCATGCCCATTGTTACATTGCATTATTTTGACTCTGGTTACGATCTCAGGTCCTTCGAGCTTTTTTAGTAAGTGTTGCAGTTCAAAATTGTATCTACGTCGCCATATACCGTTGTAGCATATCCCTCCTGAAGATCGTGCGTAAGATTTTCCTCTCAAAAATGCTTAAGAGGTTGGCGTCTTGTTTCCGCACCATATGTTCATATGTTACTACAGGCAGTATTAGAATCTTGAATATGACCATCTTCGTCTAGATGGTAATTTCTAGTAAAATTTCTAGTAATGCTAGGCTTTGCTAGTTGTTTTCGTAGTGCGTTCTTTCCTATTTCAGTCCTGTAGTTATTTTTTGCATTTACGTTGACGCCCAGGTACTTGAACTCTTGTACGATTTCGATTTTTTTTGTTCCGATTGTAACTGCTTCACCGAGTTCATGCAGGGCGCTTTGTGACGTAGTCACTGGCATTATTTTTGTTTTTTCCTCGTTTATTTGTAGACCGAAGTTGTTGGCCGCTTCCTCGAGGGCTGAATAAGTTCTAGTCATTTCTCTTGTCGTCCAGATAATTATCTCAACGTCGTCTGCGTATGCGAGTAGTTGTGCAGATATAGTTACAATCGTGCCTATTCTGTTTTCGTTCGCGTCTCTGATTGCTTTTTCTAGGCATATGTTATCGCGGATGACAAAACATTTATCAATATCGATAGAAACAGCTACAAACAACGATCAGATTCAGCCTTAAATGATGCTCACAAATGAATAAATGCAACATTTAATATTTACTACTGAACATATGATAGAACAAAATGGGGTTACTCTTCTGGGATTTCGTTTAGACATCTCACTACCACGGAAACAACGCATACATCACATAAGCCATAACCTCTCGGCATCAATATTTTCCATTAGAAGAATTAGTTTTATAGTAAGCGAAGCAGCTGTTAAGCACACTTCCATAATGTGGTAACATATGGACTTGTGCATATGGCCTCAGCTGCATCAAGAAGAATATTTCTTCTACAAAAGCGAGCTGTTCGAGAGATTTTAGGAGCACATGCAGCTGATAGTTGCAGACCGTTATTCAAGAAACTGAAAGTACTTGCCATACCAGCGTGTTATATGCTTATCTGTTATGTCCACAAAAACTTCTTCTTCTTAAGGCGCTACAGCCCAAATAGTGCCCTGGCCTCCTGTATTTTTGTCCTCCATTCTTCCCTGTCCTTTGCTGTTCTTATCCACGCTCTTACTCCGAGTAGTTGTTATGCGTCTTCCCGGGTCTCTTCCTCCCACTGTTTCCTTGGCCTCGCTACCGGCCGCCAGCCTTGCATATTTGCGTTCAGTGCTCTTTGTGGCAGACGGATGTCGTCCATCCTGAGCACGTGTCCTGCTCATCTTAGGGACCGTCCATTAATCACGCGAGACTCGAAAAGGGGGGAGAGGGTTTGTGAAAAATCTCGAGGGGGAGGTTTTTTAAAATCTCGAGGGGGAGGGGGGTATAGTGAGATATCACGTGTATTTATTTTTTAATTTTTAAACCGAAAAGCGGCGCGCGACTCGCTGTCAGTCCCAGTAGAAGTCTGTGATTTTGACGCCGAATACATGCGTAAATCGTTGCCGCGTATGTTTTGTCTCAAAAAAATGTCTAAACTAGGAGACAGTGCTGGATTTACCAGCAGGCTGAGTAGGCTGGAGCCTAGGGCGGCAGATTTTAGGGGCGGCAAATTTAGGGCCAACATTTTTTTTGTCGTACAGAAATTAAAAAGATACATTTTTATATACCTTAATGTAAATGTAATTAGGTCCACACAAACAATTCAATATGTAATATGTTTCACCACATATTGTTAAATTAATTTTTTCTGCAATTTGCGTAGTAGTGGTTGGTCCGAAGCAGGATCGATGGAGCCGAGCTGTTAGGGGCATACGCCGCGTAGTGGCATTGAGTCTGAGACAGATATAGACCGGCGATACAAACGAAAAAGCCGCCGAAAAGAAAAGCCGCCTCTGTTGATTGAGTCATGCAATTTCTTATATGTATTAATTTTTATTCGGTTGTCTGCTATACAGCGAAAAATGAAAAGTTCAGTGATCTGAATAATGGAAATTATTGTATGATTTTGGAACTGTTAACAGATCCTTTTTTAGCAAGTCATGTTGAATATCTAAGACTAAGATTTTTATAAATTCGACACAAAGCTGGCAAAAGTTAATGACTGAAATTGGGAAAGGGAAAACGCTAAAGGGAGTAAATTTGACACGTTGGTCAGTTAATAAGTTGCTAAAAAACATCACGTGATTAATGGACGACCCCTTAGGCTTTGCAGTCTTATGAATATAGAAATCGGTGGTCCTTGGTATATCTGGTATAGCTCGTTATTGTACCTTGGCCTTCTGATGTTTCCGATCGTTACCGCAAGCTCGCGAACCCGGACCTCCAGATTTGTAGTTCCAGGCCGACATTATTTTGTGAAAAATTGTATTTCATATGGAAAATGGTAATTTTGGTCATTTCTTGTCTTTAATGTTTAGATTAGCCAACATAGATAATAATACTAAGTAGACAAGACTAGACAATAGAAATAAGGCAATATCTTCAGTATAATTACCCCATTTTGTAAAAAAGCATTTTTTTGTGGAAAAGAGTAATTTTTTGTGAAAAACGGCAATTTTATACTAAAAACGCTTTTATGAAAAACGTTTTTTTTTGTGAAAATGGGTAATTTTCTTGTGGGTTTTTAAAGTGGAAGTAGCAGCAAATATAAATTCCTCCCCTGCTACATCCCAAACGAAAAAGGTCAACGCCAAAACATTTGCTCCCGCATTTCACCGAACTTCTCCTTATTAGATTCCCCAATGAAAATAATCTACATAATGTAACTCCACTATAATAACATAAATGTTCCTTCGAACATTAAATTAGAGCGGAGGAACTTTCGCAGAAACTTCCGCAAACATGCAACCAAACGAAAAATAAACACTAGAATAGTTTCCAGTTTTATTCTATTCAATTTTCTCTGTTGCAAACTTTGTTACTCCATTACAACATCAACTTGTCTAAAAATATTAAGTTACGATCAATAAAACATTTTGCAATTAATATAATAATAATAATAATTATTATTATTATTACAATTTCCGAAGAACAGAGACAGAAAAAAAAATACGAGGAACTGCCTGGCAAATCAAAGATATCTGAAAACTGGACAGAGTACTTATTTACCCGATTGTAATATCTGTGGAAGGAGTTGTCTCGTCCAATTTTACAAAAAACATTGAGAAACTTGGCTTGCCGAAATCCATCTTGAGACATGCACAGAAGGCAACGATTTTGCAAACCTGTCACATTGTGCGCAAGTTTCCTAATTGAAAAATTGCCTAAATGATAATGTGGGCCAGAGTGAACTCTCTTTCCGCATATCAATTTTTTCCAGCGTATGCTGAAAAGGTGCAACATTGCAAAAAAATAAAAATAATAATAATAATAATAAAGGCCTTTATTCGTAATAAACAAAAAAATATCAATAAAACATGCAAACCGTTGGGCGAGGTATATCACAAATTTAACTATTTAACTCTTTACATGACACGGTGGTATGAAAAAAGTCCCACCTTTTCGATGCGTAAGTGCGATGCCATTTTAAAGCAGTCTGATTTTAAAGCCTTACTATGGTGGGATATATTTTGAAACACCTCGAAATATTACAATAGCTAATTTGTATGTCCTAATAAGTTAGGATCTATTAAATATTTTGCAAATAATATCACAAGCTTAACTATTCAACTCTTTACATGGCACGGTGGTATTAAAAATGTCCCACCTTTTCGATGCGTAAATGCGATTCTATTTTAAGCCGCTTGATATTAAAACCTTATTATGGTGGTTATTGGTGGTTATGGTTATGGTGGTGGGATATTTTATGAACCACCTCGAAATATTACAATAGCTAATTTGTATGTCATAATAAGTTAGGATCAAACAAATATTTTGCAATTAATATTACAAGTTTAAATAATCAACAATCTACATGGCACGATGGTATTAAAAATGTCCCACCTTTTTGATGTGCTATTCTAATGACATTTTAAAGCCGTTTGATTTTAAAGCCAAATTAATTGATTACTATGGTGGGATATTTCTTGACCCACCTCGAAATATTACAATAGCTATTTGTATGTCCTAATAAGTTAGGATCAATAAAATATTTTGCAATTATTATGACAATTAATATGAAATTCATATGGAATTTTCAATACAACCTAAAATAATCGGAGGAGAGAGAGTCGAAAATTGCAGAAGAATTTTCAGGAAACTTCAAGGAAAATAATGCAGTTTGTAGCCTCTGGCTAATTAGTTATAGACTTTGTAAATTAGTCTTTGAAGTTTTTTGAGGTAATTCTGCAAATTTCGTTGAATTTGTTGAGGAAATTTGCACTGAATCCTAAAATAATTGCAGAAAACTCGCGAAAACTGCAGATAAATTTTCAGGACATTTCAAGTAAAACAATGCAAAAAGTTTCAGATTGATAGCTTCCTTGACTAATTAGTATAGAGTTGGTGAAGTTAGTCGAAGTTAGGTGAAGTTAGTCTGTGAAGTTTTTTGAGGAAAATCTGGTTATTTTCTTGAGTTTGTCGAGGAAATTTGCAATAAGACCTAAAATAATTGAAGGAAAGTCGCGAAAATTGCAGAAGAATTTTCAGGAAACTTCAAGGAAAACAAAGCTGAAAGTTGCAGATTGATAGCTTTCCTGACTAATTAGTTATAGACTTGTGAATTTAATCTATGAAGTTTTTTTAGGAAAATCTTGAAATTTCGTTGTTTGTCGAGGAAATTTGCAATAAAACCTAAAATAATCGGAGGAAATTCGCGAAAATTGCAGAATAATTTTCCGGAAACAACAAGGAAAACAATTCCCAAAGTTTCGGATTGATAGCATCCCTCACAAATTAGTTATAGTCTTGTGAATTTAATCTGTAAAGTTTTTTGAGGAAAATCTGGAAATTTCGTTGAGTTTGTCGAGGAAATTTGCAATAAAACCTAAGATAATCGGAGGAAAGTCGCGAAAATTGCAGAAGAATTTTCAGGAAACTTCAAGAAAAACAATTCCGGAAGTTTCAGATTTATAGCTTCCCTGATTGATTAGTTATAGGCTTGTGAATTTAATCTGTGAAGTTTTTTAAGCAAAATCTGAAAATTTCGCTGAGTTTGGCGAGGAAATTTGCAATATAACCTGAGATAATAAGAGGAAATTCAAGAAAATTGCAGAATAGTTTTCAGGAAACTTCAAGGAAAACAATTCTAAAAGTTTCAGATTGATAGCTTACCTAACTAACTAGTTATACACAGGTGAATATAATCTGAAGTTTCTTGAGGAAAATCTGGAAATATCGTTGAGTTCGTCTAGGAAATTTGCAATAAAAACTAAAATAATCGGAGGAAATTCGCGAAAATTGTAGAAGAATTTTCCGGAAATTTCAAGGAAAACAATTCCGAAAGTTTCAGATTGATAGCTTCCCTAACTAATTAGTTATAGACTTGTGAATTTAATCTGTGAAGTTTTATAAGGAAAATCTGGAAATTTCTTTGAGTTTGTCGGGGAAATTTGAAATAAAAACTAAATATAGGGAGGAAATTCAAGAAAATTGCAAAAAAAAATCAGGAAACTTCAAGGAAAACAATTCCGAAAGTTTCATATTGATAGCTTCCCTGACTTATTACTTATAGACTTGTGAATTTAATCTGTGAAGTTTCTTGAGAAAAATCTGTAAATTTCGTTGAGTTTTTGGAAGAAATTTGCAACAAAACGTAAAATAATCGGGGGAAATTCACGAAAATTGCAAAATAATTTTCCGGAAACATCAAGGAAAACAATTCCGAAAGTTTCAAATTGATAGCTTCCCTGACTAATTAGTTATAGATTTGTGAATTTAATCTTTTTTAATTAATTAATCTTTCTTAATTTAAACATTTTATGTGAAGTTTTTTTAGGAAAATCTGGAAACTTCGTTGAGTTTGTCGAGGAAATTTGCAATAAGACCTAAAATAATCGGAGGAAATTCACGAAAATTACAGAATAATTTTCCGTAAACTTCAAGGAAAACAATTCCGAAAGATTCAGGTTGATAGTTTCCGTGACTAATTAGTTATAGACTTGTGAATTTAATCTGTGAAGTTTTTTGAGGAAAATCTGAAAATTTCGTTGAGTTTGGCGAGGAAATTTACAATAAAACCTAAAACAATCAGAGGAAATTCACGAAAATTGCAGAAATATTTTCCGGAAACTATAAGGAAAACAATTCTGAAAGTTTCAGATTGATAGATTTCCTGACTAATAAGTTAAGACTTGTGAATTTAATCAGTGAAGTTTTTTATGTAAATCTGGAAATTTCGCTGAGTTTGTGGAAGGAATTTGCAATAAAACCTAAAATAATTGGACGAAAGTCGCGAAAATTGCAGAAGAATTTTCAGGAAACTTTAAGGAAAATAATGCAGTAAGTTTCAGATTGATAGCCTCCAGACTAGTTATAGACTTGTTAAATTAGTCTGTGAAGTTTTTTGAGGAAATTCTGGAAAATTTGCGTTTGTCGAGAAAATTTGCAATGAATCCTAAAATAATGGGAGGTAATTCACGAAAATTGCAGAATAATTTTCCGGAAACTTCAAGGAAAACAATTCCAAAAGTTTTAGATTGATAGCTTGAATTTAATCTAAGAAGTTGTTTTAGGAAAATCTGGAAATTTCGTTGAGTTTGTGGAAGAAATTTGCAATAAAACCTTAAATAATCGGAGGAAATTCCCGAAAATTGCAGAATAAATTTCCGGAAACTTCAAGGAAAAGAATTCGGAAAGTTCCAGATTGATAGCCTCCCTCACTAATTAGTTATATTGTGAATTTAATCTGTTTTGTGAATTTAATCTGTGAAGTTTTTTTAGGAAAATCTGGAAATTTTGTTAAGTTTGTCGAGGAAATTTGCAATTAAACCTAAAATAATTGGGGCAAATTCACGAAAATTGCGGAAAAATTTTCAGGAAACTTCAAGGAAAACAATTCCGAAAGTTTCAGATTGTAGTTTCCTTGACTAATTAGATATAGACTTGTGAAATGCTTCTGTGAAGTTTCTTGGTGAAAATCTGGAAATTTCGTTGAGTTTGTGGAAGAAATTTGCAATAAAACCTAAAATAATCGGAGGAAATTTCCGAAAATTGCAGAATAAATTTCCTGAAACTTCAAGGAAAGCAATTCCGAAAGTTTCAGATTGATAGCTTCCCTGACTAATTAGTTATATACTTGTGAGTTTAATCTGTGAAGTTTTTTGATGAAAATCTGGAAATTTCGTTGAGCTTGTCGAGTAAATTTGCAATAAGACCTACAATAATCGGAGGAAATTGACGAAAACTGCAGAATAATTTTCCGAAAACTTCAAGGAAAACAATTGCGAAAGTTTCAGATTGATAGCTTCCCTGACTAATTAGTTATAGGCTTGTGAAGTTAATCTGTGAAATTTTTTTATGAAAATCTGGAAATTTCGTTGAGTTTGTGGAAGAAATTTGCAATAAAACCTAAAATAATCGGAAAAAATTCACGAAAATTACAGAATAATTTTCCGGAAACTTCAAGGAAAAGAATTCGGAAAGTTCCAGATTGATAGCCTCCCTGACTAATTAGTTAAAGATTTGTGAATTTAATCTGTGAAGTTTTTTGATGAAAATTTGGAAATTTCGTTGAGTTTGTCGAGGAAATTTGCAATAAAACCTAAAATAATCGGAGGAAATTCACGAAAATTGCAGAAGAATTTTCATGTGAAATGTGAAATTTTTTGAAGAAAATTCGTTGAGATTGTCGAGGAAACTATTTAAAGGTCGATTCCCATATGCGCGACACTTGGCTACGCGACGTCGTGCGACATCGCCTGTCAAATAATGATTACATAATACATAAGATTATATTATAAGATTACATTGTTTTAAATGGGCACGTCGCGTGGCTGTCGCGTAGCCATAGTGAGAACGTGCCATTTAAAAAAATGTAAACATTATTTGACAGGCGATGTCGCGTGACGTCGCGTAGCTGAGTGTCGCGTATATTAGAATCCGCTTTAACTCTTTACATGCCACGATGGTATTAAAAGTGTCCCACCTTTTTGATGCGTAAATGTGATACCATTTTAAACATTGTAAAACCTTATTATGGTGGGATATGTTTTGAACCACCTCGAAATATTACAATAGCTACGTGTAACCGTGTCTTTTAATTGTCTTGAATTATGTGCCTCACAGAATAAATATTTAAAAGATTAAATATCTTCAGTAAGTTATTGATTAGAATGCAAGTTTTGATAAGTGCGTGCGCTTAACATTTCAGCGCTCGGTTTTAGTGAAATGTCGTGAAATTAATTGGAACCGTTACCTAATGGAAAATCCATTACGGAAGATTGCAGCAATAATTGCTCGCTTTATTAGACTAGAGGAAGTCGCAATCCCGAAATGCAATTCTTAATCACAATCTCGATTGCTATTCCATTCCGAACTCATTTGCATACCCGCAACTTTAATTCACCCGGCGGCATTAATGCAACCACTGGTTTCGCCCTAGTTCCAAGTATTTGCTCAGTTAATGTTATTTAGTCGCAATTTTTGTGTTTGTGAGCGACTAAATTGTAATAAGCGGCCAAAAAGTTTGTTTAGTGTAAACATTGCACGGTTTAATCGAGTCCTATCCATTACCGGCGTAATTTTAAATGTGTGTGTACACGTCGTGCAATTTTCACATACCATTATCGCCAGTTTTGCTATTGTATTTGCTTTCGAGTGAATTCAATTATTAGCAACCGTCCTAGGTGTATACAGTGTTCAAATGAACTCGTTTTCCCCAACACTTAGACTAACTACCGCTACTTCAAGTTTATATGTATATACAGGGTGCGGCAGCCAAAGCTGCCTTTTTGAAATAAACAGTTGCGCGTGGTTTGCAACATTGCCGTTGGACATATGCTCCCCTGTGATCCGATTCGTGGACACTGCCAGGCAGGGAGTTTGACAGGGGCGGTACATCTAGCATGTGTCGTAAGGTCAGCTAAACGAGATCAGAAAGCACGCGTAGAGCAAAAGGGCAAAAGCTGGCTTGATCCCGATGTTCAGTATGCATAGGGACTGCGAAAGCACGGTCTAACCTAACCTATCGATCCTTTTGGCTTGAAGAGTTTTCAGCAAGAGGTGTCAGAAAAGTTACCACAGGGATAACTGGCTTGTAGCGGCCAAGCGTTCATAGAGACGTCGCTTTTGATCCTTCAATTTCGGCTCTTCCTATCATTGCGAAGCAGAATTCGACAACCTTCGGATTGTCGGAGCTGGGTTTAGACCGAGAGACAGGTTAGTTCTACCTTACTGATGGCTAGTCATCGCAATAGTAATCCTGCTCAGTACGAGAGGAATCGCAGGTTCGGACAATTGGTTTATACACTCGCTCGAGCGGGCGATGGTGCGAAGCTACCATCTGTAGGATTATTCCTGAATGCCTCTAAGGCCTAATCCTTGCTAGCCGAATAAAGGTCGATTCCCATATGCGCGACACTCAGCTACGCGACGTCGTGCGACATCGCATGTCAAATAATGATTACATTGTTTTAAATGGGCACGTCGCGTAGCTGTGGCCTAGCCATAGTGAGAACGTGATTTTTTGGGGTTGAAGTGGGTGTTGGGGGCGTGGTCTAGGAGTGGGGGTAGTGGTGAGGGTTGAGGAGTGAGGAGGGATTAGAACGCATCATCTTTCCCTACTGCTGTAGCAAGAAGCTCTCGGAGGTCAGCGCGTCGACATCGGAATTTCAGATAGGACTGTCCGCAGGATATTGAGGTTATATTTACACTATCACTCCTACAAAATTCAAGTGGATTTCCCTGCTCGACGGCGGTTTTGTGAGACGTTTTCGGAAAGGATTGAAGAAAACTAGGAACTTGCTCCACTTGCTCTGAATGAGCGACGAGGCGCATTTCCATCTTTCCCGCTATGTGAAGAAACACAATTGTAGGTACTGGAGTGATGAAAACCCTCAAGAACTCCATCAAAAACCTCTCCATTCTGCCAAGGTAATAGTTTGGTGCGCAACATCTCCAACGGGAATCATAGCCCCATCTCTTTTTAATGAAAGGGAGCAAGCTGATATCATGAATGCAGAGCTCCGGGTAGCGCTCATTCAAAAAACCTCATTCCTCGCGTGCGTCATCTTCCGGGATGATATCCCGGAAGGGAGCGATTCCTTGGCCTGTTCACCTGAACTCACCCCTTGCGATTTTTTCTTGTGGGGTTACCTAAAGAGCAAAATTTTCCAAGAACGGCCTCGTACTCTTGAAAAACTGAAGGCTAGAATCCGTCAGGATATCGAAAGAATCGCTCATCAGATACTCCGTGATGTAATGACCAAGTTTATTCTTCATTCCTCGCGTTCGTCAACATGGACTGAACGATAACACCTTATTCCAACAAGATGGAGTCACGAGCCACACGTCCCGTGTGAGCATGAATCTCCTCAATGAAGATTTCCCAAATCGGGTGATATCCCGGAAGGGAACGAGTCCTTGGCCTGTTCACCCAATTTTACCGCATGCGATTTTTTCTTGTAGGGTTACCTAAAGAGCAAAGTTTTCCAAGAGCGGCCTCGTACTGAAAAACTGAAGGCTAGAATTTGTCAGGAAATCGAAACAATCGCTCATCAGATGCTCCGTGATGTAATGACCAAGTTTAGACATCGTCTGCAAGAATGCATCGATCGAGATGGACGACACCTTAATCAGGTTATTTTTAATAAATGATTAATGTTTCTTAAATGCTTATTAAAGTAGGTTAACATGATATCAATAAAATTTAAAAAAATGCAAACAGCTTCTTTCTTGCAGTTATTTCAAAAATGCAGGTTTGGCTGCCTCACCCTGTATATGCACCTTGATAGATTGACGTTTTCAAAACGTCTGTCAAAACAGATAACTTCGCATAAAATATTTGCGGTTCACAGAGTGAATCGACATAGACGAAACCTTAACCCCTTGACATACGAATAAAATGAGCGTTGACGTATCCATATACATGTGATCTTATCACATACACGTGACGTCTTAGAGACGTAATTGTACGTCAAGGGGTTAATAATGTTATTTTTAATAAATGATTAATGTTTCTTAAATGATTTTTAACGTAGATTAACATGATATCAAAAAAATTGACAAAAATGCAACCGTTTCTTTCTTGCAGTTATTTAAAAAATGTAGGTTTGGTTGCCGTACCCTGTATATGTACCTATATAAATTGACGTTTCCAAAACGTGTGATAACAGATAACTTCGCATAAAATATTTGCGGTTCACAGAGTGAATCGAGATGGACGACACTTTAACCCCTGGACATACGAATAAAATGAGCGTTGACGTGTCCACATACATATGATCTTATCACATACACGCGACGTCTTAAAGACGTCATTGTATGTCAAGGAGTTAATAATGTTATTTTTAATAAATGATTAATGTTTCTTAAATGCTTTTTAACGTAGATCAACATGATATCAATAATATTGACAAAAATGCAACCGTTTCTCTCTTATAGTTTTTTCCAAAAAGCAGGATTGACTGCCGCACCCTGTATATGCACCTTCATAGATTGACGTTTTCAAAATGCCTGTCAAAACCGATAATTCCGCATAAAATATTTGCGTCAAAAAAATACTTTTCTGCCGTTCACAGCGTCAGAAAAAGTCTTTTTCTGCCGCTCACAGCGTTAGAAAAAGTCTTTCTTCTGCCGCTCACAACGTCAGAAAAAGTTTTTTTCTGCCGCTCACGGCGTCAAACAGTCTTTTTCTTCTGCTCACGGCGTCAGACAAAATCTTTTACAGCCTCATGTGTTATTTATCTTTAGTGGAGATCCGCTAAACTCATGTTAATTTGTTGTTAGAAGCGAAAAATATTGCATAGTTACATTTTTAAAGAAATATTAAACATTTTTTATTTGGTGCAATTCGTATGGCAAAAATGTTTATTTACAATTTCCCGCGTTATTAATTACATCTAGCTTTGCAAAATATTGCGCAAAACGAACTCGGGTTCACACTGGAACGAATAAAACTGAAAAAACTAATTGGAAACAAACGGCAAAAAATATAATAAACCAGAAAAAAGAATTGCTGCCATGTCATTTGTTACGTGCATTTTTTTCGCTTCAGTTTATTACGTTTTTGCAACGACAAATAGCAATAAAATAACACGCGAAACATTTGCTCCGCAATTTTTGTTTAAATCACAAACCTTTGTTTTGTTCCCCGTTTAATTTCATTGCAAAAACATTGCCGCCGCTCAATTATACAACAATTGCAAATTGTGCCCATTGCAAATTCTAATTATTGCAAAACAAAGACACCAAATAAACACATTGTATGTTGCCTCCATCTAGTCTAGTCTCGTCTTGTCTGTCTAAAAGATGGTCGCACCAAAGATGGCGGAAAATATGTCCGCCTCACTACCACAATGGCGGTCAACTCAACAAACAGTCTTGCTTGTCTAGTCTTGTCTGTCTAGTCTTGCCTGTATCGTCTCGTCTGTCTAGTCTTGTCTGTATGGTCTGGTGTGTCTAGTCGTATCCCTCTAGTCGTGTTTGCCTAGTCTTGTCTGTCTAGTATTGTCTATCTAATCTTGTCTGTCTAGCCTTGTCTGTCTGTCTAGTTTTATCTGTCTAGACTCATCTCTCTAGTCTTGTCTGTTTAGTTTTGCTTGTAAATGGATGGTGATGAGTTAACACATTTGCGATATTACAACTGAAGCTATAAAACGGCCGTAAACTGTTCAATTTGTATATTTCGCATAAATTTTACAACTTTAATAAAAAAAGCAGCGGAAGAAAACCCGAAATGGACTTACGTAAGCGTATGTAAAGCACTCGAAAACCGCCCGTTAAATGGAAATAAAATAACATTCTCCATCAAATATGCTGTTCGTTATTTCCTGCACGCTGGACCAAACACGTCGCTCTTTGTCCCTTCCATCGCTGCACACATCCCGCAGAGATTCCCTTACGTTCCACTCGGACTCATTCAAAATCCCACCACGTCCCGCCCAAACAAAAAACGTTTCCTCACAAATTGAATAGTTCTATCTCCTCCTTCTAACTTTCACTTCAATCAATCACCAAATACTCCACGAAACAACAACGACACAGATTTTTAGCCTTGTCTGACTGGTCTTGTCCATCCAGTCTTGTCTGTCTAGTCTTGTCTGTCTAGTCTTGTCTGTCTAGTCTTGTCTGTCTAGTCTTGTCTGTCTAGTTTTGTCTGTCTAGTCTTGTCTGTCTAGTCTTGTCTGTCTAGTATTGTCTGTCTAGTCTTGTCGGTCTAGTCTTGTCTGTCTAGTCTTGTATGTCTAGTCTTGTCTGTCTAGTCTTGTCTGTCTAGTATTGTCTGTCTAGTCTTGTCTGTCTAGTCTTGTCTGTCTAGTCTTGTCTGTCTAGTCTTGTCTGTCTAGTCTTGTCTGTCTAGTCTTGTCTGTCTAGTCTTGTCTGTCTAGTCTTGTCTGTCTAGTCTTGTCTGTCTAGACTTGTCTGTCTAGTTATGTCTGTCTAGTCTTGTCTGTCTAGTCTTGTCTGTCTAGTCTTGTCTGTCCAGTCTTGTCTGTCCAGTCTTGTCTGTCCAGTCTTGTCTGTCTAGTCTTGTCTGTCTAGTCTTGTCTGTCTAGTCTTGTCTGTCTAGTCTTGTCTGTCTAGTCTTGTCTGTCTAGTCTTGTCTGTCTAGTCTTGTCTGTCTAGTCTTGTCTGTCTAGTCTTGTCTGTCTAGTCTTGTCTGTCTAGTCTTGTCTGTCTAGTCTTGTCTGTCTAGTCTTGTCTGTCTAGTCTTGTCTGTCTAGTCTTGTCTGTCTAGTCTTGTCTGTCTAGTCTTGTCTGTCTAGTCTTGTCTGTCTAGTCTTGTCTGTCTAGTCTTGTCTGTCTAGTATTGTCTGTCTAGTCTTGTCTGTCTAGTCTTGTCTGTCTAGTCTTGTCTGTCTAGTCTTGTCTGTCTAGTCTTGTCTGTCTAGTCTTGTCTGTCTAGTCTTGTCTGTCTAGTCTTGTCTGTCTAGTCTTGTCTGTCTAGTCTTGTCTGTCTAGTCTTGTCTGTCTAGTCTTGTCTGTCTAGTCTTGTCTATCTAGTCTTGTCTGTCTAGTCTTGTCTGTCTAGTCTTGTCTGTCTAGTCTTGTCTGTCTAGTCTTGTCTGTCTAGTCTTGTCTGTCTAGTCTTGTCTGTCTAGTCTTGTCTGTCTAGTCTTGTTTGTGCAGTCTTGTCTGCCTAGTCTTGTGTGTATAGACTTAGACAAGACTAGACAGACAGACTTAGACAAGACAGACAAGACTAGACAGACAAGACTAGACAGACAAGACTAGACAGACAAGACTAGACAGACAAGACTAGACAGACAAGACTAGACAGACAAGACTAGACAGACAAGACTAGACAGACAAGACTAGACAGACAAGACTAGACACACAAGACTAGACAGACAAGACTAGACAGACAAGACTAGACAGACAAGACTAGACAGAAAAGACTAGACAGACAAGACTAGACAGACAAGACTAGACAGACAAGACTAGACAGACAAGACTAGACAGACAAGACTAGACAGACAAGACTAGACAGACAAGACTAGACAGACAAGACTAGACACACAAGACTAGACAGACAAGACTAGACAGACAAGACTAGACAGACAAGACTAGACAGACAAGACTAGACAGAAAAGACTAGACAGACAAGACTAGACAGACAAGACTAGACAGACAAGACTAGACAGACAAGACTAGACAGACAAGACTGGACAGACAAGACTAGACAGACAAGACTAGACAGACAAGACTAGACAGACAAGACTAGACAGAGAAGACTAGACAGACAAGACTAGACAGACAAGACTAGACAGACAAGACTAGACAGACAAGACTAGACAGACAAGACTAGACAGACAAGACTAGACAGACAAGACTAGACAGACAAGACTAGACAGACAAGACTAGACAGACAAGACTAGACAGACAAGACTAGACAGACAAGACTAGACAGACAAGACTAGACAGACAAGACTAGACAGACAAGACTAGACAGACAAGACTAGACAGACAAGACTAGACAGACAAGACTAGACAGACAAGACTAGACAGACAAGACTAGACAGACAAGACTAGACAGACAAGACTAGACAGACAAGACTAGACAGACAAGACTAGACAGACAAGACTAGACAGACAAGACTAGACAGACAAGACTAGACAGACAAGACTAGACAGACAAGACTAGACAGACAAGACTAGACAGACAAGACTAGACAGACAAGACTAGACAGACAAGACTAGACAGACAAGACTAGACAGACAAGACTAGACAGACAAGACTAGACAGACAAGACTAGACAGACAAGACTAGACAGACAAGACTAGACAGACAAGACTAGACAGACAAGACTAGACAGACAAGACTAGACAGACAAGACTAGACAGACAAGACTAGACAGACAAGACTAGACAGACAAGACTAGACAGACAAGACTAGACAGACAAGACTAGACAGACAAGACTAGACAGACAAGACTAGACAGACAAGACTAGACAGACAAGACTAGACAGACAAGACTAGACAGACAAGACTAGACAGACAAGACTAGACAGACAAGACTAGACAGACAAGACTAGACAGACAAGACTAGACAGACAAGACTAGACAGACAAGACTAGACAGACAAGACTAGACAGACAAGACTAGACAGACAAGACTAGACAGACAAGACTAGACAGACAAGACTAGACAGACAAGACTAGACAGACAAGACTAGACAGACAAGACTAGACAGACAAGACTAGACAGACAAGACTAGACAGACAAGACTAGACAGACAAGACTAGACAGACAAGACTAGACAGACAAGACTAGACAGACAAGACTAGACAGACAAGACTAGACAGACAAGACTAGACAGACAAGACTAGACAGACAAGACTAGACAGACAAGACTAGACAGACAAGACTAGACAGACAAGACTAGACAGACAAGACTAGACAGACAAGACTAGACAGACAAGACTAGACAGACAAGACTAGACAGACAAGACTAGACAGACAAGACTAGACAGACAAGACTAGACAGACAAGACTAGACAGACAAGACTAGACAGACAAGACTAGACAGACAAGACTAGACAGACAAGACTAGACAGACAAGACTAGACAGACAAGACTAGACAGACAAGACTAGACAGACAAGACTAGACAGACAAGACTAGACAGACAAGACTAGACGGACAAGACTAGGCAGACAAGACTAGATAGACAAGACTAGACAGACAAGACTAGACAGACAAGACTAGACGGACAAGACTAGGCAGACAAGACTAGACAGACAAGACTAGATAGACAAGACTCGACAGGCAAGACTAGAGAGATTAGACTAGACAGACAAGACTAGACGGACAAGACTAGGCAGACAAGACTAGATAGACAAGACTAGACAGACAAGACTAGACGGACAAGACTAGGCAGACAAGACTAGACAGACAAGGCTAGACTGATAAGACTAGACAGAGAAAACTAGACAGACAAGACTAGACAGACTAGACAGACAAGACTAGATAGACAAGACTAGACAGACAAGATTAGACAGACAAGACTAGACGGACAAGACTAGGCAGACAAGACTAGACAGACAAGACTAGATAGACAAGACTAGACAGACAAGACTAGACGGACAAGACTAGGCAGACAAGACTAGACAGACAAGACTAGATAGACAAGACTCGACAGGCAAGACTAGAGAGATTAGACTAGACAGACAAGACTAGACGGACAAGACTAGGCAGACAAGACTAGATAGACAAGACTAGACAGACAAGACTAGACAGACAAGACTAGACGGACAAGACTAGGCAGACAAGACTAGACAGACAAGGCTAGACTGATAAGACTAGACAGAGAAAACTAGACAGACAAGACTAGACAGACTAGACAGACAAGACTAGACAGACTAGACAGACAAGACTAGATAGACAAGACTAGACAGACAAGACTAGACGGACAAGACTAGGCAGACAAGACTAGACAGACAAGACTAGATAGACAAGACTCGACAGGCAAGACTAGAGAGATTAGACTAGACATTGTGCTTTAATTTTCTAAAACTCTGCGTCTCAAGGGGTTGATGAACGGTTTTAGGGCTATTCGCTTGCGTTAAATAGAAAGAGGTGATCTTACAATGTTATTTATCTAGTTCTTATTTTGTGCTACGAATGTGGACTGAGGGCTAGTAAATAGCATACAAATCTGTTGTGTTTTAACATGAAATTTGTTTTGTAGTCTTGAAGGGACTTAATATATTATAGAGCTACGGAAAGGTTTAATTTATTTATATATTCAAGCTTTATTGCGCTTTAGTAAGTTGGTAAAGTAATTCTTAATATGTTTCGTGTTTGAATCATTCTTTGTAAGTATTCAGTTTAGTGAAATCTAGAAAGAGCTTTTTGGCTATTTTTTTTAACTTTGACCTGAATTTTTCTGAAGGATGTCGACGTACAGGCCACATCAATAATCGGCCAAAGGAGCGGGGCAACTAGGATAGGCTCAGGATGTTTGCATACGAGCTATTTTTAGACTTTCTATGAAACATATCCCTTTTTCTAAATGCAAAATGCTCGCTGTGAAATGAAACCCTCGGTTTACATAATAAAACGTTGCAAACGAAATTCGTTTAAGAATTTTCTTTACAATTTAAATTTTCACAAAATGAATAAATAATGTATTATTGTAAGTACGTTGAATAGACGTATGAAAAGCAGAGTTGAAATTTTTATATGCGTATGCGTCAATTTCCGCCATGTTTTCGGGCACTTTTTTGGGCACGTATAATTAGTAAAAATAAGAAAATGTTTCCGAAACTTGCAAATTCCCGCCTTTGAAACAAGACAGGCGCGCATGCGCTTAACTAACCGTAAAACGGTCTATTAGACATGACTAGAAGCACAATTATTAATGAAGTAAAGCTTAAAGTAGGCGCGGGTAACTGAAATCTTTTTAAAATCGAAAATGGTGTTGGAAATAATGACTGACGGAAATAAGGTTAGGTGAAGTTATATCTACATAGATGTCGCTCTTCATAGATGTTGCTTTCCAACATTTTGACAATTCTTAACATTAAAAAAATGAAGATGTCAACACTTCCAACTAAAGTCACTAGTCACCAGGGCCAATCAAGTTTAATTTTTGTAAGAGATAGCATTCTAAAACACATAAATAGGCAAAAGAAAAACTCTATTTGTTCACATTTTTAGAAAATTTTGGGTTAAGCTTTAAAAGGTGAGGTTATTCATGGTGAGAGAATTGAATGGAAGAATTATTAGAATATTGTGAGCATGAACATCGATTGAAAGTCTTCTTCTTCATCTTATGCTGCCTAAAGCATCGCCTGTATTATCCCAACGCTTCTCCAGTGACATAGAAGCCCAACTGTCTTTCCACCTTTTAGGAGGTCGGCCCATTGTTCTTGTGCCTGTTGGATTGCCGTCTCTGACGATTTTTGCAATTCTGTGCTCATCCATTCTCGCGACATGTTCGTTTCACATTCTTCTTCTTGTCCGAATTCAGCGTACAACGTCTTCCACCCGACATTGCTTTCTGATTTCGGTGTTTCGTTTTCGATCCCGAAGTGTGTCCACTGATGGCTCTTAGCGTTCGCATCTGTTGTTCTGTGAACGCGTGTTTGGTAATTGAATTGTGTTTTGGTTCCTGTCGCATACGTTAAGATGGGACGTATGCAAGCCTTGTAGATCCGAGTTTTGCTGGGTATTGATAGCATTTTGTTCTTCCATATAGCGTGGCGCAAGCATCCTGATATCTTTTCAGCTTTGTTTGCTTGGAGTTTGATGTCTTGTTGCAGGTTTCCCTAACTGGACAGTCGAGTTCCTAGGAAATCGATTGACATCACTTGTTCAATAATTTCATCGTTGATTACAATCTTGCATCTCGTGGATTCTTTGCTTATTTCTTTGTTTTCTTGGTGGAGATTTTCATGTAGTACTTCGTCGCTACGTTAAGTCCTTAAACTGATGTCCTAAGGACGTTAAGTCCTTATCCTGACTGAAATGTTTACTTTGCCCATAATACGTTGGTTAAAAATCACCAGAGAGTAGGAAGACGAAAGCATCCGAAATGGAAAGTCGAAACTGCCGCTATACGTCGGTGTGGATTATTATTATGAATTTTGGAATGTCAGGTTTGACTCTACAACTCTGGCTTTATTTTGAAAGTTTGATTTTTGCAAATGACGGAGATATACGTAGTCTGTTAGAAAAGTATCCGACCTTTAGTCGGTAAAAAAAAACTGGCATACTTGAAGCGTTGGAAATCTAATCACCCTCAAAGTAGTCTCCTATCTCCAAAGGGACTCCATACACTTCTCCCAGCGGTGCCGCCATTGTTGGAAGCATTCCGAAAAAGCTCCTTTCAGAATCGACTTTAGCTCGGCTGTCGTTGCAGCCATGATGTCCTCTCTTGTCTGAAATGGCTTCGCTCCTTTCAATGGCCTCTTGACTTTGGGGAATAGCCAGAAGTCGCATGCGGCCATATCAGGAGAGTAAGGAGCCTGTCGAACCAGAGCATTGTCGTGATGGAGTCGCCAATTTCCTGATGACCACAAATCCAGTCGCTTACCCCGCACAGCATCACGTAGGACATCCCTCATTTCACTTGTCGTCATTTTACTTAGATTGAAAAACCGACGAGAGCACTACACACTACGTCACTCGAACACTGCTCGACAGCAACTGACGCTATCTACAAGCGGGAAAAAATTCAAGGTCAGCTCATGCAAGCGCACTTGATTGAAATGCATCAGGTTTTCAAAATAAAAAATAAGGTCGGATACTTTTCTAACAGACCAGGTATGTCGGATCTTCTGTCGCTACCTTTAGAAGCGTAGCTTGTAATCTACTAACTTTATTTCCAACATTTTTACATTTCTCAATATTTGATGTAAAACTACTTTAGACGCGAGTTGAGAGTAACTAATATCCGTCTCTATAGTCCTTCCTTGAGGAACAAAGATTCCCTGTTCCTCATTTCGCGTTTCATAGACCTTCCTTGACCGAACAAGGAGCCTTATTGGGGTACTTCTTTCAAGGTAGGTCTCGAGGTTCCGTGAAGAAACCTTCAGCACTGATTGGCTGTTGCGTTTCTATTACGAACGCTTGAATTTTTGAGGTTATACAATCCGTTAATCAACTGATGCAACTTAACAATTGAAAGCCTTGGCGGTTTGAGTTATTTTCTAATATAGCGCTACAGTAGCGCGTTAGTTTCTAATATAGAATGGCGCTTATATCAGCGGCTTTACAACCATAAGCAATCACATATCCCTAAATATGTTTTCCTTCTGGACGGGAGAGCCGAGTTATGACTATGAGACAAGGACGTCTCTGAGATTCAAGGAAGCCTTCATCAAGGCGTCCTTTATCTTTGAGATTATGAAGACCTTTTTTCTGACGGAAATTACGTTAAGTAAAGTCTACATTCTGTTTAAAAATAATAAGTTGAATCTGTTTAGTAACACGTGCCACAACCGTCAAAGGAAGTTTTACTTCAACCGCGCTTAAAGGTTACACGCTCATTTTTAGTTTTATAAGGTGTAGGATATGTAGTAATAAAGTGATTTCGAACGCGTTTGCATATGCAGTTTGCAGTGTAATTCTTAATTAACGCCCGAATCTGGTGCTAATCTAATATTCAATGTGGTCGGATTAGCTCGCATTGTGGCGCATATTCGAGGTGCGGATATGAAGGCTCGTTGCGAATGCCGGCGAGACTGCGTTGCCAGTGGTAATGGACCAAACAATGGGGATGTTTGGCCCAATTTCAGCTTGGGTATAATAATCGCCGGTGATTAGCTAAGTTTGGTGCATGCACGTCTTCTGTAGCCCAAGAAGTACACGTACCAAACTAGGTTTCGACAACATTGATTTTATTAACCCCTTGACATACGAAAAAAATGCGCGTTGACGTGTCCATATACATGTGATCTTATCACATATACATGGACGTTTTAGAGACGTCATTGCATGTTAAGGGGTTAAATAATGATCTAACTTAACCTTTTGTGACCGCGTGCCAATTTTTAAAAGTCTTTGCAATGAATGAGAATAAAAACAATTTTGATTGTAAGCAGAGGTGATACAATATTTGTTGTATTCAATAAAATTTTGCAATAAACAAATCAATTAACTTCAAAATGTTCTGTGGTTCTAGATATAGAAATAGATCTAAAATATTTTTGCTTCACTGGACTTGGGAAAATATTTCCCTCGTTTTCCAATTGCTTGGTCCAATTTTCCTTTATCGAATTTATTGTCGGAGGTTTTTCTTGCGGCGAAACGCCAGCGGAATTCCGTTCCGTTACAATAATTCCGGCTATCTGTATTCGACGCGGCGGCTCGCTAACACATAAGTGCCGTAACAATCCCCATTGTCGCAATTGTGTTCGAACTTACACGAGCCGCACAACTCCGACTCCATTTGGGAGACTCACTGAATACGTTCGTTTGTTTGTAATGCACTTGTACATCCATCCGAAGACAATCGTTACATCTTCTGCTTCCAAAACAAACACAATCGACGTACACCAGACTCAAAGCCAATAGTAAATAGTTAAGACGTGTCTAAGATATAAACCCAAATTGAATTAGAAGTTTTAAAACATATTTAGATAAGATAAGTTGAGTTTTAGACTAGATAAGTGTAAATTGCAACAGTTTTAAGCCTCGATTAAATGAAGAGCCTTAACCCTTCAAGGCACGGCGGTATTAAAAGGATCCTACTTTTTTTATAAGTAAATGTGATGGCATTTTAAAGCCGTTTCTGCAGTGCTTGTTTCTGGTCTAAAGCCAGTGTTAGCGAACCTATGGCACGCGTGTCACAGCTGACACGTGGAAGAAAATTATTGGCACGCGAGAGAAATAGTTATTTTTGTTAAAAAACTCTCAATCTATAGTCCATTTTTTTGTGCAGAGTGCAGTACAGTGAAGATAGGGCTTATTTGACCTTGTTCTCTGATTGGCTTACATCGAGGAGAAGTTCACACCGACGATATTTACCTCTCCATCTTAACCTCTTTTCTCTCTTTCTTTTCATATACATTTGCAGCTGTTAGTTGTCAATGGCTGCCGTGTCAATTCACAATTATCATCTGATCTGTTTGTATCATTTTGATTTTTTGCGTTTTTCTCCATTTATTTGTTTGTATTTTATTACTATTGTTGCCATTTGCAGTATTTAATCAATAATAATAAGATATTCAATGAAATCTTTAACACGTTCGCTGCCGGAGCTCTTTAATTGATTTATTACGTTCGGGCCAAATGGTTTTCCATATTAGTCAAAAAACTTACCCTCCGAGCTATTGTGCGCTAAGGTAAATTTATATGTGCAGTAAGGGCGTGCGTGAGCCATTTTAAAAAATTCATATTCATAGAGCAGAAATTTGCAAAAAAGTGTCTCGGTCATATAGACCGAGTCGGCGTAGTTAGAAACAGTATTGCACTGCGCCTGCCCCGACTCGATTACTTACTCGCTGCGCGGCCGTCCGCATGAGCACTGATTTTTGCTCACGCATGTTTTGATTTCACCAGTTGTATTGTGTTTCAAAATCATGTCTGGACTAAACAGATATTACAATAAAAAGGCGCTAACGGATGAAGAACTCTATGAAATTCTGAATGAATCATCTGACCTGGAGAGTAAGTTTACATTTCTCGCGCTATTTTTGGTTATGTTATAATTTTATTACTTGTACTCGAAAATATAGATCTAGAAGGATCTGCTGATAGTGACTCTGACGATAATTCGGGCTCCCTGGCAAACTCTAGTACCGAAGACGAGTACAACACAAACGAAGAAAGCAATTATAATGTCTGGAAAACACCTAGAGGTAAGCAGGTCGCACTCGTCCAATTCACGAAAGAACCTGGAGTCGAACAACCATTATCTGAACTATTGAATAGTGAAGATCCTATAAGCTTTTTCTCTGCATTGATTGACGATCATATATTTGAATTCATTACCGAACAAACTAATTTATATGCAACGCAAACTGTTGTTGCTGGGAACGATGCTACTGCTCATTCTAGATTACACAATTGGATACCGACAGATATATATATATATATATATATATATATATATATATATATATATATATATATATATATATATATGAGATGAAGCGCTTTTTCGGATTACTATTGTACATGGGAATAGTTCGTTTACCAAGAATTTCAGACTATTGGAGCAAAGAGCGAATGTTCAAAAACGAGTTTGCTCCTGTGGCAATGAGTCGAAATAGGTTTGAACTGATGTTGAAGATGGTTCACTTTGCCGATAATGAAAGCAATATAAATAATGACATGAAAAATTCAAACATTGATCAATAAAGTGGTTCACAACTTTCAAACCGTATTTGTACCTGGCGAAACTGTCTGCATTGTCGAATCCTTGATACCATTTCGTGGTAGATTGATAATGCGTCAATACATAAAGAACAAAAGACATAGGTACGGCATTAAAATGTTCAAGTTATGCTGTAACCGAGGCTATACTTATAATATACAAATTTACGCCGGAAAAAATCTGGATATGAATCTAACAACACCATCGGGGGTAGTGATGAAACTAGCTGACCCTGTACTTGATTACAGAAGGACCATAGTTACCGATAATTGGTACACTAGACTACCATTAGCAGAACTACTCATAAATAGGCAAACGCATCTGATTGGTACATTGAGAAAAAACCGAAAAGGCAATCCGAAAATTGTAGTGCAGAAAAAACTCAGTTGGAGAAAATATTGCACAAGAAAATCGCAAAGGAATTACCGTGCTTTCATGGAAAAACAAGAGATATGTATTGATGCTTTCAACAAAACACTCTCATTCAACAGTTCAAGTGAGAAACCGTCGAGGACAAATAAAAGAAAAACCCGAAATGATAATAGCCTACAACCGAGGAAAATCGTCTGTCGATCAGTCGGATCAAATGACCGCATATCAGTCGCCACTTAGAAAAACCATAAAATGGTACAGAAAGCTAGCATTCGAAATCATGCTAAATACTGCTGTGGTAAACGCATGGGTTATGTTCAAGGAAGTTAATAATTCCGATATAGGTATTCTGGATTTCCGTAAATCCATTGCGTATAAATTATGCGGTGAGCGTCCCCATGTCTTAAAGAATGCAGGAACCGAAGAACACCATACACCAAACAGAAAACGTCGATCTCGTCATGAATTAGGAGAAGTTGATGTCAAGAAACAAAAAGTGATGTCAAGAAACTGTTATGAGACTGCGAAGGAAACCCACGGCTGGCGCATAGCAAGGAATTTGGGCAAGATTAGATTATATTGTAAAGGCTGTGAAGGAGAACCGCATATGTGCCTAAAGTGTTTCAATAAGATACACAGGTATGGTGTGGAAAACTTGTAGAAGAATTTCTGTTTATTTCATGAAATTGCATTTACTCGTGTTTGAAAATTTATAATTAACTCTCTTTCATGTCTTGTGTATTGTTTTGTGAATATGTTTAGGATTTTTCGTTTTACAATAAAGTTTGAGATCGTTTCGAATTTACATGTTTTTTTTTTTTAATTTTACCATATTTTCTCAGTGTTGTAAGCTGCATGCGAAAAACTGGGATGTCGCAGCAGTTTGTCTACGCCAACTCGGTCAGTCAACATTGAGCAATGTATGTCAGACCGAATAGTTCGCGTGTAGAATGCGAATAAGTGAATCGGTCGCATGGACCGAGTCGGCACCATGCACAAGATGAGGTTCTGCACAAATAGAGGTCATATAGAACGAGTCGGCCATGAAGGAAACTTTATTTTCGGTCATATAGACTGCGTCGGCAACGAACGTGTTAATAAATTACCAATTTTATATTCAAGTAACTATATTTGAATTTAGCGCCAAATTTTGTAACTAGATTGAACATTTGTCATAGTGTAAATCAGGTTTCTAGTTACTGCATTCTTAAAAAAATGGACTATAGATGCCATTTGTTCCCATTGGTGTACACACAAAAAGTATTAAAAATAAGAGCAGGGCAAAACTCCGGCGTCAACGTGTTAAAGCTGATTAAAGCTGATTAAAAGCTGATTGAAATCTGAGGAGTGAGAAGGGTCCAGAACAAGACATATTTACACACTTACTGTTGAAACAAAACTAATGTATAGGCTGGATAAATAAATTATATTATACGTATTAAAATATTGTATTAACGTGTTGTATAATACATATTAAAATATACAGGCAAAAACTCCTGCGAGCCACTAATATTTTTCTACGTGTCAGCTGTGACACGCGTGCCATTGGGTGTTCCCATTGACAGTTGAGATTTCTGTGGTGACTTGTACTACGACCTTTATTGATCTGTTATACCAGGGGTCAGCAAAGTATGGCTCGCGAGCCACATGTGGCTCTTTTGATGTGAGCTTATGGCTCTTCAGAAATGAATTGAAATATAAACAAAAATCACAAAAGGGTACAAAACAATATCTGTAGTCTTACGACCGCCGCCGCCAAGTTCTCAACTCATTGTCACCGCGCGGCTCGTACATGTTATCTCAGATCTCGGTTGTTTTAGTTATTGTCTCGCAGTCAAGTCTCGCATAATGCGGGGATTTTCGATCTTCTTACATCGTATGTGTTAAGTGATGATAAGAAGTCTGAAGAAGAATTACATCGCATTACTAAAATTGTTGCAATTGCAACATATGAGCTAAAAGTATGATGGGTAATAAAAAAGGACTTGGGTAATAAAAAATTATGTGGACTGGACTGGACTGGGATGTTTTATACGCAAATCTAATTGTATTTTCGCAAACTAAACGTGTTTTTAATAGAAAATTAAATTCTCTACAACTTTTATTTGAAACTTTTTTCAAAATTTTCGCCGGTTTGGAAGAAATTGACAGATGAATGCAACTCAAGTAAAATCTGCGGTTGACGCGACGCCATTTTCTTTTCGCTCGTTTTAACGCTCAAAAAAAAAAAATGCAAAAATCAAAAAAACGTTTTCATTCAAAATTAAATTCTCTACGACTTTTATTTGCAACAAATTTCAAAAGTTTCGCTCGCAAAGTTTCACAACCGGAATTAGACTAGTTATACTGGATTTACCAGCGACTAATTATGATTGTCTTATAGGAAATTTAATTTACTACGAGTTTTATCTAAAACTGTTTACGAAACATAGTCTAGGTCTCGAGTTATAGCTTAACTTAACGTTTTGTATGCACTGACAGAATTAAGCTAAACCACCAACTAGCTATGAGTATTAGGTGAAACTAGCGAACTAGACTTATGGAGTATTTAATCCTCTACAAGTTTTATCTAAAACTTTTTTTGATGCCTAGTCTAGTTCCCGAGTTGTAGCTTAACTTAACGCAAACAAATTTTTCAAAACACCCAAACAAATTTTTGTTTCCACAGCCCGGATTAGACTAGTTATTCGTAATCCAGGAACTAACTATTACCAGCGTCTTATAGCAAATTTAGTCCTCTACAGGTTTTATCTAAAACTTTTTTCGATACCTAGTCTAGTTCTCGAATTATAGCTTAACTAAGCGTCGACTAACGTTTTGTATCCACATACGGAATTAGACTAATTCCACGAAGTATCTATGAGTATTAGCTTGATCTACCGAACCAGACTTATACAGAATTTAATCCTCTACAAGTTTTATCGAAATTTTTTTTTGATGCCTAGTCTGGTTCCCGAGTTTAGCTTAAATTAACGCAAACAAATTTTTCAAAACACCCAAACAAATTTTTGTTTCCACAGCCCGGATTAGACTAGTTAGTCGTAATCCACGGACTAACTATTACCAGCGTCTTATAGCAAATTTAGTCCTCCACAGGTTTTATCTAAAACTTTTTTCGATACCTAGTCTAGTTCTCGAGTTATAGCTTAACTAAGCGTCGACTAACGTTTTGTATCCACATACGGAATTAGACTAATTCCACGAAGTATCTATGAGTATTAGCTTGATCTACCGAACCAGACTTATACAGAATTTAATCCTCTACAAGTTTTATCTAATTTTTTTTTTGATGCCTAGTCTAGTTCCCGAGTTTAGCTTAAATTAACGCAAACAAATTTTTCAAAACACCCAAACAAATTTTTGTTTTCACAACCCGGATTAGACTAGTTAGTCGTAATCCAGGAACTAACTATTACCGGCGTCTTATAGCATATTTGGCCTTCTACAGATTTTATCTAAAACTTTTTACGATACCTAGTCTAGTTCTCGAATTATAGCTTAACTAAGCGTCGATTAACGTTTTGTATCCACATACGGAATTAGACAAATTCCACGAACTAGCTGTGAGTATTAGCTGGAATTAGCGAACTTAACTTATGCAGAATTTAATCATCTACAAGTTTTATCTAAAACTTTTTTTGATGCCTAGTCTAGTTCCCGAGTTTAGCTTAAATTAACGCAAACAAATTTTTCAAAACACCCAAACAAATGTTTGTTACCACAGCCCGGATTAGACTAGTTAGTCGTAATCCATGGACTAACTATTACCAGCGTCTTATAACAAATTTAGTCCTCTACAGGTTTTATCTAAAACTTTCTTCGATACCTAGTCTAGTTCTCGAGTTATAGCTTAACTAAGCGTCGAGTAACGTTTTGTATCCACAGACGGAATTAGACTAATTCCACGAAGTATCTATGAGTATTAGCTTGAATTAGCGAACTAGACTTATACAGAATTTAATCCTCTACAAGTTTTATCTAAATTTTTTTTTGATGCCTAGTCTAGTTCCCGAATTTAGCTTAAATTAACGCAAACAAATTTTTCAAAACACCCAAACAAATTTTTGTTTTCACAGCCCGGATTAGACTAGTTAGTCGTAATCCAGGAACTAACTATTACCAGCGTCTTATAGCATGTTTGGTCTTCTACAGGTTTTATCTAAAACTTTTTACGATACCTAGTCTAGTTCTCGAATTATCGCTTAACTAAGCGTCGCGTAACGTTTTGTATCCACAGACGGAATTAGACTAATTCCACGAACTAGCTGTGAGTATTAGCTGGAATTAGCGAACTTAACTTATGCAGAATTTAATCATCAACAAGTTTTATTTAAAACTTTTTTTGCTGCCTAGTCTAGTTCCCGAGTTTAGCTTAAATTAACGCAAACAAATTTTTCAAAACACCCAAACAATTTTTTGTTTTCACAGCCCGGATTAGACTAGTTAGTCGTAATCCAGGAACTAACTATTACCAGCGTCTTATAGCATATTTGGTCTTCTACAGGTTTTATCTAAAACTTTTTACGATACCTAGTCCAGTTCTCGAATTATAGCTTAACTAAGCGTCGCGTAACGTTTTGTATCCACAGACGGAATTAGACTAATTCCACGAAGTAGCTGTGAGTATTAGCTGGAATTAGCGAACTTAACTTATGCAGAATTTAATCATCTACAAGTTTTATCTAAAAATTTTTTTGCTGCCTAGTCTAGTTCCCGAGTTTAGCTTAAATTAACGCAAACAAATTTTTCAAAACACCCAAACAAATTTTTGTTTTCACAGCCCGGATTAGACTAGTTAGTCGTAATCCAGGAACTAACTATTACCAGCGTCTTATAGCATATTTGGCCTACTACAGGTTTTATCTAAAACTTTTTACGATACCTAGTCTAGTTCTCGAATTATAGCTTAACTAAGCGTCGACTAACGTTTTGTATCCACATACGGAATTAGACTAATTCCACGAACTAGCTGTGAGTATTAGCTGGAATTAGCGAACTTAACTTATGCAGAATTTAATCATCAACAAGTTTTATTTAAAACTTTTTTTGCTGCCTAGTCTAGTTCCCGAGTTTAGCTTAAATTAACGCAAACAAATTTTTCAAAACACCCAAACAAATGTTTGTTTCCACAGCCCGGTTTAGACTAGTTAGTCGTAATCCATGGACTAACTATTACCAGCATCTTTTAGCAAATTTAGTCCTCTACAGGTTTTATCTAAAACTTTCTTCGATACCTAGTCTAGTTCTCGAGCAGTTAATGATGGACAGAGTCCAATGGAGGAGAGTTGTTGAGTCAGCCAATAATCACCATGGGTTGTAAGAGCTACAGAGAGAGAGAGATAGAAAATTGATAATACAAGGGAAGATTATGGGAAGAATGAATATTGGTAGACGTGGCTTAATTTTCGGATGTCGTGGCTTAAAACCTACGGGGGCTTAGCATGGGTAATAGCAATAATTATTCCGCGAACAATGACGTGTTATCCTTCCATTGCATAATTCACCAGGAAGAACTTTGCGCACAAACCCTTCCAGAAGATATTGGTAAAGTTGAATGGATTAGGTAGTCAAGGCCACTAATAATATTATCGCAAATTGCGCCAATTTATGCGCCAATCATCGTCAATTGTGAAGAAAATACAAAAAAATGACTTTATGAAAAAAAAATCATCCGTGGCTTTTTCAGATCCAGTTTGAAATAATTTTAAATAAAAATTTGGCTCTTAAGTTTATAGTTTGCCGACCCCTGTGTTATACCCCAGCGTACCATAGCTTCGTCACAACTTGCTTAGACATACATATTTACGCATCAAAAAGGTGGGACACTTTTAATACCACCGTGCCTCAAAGGGTTAATAAAATCAATTGCCATATTTACGCATCAAAACGGTGGGAGCTCAAGTATTAATAAAATGAATTCTGTCGAAACTAAACTAATATATAGGCTAGATAAACCAGACTAGACAAACTAGATATATTTTCATTATTCTGTATTATATACTGTTGAAATATGAAGACGGAGAGGAGATAAAGTAATGAAGAATAATATATCAAGGGGATAGACAAAGGATCCAATTTCCATGAATGAGCATCAAGAGTTAAAAAGGAGGATTATATACGAGGAGGATGAAATGGAAGAGCCGAGGAGAAAGTCGAAGGAGCCTGTAACAATTTGCAATAAACTGTGAAAGCGCGAAAGAAAATTCCGTTTGGATTTTTATTTGCAAATGGAAAACTGCGTTCATTAATAACACGAATACGAATGATTTGATATCATTCATGAATTTGATATTGTTAACACTGTTTTTAGAAAAGCAAATATTATTATTCGAATCTTGTCTGTGGATTGGAATTTTTAGTCACAGTGTGAGTCAATACGGAAAATAATAATAATAAGGCCAGCGGTGACGTGGACTAAGACGGTCTAAGGTGGTCTAAGGCCAGCGGTGACGAACCTATGGCACGCGGGGGTACAACAGATCTATAAAAGTCGCAGTACAAGTCACCGCCGAAATCTACAATCTACAATGGCACGCGTGTCACAACTGGCACGTAGAAAAAAAACCCGGCCAAGTGCGAGTTGTGACTCGCGCACCGAGGGTTCCGTACAAACTTGTATAGTATAGTATTATTATGTAGATTATCAACATAGTATGTAGATTATAAAGAAAAATTAGACGAAATATAATATATACAGGATGTTACGGGACTTGAGTATGTCGCATGTCGGTTATAAACAAGCAAAATTTAGACATAATATATACCCTGTATATATTATGTATATAAAGCGTACGTGATGCATAACGAATATAAACAAAGAAAATTCAGAATAAACACATACGGCGCCAACACATACTTTTTAACCTTCGGACCTAACCGAATAGGACCTAACTGTATGCAACCCATATGCTTCTGAAACCTGACAATACCACTACGACAACATTAGTGAATTTTCATAAGTTTCTAATAGTAAATTCGCATTTTTCTTGTAATTAAACTACATATTTACGGTTTTCAGATTTTTCCCTTGACATGTGCTCTAAGACACCGCTTCTTGTCAAATTTCATGATTCTAGGTCAACGGGAAGTACCCTATAGGTTTTGATTCCCTTGTGAAATCGCAAAATATGCGACATAAACGGTCATATCTTTTGATCGCGTTGACTTACAAGTTTGATTTTTTCACAGCTGAAAGAGACCGCAGACCCGAGTATTTGATACAAATTTCAACTTGTTACCTCTACGCGTTCGTGAGAAAAAGGTCTTGACAGACAGACAGACAGACGGACAGACAGACAGACAGCCTATTTGTTTGATTTGTCATATGTGTGCATATGAAAGTCAGCATGCCGTTGAGCTCGACACTATGCTGGCTGCGTTTCTTAATCTACTGATGCCAAGACCTATTTTCAGTTTGTATCATATTGATCTTTGTTTAACTAAACCGACTGTCGTGGTTTAGCCTGGTTAGTTTTTTCGCATTATTGTCGAAGGTAAGCCACCAATCTTTAGTCTTTTTAATTGACTTAAGCTGCTCTTGGTTATTAGGCTAGTTAAGTCCATTTTGTTTGAAGTCTAGCTCCAGAGTTTGTCTCCACTGTGCGGTATCTGGGCACGAAAAGATGACATGTTCCGCAGTGTCGTTTTCACCACACTTGCATAACGGAGAATCCCTCCTGCCAAATCTGTGAAGATACGCCTTGAAGTTACCATGGCCAGTTATTAGTTGAACCGAGTGGCGTGACAGACTGACGTTAAAGCTTTTCCAGGCTGTGATTGATGGTATAAACGTCTTGGTCCACAATCCTGTTTTAGCCGTCCACCATCTATCCTGCCAGAGATTTTCAAAGTGTTCCCTGGAATTCGATTTTAGTGCTTGCCTAGGCAATCTGCTATAAGCGATGGGAAGATCTTCCATGTCTGCTGCAAGTTTGGCAAGCCTGTCTGCTCTCTCATTACCCTCGATTCCAGCGTGAGCTTTAACCCAGTGCCATTGGAGCTTGATCTTCTTCGATACACGAGCAGCTATTTTCCAGGTTTCCATTAACAATTCACTGGACGAATTCATGTGTTTCAATGCGTCAAGAACGGAACGGCTTTCACATAAAATAGAGCAAGAGCAGTTGGATTGCTCTTCCACATAACGCAAGGCGTGTTGTATGGCTATAAGCTCCGCCTGGAAGATAGAGCAGTAATACTCTAGTCTAAACTGCTTATAATGTACTTCATCTCCGTCAAAGTAGACAACAAAGGCAGCCCCTGTACCACTGTTGGATTTTGAACCGTCCGTATACACCCGAAGTTGGAGGACATTCGTAAGCGTTAAATGGTAATTGACCAATGACAGCTTCGAAGGGTGGAGAAATGCCTGAGTGTTGATGGTAGGTTCCAAATCAGCTGAAGTTAGACCTAATCCCAAGATATCTCTTATTAATAAATCATCTGTACTGGAATGCGAGCTATAAAGCGCCAACTGTTTTAGGCGGATGTCAACCGGAAGAATACCGGAAATCACGCAGGCCGCCTCATTAGAGACTGTACGATATGCCTTGGCTGCACGAATAGTAGTGAGGCGTTGTACGCCCAATAGCTTAAGCTTTCCTTTAACACCGCAAGACCGGTGCCAAATAGGAGCTCCATACAGTAACGCTGGTTCAACCGCACCATGATATATGTCTACTATTTCTGCTCTCCCTAGACCCCATTCCTTCTTCACGGCAAAACCCAATCGTTGACTAAACTGTTTCACCTTACCACATGCCATCTTTATATGTTCCTTAAAGTTAAGGGATCTATCAATTATGACACCCAAATACTTGAGATGATGTTGGCATTTTATCTTTGTGTTCCCAAGAGTGAAAAGGGGACTTCTCTGTCTTAATGATCTGCCGAAGAATAGAGCTTCAGTCTTTTTTGGATTGAAATTTAGTCGACAGTCGGCTGACCATTGTTGAAGACTTGCCAAAGCACGATCGGTGATTTCCTTTAGTCCCACATTGCTGTTACTTCTGCAAAGCAGAAGAGTGTCATCGGCATAGGCTATGATTTCGCATTCTTCGGGTAAATTTCTTTCAAAAATGGTGCCATAGAGAATGTTCCAAAAACCTGGTCCAGATTTCGACCCCTGCGGACAGCCTTTAGTGACGCTTTTTTCAATTTGTATTCCTGGTTCTATAATAATAGCCTTGCGATCTGTAAAAATAGCTTCTAGCTAATTTGATGAGGTTATCAGGACAACCCTTCTCAATTAACCTGCTAATAACAAGCGGCCACCATGCATTATCAAATGCACCACTAATATCTAGTGCGATGGCAGAGCAATATTTCTTGTTTTTTATTGCTTCCCGTATGTACCCAACGGCTGTTGAAATAGCTTGGACAGTTCCAGTTCCTTTTCTGAAACCGAATTGGTTTTTGTGAATGATATTGTTTTTATAGAAATAGTGCTCGACTCTTGATATAAGCAGGGAATCTAACACCTTTCCGGCAACCGGAAGTAAACTGATTGGCCTGAAATCCTTCGTGGATAATGCCGGTTTATTAGGTTTGGGAATAATCTTGATCAACTGTTGGACTGGACAGACAGACAGACAGACAGACAGACAGACAGACAGACAGACGGACAACAAAGTGATCCTATAAGGGTTCCGTTTTCGGTACGGAACCCTAAAAACCGGACAAAACATACAAACTTGTAAGTAAGGTATCTTTAGGAGGACCTAACTGTATGCCTGACAATACCACGCAACACATTAGTGTATTTTCATAAGTTTCTAATAGTAAAATCGCATTTTTATTGTAATTAAACTACATATTTACGGTTTTCAGATTTTTCCCTTTACATGTGCTGTAAGACACCGCTTCTTGCCAAATTTTATGATTCTAGGACAACGGGAAGTACCCTATACGTTTTGATTCCCATGTGAAATCGCAAAATGTGCGACATAAACTTTCTTTTGATCGCGTTGACTTACAAGTTTGATTTTTTCACAGCTGAAAGAGACCGCAGACCCGAGTACTTGATACAAATTTCAACTTATTACCTCTACGCGTTCCTGAGAAAAATGGTCTTGACAGACAGACAGACGAACGGACGGACAGACAGACAGACGGACAACAAAGTGATCCTATAAGGGTTCAGTTTTCGGTACGGAACCCTAATATTCACTGGCAGAAAAATCAAACTGCGGATGTGATTGTAAGAAAAAGGAATAAAACAAAAATGCATATACCTTAACGTTAAATACAAGAATAAACAATGTATAACACAATGTCTAACATATGCTATAACTAACAATGTATAACAAAATAACTATGTATAAAAAAGATGTACGAAATTGAGCAAAAGATAGAAAAGGAATATCAATAGATTTGCAAGGTTTACAACAAAGCAAATCGGACGCCGAAGGGAAATCACTGATGTTAATTTTGTGCAAATATTTGCGTTTTATTATCGAATACCCGTGCAATCTGTGCCTGATTTATTCGTGTTAATAAATACGATAAACCGCATATTGACACACGTAAAATACCATTTTAGTGTCGCAGCATATCGGTTACGATATCTAGTTTAAAGTGACATTTAAAGCTTTATTGCGTCATCAAAGGGAACGTTTTATTAAATCGCAATCTAAACATGAATGCGCGTGTCAAGTTGTCCCATTTTCGTCGAGAGGAAATATCTTTTACCCCGTTTTTGGTTGATTCAGTGTTACGTTTTTGTCAATTCACTGTGTCGTTTTTGAATGGCACAGTAACGTTCGTTGTTGTTGTTTTTGCAAACAACAAATTGCAAACTACATTGAAATCGCCTGCCGATACCACTAATAACAATATCGTTTGTTTCATTACCCATACATTATTATGATAGTACTACATGGTCATCAATTAACTCAATGATTGTCAGATTAGTAAAAGTATAAATGAATATTATTTATTTATTTTAATAACTAGTACATGGTATACATCATATTCCTTTGGACGGAAGAGTTGATCTGGATGGAATAGTTGAATAGGGTGGAAAAGTTAATGAGGGTGAAACGATTGTTGTAGATGGAATAGTTGTAATAGTGGAATAGTATGTAGAATCTTGAAGAGCCTGTTACGTGATTTTTCATGAGTATGTGGTTCAAACAGATTTGAAGGATGTGCGACTCTTGTGGCGCTTTTACTGCCACCTGGGTTGTGTATGTGTGAAATTAGGGGAAATTGCAAATTGGGCGACTCCTGATTTACACAAATATTTTTCTAAACATCCATTAAGTTCAAATAATTTTAACGGTGTCAGGTTTTTAAAACAACAAAATCAGTTTTTAAATCAATTTATTCATACAATGTTGCTAACTGTCTGGAATCAAAGTTACTACATTTAAAGAAGTGATATTAGAAATGAAAAGCTGCCAGCATTGATAAGAGAAAGTTACTGTGAATAACGATGTGATATTAGTTACTAAGTCTTACAACACAAAAAAAAAACAGCTGTGGCGTAAAAGTTACTAAAATCTGACTGTAAACATAACCAATAAATTAATTAGCTGACACCGGTATTGTTTACTTTGACGATCAAAATAACCAACATATATTGCTTATTCAAGTTGGTGTTCAGCCTACACAATATATCCAACGACAATGGCTTAAGACTCACAGAAACTGCAGCAGCTAATAATATGCTAATAAAGTCAACCATGTTTCCGCATAAAGACATCCATAAGCAAACCTGGGTCTCAAACGACCATATTACACGCAACCAAATTGACCACATCATTGTAGATGCCCGTCATGGCAACAATATTATAGACGTAAGAAGCCTGAGAGGAATAGACGGAGACACAGATCATTACTTAGTCAGAGCAAAAGTCAAGTCCAGAATATCTAGCCACAAATACAATAAAACAACAATAAACCCACAATGGAACATGGACGAATTACACAATGCAGAGAAACAACAAAACTATAGAGAACAACTTGAAAAAACCTTGAACTCTGAAAGAGAAGACAATGATATAGAACAGCTATGGGAAGCGACTGCCGAAATAATAACCAAGACAGCTGACAAGATCTTTGGAAGGAGTAAGCAGAAGAGGGCAAAAACATGGTATGACGAGGAATGTCGGAAACAACTGGAAAAAAGACAAACAGTAAGAAAGACTTGGATACAACTGGAAACAGACCAAAGTAAAAAGGAATATAACGACTGTCGAAAAGAAACAAGAAAAATAATACTCACAAAGAAAAGAAACTACGAACAACAAAAATATGAAACTATGGAGAGAGACCGGCCCAAACCAGGCTCCAGAGAATTCTACAAAGCAATTTCCTCTGAGAAAAGAGGGCATAGAGCCAATTCCATCCACACACTGAGAGACAACCAAGGCCGTATGATAATCGACGGTAAAGAAATAACTGAAGAATGGAAAAAGTATTTTAGAGACCTTCTAAACATCATACAGGAAGAACAGCACAAAGAAGAGATCTATATCACAGCGGACATGCCCGTCAAAAATCCTTCCTTTGAAGAAACCCAAAAGGCCTTAAATAAGCTGAAAAATCACAAAGCGCCGGGTACGGACGAGATACCAGCAGAACTTCTGAAATATGGGGGAGACGCACTACATCGCCAAATCCACCAGCTAATAACGCACATATGGTTAGAAGAAAGGATATCAACACGATGGAAGGAAAACATAATAGTGCCCATCCACAAAAAAGGGGACAAAACAAAATGCGCGAATTATAGAGGAATCTCACTCCTAAACACGGCATATAAAACCCTCTCAAACATCATTCTTAGTAGACTAATCCCTTATGCTGAAAATGTCCTAGGCGATATCAAGCCGGGTTTAGGGCAAACAGATCAACAATAGATCAACTATTCACGCTGAGACAACTTCTAGAAAAGGGATGGGAGTATAACAAACCCATACACAATCTTTTCATAGACTTTCGACAGGCATATGATAGCGTAGAAAGAAGCCAAGTATGGAATGCCATGGCGGAGTTCTCAATACCAAAGAAACTCATTCGGATGACCAAAGTCTGTATGGAGAGTGGAATATCTAAAGTACGTGTAAATAATAAACTGTCTGGCAGCTTTGAAATCAACAGTGGACTAAAACAGGGTGATGCGTTATCTCCACTACTATTCAACCTTGTATTAGAGAAAGCCATGAGGTCGGCCGAAATAAAAACAGAATTGCTATCGGGTCAAGGTCCCAAAGTGTTACTCGCATATGCAGATGACATAGATCTCGTTGGAGACTCCATTCTATCCACGAAAGACATTTTCAACAAGGTGGAAGGAGCAACAAGTGAAGTAGGGCTGAAGATTAATGAAGAGAAAACGAAATATATGTGTATAAATAGAACGACACGAAGAGACAGAATAGGACAAAATATGACGATCAACACCTTTAATTTCGAAAGAGTACAACGTTTTAAGTATCTGGGGGCCGTAATCACAGCGGACAACGATGTTACCGAAGAAATAAAAGACAGAATCCAATCTGCAAACCGCTGTCTATTTGCACTGAATAAGCTCATAAAATCAAAAAATCTCACAAGAAAATCAAAGATCAAAATCTATAAATCCATCGTCAGACCTGTAATAACATACGGATGCGAAACGTGGACCATGACCAAAACAAACGAAGAAAAGCTCAGACGCTTTGAACGAAAAATACTTAGAAAAATTTTCGGACCTCACCATGACATCACCACAGACCAGTATAAGATCAGAACCAATATCGAATATAAAGCATAAACTCATAAAGCACTCTACAACGACACCGATATTGTCCAAGAAATTAAATCACAGCGACTAAGATGGGCAGGCCACGTGCACAGACTGCATAACGAAAGACTTGTAAAACTGGTATGGGAGGAGATTCCCACAGCCAAGAGACCGCTCGGACGTCCCAGAATGCGATGGAGAGATAACATCCAAGCAGATCTCCGGAAAATGAACATTCCATTTGACCCTAGGTTGATGGAAGACCGAACAAATTGGAAAAAAGTTGTACAGTCAGCCAAGACCCACCCAGGGTTGTAGCGCTACTTGATGATGATGAAGTTGGTGTTGTTGTGTCAAATGTGACAAATTACATAACCAAGTTAAAAAAATTCAGCTCTGCGACAGACTTTTTTTTTCGTCAAAATTGTATGCCAACACCAACAATCCTTGCCACATTATCCTATTTTTCATCGAGAGTATAAGCTGCACAGAACTGAAAGAATTTTGAATACATATGTCCAAGTTTCCAAGCTATAGTAATTTGAATGTCTTATCTTGTGTGCCGCTTTAAGTTTGAGGGGCGGCCGTCGTCGCCAGATAATATATTTTGCAAAATTCATAAGAGGACTTGTTAGAATGATCCTTTCTCTATATATTTGTAAAATTTTATTCTTCCACATAGTGTGAAACTTATTAAAATAATTTTTTTAACAGATCCAGTCATGTCAATCATGAATTGTAACCAAAACCGAATATGAACATATCAATATATTCAAAAATTGACAAAATATGTAGTAACCCTTGAAGGATTTCAATGAAACTTTTACTGAAAGTAGGTGGCAACATGAAGTACCCGCTGGCTAAATTTGAACGCTCCGCCTCCAATGGAGGCGGTGTGGGGAATTATTTTTGCTTAAGAGGGTTTTTTGCAAATATCTTGTCAACGCCTGAAAATAGAAAATTATGATATACGGATACGGGATCTCCGTATGTAGGACATTGGTGTCTATAAAAAGTATGCTTTGCAAATTTTGTAAAATCTTTCGGTTTAGTCACAGAAGTAAAAAATATAAAATGCAATATTTTTTTCAATTTTTAATGGAGAACCCGATTGGAAGTTTGCGAAAAAAACTTCCGTTAAAACGGTTTGCTTTGGAAAGATGAAAATGTCACAATTTTTAGATGAAAATCTGCTTTATAAAATAGTGTTAAATGCATGTTTGGTAGACTTCGGAGAGTTAGACAAAAATATATATTTGCAAGTTTTCAATAAGTATTTCTTTATTAGAGAAAAATCCTCTGCCAAGGCTATCGGCCACAAAGATACCAACACGTCAATATCAATAGGAAAATGTGTAATCTATATAAGTAGATCTGAAAGAAATTTCAATATATCTGTTGCAGTTTGCAATTTATAGTTATTTGAATTTATTAATATCTGTTATGTCCTAGTTTGAGGGGCGGCGACCGCCGCCAGATAAAATAATTTGCAAAACTAACGGAAGGATATTATAGACTGACTAATTCTCTACAAAAGTGTCAAATTTTATTCTTCCACGTTGTGTGAAACTTACTAAAATATTTTTTTTAACAAATTCAGACATATCAATCACGAATTCCGGTCAAAACCCAAGACGAAAATTTTAAAATAATCAAAAATTGCAAAAAAATGTATTAAGCTTTAAGGATTTCAATGAAACTTTTACTGAATGTGAGTATCCACCTGAAGTATCAGCTGACAAAATTTGAACGCTCCCCATCTAATTGGGACGGCTTGGAAAATTATTTTGTCTTCAGATCTTATTTGCAAATATCTCGTCAACGCCTCAAAATAGAAAATCGTAACCGGGATAACCATATGTAGGATGAAGGTGTCTAAAAAAAATATTCTTTGCAAATTTTGTAACTTTTGGTTTAGTCACAAAAGTAAAAAATATAAAATGCAAAAAAAATTTAAGGAGTAACGAACCCCTTTTCGATTTTCAATTTACGTGGGTTTAATTGAGAATGTGGTTATTAAAAAAAAAAAATTCCTACGCTAAACGGTTCGCTTTGGAAAGATGAAAATGGCAGACTACGTAGAAAAAAATCTGCTTTATCGAATAGTGTAAAAAACATGTTCGCACAGTTCAGAAAGTTGGACAGAAAAAATACTTTAAGAATTTCAACAAAAGTTTCTGAATTTAAAAAAATCAAGTTGCTGTGTCAAGGCTATCTGTCACGAAGATTTTACAATGACAATTTCGATAGATATGCGCTATGTAGAATTGAAATATTTTTGAATACATCTGTTGCAATTTTCAAAATACAGTTATTTGAATGTGTGCCTTCTGTGCTGCGTTGACTTTGAGTGGCGGCGGTACCCGCCGGATGAAATATTTTGTAGAAATAACTGAGGGATATCATAGAATTACTAATTCTCTGCAAATGTGTGCAATATTATTGTTCCACGTGATGTGAAACTTACTAAAATATTTTTTTAAATTAATCCAGACGTCAATAAAGAATTCAATAAAAATAAAATATTTTTCGAAAATGATGTGTTAGATATTGAGGTGTTATACAGATCCATTTTTTCTCTAGAAACGTGTACAATTTTATTGTTCCACATGGTGCAGAACCTATTAAAACATTTTTTTAATGAAACCAGTCATCAATTTAAAAGAGAAACGTGGTCAAAAATTTAGATTTTTCACCCGGGATAAATAAAAAAACGTTTAATACAAAACTAAATACATTTAAAAGTCGGAATAGAAAACAGTTTAAATAACCACAAATATTTTGGCACATAATTGCACTAATATATGTTCCAAAATTATTTTCACTGATTTCAAGAACCAACTTTTCTGTGCGACACTTGCTTGGGGGTCTTTTCTCGGTCAGAATTGTTCGAAAAGTCTGAGTTTGGTCCGAAAACAAATTTTTCAGCAGTAGATTTCAACTGAGTGACGGTTGGGGTGACGTTTGTGTTTGCGTCCCGCCAGTAGCGCCGACCTGTTTTCTTGGTGAATTCTTGGTTCAGAAAATTCGCGAAAAAAAATCGAAAATTCGAATCATCTTGCGACGGCACTTGCAGGTGAAAGTGCGGAAATATGTTACCACTGATTGGTGTTTTTCGTTGCAGCATAAATGTCGTGGTAAGAAAATTCCGATTTCGACGTACCCGAAATTTGAGGAATTTTGGAAAAATCCCGCTCACCGAACCGCAGCCGTCGAAGAAGCGAAATTTACAACCCTTGCAGAATAGAGTTCAAATTTGCGAATTTCCGCGGTAAAAGTTGCTAAAATTGAAAGACGGATGAAATATGACGCGCGAAAAATGGGCGACGATTCCCAGGGCTCTGGAGGGCGCACCGTGAAAGCCAAACGCGCAAACTTGGTTTCAAAATGTTGGCAATTTCCGGCGGAAGGACACCGTTCAAAAATATCGTAAAACTTCGCATGCATCTCCCAGACAGAACACAAAATGCGAATTTCGTTTTTTTTGCAATAACTTTGCCAGTTGCGAACTTTTAATAGCCTATGGCACGATCCAGTCTGTTCTCGATCTGCCACTGTACGGCAAGAAGTTGTGCCATTTGTACTTTTGTAGATCTCGATTGCCGATTGACATCCTACCGGTTTGCTACTATCGGCCTTGGCGACCTTGTGGTTTCTGCGAATCGGCACATCGTACGCAAGATACCGTCGACCTCCATCGAACGGTTTAGAAGAAATTGCAAAATTCCACCCACTTCCGGTTCGGCAGCCGATAACGTCCGGTTTTGCAAAAACATGTACCGCACGGCCATTTTTGCAAAAAATCACACGGCCTCTTCGAAGACCCAGAGAGAAAGTACCTACGAAACGGGACCCGCAGGCATGCGTTCTGTTCAGCGGTCGGCTCGCAATAGAACGTCAAAGGAGATCCTTTTTGCGATATTTTTTTTTTCGGTTTTTCGCACTTTTCTCCAAATTTTCAGCAAAGACTCGAAAATTTGAGGTGACAGTTTTGTGCGGAAAAAATCGGCGCTCCAGATAGCACCATTCGCGTCGCGATCGGTCCAAATTCGGCCGCTTGGCGGCCGAGAAACGGAAATTTCGTTTTCGCGCCGCACCCCCGCCGCAATTTCTCAAAGATTAGTCAATTGTCTGGAGTTTTAGAAACATTTTGCCACTGTCTCCCGGCAAAATTTCTTTCGAAAATCACTCAAAACGCCCGTTTTCATTCTCCAAACCCGATTTGACACATTTTTCCCGCCCCCCTCCCGGAAAGGCGTTCCAAACTATTTTAGTTTATGTAATAATTGTTTATTCATTATTCAATTAAATTGATTCGAATAAGATGAGACTAGACTAGTCTGTTTAAAATTGTTTATGCAGTTTTATTTTTAAACACTTTGAGGCATGGTGGTATGAAAAGTGTCCCACCGTAAAATCTTGCTAAATATCTTAAATATCTTAAGTAACATCTCTAGCGTAAATATCTTGCTAAATTAGATACGTTTCTGTAATACTCCAAGCATTATATGGTATGACAGTGGTGGGCTCATATGCATATAGAGGGTGTGTTTCATATGTTAGAGCCTTCTTTTTCTCATAATTGGACGCAATCTCTCGACAAATGTCTGGTGGAGCAAGACCAGCTAAGCTGTATAACGCATCCAGTGGAGTGGGTTTTAGTCAGACACAGAGCCACATTGACCATTTTGGCGTGGCTAGATCTAAACCATACTGAGCACGCAAATTCTCCAGTCGTGGAACATAGAGCCAGGGAAGAGGTTCTGATGGTGCCAGTGGTCCCCATGTTGTGCCATTTAGCTTCCTTATGATGTTATTGCTATTTCTATGATGTTATTTTTGTTTGGTGTTCAAGCAATGTTTCCTGTAAGTTAGAGAGCGATCGACGGTGACAGCTCCTTGGTATTTTGGATACATATAGTGGTCTAACATGACTGCACACACATTAACCTTTTTATGTCCCACTGCTGGGCAACAGCTCTCTTCTCTGCCACATATTAAACCCAATTAAGCCTAACCTCAGCACTAAGATTTGAATATGGGGGACCTAGCGCTTTAACGTCGAAACCGAACGACAAATTTCCAGAGAAGGTGTTCGGCAGTTGAGATCCCATGGTTGCCTAAGCCGTACTGGGGAATTGAGTGTGATGGAGCCATTAGTTTTTAATTTTTGCTGCTTTAGTTCTGTGTGGGATTCGAACCTACGCTGTCTGACTCAAGAACCAAGTGCTTAGCTATCTGAGCCACCACCACACCTTGACTCAACATGACTCCATCCCAGGTAATTTTGAGAGTTCTGGTTGCTTGCTGGTTTTTAAGGTGAAAAGCACAAGTCTGTGTTTTACTAGAATTTGGTCTCAATTGATTTTCTATGTAGTAGCCTGATAGTTCTATTACTGCTTTGGTCAGCTTCTGCTCAACAGTATCAAAGCAACAGGGCAATAATGGTCATCTGCATAAATGAAAGTATGCGTCCCCTTAGATAATGGTTGATCGTTGGAGTAGATATTGAATAGCGCCGTAGCAAGGACACTACCCTGTGGTAATCCGATCTTCTGTGATCTCCACTGCTTCTTCGCCCTTGAAATTCAACAAAGAATTTCCTATTTTCAAGAAGGTTCCGTATGAAACAGGTTAGTTGGTAATCTTCGGTAGCCTTATATAGTGTCAGGAGAAGCTGTTTCTGATTAAATGTGTCGTAGTCTGCTGTTAGATCAATAAATACAACTCCTGTGATATCTTTCCTTTCAAGCCCATCCAGTACCGTCGCTAGCGTCGGTCAATCGGGCAAATGTACGGGGCCCACGAGCTAGTGGGGCCCCCACAGGGGCTGCAGGGGCCCCCCATTTTGGGACCCTCTCACATTTTGCTGAAATTAAAGCAAAAAAAATCTTTTATATTAATATATTATATTTCTTCTATACATATGTTCCTTTCTTGTATGTATTAAACATTAAAGAATTTATTTGTTTATTCACTTTTTTTATTTACTGGGGGGCGCACCTCAACACGCTGAGCCCATCTTCAATATGCGGTGTTAGTTTCGGCACTAGAGATGTACAACTCTTCTCAGACCTGACCGGCTTGTTGTGGAATAAAAACTGCATCCAACTTCTATTGAGGATGAGTCTTTCAAGAACCTTATAAGAACCTGGCATAAGAGAGATATGGGACGTTAACTTCTGGGATTATCACTTATCCTTGCCTGCTTTACGAATCGCTATAACTTTGGCTTTCCTCCATATCTTTGAAATCTTGCAGAATTGTATGCAGTTAATTAGATATATAGTAGATTTATGAGACATTTTCCAAATAAAAATTACAGATAAACCGATCACGCGGCATCCTTCCTCCTCAGATTCGACAGCATCGGGTGATCTGCCAGATAAAACAACATTATCTGATATTTCCGGGGGACAAGGTCTTTATGCCTGGACAACCGGATGGACAGCGTGTGCGGGATGAACTTCTCCTCGTTAATCTCCTTGAAGTACTCCTGCTCCTCCTCGAACAGCAAGTTGTCTAGCTCCTCCATGATGTACCATTGGTGTTTGTTCTCTATCCATTCCAATTGATTGTGTATAGTGTTGCAGTTCGTTCTGCCGCTGCACCACCAGCTCCTTGTACGCCTTGACGCACAGGCTCCGTCAGATCCTACAGCTTCTTGATCCTGACGAGGTACGGCTGCGGTAGTCCAGGTCCTCCTCGATCTCGCGTTCCTTCATCCTCTCCAGCTCTTCCTCCTCCAGCATGCCCTTGCGCTGGTCCTTGTTCTGCTAACTGTTGAACAGCCCCACGTCCAGCTTCGGATTCAGCAGCTCCAACGTCGATGAACTCGGATATCTGGTCTTCGACGAATCTGACCTTGAGTCTTGAATCTCGTCCTTGCTCTGGTGCTCGAGCATGCTGTAGAGCACATGCTCCGGACGCTTAGCGCCTGCTTGCACGTCAAATCCTTCAGCTTGTTGATACTGACCAGGTACGGCTGCAGGTAGTCCTCCTCGATCTCGAGTTCCTTCATCCTCTCCAGCTCTCCCTTCTCCAGCATGCCCTTGCGCTGGTCCTTGTTCTGCTTCCTGTTGAACTTGCTCCAACGTCGCAGACGGATGAACTCGGATATCTGGTCTTCGACGAATGTGACTTTGAGATTGCACTCGTCCTTGTCCTTGCTCTGGTGCTCGAGCATACTGTAGAGGGTGGAGTTCTTAGGTTCTGCAAATATGATCAGCTCGGATATTTGCATGGGTGTTTGCCTGGGAAGTATCATAATTCAGGCACCGAAGAAGTCTCCAAGCCTCTTGACTATTCCTGCCCATATCACAGTCTGATATTAGTTTCTCCCACTGCGTATGCTTTGCCTGCGAGATTGGGGAGAGAAGAGAACTCGCTGCTTGGGAGGTTCCGTCACTGAAAGGATCTTCTTGATATCGTGTGTAATACTCCTCTGGTAAAATGGTTGTTTCTGAGGTCACACTTCGAAGATGTACCGTCCTACAGCCTCTTGGAATACAGACTCGTGAGCAGAGTTTAACTAGGTCAACAAAATGGTCATAGCTTTCCTATTTAAAAAAATATTTTAATAATAATTGTAGACTCATTATTCAATTCATTCTTCTTCTTCTTCTGTTGGCTTTATAACCCGCGGTGGGTTTTTGCCTCTACAACAATCTTCTTCCATTCTGTCCTTTCACCGGCCTTCTCTCTCCAATCCCTTACTAAGACTTTATTTCTAAGACTTTCCTCCACGTCTTCCATCCATCTTTTGCTTGGCCTGCCTCTTTTCCTTCTTCCTACTGGCCGCCAGTTGTACATTTTCTTTGCTGGTCTGTCGTCATGCGTTTTGTACAGGTGTCCCAGCCATGCTATTCTTTGAGCTTTTACATATCTCACTATGTCCGCTTCGTTTATTAACCAGCTTAGTTCATGGTTCATTCGTATCCTCCAAATTCCATGCTCATTTAGGACCGGTCCGTAGATCTTTCTGAGGATCTTTCTTTCAAAGATGCGTAGCGCGTCCTCCTCTGCGGTGGTTATTGTCCCGGCCTCGCATCCGTACGTTACTACTGGTCTTATAAGTGTTCGGTATATTTGAAGTTTGATTTTGTGACTCAATAACTTGGACTTCATCAGTTTTTGGTATCCGTAGTAGCATCGGTTTCCACTAAGTATTCGCGAGCTTGTTTCTTTAGCTATTACGTTTGTTAAATAGTAATAGCTATTACGTTCAATTCATTATTCACTGTCCGTAATTGTCAATTTTCTGTCCAGTTTTTGTCAATTCACTGCCCCGTTTTTGTTAAATCTTTGTCCAGTTCTTACCAATTCACTGACCCGTTATTGTCAATTCACTGTCCCGTTCTTACGAATCTACTGTCCCGTTTTTGTTAATTCACTGTCCCGTTCTTACTAATACACTGTCCCGTTTTTGTCAATTTATTGTACCGTTTTTGTCAATTCGGCTCCTCGGGAGAGTTTCTGTCTCTCTGAATTCACTGTCCCGATATTACCAATTCACTGTCCAGTTATTGTGAATACACAGTCCAGTTTTTGTAAATTCATTGTCCCGTTGTTATCAATTCACTGTCCAGTTATTGTCAATTCACTCTCCCGTTTTAGTCAATTCTCTGTCCCGTTTTTTTTTTAATTCACAGTCCCGTTTTGGTTAATTCTCTGTCCTGTTCTTACCAATTCACTGTCCCGTTATTATTAATTGACTGTCCCGTTTTTGTTAATTAATTGTCCCGTTCTTTCCCATTCACTGTTCAATTATTGTTACAAACAATATTACACTACAAAACAATAATACACTGTCCCGTTTTTGTCAATTAACTGTCCCGCTATTGTCAATTCACTCTCCTGTTTTTTATTGTCTAAAATACTCTGTCCCGTTTTTGTTAAATCACTGTCCCGTTTTTGTTAATTCTCTGTCAGTAGGGAAAGATGTCATGTTCTAGGCCACTCCTCACTCCTCGCCATCTACCACAACCCCCACCCACCCTGCGTGAGCTTAGATTTCATATACAACTTCAGGAATTATAAGATTCCATGCCAAGGGTTGTGCAGATTCTTGTACAACGGCTGTTCAATTAACCAATGAAGCTTTCTCCATCAATCCCTGAACCATCAATTCTATAGCTGCCCACTCTGTTCTTAAACTGACACAAGCTTGGATGATGTTCTGCTGGACCGGCTTCACTGTTGCTTGGAGGTGTTTCTGTGATAGTAGATCTCCCGCTTTAGCCTTGTTGGGGATTGCTGATTTCATATTTTACAGAAATTATTTGACTGTCTGCGGCTCCAACTTTATCCTCTTGGAGGTGTACGATGAATATACAGTATTTAGACTCCTCTTCTTCCCACCAACATTGTTGCTTTTATAATATTTTCTCATATGTCGCTATCTTCCCATATGAAAGTTGAATTGTGGATATTTTGTACATTTTTTGATTGTCATCACAGACATATGGCTACCAAGATTATCCTTGCTTGCGAAAACCTTTACACATAGATCGCAGAGATACAGTTTTAATTGTTGATATAACGATGAATTTAGAGCTCAGGCTTAAATATCAATCGCGTTGCGAATGTATAATGATAAAATTAATAGTTGAAACAGGAAAATGCTGACTCGGCGGTTCTTATCAACTATTTCACAATTCATACATTCCATTCTCGCGCCCGTTTAAAAGTTCAAATTCAAAACACTAAAATGATTATACTGCGTTTGTTATTGCTGTAGTTATACAATAGTTATAGTTGGACAATAGTATTATTGCAACGGGTGCAATTTTGCCGCGGCCCTATCTAGACGCGCGTTTCATAAACATTTTCTATCGTAGAAGTTGTAATAAAAATTATTGGATGTTATTTCCTTGACATACATTTCAAATCTGGAAGAATGGATGAAATCATACATTTAAAATCATTGATCGCAGGGATACAGTTTAATTGTTGATGGACGATGAATTTAGAGCTCAGGTTGAAATATCAATCGCGTTCCGAATAGCTATAAAATAGTTATCAATGCTAAACATCCGACCGCGCACGAGGCGTTTGTTAGTAAATTTATTGCAAACAAAACGCCCGAAGAACATCTGAATGTATACAAGTTGAAATACGAAAATGCTGACTCGGCGGTTCTTATCAACTATTTCACAATTCACACATTCCATTCTCGCGCGCGTTTACAAGTTTAAGTTCAAACACAAAATTAGTTTGAAGCTTGAGAACCCTCAAAATGAGTAAATTTGTGCGTGTTTTACATAAGATGCTAATGCTGATTTTCATAAATCACTGTCAAAGTCACACATTTCCATAAGATTACATATAAATTGAGACGCAAGGTCAACTGTAGTTATTTATTCGTTAATAAACAAAACAACATCGAGATAATTAGTTTTGCAATGTCCGCCGAGGCGGATGACGTCATCTACTGAGAGGGTGGCCGCCGTGTGGAATTTCTCCTAGGGTGCATGTTAGAGCCGTTCTAACACCAGATTTCATTTTTTTCATCAACCCCCCAATTTTGCTCGCTATTACCACTACTTGTTATTTTTGTGGCATAAAAATGGCATAATTCCAGTTGATGTCAATTGGGTTCTCTCCGACCCAGCAACCTTCCAGGTAGGATGAAAAATAAAAAAATGTGAATTTAGACCCCTATGTAAATCCTTATGGGATTTTGAGCTCGAACTCTCCTAGCCTATCTATTTCTGTCCCGTTTTTACCAATTCACTGTCCCGTTATTATTAATTCTCTGTCCCGTCGCTATTACCACGTCGCTATTACCACTACTTGTTATTTTTGTGGCATAAAAATGGCATAATTCCAGTTGATGTCAACTGGGTTCTCTCCGACCCAGCAACCTTCCAGGTAGGATGAAAAATAAAAAAATGTGAATTTAGACCCCTATGTAAATCCTTATGGGATTTTGAGCTCGAACTCTCCTAGCCTATCTATTTCTGTCCCGTTTTTACCAATTCACTGTCCCGTTATTATTAATTCTCTGTCCCGTTTTTGTTAATTGACTGTCACGTTCTTTCCAATTCACTGTCCCATTATTATTAATACTCTGTCCCGTTTTTGTCAATTCACTCTCTCGCTCTTATCAATTTACTGTAGTTATTGTTATTAACGGGGAAAAGGAAAATGGGAAGACCAACAAAAAAATGGGACAAATATGTCGAAAACATTACGGAAAGAAGAGGAAAATCTTATGGAAAATCTTTATGAAAATTAGCATTACTTCTTATGTAAAACACGCACAAATTTACTCATTTTGAGGGCTCTCAAACGCCCAAATGAAGGAAAACACGAGGAATAAAAAGAGCTGGACCAAATTAATAAAAGAAAACACATGAAATATACCAACAACAGCATTCTGAAAGGGTAGAAGCAGTTCAATAATAATAATAATTGTTAATACACTGTCCCGATTTTGTCAATTCACTATCCCATTATTGTCAATTCACTCTCCCGTTTTAGTCAATTCTCTATCCCGTTTTTGTTAATTCACTGTCCTGTTGTTGTTAATTCACTGTCCCGTTTTTGGGTCTGTTTATTTATAAAAACTAAATTTTTTTGTAATTGGCCATTACTTACTTGGGCCTGCCTATCGATTTTTGCGAGCTCGCATTCCACGCGAGACCGTCGCCGTAGAAACCCGAAAGTTTAGGGGAGCAAAAAACCACGCGCGTGCTACCCCTTGTCGCCGAGTCCCTTAGGAAATCCAACAACAACGCTCGGAAATATCAATTATTGTCTATGGAACAGACAGCAAAACGTCCTGGACGCGACACCAACAGTCCAATTATTCTCCGGCGGAATCTCGCCGGCGTTGTCTCACATAATAGGGGCCGGATTGACCCCAAACGAGATTCGCTTTGGTATTATGCAGGTGGCAACGACAGCGGACGAGCGTGTGTGCTTATTAACGCTCTGCAACTAAAAGCCGTCGTCACACACACGGTCACAATGTAATTAGTCCTGGACTCACTTGGTCTCGTCCATTCTTCTACAAACCCCACGACCCCAAAACTGACTCATATCTATTATATTTTAAATAATATATGAAGCTCTGACTGGACTAGACAGACAAGACTAGACGGACAAGACTAGAAGGACAAGACTAGACAGACAAGACTAGACAGACAAGACTAGACAACAAGACTAGACAGACAAGACTAGACAGACAAGACTAGACAGACAAGACTAGACAGACAAGACTAGACAGACAAGACTAGACAGACAAGACTAGACAGACAAGACTAGACAGACAAGACTAGACAGACAAGACTAGACAGACAAGACTAGACAGACAAGACTAGACAGACAAGACTAGACAGACAAGACTAGACAGACAAGACTAGACAGACAAGACTAGACAGACAAGACTAGACAGACAAGACTAGACAGACAAGACTAGACAGACAAGACTAGACAGACAAGACTAGACAGACAAGACTAGACAGACAAGACTAGACAGACAAGACTAGACAGACAAGACTAGACAGACAAGACTAGACAGACAAGACTAGACAGACAAGACTAGACAGACAAGACTAGACAGACAAGACTAGACAGACAAGACTAGACAGACAAGACTAGACAGACAAGACTAGACAGACAAGACTAGACAGACAAGACTAGACAGACAAGACTAGACAGACAAGACTAGACAGACAAGACTAGACAGACAAGACTAGACAGACAAGACTAGACACACAAGACTAGACAGACAAGACTAGACAGACAAGACTAGACAGACAAGACTAGACAGACAAGACTAGACAGACAAGACTAGACAGACAAGACTAGACAGACAAGACTAGACAGACAAGACTAGACAGGCAAGACTAGACAGACAAGACTAGACAGACAAGACTAGACAGACAAGAGTAGACAGACAAGACTAGACAGACAAGACTAGACAGACAAGACTAGACAGACAAGACTAGACAGACAAGACTAGACAGACAAGACTAGACAGACAAGACTAGACAGACAAGACTAGACAGACAAGACTAGACAGACAAGACTAGACAGACAAGACTAGACAGACAAGACTAGACAGACAAGACTAGACAGACAAGACTAGACAGACAAGACTAGACAGACAAGACTAGACAGACAAGACTAGACAGACAAGACTAGACAGACAAGACTAGACAAGACTAGACAGACAAGACTAGACAGACAAGACTAGACAGACAAGACTAGACAGACAAGACTAGACAGACAAGACTAGACAGACAAGACTAGACAGACAAGACTAGACAGACAAGACTAGACAGACAAGACTAGACAGACAAGACTAGACAAGACAAGACTAGACAGACAAGACTAGACAGACAAGACTAGACAGACAAGACTAGACAGACAAGACTAGACAGACAAGACTAGACAGACAAGACTAGACAGACAAGACTAGACAGACAAGACTAGACAGACAAGACTAGACAGACAAGACTAGACAGACAAGACTAGACAGACAAGACTAGACAGACAAGACTAGACAGACAAGACTAGACAGACAAGACTAGACAGACAAGACTAGACAGACAAGACTAGACAGACAAGACTAGACAGACAAGACTAGACAGACAAGACTAGACAGACAAGACTAGACAGACAAGACTAGACAGACAAGACTAGACAGACAAGACTAGACAGACAAGACTAGACAGACAAGACTAGACAGACAAGACTAGACAGACAAGACTAGACAGACAAGACTAGACAGACAAGACTAGACAGACAAGACTAGACAGACAAGACTAGACAGACAAGACTAGACAGACAAGACTAGACAGACAAGACTAGACAGACAAGACTAGACAGACAAGACTAGACAGACAAGACTAGACAGACAAGACTAGACAGACAAGACTAGACAGACAAGACTAGACAGACAAGACTAGACAGACAAGACTAGACAGACAAGACTAGACAGACAAGACTAGACAGACAAGACTAGACAGACAAGACTAGACAGACAAGACTAGACAGACAAGACTAGACAGACAAGACTAGACAGACAAGACTAGACAGACAAGACTAGACAGACAAGACTAGACAGACAAGACTAGACAGACAAGACTAGACAGACAAGACTAGACAGACAAGACTAGACAGACAAGACTAGACAGACAAGACTAGACAGACAAGACTAGACAGACAAGACTAGACAGACAAGACTAGACAGACAAGACTAGACAGACAAGACTAGACAGACAAGACTAGACAGACAAGACTAGACAGACAAGACTAGACAGACAAGACTAGACAGACAAGACTAGACAGACAAGACTAGACAGACAAGACTAGACAGACAAGACTAGACAGACAAGACTAGACAGACAAGACTAGACAGACAAGACTAGACAGACAAGACTAGACAGACAAGACTAGACAGACAAGACTAGACAGACAAGACTAGACAGACAAGACTAGACAGACAAGACTAGACAGACAAGACTAGACAGACAAGACTAGACAGACAAGACTAGACAGACAAGACTAGACAGACAAGACTAGACAGACAAGACTAGACAGACAAGACTAGACAGACAAGACTAGACAGACAAGACTAGACAGACAAGACTAGACAGACAAGACTAGACAGACAAGACTAGACAGACAAGACTAGACAGACAAGACTAGACAGACAAGACTAGACAGACAAGACTAGACAGACAAGACTAGACAGACAAGACTAGACAGACAAGACTAGACAGACAAGACTAGACAGACAAGACTAGACAGACAAGACTAGACAGACAAGACTAGACAGACAAGACTAGACAGACAAGACTAGACAGACAAGACTAGACAGACAAGACTAGACAGACAAGACTAGACAGACAAGACTAGACAGACAAGACTAGACAGACAAGACTAGACAGACAAGACTAGACAGACAAGACTAGACAGACAAGACTAGACAGACAAGACTAGACAGACAAGACTAGACAGACAAGACTAGACAGACAAGACTAGACAGACAAGACTAGACAGACAAGACTAGACAGACAAGACTAGACAGACAAGACTAGACAGACAAGACTAGACAGACAAGACTAGACAGACAAGACTAGACAGACAAGACTAGACAGACAAGACTAGACAGACAAGACTAGACAGCCAAGACTAGACAGACAAGACTAGACAGACAAGACTAGACAGACAAGACTAGACAGTTCTGAACACATATCGCTATAATCTATAATATGCTTTTCTCCCAAGAGTCTGAAGAGTACGTTCCTGTGAATATATGTTCCTGCGTATTCTGGGGTACGATGGTTTCATCCCAGACATATATGTGAACGGTTCAGGGTGAATTTTTCGTTCGGGTGAAAATCGAGAATAGCATATCTGCAACGCACATAATTACTGAAACAATTTCGTGACGGTTAAAATTTTTGTGCTCGATTATTATAGTCGATATTTCGCTTAGTTATCTATATAGATACCTCTAGTTTACCACATTTTGTAGAGCATTCCATTATCTATAATCCTGCAAAGTTTTGCGTATAAATCTTGATTAATAGTCTAGATATAGATAACTTTATCGGACAAGGTTCGGACGAGATAATTGACAGTCGATGTTTCACTTAATTATCTATATAGATAGCTCTAGTATATTTCATTTTATACAGCATTCAATTATCTATAACTACACGAAGTTTCGCGTATCTATCTCTATTACTAGTCTAGATATAGATAACTACGTCTCGAATAAGGTTCGGACGAGTTATTTGCCAGTCGATATTTCGCTTAATTATCTATATAGATACCTCTAGTTTACCACATTTTGTAGAGCATTCCAATATCTATAATCCTGCAAAGTTTCGCGTATAAATCTTAATTAATAGTCTAGATATAGATAACTTTATCGGACAAGGTTCGGACGAGATATTTGACAGTCGATGTTTCACTTAATTATCTATATAGATAGCTCTAGTATATTTCATTTTATACAGCATTCAATTATCTATAACTACACCAAGTTTTGCGTATAAATCTCAATTACTAGTCTATATATACATAACTTTGTCTTGAATAAGGTTCGGACGAGTTATTTGCCAGTCGATATTTGGCTTAGTAATCTATATAGATACCTCTAGTTTACTTCACTTTATAGAGAATTCAATTATCTATAACTCTATCTCAGTTACTAGTCTAGATATAGATAACTTTAACGGACAAGGTTCGGACGAGATATTTGGAAGTCGATGTTTCGCTTAATTATCTATATAGATAGCTCTACTTAACTTCATTTTATTTAGCATTCAATTCAATTCAATAGCATTCAATTATCTATAACTACACGAAGTTGCGCGTATCTATCTCAGTTACTAGTCTAGATATAGATAACTTTGTCTCGAATAAGGTTCGGACGAGTTATTTGCCAGTCGATATTTGGCTTAGTTATCTATATAGATACCTCTAGTTTACTTCATTTTGTAGAGCATTTCATTATCTATAATCCAGAAAAGTTTCGCGTATCCATCTTAATTAATAGTCTATATATAGATAACTTTATCGGACAAGGTTCGGACGAGATATTTGACAGTCGATGTTTCGCTTAATTATCTATATAGATACCTCTAGTTTAATTCATTTTATAGAGCATTCAATTATCTATAAGTACACCAAGTTTCGCGTATCTATCTCAATTACTAGTCTAGATATAGATAACTTTGTCTCGAATAAGGTTCGAACGAGTTATTTGCCCGTCGATATTTGGCTTAGTTATCTATATAGATACCTCTAGTTTACTTTATTTTGTAGAGCATTCCATTATCTATAATCCAGCAAAAAATCGCGTATCTACCTCAATTACTAGTCTAGATATAGATAACTTTATCGGACAAGGTTCGGGTAGAATTTCTTGTACAAGGGTGCGAGCACAAAGTCAGGAATAGCATATCTTGAGAACGTATAATAATTGCCAGAATTTCTCGCCGGTTAATAAAGTTCTGGGTGTATTTTCGTACAAGGGTGCGAGCACAAAAATGGCGAATGGCATATTACAAGAGCACATACTTATTGCAACTATATCGAATCAGCTTAAACTTTAATGTTCGATTATTATAGAATTCATCCCTTATGACTCATACGGTTCGGGTTGAATTTATCGTACAAGGGTGCTAGCACAAAAATCGCGAATAGGATATCTCGAGAGCACACAATTATTACGAGTTGTAGCGATATCGCGAAATAGATTTCACTTCTTATGGCTAATACATTTTGGGCTGAATTTTCGTGCAAGAGTTCGAGCACAAAAATGGCGCTTCGGTTAATATTTTTGTACTTCGTCGTTAAAGATTTCACCTTTTGTGGCTCATTCGGTTGGCGGTGAATTTTTCGCACAAAGGGTTAAGTTAGCGAATTCGCTCCGGGATACTTGAAAAGCACATAAAGAGCACATGATCGTAGTGCTAATTTGGTATCGCTATCCCATTTTTCAGATGGGTGGGTGCTAGCTTGAAATTAAGTTACCACCACCACTAGTCTAATTTGATTTATTCATTGAACGCTTCGAGCACAAAAATCGCGATTGCGGCACATAATTAGCACATAAAGAGCATATAATTCTGGTCTAATCAAATTAGAAGAAGAAGTGGTGCCATACACTTAAAAAAAACGGCAAAGTGCGAGTTGTGACTCGCGCACCGAGGGTTCTGTACAAACTTGTAAGTAAGGTATCTTTTTTGTGGAGGACGTAGCAAGCACATTCAGTTAACTTGACAAGTGGCCCTCCTGAAATCACGACCATCTTAGTACCGCTGCAAGCAAAACCTCAAGATGTCGCTGTCGTACGATGGAATTCTACCCTATATTTTATTACCATACATCCCCCATTCACTATGAGTGTTTAGGGGTTCTGGAACTTCACTATTTGCTTTTACTGCTCAATTTTGCCTGTATATAACCTATATACCTATAACCTATATACCCTGTATAAAGGTATACAGGGTATTTTTTTCTAATATCGCTAATATTTTTAAACTTATAAAAAGAAAACTTTATTTTAGTATTACACTTATTCACTAACTTATATTAAGATCTTAATATTTCTAGATCTAATATAAACTAATATATTAACTATTTCTAGATCTATTTCGATACTCTTAATATTCAATTGTTCAATTGACTGTCGGTTATAAACAAGCAAAATTTAGACATAATATATACCCTGTATATATTATGTATATAGAGCGTACATGATGAAATGCATAACGAATATAAACAAAGAAAATTCAGAATAAACAGCTTGGTGCCAACACATACTTTTTAACCTTCGGACCTAACCGAGTAGGACCTAACTGTATGCAACCCATATGCTTCCGGAGCCTGACAATACCACTACGACAACATTAGTGTATTTTCATAAGTTTGTAATAGTAAATTCGCTACATATTTCGGTTTTAAGATTTTTTCCTTTACAGGTGCTGTAACACACCGCTTCTTGCAAAATTTCATGATTCTAGGTCAACGGGAAGTACCCTATAGGTTTTGATTCCCTTGTGAAATCGCAAAATATGCGACATATCTGACCGACAAACGGTCATATCTTTTGATCGCGTTGACTTACAAGTTTGATTTTTTGACAGCTGAAAGAGACCGCAGGCCCGAGTATTTGATACAAATTTCAACTTGTTACCTCTACGCGTTCCTGAGAAAAATGGTCTTGACAGACAGACAGACAGACAGACGGACAACGAAGTGATCCTATAAGGGTTCCGTTTTCGGTACGGAACCCTAATAAACCCAAGACTTGACAGACAAGACTAGACAGACAAGATTAGACAGACAAGACTAGACAGACCAGACTAGACCGATAAGACTAGACAGATAAGACTCGATAGACAAGCTAGGTACGGCTAGACACACAAGAATCTGCATTAACTTCATAAATAAAACAAGCATTTTTAAGTGTCTCTTGTAATGCAAGAAATGTTCTCAAACTTAATTTTCTTGCGGCAAACGGTGCAGCATTTGCATAAAAAGGACATTAATTCGAAAAGTTTATAATAACCGTCTCGCCTGGAAAGAAACGGGTACGGGTGAAAAAAGGCAACGACAGTGCAACAACTACACGTAAGGATATAGTGGGAGGACAATAAAAGAAAATTAAAGTTTTACAGAAAAAGTCCTTCCATGAATACCAAGAAAACAAGATTAGACAGACAAGACTAAACAGGCAAGACTAGAGAGACAAAACTACACAGACAAGACTCGACAGACAAAACTAGACAGACAAAACTAGACAGACAAAACTAAACAGACAAGACTAGACAGACAAGACTAGACAGACAAGACTAGACAGACAAGACTAGACAGACAAGACTAGACAGACAAGACTAGACAGACAAGACTAGACAGACAAGACTAGACAGACAAGACTAGACAGACAAGACTAGACAGACAAGACTAGACAGACAAGACTAGACAGACAAGACTAGACAGACAAGACTAGACAGACAAGACTAGACAGACAAGACTAGACAGACAAGACTAGACAGACAAGACTAGACAGACAAGACTAGACAGACAAGACTAGACAGACAAGACTAGACAGACAAGACTAGACAGACAAGACTAGACAGACAAGACTAGACAGACAAGACCAGACAGACAAGACTAGACAGACAAGACTAGACAGACAAGACTAGACAGACAAGACTAGACAGACAAGACTAGACAGACAAGACTAGGCAGACAAGACTAGACAAACAACACTATACAAACAAGCCTAGACAGAAGAGACTAGACGGACAAGACTATACAGAGAAGACTGGACATACTAGACTAGACAGACAAGACTAAACAGACAAGACTAGACAGACAAGACTAGATAGATAAGACTAGACAATACAGCCAAGACCGACAATACAGACTAGACAGATTAGACAAGACATACCAAACTAGACATACAAGCCTAGACAGACAAGACAGATAAGACTAGACAGATAAGACAAGACAAACTAGATTTGTTGTTCAGTCCTCTCTAAAGAATACATTTCATTTCAAATATTTCTGTCGTTTTTGCTTTGAGTTAAAGGCGAAGGAAAGAAACGTAACAGCAAGATCTGTGTCAAACTAAAACTGTCGACTTTGTTTGACCGCTGTGTAACTGGTGCTCCAAATATACGGGCATTGTTGCTTTGTGTACGGCGTTGATTACTTCCAACGCCACAATTAATGCAACGTTTCTTTCCGTTTCTTTCCGCCGCTCGCGTCCCTTTGAGCTCTAATTGTCGAACGCTGGCAAAAAGCCCGCAATGGAATCTTTAATTTCGACGCGGGTGCGTTTACAGCCGCAATTATCGCGCGTCGGAGATGTATCCTAGCAGAACTCAATGCGGAAAAACGGAAATTTACATGCGAATGTTCGACACAAACCCCTTTTCGTGTTAGACAGTGTATGAGCATATGCCAACATTCTGCACAAATCCGCTTAGCGATGCACACAGACTTTCGCGGTTTATGTACAGACAAACACAAACTCTCTTAATCTACAGCTATTACAGCACAGAAACTTGCTACTAAATATTTCGTGATTAAGTAATTGCTACACAATGCTTGATATTATTACAAAAACATTTCCTACTAATCTATTAGACTTGCATGAATAGACGTGTAAGTATGGATTACCACGTAGTAACAGTCGCAACCATCCTATTCTCTTAGACTTGATTTGACTGATAACACTAGACAGATAAGGATAAGTCTAGACAAAACAAGACTAATACGGAATGTAGTAGAGAGATTAGATTATACAGATAAAATTGGATATATACGACTGGATAATTCAATATTTCGTTTCACGTTTTGTCGGTTGGTTTGGCATTCCGGAGTTATTTTTATGCTGGTTTCGTGTACACGAGAACCATCCATGAATATCGGGACCGTAAATAAGTGAATATTGAAGTTCGGGCATCATCCCGAATAAATGTCAGGACCGCATATTGAATGCGTACGTGATGGGGAAAAATCTTGCCTATTTATTCAACCGAAATGCCAACATAAATTCAACATGCTTTTTATATAACATATATTAGACTACATGGATAATCTTGATATACAAGAATCACAAATCTCAAAAGATCTGATTAGGTCAGAAACTAGAGATTAGACTGAAGAGACTACGTCTACTAGACTGAACAGACAAGGCAAGACGAGAATAGAGAGATAACACAAAATAGGCCAGTCTAGACAGAAAAGTCTAGACAGACAAGACTAAGCTGACTAGTCTTGTTTGTCAAGTCTTGTCTGTCTAGTGTGGTCTGACATGTCATGTAAGTCTAGTATGGTCTGTCTAATATAGTGTTGTCTACTATCTTAGTCTATCTCTGTATAAACTTGTCCATCTAGTTCTAAATGTCAAAACTGCATATCTAGTTCTATCTTGAGTATGTAGAAGACTAGATTATCTAGTATAGTCTTGTTTTTAAAGTTTGTTTTTAGTTTTAGGGTTGTTTTTAGTGAATTTTTAGAATCAATTTGGATCGAGTCTCTGTTGTCGGAGTTTGTTAAAAGTTTTGATGTAGGTGACCCAGATGAGGTCGGGCAATAATGGGACTCGATTCGGCCATTTGAATGCGAAGAATGGGAAATTACGTAACGCGCGCTCGAGGTCGCGCCGGAAAACTTGATGGATGACTTCAAATTTTCTTTCGACTTTCTTCCGGCGCTCCCCCATTTTCCACCGGCTTCTTTGCCCCTCCTTTGTATCCAACAAATTACCAGAAAATGGAAAATATTAATAAAAAAGCCAAAAATAAACTAAATAATATTCGACTTGTCTTGTCTGTTTAGTCTTGTCTGTCAAGTCTTGTCTGTCTAATCTTGTCTGTCTAGTCTTGTCTGTCTAGTCTTGTCTGTCTAGTCTTGTATGTCTAGGCTTGTCGGTCTAGTCTTGTCTGTCTAGTCTTGTCTGTCTAGTCTTGTATGTCTAGTCTTGACTGTCTAGTCTTGTCTGTCTAGTCTTGTCTGTCTAGTCTTGTCTGTCTAGTCTTGTCTGTCTAGTCTCGTCTGTCTAGTCTCGTCTGCCTAGTCTTGTCTGTCTAGTCGTGTCTGTCTAGTCGTGTCTGTCTAGTCTTCTCTGTCTAGTCTGTCTAGTCTTGTCTGTCTAGTCTTGTCTGTCTAGTCTTGTCTGTCTAGTCTTGTCTGTCTAGTCTTGTCTGTCTAGTCTTGTCTGTCTAGTCTTGTCTGTCTAGTCTTGTCTGTCTAGTCTTGTCTGTCTAGTCTTGTCTGTCTAGTCTTGTCTGTCTAGTCTTGTCTGTCTAGTCTTGTCGGTCTAGTCTTGTCTGTCTAGTCTTGTCGGTCTAGTCTTGTCTGTCTAGTCTTGTCTGTCTAGTCTTGTCTGTCTAGTCTCGTCTGTCTAGTCTCGTCTGTCTAGTCTTGTCTGTCTAGTAGTGTCTGTCTAGTCGTGTCTGTCTAGTCTTCTCTGTCTAGTCTTGTCAGTCTAGTCTTGTCTGTCTAGTCTTGTCTGTCTAGTCTTGTCTGTCTAGTCTTGTCTGTCTAGTCTTGTCTGTCTAGTCTTGTCTGTCTAGTCTTGTCTGTCTAGTCTTGTCTGTCTAGTCTTGTCTGTCTAGTCTTGTCTGTCTAGTCTTGTCTGTCTAGTCTTGTCTGTCTAGTCTTGTCTGTCTAGTCTTGTCTGTCTAGTCTTGTCTGTCTAGTCTTGTCTGTCTAGTCTTGTCTGTCTAGTCTTGTCTGTCTAGTCTTGTCTGTCTAGTCTTGTCTGTCTAGTCTTGTCTGTCTAGTCTTGTCTGTCTAGTCTTGTCTGTCTAGTCTTGTCTGTCTAGTCTTGTCTGTCTAGTCTTGTCTGTCTAGTCTTGTCTGTCTAGTCTTGTCTGTCTAGTCTTGTCTGTCTAGTCTTGTCTGTCTAGTCTTGTCTGTCTAGTCTTGTCTGTCTAGTCTTGTCTGTCTAGTCTTGTCTGTCTAGTCTTGTCTGTCTAGTCTTGTCTGTCTAGTCTTGTCTGTCTAGTCTTGTCTGTCTAGTCTTGTCTGTCTAGTCTTGTCTGTCTAGTCTTGTCTGTCTAGTCTTGTCTGTCTAGTCTTGTCTGTCTAGTCTTGTCTGTCTAGTCTTGTCTGTCTAGTCTTGTCTGTCTAGTCTTGTCTGTCTAGTCTTGTCTGTCTAGTCTTGTCTGTCTAGTCTTGTCTGTCTAGTCTTTTCTGTCTAGTCTTGTCTGTCTAGTCTTGTCCGTCTAGTCTTGTCTGTCTAGTCTTGTATGTCTAATCTTGTCTGTATAGTCTCGTCTGGCTAATCTTGTATGTCTAGTCATGTGTGTCTAGTTTGAACGAACAAATTGAAATTAAAATATTTGGGTTCCTTGCCCGGCGCATCCACCATTTATAGAAATAGAGTATTTTTGATTCTAATAACTTACATATAGAAGATTTGGAATCCGTGTATAGATTCCCGGTTGATTCTAGTCTTCTAGTACTTATTAGACATACCTGCAACAAAACAAAAACAATAATTAGTTTTCTAAATATACAAACGCGCAGTGCTCGGTAATCCCAAAAACCTGGCCAAAATATGAAGGAGTTGTTTAAATACCGTTATTTTTGGTCTCCTCACGTTTTTGAGGTCGCTGATCACGAAACGGAATTCAAAATTTTGCTAAAGCGGATAATTTTTCGAAAAATGCATTCAATTTTATAAAAAATAGTGAAAATATTACTATAGTATAGTGAAAATATTACTATGTGAATTTTCATATTATAAGACAAGAATTAAGGAAACTACGTTCTTTAATTCACAAATTGACTAATATCATAAACAAAATATAATTATTAGTACGGTGTGGCTCCTGCATTTTACTGCTACAAGAGGCCCCGAGGTACCAGAAGATTACATAACCTGATCAAAGTTTGCATTATTTTCATTTATCAGGTTATGTAATCTTCTGGGACCTATTGGCCTCTCTTAGCAGTAAAATGCAGGAGCCACACAGTACTAATAATTATATTTTATTTATGTTATTATTCAATTTGTGAATTAAAGAACGTAGCATTAAATTTTGTTGATACTCGGGAGTTAGAGGTTTTAAAAGTCGCCGATCACGAAACTGAATTCGAAATTTCAAAATGGCGGAAGCAATATGGCGGATAATTTTTCGAAGAAAGTATTTAATTTTGGTAAAACTGCGGATTTGGCGTTTTTTGTCGTTGCTGATTTCAAAACAGAAATCAATATTTTAAGTCGCCGATCACGAAACTGAATTCGAAATTTAAAAATTAAAAATGGCGGGTGCAATATGGCGGATAATTTTTGGAAAAAAGTATTTAATTTTGGTAAAACCCCGGATTTTGGCGCCTTTTGGCGTCGCTGATTTCAAAACAGAATTCAATATTTTAAATTGAAGAATGGTTACAAGACCATTACTAAAATGACCAGCAATTTTTCGAAAAAAGCATTCTCGGGATTTAGGGGTTTTTGAGGTCGCTAATTACGAAACTGAAGTTGAAATTGAAAAAATCGCGGCGCTAGTATTGAATTGAATTGAATACGTAGGTTAATAAGAATTTTAACGTTGATTTTCTCGTTTAATACCGATTTCACAAATATAAAAATCCTTTCTTGTGAAGAAATTTCTTCGGAATTATCCACAGGTTCTGCAGAAAATGGAAGAATAACATTAATAGGAGAGATATATTGACCAATTTCCTATAAGCAATATTTCAGATGTAAAAATTACGAAAAGCTGCAGAAAGTACATAATCGCATAATATAATATATTAATATATTATCATAATATTATCATAATATATTAAGGGACGAGTTCAGTAAGCGTGATTTAACAGCACGCGTGCAAGTTTTAAAAACGACGAGGGTAGCGAGGAGTTTTCTAATGAACAAGTGTTGAAAAACGCCTTACGAACAAGTTTCTTATAGTATTTTTTCTATTTTGCGCCAATTTATGCCATTTCTAAATAAAAAAATCGCCGATATACATTAAGAAAATTGTATCGCGCTCGGCGAGCCATAACCGCACGCATATGAGTGTTGTTATGAGTCCATTACAGACGCAAAATAGAAAAAATATATATCCGATTCTACACGCGTGTGAACTTTGTGTTAGGCAATGAGGACTCGACGCGTGGGGCGCTACCGATCTCTTCTTCTTCTTCTTCATCCTAGTTCCATCCACTCCTGCATGTAGACCTCTCCAAGTTCTTTCCATGTCTGTTTGTCCTGTGCAGTTCTTATCTAAGCTTTTCCCGCGGTTTGGGCGATGTAGTCTCTCCAACGTTTTTGAGGTCTTCCTGTAGATCCCTTACTTTCTCTGGGTCGCCATTTTATTATTTTGTTGGTGCATCTGGATCTTGTCGCACCATGCGGGGTTGCTAGTCCCCCATCGGGCGCCTCCCCAGATGGCGGATAGCGGAATGCAGATATGGTGGGTACGGGGAAATAAAATACCCGGTGCGGACCAAAACTAGCACCTGGTGGAGGGCAGCAGCGATTATCAGTACCAAGATGAATCTTAAAGAAAATGATCCTGGACTGGTTCATAAGTTAGATTACCACAAGCAAGACTGGAGCAGTTTGAAATGGTTATGGTTCTGCGAAACTCGCCAACCCACCTGTCTAGCATGGACTTTAAAAGCCTACCTTCTAATGAAAACATGACAAATTCTAAAAATAGTACCCCACGCGAGCAGAGCTACCAACGCTGAGGATCATAATATATAATTGGTACACCAATCATGCTAACGGTCATAATACATATTAACCCTTTCACCGCCATTCCGGGACATGTGACCCGGGTCCCTGAATTTATACACCGCCGTTCCGGGCAATGTAGCCCGGGGTGTCTTTTTTACCAGCGCCATCTAGTATTGCGCCGGATTACTAAACGAGTAACGAGCCGTCACTGAACCTAAAGGGGGTCGCGATTTTTTAATTTTTTTTTTAAATACTTAAATATTAGGCAACGATTGGAAATCCCCCACAAACGATTTGCAAAAAAAAACGGGTGTTTTTTTTAAATAACTTCACCGATTTGCCGTCTCCGGGGGCTGCTGGGCGATTTTTTCCAGGTTTTTCACTTTTTCACACTCCTTCAACTCGGACAGTTTTCGAAGCACGGACGTGGTTCCGGCGCCGGTGCGTCCGGAACATCGCCGTCCATCCGACTGATAACCTCACCCCGGCATTTTTGCTTAAAATTTTTGGGACGTGCTAAAAACTCACATTTTCTTGGAAAAAATATCGTCATTCTTGGACGCCTAAATGACGCGATCCGGAAACGATATTTGAAAATCGCCGAGCGTGGGGTCGTTCGTCTATTCTTTGGCTACAAGAATCTGATGCACCACCGCCGCCGTGAAATCGACCGAGAAATCGATCAATTCTGAGACGACTGACAAGTGGCGTTTCCGGAATTTCACCTGGGGGACCGCACCACGTGGGTTTTTGAAACGGTCAAATTCGGCTTTTTATGCAGTCAGGGGCAGCAAATCTTCGCTGTTTTAACAGCGCGTCTTCGATCCTTTAACAGCGAATGTCCGTTCACACGTTGCGCATCCTCAGGTATCGTCGTCCGTCTTGCCGCACCCCTCCAGAGGGTCAAAATTCCCCCGAAAATCGAGGTTTTTGCAGAAACGGCGGCGCAAAATGGGATTGTACATTTTTCTGGTGTAGAACCGAGAGCCCCGTCGAGCGGTGCCATTTTCGAAACTCAACTCCCTCAGGTTCGGACGCACCAGACCGAAACCAAAACCCACGAATTTTTTAACTTCGAGGTACATTTTGCGTCGGATCTCGAAAATTCTTCCCGGACGCTTCAGCTGCCACGTTTTTAGAGCCGTCGCACGCCATCCTGCACCGTACCGTTCGCCTGGTGCAAGAGAAAATGCAACTTATTTTGCTAATTTTGCAATCACTTCCAGGGACGCCCTACACGTATTTAAAGGGCTCCAGGTCGCCGGTCAGATTCGTTCTCTTTAGAACGCTTATCTGCAGCTATTCCCGCAATTTGCAAAAAGCGAAAAAAACCAGATGCGTTTTGCGGTGGTATCTAGAACGTACGAAACAACTGACGGATTGGTACGGGACCAGCGCCTATCGATCGGGCATAGAACCTGTTAGTTTGTTTGTGAGTTTAATCCCGATTGCGTTGAGGATGGCGTCGCAACGCCATAAAAACGACGTCATATTTTTCATATTTTTGACGTCCAGGAAAACTCCGGCAGAATCGCTCCGGCAGAATTCGCCAGCTCTGCGTGAACGGTTTCCCGCGATTCCCGCAGAAAATTGAATGCTTTATCTTTTAGTGCAAGCGTCATTGCGCTGCGTCGTTTGAAACCGTCGCGACGCCAGCCGAAACTCGCCGTATTGCAGGAATCAAATGACGAAAGTAAACGTCCATATTTTTGGAGCCCCCGGTGAATGTTCTGGATTTTTCAGTACCAAGGAGAGTCCCAAGGAGACTACTTTGAGGGTGATTAGGTTTCCAACGCTCCAGGTATACCAGTTTTTTTCGGCTAAAGGTCGGATACTTTTCTAACAGGCCACGTATATGACTACTACTAACCAATACCAATAGTTACTGAGACTACCCTTGCCATATAAAAGCCAAGTAATAGGATTTATAGATGATACCTCTATTTTTCTAGTGGTAACATTACTGCAAGATGTGACAGAACATAAGAAAGATGCTATTATGATCGCTATGAACTGGCTGGATAGTGCAGGATAGGAACTAGCGGAAGAGAAAGCTGTTTGATTAAGCTTTTAATGATCATATTTGTGGATAATAACGCCACATTGGCGTTGTTTTCTGAACTGTTAACGGTTAATTTGAGCATTACCTTTTAATGCAATATCTAGCCGTTCTTTAATCTCAGCCAGGTGAGATTGAATTCCAGAAGTAGAAGAAGATGAAATAAGATACACAAGAACATCGCAGTTGTCTATTTTCAACACATACGACTTGCAGAAAAGGTCAAGAAGACCCAAAGAATGCGCAATAACAAACGGCACAACGTTTGTTATTGCGCATTCTTTGGGTCTTCCCGCGAACCCCACTTATAACTGATAATCTGCTCAGAGAAAAACTTGAATGTCCATTTGAGGCACCAGGATGTTGCGGTTTTGAAATCCCAAGTTGACCGGCACGTGGGGGCCGCCGAGATGCGCATATTGGTACCGGCGCCACGTCGCTGCAACAACCGCGAAGTCGCCCGCCACAGTTCAAAACGTATAGGTTTTTCTTCGCTAAAAGGTGCGGTCAGCCTGACCGCTGCAGTTTCGCCTTTTCTGGCTTTGCAGCAATGCAATCGGCGTCGCGGCGTTATGGAGGAGCAAAGGTTAAAGGAGCTCACAGACCGGCGCGGAAGTTTTGTTGCCGCGACCGCTGCGAAATCGCGGCGGACCGATTGATACGGCGGCTTATGTAAATGTTCAGACCAACAAGCGCGATTTTGGGCGCTTGTAGGTCTGAACATGTACATAAGCCGCCGTATCAATCGGTCCACCGCGATATCGCAGCGGTCGCGGCCAAAGAAACTTTCGCGCCGGTCTGTGAGATCTTTTATAGAGGAGCGCTATTTTCCGCTTTTGATCAATAGGTGTTCTTATAAATACTGGCGCTGTGTGTTATTCCTTAAAATTGACATGGTACTGAAAGGGTTAAGGGTGCCATTACTACTATTCCAACCATTTAAAGTCATTAGAAAAAATATATTTGTTTCTACTTTTGGTCAGCTTTTTGGGATTTCCGACCACTGTGAAACGAGTCTATTTGACCATCAAGTCTTGTCTAATTCTGTTTGTTATATTCTAGTCTTGCCTATTCAGTAAATTGTCTAATACCAATAACTACTTAACCATAAGTTAATTACATATTAGATTACGATAGCAAGACATAATAACTACATAAGAAATTTAATCTCCACTGTGTAGACTCGCCATTAGATTACGACAGCAAGACATAATAACTACATTAGAAATCTAATCACCACTGCGTAGACGTGCTTGCCTAGTCTTCTCCTAGTCTGCGTATTCTGTTTGTTCTCGTGGACAATTTACACTTAAACAGACAATAGTTGATCACTGTAAGGCTGTAAATTGTCTTTGCAAATAAACAGAATCTGCAAAACACCGCAAGAGACCGTAAACTGTTGTCGAGTTAAACGCGTTTTGTATGGAGATTGTGGTATGGTAATATCTCTCGAAATGATATTTCAGTTAGACCTTTTCCACGTTCACAGGTTCCGCGCGGCTTCCAGGAAATTTACATTACTTCCTCCTGCATTTGAATTGAATTTCATTTATATGTTATAACCCACACATACTCACTTTATCTCCAATCCAATCGTAATATCAACTTTTTACAAAAACAATATTCAGTTGAGTCTGTTCAGTTAAATTTAGTCTGTCTAGTTAAGTTTAGTCTGTCCAGTTAAGTTTAGTCTGTTCAGTTAAGTTTAGTCTGTCCAGTTAAGTTTAGTCTGTCCAGTTAAGGTTAGCCTGTCCAGTTAAGTTTAGTCTGTCCAGTTAAGTATAGTCTGTCCAGTTAAGTTTAGTCTGTCCAGTTAAGATTAGTCTGTCCAGTTAAGTTTAGCCTGTCCAGTTAAGTTTAGTCTATGCAGTTAAGTTTAGTCTGCCCAGTAAAGTTTAGTCTGTTCAGTTAAGTTTTGTCTGTCCACTTAAGTTTAGTCTGCCCAGTAAAGTTTAGCCTGTCCAGTTAAGTTTAGTCTATGCAGTTAAGTTTAGTCTGTCCACTTAAGTTTAGTCTGCCCAGTAAAGTTTAGCCTGTCCAGTTAAGTTTAGTCTGCCCAGTAAAGTTTAGTCTGTCCAGTTAAGTTCAGCCTGTCCAGTTAAGTTTAGTCTATGCAGTTAAGATTAGTCTGTCCACTTAAGTTTAGTCTGCCCAGTAAAGTTTAGTCTGTCCAGTTAAGTTTAGTCTATGCAGTTAAGCTTAGTCTGTCCACTTAAGTTTAGTCTGCCCAGTAAAGTTTAGTCTGTTCAGTTAAGTTTTGTCTGTCCACTTAAGTTTAGTCTGCCCAGAAAAGTTTAGCCTGTCCAGTTAAGTTTAGTATATGCAGTTAAGTTTAGTCTGTCCACTTAAGTTTAGTCTGCCCAGTAAAGTTTAGTCTGTTCAGTTAAGTTTTGTCTGTCCACTTAAGTTTAGTCTGCCCAGTAAAGTTTAGCCTGTCCAGTTAAGTTTAGTCTATGCAGTTAAGTTTAGTCTGTCCACTTAAGTTTAGTCTGCCCAGTAAAGTTTAGCCTGTCCAGTTAAGTTTAGTCTATGCAGTTAAGTTTAGTCTGTCCACTTAAGTTTAGTCTACCCAGTAAAGTTTAGTCTGTTCAGTTAAGTTTAGTCTGTCCACTTAAGTTTAGTCTGCCCAGTAAAGTTTAGTCTGTCCAGTTAAGTTTAGCCTGTCCAGTTAAGTTTAGTCTATGCAGTTAAGTTTAGTCTGTCCACTTAAGTTTAGTCTGCCCAGTAAAGTTTAGTCTGTCCAGTTAAGTTTAGTCTATGCAGTTAAGTTTAGTCTGTCCACTTAAGTTTAGTCTGCCCAGTAAAGTTTAGTCTGTCCAGTTAAGTTTAGCCTGTCCAGTTAAGTTTAGTCTATGCAGTTAAGTTTAGTCTGTCCACTTAAGTTTAGTCTGCCCAGTAAAGTTTAGTCTGTTCAGTTAAGTTTTGTCTGTCCACTTAAGTTTAGTCTGCCCAGTAAAGTTTAGTCTGTCCAGTTAAGGTTAGTCTATGCAGTTAAGTTTAGTCTGTCCACTTAAGTTTAGTCTGCCCAGTAAAGTTTAGTCTGTCCTGTTAAGTTTAGTCTGTCCAGTTAAGTTTAGTCTGTCCAGTTAAGTTTAGTCTATGCAGTTAAGTTTAGTCTGTCCACTTAAGTTTAGTCTGCCCAGTAAAGTTTAGTCTGTTCAGTTAAGTTTAGTCTGTCCAGTTAAATTTAGTCTGTCCAGTTAAGTTTAGCCTGTCCAGTTAAGTTTAGTCTATGCAGTTAAGTTTAGTCTGTCCACTTAAGTTTAGTCTGCCCAGTAAAGTTTAGTCTGTCCAGTTAAGTTTAGCCTGTCCAGTTAAGTTTAGTCCATGCAGTTAAGTTTAGTCTGTCCACTTAAGTTTAGTCTGCCCATTAAAGTTTAGTCTGTTCAGTTAAGTTTAGTCTGTCCAGTTAAGTTTAGTCTATTCAGTTAAGTTTAGCCTGTCCAGTTAAGTTTAGTCTATGCAGTTAAGTTTAGTCTGTCCACTTAAGTTTAGTCTGCCCAGTAAAGTTTAGTCTGTCCACTTAAGTTTAGTCTGCCCAGTAAAGTTTAGTCTGTCCAGGTAAGTTTAGCCTGTCCAGTTAAGTTTAGTCCATGCAGTTAAGTTTAGTCTGTCCACTTAAGTTTAGTCTGCCCATTAAAGTTTAGTCTGTTCAGTTAAGTTTAGTCTGTCCAGTTAAGTTTAGTCTGTCCAGTTAAGTTTAGCCTGTCCAGTTAAGTTTAGTCTATGCAGTTAAGTTTAGTCTGTCCACTTAACTTTAGTCTGCCCCGTAAAGTTTAGTCTGTTCAGTTAAGTTTAGTCTGTCCAGTTAAGTTTAGCCTGTCCAGTTAAGTTTAGACTATGCAGCTAAGTTTAGTCTGTCCACTTAAGTTTAGTCTGCCCAGTAAAGTTTAGTCTGTTCAGTTAAGTTTCGTCTGTCCAGATAAGTCAAGTCTGTCCAGTTAAGTTTAGCCTGTCCAGTTAAGTTTAGTCCATGCAGTTAAGTTTAGTCTCTCCACTTAAATTTAGTCTGCCCAGTAAAGTTTAGTCTGTCCAGTTAAGTTTAGCCTGTCCAGTTAAGTTTAGACTATGCAGCTAAGTTTAGTCTGTCCACTTAAGTTTAGTCTGCCCAGTAAAGTTTAGTCTGTCCACTTAAGTTTAGTCTGCCCAGTAAAGTTTAGTCTGTTCAGTTAAGTTTAGCCTGTCCAGTTAAGTTTAGTCCATGCAGTTAAGTTTAGTCTCTCCACTTAAGTTTAGTCTGCCCAGTAAAGTTTAGTCTGTCCAGTTAAGTTTAGTCTGTCCAGTTAAGTTTAGTCTGTCCAGTTAAGTTTAGTCTATGCAGTTAAGTTTAGTCTGTCCATTTAAGTTTAGTCTGCCCAGTAAAGTTTAGTCTGTTCAGTTAAGTTTAGTCTGTCCAGTTAAGTTTAGTCTGTCCAGTTAAGTTTAGCCTGTCCAGTTAAGTTTAGTCTATGCAGTTAAGTTTAGTCTGTCCACTTAAGTTTAGTCTGCCCATCAAAGTTTAGTCTGTTAAGTTAAGTTTAGTCTGTCCAGTTAAGTTTAGCCTGTCCAGTTAAGTTTAGTCTATGCAGTTAAGTTTAGTCTGTCCAGTTAAGTTTAGCCTGTCCAGTTAAGTTTAGTCTATGCAGTTAAGTTTAGTCTGTCCACTTAAGTTTAGTCTGCCCATTAAAGTTTAGTCTGTTCAGTTAAGTTTAGTCTGTCCAGTTAAGTTTAGTCTGTCCAGTTAAGTTTAGCCTGTCCAGTTAAGTTTAGTCTATGCAGTTAAGTTTAGTCTGTCCACTTAAGTTTAGTCTGCCCAGTAAAGTTTAGTCTGTTCAGTTAAGTTTAGTCTGTCCAGTTAAGTTTAGCCTGTCCAGTTAAGTTTAGACTATGCAGCTAAGTTTAGTCTGTCCACTTAAGTTTAGTCTGCCCAGTAAAGTTTAGTCTGTTCAGTTAAGTTTCGTCTGTCCAGATAAGTCTAGTCTGTCCAGTTAAGTTTAGCCTGTCCAATTAAGTTTAGTCCATGCAGTTAAGTTTAGTCTCTCCACTTAAGTTTAGTCTGCCCAGTAAAGTTTAGTCTGTCCAGTTAAGTTTAGTCTGTCCAGTTAAGTTTAGTCTGTCCAGTTAAGTTTAGTCTATGCAGTTAAGTTTAGTCTGTCCACTTAAGTTTAGTCTGCCCAGTAAAGTTTAGTCTGTTCAGTTAAGTTTAGTCTGTCCAGTTAAGTTTAGTCTGTCCAGTTAAGTTTAGCCTGTCCAGTTAAGTTTAGTCTATGCAGTTAAGTTTAGTCTCTCCACTTAAGTTTAGTCTGCCCAGTAAAGTTTAGTCTGTCCAGTTAAGTTTAGTCTGTCCAGTTAAGTTTAGTCTGTCCAGTTAAGTTTAGTCTATGCAGTTAAGTTTAGTCTGTCCACTTAAGTTTAGTCTGCCCAGTAAAGTTTAGTCTGTGCAGTTAAGTTTAGCCTGTCCAGTTAAGTTTAGTCTATGCAGTTAAGTTTAGTCTGTCCACTTAAGTTTAGTCTGCCCATCAAAGTTTAGTCTGTTCAGTTAAGTTTAGTCTGTCCAGTTAAGTTTAGCCTGTCCAGTTAAGTTTAGTCTATGCAGTTAAGTTTAGTCTGTCCAGTTAAGTTTAGCCTGTCCAGTTAAGTTTAGACTATGCAGCTAAGTTTAGTCTGTCCACTTAAGTTTAGTCTGCCCAGTAAAGTTTAGTCTGTTCAGTTAAGTTTCGTCTGTCCAGATAAGTTTAGTCTGTCCAGTTAAGTTTAGCCTGTCCAATTAAGTTTAGTCTATGCGGTTAAGTTTAGTCTGTCCACTTAAGTTTAGTCTGCCCAGTAAAGTTTAGTCTGTTCAGTTAAGTTTAGTCTGTCCAGTTAAGTTTAGTCAGTCCAGTTAAGTTTAGTCTGTCAAGTTAAGTTTAGTCTGTCTAGTTAAGTTTAGTTTGTCAAGTTAAGCTTAGTCTGTCCAGTTAAGTTTAGTCTGTCCAGTTAAGTTTAGTCTGTCAAGTTAAGTTTAGTCTGTCCAATTTAGTTTAGTATGTCCAGTTAAGTTTAGTCTGTCCAGTTAAGTTTAGTCTGTCAAGTTAAGTTTAGTCTGTCCAATTTAGTTTAGTCTGTCCAGTTAAGTTTAGTCTGTCCAGTTAACTTTAAACTGTCCAGTTAAGTTTAGTCTGTCAAGTTAAGTTTAGTCTGTCCAGTTAAATTTAGTTTGTCCAGTTAAGTTTAGTCTGTCCAGTTAAGTTTAGTCTGTCAAGTTAAGTTTAGTCTGTCCAGTTAAGTTTAGTCTTCCTGGTCTGGGAGGCGACAACTAGGGCGGCTTTCTCTAAGCGTCCGGGCTGCCCACCCTGCATCAATGCAAAGCATTCGATACCGGGGTGGCCCATACTAAAAGCCAAAGTGGTAGTTAAGTTTAGTCTGTCCATAACCCACACGGACTCACTTTACTTCCAATCATATCGCAATATCTACTTTTTGCAAGAACAACAATACTAACTTTCGTCTATCCAGACCACTGTTTCCCAACGTGGGGCTTGCGCACAGGGGGACGATTTGATCGTTAAGGGAAGGCATTTTGCACAAAAAGCACAAAATCGTCCAAAATTTAGCCGTATGGCGCCTCTCAGTCGCCACTCATGCCATTCAGTTCTGTCATTATATGTTTTGAAAATTTATTTTCTGCATTTCCTCAACAATTTCCGAATACTTTGTTTCTAAAACCAATTATTTAGGTTTATTGGCAACATCATTAACATTGCTTCGGTGTGGCATGGCACAAGTAAGGTTGGGAAACACTGGTCTAGTCCGTACAGTCTCTTTGTCTAGTCTTGTAAAACCCCGGGTTCGAATCCTGGTCGGAGAGGCGACAACTAGGGCGGTTTTCACTAACCGTTCTGCCCACCCTGAATGAATGCAAAATATGCGATACATGGGTGGCACATAAAACCCAAAGTGTTAGTCTTGTCAGACAAGGCCAAACAGAGTAGACAAGACAAAGTAGACAATCTACAAAACCCATTTTTTGTTCCATGGCATCAAAACACAAAGGCAAATTGTTCGGTTTCGCCGATAATTCGGTAGAGAGTTCTCCGGATATTTTCGATCGCATCTGCGCCATCGACGGGCCTTGATGAGCGCTCACTGTGTTGCGTAATTATTGGAGCAATTAATAATCCGCCGCGCACGTAACGCTTTTGCAACGTTCGTACGCCGTAAATCACTTGCGGAAACGCCGGACCAGCGCCAAATTGCAATCTCACCAATAATACATAATTTCATTAATTCCCATTGCATTGCACCACCCAAAAATAGTCTAATCTAGCTATATTTGCCCAGTCATTTTTGATTTAGTCTAGTCCAAGCGGCCTTCTTTGCTTTCTCTAGCGACCCATCAAAGACGTTACATAATTTCTCATTAAATAATCTTTTCCTACATATTTTCTATTCATACTACTAGTTAATACGCGCTTCGGTACTTACGTATTAACGCCACCACGGCTATATATTTGATCGAGAGTTCGCGCTGCCGCGCGTAAGTTGTCTTATCTGTATACTTATGTCGTATTTATCTTTCAGCTTCGCGGCGGGTAAAATAATCTAACCGGGGTTAAAAAATAAAGTATTTTGAGTTTTAAAAATGTTTTAATTTTAAATAAAATATTTTATTTGACGATTTATCATACAAATTTTAGGTGTAGATTGGCGGAATTTAACTCAAATAACCCTACTGTTCCTTATAAGCAACACTTGTGGGTTTATTTTACTTACTTTGGGTACCATTTCAGGTTTATTTGGGTTAAAAATGTAGCGGAGGTGGCGTTAATACGTAAGTACCCGCGCTTCTATACTGTATAACATGTTTATAAAAGTTGACACACTTCAACACTTGGCACACTTACTAGTCGACAGAGTAGTCTTGACAATCTACTATATCTATATATGGCATTGCATTTCCATTTTCTCTCAACGGTCTCAATTCTCGCTGCGGATTTGATTAAGCTAATGCGCAATCACTTACTTCTGCGGCCTTAGACGGAATGAATTAAACTAATGGCCGATTGCCGGAATTAATTCCATCAAGACGTTTCGCACGTCGACTTGGAGGCGAGCGCGGGGGCGGCGAGCGCGGCGGCGCGAAAAAGGAAAATGCGTCCGATGGGGCCGCTCCAATAGAGACAACTCCAGCTCATTTCCGAGGCTTTTATGAGGCACATTGTTGTGTTGCCGACTTGGCCTCACTCGAAAGCGTTTATAAATTATTCACGCTCCTCCACAGAATCAGATAATGGACTAGACATCAACTTCATAAAGCGAATTACATCAAATGATACATTTTATCTGCCCAGTCTTGTATGTGTGGTCTTGTCTGTCTAGTCTTGTCTGTCTAGTCTTGTATGTCTAGTCTTGTCTTTCTAATCCTGTCTGTCTAGTCTGGTATGTATAGTCTTGTCTGTCTAGTCTTGTATGTCTAGTCTTGTCTGTCTAATCTTGTCTGTTTAGTCTTGTCTGTCTACTCCTGTCTGTCTAGTCTTGTTAGTCTAGTGTGTACGTCACGTCTTGTTTATCTAGTCTTATGCTAATCTAATATTAGAACTAATCTGGTCTGTGTGTCTTGCAAATAAAACCGTTTGAGATGTTAAAGCGTTTTGATAAAACTTAATGAACCTTCTTTCTCGGCGTAGCTTTGATCTCCTGTGTTGTCTTCTTGTCTACAGAACTCCGTTTATTCGCGTTTCCTTCGCATCTTCTGCCTCGCGTAATAAAGTCGAGGGAAAAATAATTAATTGCTTTTATTTTGCGTTCGGCGTCAATTTAAAATTGCATTTCCATCCTCGACAACAAACATCGCGAGGAAGAAAGAAAATGTAATTATACAACTAATTCCAACAGAGTCGGGTAATACACACATGAGGGAAGTCACCACACAGACAAGTCTGGACATACAAGACCAGACAGACAAAAGAAGAGAAGACAAACAAGACTAAACCTAGAAATTTGACAGAGATGTTTTGAGAAGACTAGATGGACAAGTAATCTGTCCAATCATGTATGTATGGTCTAGTCTTGTCTGCCTAGTCTTGCCTGTCTAGTCTTGTCTGTCTAGTACTCTTTGTCTAGTCTTGTCTGTCTAGTCTTGTCTTATCTGTCTAATCTTGTTTATCTAGTCTTGCCTATCTAGCCTTGCCTGTCAAGTCTTGTCTGTCTAGTCTTGTCTGTCTAGTCTGTCTAGTCTTGTCTGTCTAGTCTTGTCTGTCTAGTCTTATCTGTCTAGTCTTGTCTGTCTAGTCTTGTCTGTCCAGTCTTGTCTGTCTAGTCTTGTCTGTCTAGTCTTGTCTGTCTAGTCTTGTCTGTCTAGTCTTGTCTGTCTAGTCTTGTCTGTCCAGTCTTGTCTGTCTAGTCTTGTCTGTCTAGTCTTGTCTGTCTAGTCTTGTCTGTCTAGTCTTGTCTGTCTAGTCTTGTCTGTCTAGTCTTGTCTGTCTAGTCTTGTCTGTCTAGTCTTGTCTGTCTAGTCTTGTCTGTCTAGTCTTGTCTGTCTAGTCTTGTCTGTCTAGTCTTGTCTGTCTTAATCTTTTTTAGAGTGTCATAATTTTCGGTTTCTTCTTCTGTTTCTTTAATTCCAGCACCATCTTGACCACCGGTTTCTAAGAATTTAGTTAAACCTTCGAATGGCCTTGGGTCATGAAATTCAATGACTTTATTGTCGTCGCCCTTGGAATACATTTTAAGGGTTGGGAAACTTGTGATCTTGGTGTGTTCCAATTCATTAGCAGTGCAATTGATTTTAGCAACAACGATTTCGTCATTATCCTTGAAGTGTTCAGCAACTTTGTGGTAGATTGGAGCGAGTTGTATGCAATGTCCGCACAATGGTGAGTAAAATTCAACAAGGACATTCTTAGTTGGATCTAAGGCAACGCTGTCAAAACCTTAACTGGGTTCTTGTCCAAATCTTCTGGTAAGCTTTGGCTCAACAAGTGTTGTTTCAATTTACAAAACAAGAAATCTTGTACGAAGGTCTTCAAGTTATCAGAAGGTAATTTCTCCTTACTTCCTCGTTTATATTTAGCCATGTCATATTCAAGTTTAAGGAGACGAGCAGCTGATACTTCTTCCTTCTCCATTTAAAAGAATTCCATGATTCTAGTGTGGTCTTCGTCTGTGGTGTCGATGGGGACAAAAGAACTTCTTCATTTCAAAGAATTCCATGATTCTAGTCTGGTCTTCTACTGTGGCGTCGATGGTGACAAAGGGAACTTCTTCCCTGAATGGTTTTCAATAGAACGTGTGGCTTCAGAAATGGCTTCAAAATGATCAATGTGGATTGTAGTGTGATTCTAGTGTGGTCTTCTTCTGTGGTGTCGATGGTGACAAAAAGAACTTCTTCCCTGAATGGTTAGTGAATAGAACGTGCGCCTTCAGAAATGGCTTTAAAATGATCAGTGTGGATTCTAGTGTGGTCTTCTGTGGTGTCGATGGTGACAAAGAAAATTTCTTCCCTGAATGGTTTGGCAATAGAACGTGCGGCTTCAGAAATGGTTATAAAATGATCATCGCCTTTATTCAAGAAAGGAGGATATTTTTTGATTTCACCACCAAAGATCCTTTGAGCAGTTTCGTGATTAAATTCAACAATCAAAGGAAGCGAGTTGGTGGCAATAAACTTCTTGATGTTCTTAACATTTGTGGCTCCACCGTGAAATACAACGTCGAATTTCTTGAAGATAATGATGGATCCGCATTTGGCTTCATATTCAGTGTAAAGAGCATCTTCAGAGGTAGTGGCGAATGGATGTTCGTCAATGGTAGCAGCTACGTTCAAGAAGGTCTTAGCGTCTATAGAATCTTGGTCTTTGAAAAAACCAATAATAGCAACATTGCTGGCTTCAATGAATTCATTAGCTTCAACGAACTTAACTTATTTAGCTGGTGGACCAGTTTTCTTTTGCGACCAAGCAACGATATCATCGGCTTGACGACCACAGCTGTATTCAGTGGGGTTTCTACTCCTGAAGAATTTGAGGGTGGGGTATCCACGAACTCCGTGTTCTTCAGCCAAAGAACCTTTCTCAGTGGAATCGACTTTACCTAACTTATTGGGACAATATTGAAGTTGCACTGCCAAATGAAGCCCAAGTTTTTGGACACGATGCTGACACAATGAAGTTTCATAATCAAAACAGTCTGTCTAGTCGTGTATTTCTAGTCCTGTCTGCCTAGTCTTGCCTGTCTAGTCTTGTCTGTCTAGTCTTGCCTGTCTAGTCTTGTCTGTCTAGTCTTGTCTGTCTAGTCTTGTCTGTCTAGTCTTGTCTGTCTAGTCTTGTCTGCCTAGTCTTGTCTGTCTAGTCTTGCCTGTCTAGCCTTGTCTGTCTAGTCTTGTCTGTCTAGTCTTGTCTGTCTAGTCTTGTCTGCCTAGTCTTGTCTGTCTAGTCTTGTCTGTCTTTTCTGTCTAGTCTTGTCTGTCAAGTCTTGTCTGTCTAGTCTTGTCTGTCTAGTCTTGTCTGCCAAGTCTTGTCTGTCTAGTCTTGACTGTCTAGTCTTGTCTGTCTAGTCTTGTCTGTCTAGTCTTGTCTGTCTAGTCTTGTCTGTCTAGTCTTGTCTGTCTAGTCTTGTCTGTCTAGTCTTGTCTGTCTAGACTTGTCTGTCTAGTCTTGTCTGTCTAGTCTTGTCTGTCTAGTCTTGTCTGTCTAGTCTTGTCTATCTAGTCTTGTCTGTCTAGTCTTGTCTGTCTAGACATGTCTATCTTGTCTTGTCTGTCTAGTCTTGTCTGTCTAGTCTTGTCTGTCTAGTCTGTCTAGTCTTGTCTGTCTAGTCTTGTCTGCCTAGTCTTGTCTGTCTAGTCTTGTCTGTCTAGTCTTGTCTGTCTAGTCTTGTGTGTCTAGTCTTGTCTGTCTAGTCTTGTCTGTCTAGTCTTGTCTGTCTAGTCTTGTCTGTCTAGTCTTGTCTGTCTAGTCTTGTCTGTCTAGTCTTGTCTGTCTAGTCTTGTCTGTCTAGTCTTGTCTGTCTAGTCTTGTCTGTCTAGTCTTGTCTGTCTAGTCTTGTCTGTCTAGTCTTGTCTGTCTAGTCTTGTCTGTCTAGTCTTGTCTGTCTAGTCTTGTCTGTCTAGTCTTGTCTGTCTAGTCTTGTCTGTCTAGTCCTGTCTGTCTAGTCTTGTCTGTCTAGTCTTGTCTGTCTAGTCTTGTCTGTCTAGTCTTGTCTGTCTAGTCTTGTCTGTCTAGTCTTGTCTCTCTAGTCTTGTCTGTCTAGTCTTGTCTGTCTAGTCTTGTCTGTCTAGACTTGTCTGTCTAGTCTTGTCTGTCTAGTCTTGTTTGTCTAGTCTTGTCTGTCTAGTCTTGTCTGTCTAGTCTTGTCTGTCTAGTCTTGTCTGTCTAGTCTTGTCTGTCTAGTCTTGTCTGTCTAGTCTTGTCTGTCTAGTCTTGTCTGTCTAGTCTTGTCTGTCTAGTCTTGTCTGTCTAGTCTTGTCTGTCTAGTCTTGTCTGTCTAGTCTTGTCTGTCTAGTCTTGTCTGTCTAGTCTTGTCTGTCTAGTCTTGTCTGTCTAGTCTTGTCTGTCTAGTCTTGTCTGTCTAGTCTTGTCTGTCTAGTCTTGTCTGTCTAGTCTTGTCTGTCTAGTCTTGTCTGTCTAGTCTTGTCTGTCTAGTCTTGTCTGTCTAGTCTTGTCTGTCTAGTCTTGTCTGTCTAGTCTTGTCTGTCTAGTCTTGTCTGTCTAGTCTTGTCTGTCTAGTCTTGTCTGTCTTGTCTGTCTAGTCTTGTCTGTCTAGTCTTGTCTGTCTAGTCTGTCTAGTCTAGTCTGTCTAGTCTTGTCTGTCTAGTCTTGTCTGTCTAGTCTTGTCTGTCTAGTCTTGTCTGTCTAGACTTGTCTGTCTAGTCTTGTTTGTCTAGTCTTGTCTGTCTAGTCTTGTCTGTCTAGTCTTGTCTGTCTAGTCTTGTCTGTCTAGTCTTGTCTGTCTAGTCTTGTCTGTCTAGTCTTGTCTGTCTAGTCTTGTCTGTCTAATCTTGTCTGTCTAGTCTTGTCTGTCTAGTCTTGTCTGTCTAGTCTTGTCTGTCTAGTCTTGTCTGTCTAGTCTTGTCTGTCTAGTCTTGTCTGTCTAGTCTTGTCTGTCTAGTCTTGTCTGTCTAGTCTTGTCTGTCTAGTCTTGTCTGTCTAGTCTTGTCTGTCTAGTCTTGTCTGTCTAGTCTTGTCTGTCTAGTCTTGTCTGTCTAGTCTTGTCTGTCTAGTCTTGTCTGTCTAGTCTTGTCTGTCTAGTCTTGTCTGTCTAGTCTTGTCTGCCTAGTCTTGTCTGTCTAGCCTTGTCTGCCTAGTCTTGTCTGTCTAGTCTTGTCTGACTAGTCTTTTCTGTCTAGTCTTGTCTGTCTAGTCTTGTCTGTCTAGACTTGTCTGTCTAGTCTTGTCTGTCTAGACTTGTCTGTCTAGACTTGTAGTACAAGATGTACGATATCATCGGCTTGACGACCACAGCTGTATTCAGTGGGGTTTCTACTCCTGAAGAATTTGAGGGTGGGGTATCCACGAACTCCGTGTTCTTCAGCCAAAGAACCTTTCTCAGTGGAATCGACTTTACCTAACTTATTGGGACAATATTGAAGTTGCACTGCCAAATGAAGCCCAAGTTTTTGGACACGATGCTGACACAATGAAGTTTCATAATCAAAACAGTCTGTCTAGTCGTGTATTTCTAGTCCTGTCTGCCTAGTCTTGCCTGTCTAGTCTTGTCTGTCTAGTCTTGCCTGTCTAGTCTTGTCTGTCTAGTCTTGTCTGTCTAGTCTTGTCTGTCTAGTCTTGTCTGTCTAGTCTTGTCTGCCTAGTCTTGTCTGTCTAGTCTTGCCTGTCTAGCCTTGTCTGTCTAGTCTTGTCTGTCTAGTCTTGTCTGTCTAGTCTTGTCTGCCTAGTCTTGTCTGCCTAGTCTTGTCTGTCTAGTCTTGTCTGTCTAGTCTTGTCTGTCTTTTCTGTCTAGTCTTGTCTGTCAAGTCTTGTCTGTCTAGTCTTGTCTGTCTAGTCTTGTCTGCCAAGTCTTGTCTGTCTAGTCTTGACTGTCTAGTCTTGTCTGTCTAGTCTTGTCTGTCTAGTCTTGTCTGTCTAGTCTTGTCTGTCTAGTCTTGTCTGTCTAGTCTTGTCTGTCTAGTCTTGTCTGTCTAGTCTTGTCTGTCTAGACTTGTCTATCTAGTCTTGTCTGTCTAGTCTTGTCTGTCTAGTCTTGTCTGTCTAGTCTTGTCTATCTAGTCTTGTCTGTCTAGTCTTGTCTGTCTAGACATGTCTATCTAGTCTTGTCTGTCTAGTCTTGTCTGTCTAGTCTTGTCTGTCTAGTCTGTCTAGTCTTGTCTGTCTAGTCTTGTCTGTCTAGTCTAGTCTGTCTAGTCTTGTCTGTCTAGTCTTGTCTGTCTAGTCTTGTCTGTCTAGTCTTGTGTGTCTAGTCTTGTCTGTCTAGTCTTGTCTGTCTAGTCTTGTCTGTCTAGTCTTGTCTGTCTAGTCTTGTCTGTCTAGTCTTGTCTGTCTAGTCTTGTCTGTCTAGTCTTGTCTGTCTAGTCTTGTCTGTCTAGTCTTGTCTGTCTAGTCTTGTCTGTCTAGTCTGTCTAGTCTTGTCTGTCTAGTCTTGTCTGTCTAGTCTTGTCTGTCTAGTCTTGTCTGTCTAGTCTTGTCTGTCTAGTCTTGTCTGTCTAGTCTTGTCTGTCTAGTCTTGTCTGTCTAGTCTTGTCTGTCTAGTCTTGTCTGTCTAGTCTTGTCTCCCTAGTCTTGTCTGTCTAGTCTTGTCTGTCTAGTCTTGTCTGTCTAGACTTGTCTGTCTAGTCTTGTCTGTCTAGTCTTGTTTGTCTAGTCTTGTCTGTCTAGTCTTGTCTGTCTAGTCTTGTCTGTCTAGTCTTGTCTGTCTAGTCTTGTCTGTCTAGTCTTGTCTGTCTAGTCTTGTCTGTCTAGTCTTGTCTGTCTAGTCTTGTCTGTCTAGTCTTGTCTGTCTAGTCTTGTCTGTCTAGTCAAAATCAAAATCAAAAATCAAATCAAAAGATATTTATTACAGTATAGATGTACAGAAAACATATGTGTAAAAGTCAAATGGAAAGAAAATCAAAAACAAAATAGTATATATAAATAATAAAGAATAATAATAAGAAGTAATTACAGTAATTGAACTGATTATATTTCAACAAAAATGACAAATATACTCCTAACATAAGTTGAAGAATTCCTGTAGGCTATAGATTGATTCCCTCAACAAAAATAGTTTCAGTTTTTTTCTAAAAACAGTATGGGATTTTTCTTCTGTCATGCTCGCTGGTAGCTTATTGTAAATGAAGACTCCGTAGACGGTTGGAGATTTGCTACTGATTGTAAGATTGCTTTTAGGAGCATACAACTTTCTATGTCCTCTTGTATAATGGTTATGTTTGTCCATATTTCTTTGTAAGTTTGCTTTGTTTTTGTGGATTAGGCAGGCCACTTCCAGAATATAAAGACTGACGACTGTTAGGATCCCCAGTTGTCTAAAGTGAGTTCTACATGAAACTGTTCTAGGAATACCCATTATTGCACGGATCACATTTTTTTGAGCAATTAAGAGAATTTCAGTTTTGGGAGAGGCTCCCCATACTGAAATACCGTAAGATAGTATTGACTGAACTTCAGAGAAGTAATAGATAAGGATGTCAGATCTATTCAATAGCCGACATAATCTTCTGATTGAGTAAGCCTTATTATGCAATCTTTTACATAAGTTCTCAATCTGCAAATTCCATGTTAAGGATTCCTCGATTTGCAGTCCTAGGAACTTTGTAGCCGGTGCTCTATTTAATTGAAAGTTATTAGTTCCTATGGAAATGTTATCTGCTCGGGAGCTTCTTTGAGTTTGAAAAATTACGTATTCTGTTTTGCTACCATTAAGGAACAGATTGTTACTGGAGAACCAGTTTACGATTTTGCTTAATAGTTTGTTGGCTTCTATTTGAGTCAGATTTCTTGAAATCTCCGATACGAGAAAGCTAGAATCATCTGCATATATTGTACAGTGATTACTGTTTATAAAACGTGGTAGGTCTGCTAGATAGAGAAGGAAGAGTGTAGGGGAAAGGACACTTCCTTGCGGAACACCAATATTTATACTTGCCGGTGCAGATTTAAATGTTTTATTCATAACAGTGATTTCCACACATTGCCTTCTCTCTTGAAGAAATGATTTTATCCAATTATGCGATTTACCTCGTATGCCCATTGTATATATTTTATTTAATAATTGTTGGTGAGACACGCAGTCGAAAGCCTTAGAAAGGTCACAAAAAATCCCGACTGGATGTTTTCCTTCATCAACTTCTTGTAGAACCTTGGAATAGAATTCTATGATCGCCGTAGTTGTAGATTTTCCCCTACGGAAGCCGTGCTGTTCCTTGGGGATCAGATGATGTTTCTCTATAAAAGGAGTAAGCCTATGGAGCATACAGTATTCCATCACTTTAGACATTACAGATAATATCGCAATTGGTCGGTAGTTATTTAGAATTGTTTTTTCCCCTTTCTTGTAGATCGGCACGATTTTGGCGGTTTTTAGTATTTCTGGAAACTCTTCCGTATCGAACGAATAGTTAACTATATGCGTAATAGGACGAGCTAACAGATCTACGTATTGCTTAAAAACATTGCATGGGAGTAGATCTAGGCCACATGTTGATTTGTTTTTTAATTTCCCTTTTATAAGCCAGGTGATTTCATTCTCTGAAAAATCCTCCAGATACATGGTTTCGCTATTGAAAGACATATGATGGTTTGATATGCTTGATGGAGTAATGTTTTGGGTTATTAACTCCGGAGCTTGTAAGAAGAATTCATTGAAAAGAGTTGATATTCTCTCCGGGTCGTCGATGCTGGAGCCATTGTGGTTTAGATGGATCTCTTCTTTTCTCGTAGACTTATTTGTCTGCTGGTTGATAATCTTCCAGACTGTTTTCTGTTTGCACTCCGAGGTCTTTAGTAATTTGCTAAAGAATTGTTTTTTAAGCTGAGTTAAATAGACGCCGTAGCATTTTTTTTTATATAGGTATACTACTCGTAAGAAAGGGTACTTCTTCTGGAGTACAAACAGGTCTTTTAGATCCCTACTTGCCCTTTTAGCATCATTGGTTATCCAAGTCTTTTCTCTTCGGTGAACTTTCACTATAGGGAAGCATGTGTTAAAGTGATAGTGCAGCGTGTTAAGAAAATATGTGCATTTGTCGTTTATATTAGCTGCCTCATATATCTTTGTCCATGATTCCTCTTCTAGACTTTGAGCAAATTGTTCTTTATGCATTTGGCTAAATTTTCGTTTAAAGTAGTAAGTATCTGCTTTAACGGTTACATCTCTGCTGAGAACAAGGATTCTATGATCAGTTATAGCCGAGTCGGAAACGGACGTCGAAATTTGACTGAAATTTACAAAAATATTGTCAATGCAGCTTTGTGAAGTAGGTGTTATTCTGGTGTATTCTCTAACTTGTTCCTCCAAACCATACGATAACATAAGGTTTATTAAATTAACTTTTTCTTTTGAATTTCCAGTGAAGTTAATGTTGAAGTCTCCAGTAACAACTAGTTTTTTTGATTTATTAAAATATTGGTGAAGTACGCAATCGAGCGTAAGCATAAAGGTTACTATACATCCATTTGGTGGCCTATATAAATTAATTATTATGGTCGATTCTCGTTTGGATTTCCAAACGATTCCACAGATTTCTATGTGTTTCTCGATTGATTGAATTGGTATTTCTTCTACGGTGATCGTACCTTCATCCAAAGTATTTCTACTCCAGATTGCGACACCACCTCCGGTAGATATGGATCTGCAAAAGGAACTAATCAGCGTGAAGCTACAGTGCAGATATAGACGTTTCAGATTTTCGTGACTGACCCAAGTTTCTGTTAGGCAGATAAAAAACGGATTTATTTCATCAATTAAAATTTCCAAATGTGGGATTTTGTTGTTAATAGATTGAATATTCATGTACATGACAGTATTTGTAGTTATTTTATTTACAGGAAAATTAATTATTTTGTTAATTTGTTCTTCTCCAGGTTCAGAAAAAAACGGTTTATGTGCGTATAACGGGGCCATAATTCTGGTTTTTTGATATTCTCAAGATTTTCTAGAGGGAGTGAAACTTTAAAGGAAGAATATTCCTCGGGGCGGTTTGAGGTCATCTTTTTACATATAATATTTTTAAAGTTTTTGGTTCTCAAGTACGCTGTTATGTCATTTTCGCTCAGTTGTGGTTCAAGTCTGGAGATGTGTAAATGCGCAAATTTCGTAACCGCTTTTATATTTGCCGACTCCGTGTTTGTTCCAATAATTATATTTGAACGACGCTTCTTTTTTGTAGTTTTTTTCTGGACTTCCCATCTCTCCTTGTCCGTATCATTTTCTTTATCAACTTTATTCTCGGTGCCTGAAATCGGTACCTGTTTTTTAGTTGCTATCTCTATAGTGTCGGTGCGATGTGGATTTGTGACGATGACATTGGTGTTATTGTTATCGCTAGAGTTTTCGCCTGTCGTGTGCTTCTCCTCTTGAATAGCCGTGGGATGTTGAGCCAGCTGCGATTGTATTTTAGTTAATTTTTCCTTTAGATCCTTGTTATCCATTATAAGAGCCTTGATTTGATCAGTTAATTCAGTAATGTAATCTTGCAGAGGGCTTACTTTTTCATTTAACGATGCACTTAAAATGTCTGCAAAATCAGCGCTTCTTAAGAATGTGATTATTACATCACTGTGATTGTCTGTAGCTGTGGTAGATCTTAGATGTCTAGACATTTTGGTTATTCAAATATTCCGGCTTTGCCAAAAATTAATAAAGAATAATAAAATAAAAGTCTTGTCTGTCTAGTCTTGTCTGTCTTGTCTTGTCTGTCTAGTCTTGTCTGTCTAGTCTTGTCTGTCTAGTCTTGTCTGTCTAGTCTTGTCTGTCTAGTCTTGTCTGTCTAGTCTTGTCTGTCTAGTCTTGTCTGTCTAGTCTTGTCTGTCTAGTCTTGTCTGTCTAGTCTTGTCTGTCTAGTCTTGTCTGTCTAGTCTTGTCTGTCTAGTCTTGTCTGTCTAGTCTTGTCTGTCTAGTCTTGTCTGTCTAGTCTTGTCTGTCTAGTCTTGTCTGTCTAGTCTTGTCTGTCTAGTCTTGTCTGTCTAGTCTTGTCCGTCTAGTCTTGTCTGTCTTGTCTTGTCTGTCTAGTCTTGTCTGTCTAGTCTTGTCTGTCTAGTCTTGTCTGTCTAGTCTTGTCTGTCTAGTCTGTCTAGTCTAGTCTGTCTAGTCTTGTCTGTCTAGTCTTGTCTGTCTAGTCTTGTCTGTCTAGTCTTGTCTGTCTAGTCTTGTCTGTCTAGACTTGTCTGTCTAGTCTTGTTTGTCTAGTCTTGTCTGTCTAGTCTTGTCTGTCTAGTCTTGTCTGTCTAGTCTTGTCTGTCTAGTCTTGTCTGTCTAGTCTTGTCTGTCTAATCTTGTCTGTCTAGTCTTGTCTGTCTAGTCTTGTCTGTCTAGTCTTGTCTGTCTAGTCTTGTCTGTCTAGTCTTGTCTGTCTAGTCTTGTCTGTCTAGTCTTGTCTGTCTAGTCTTGTCTGTCTAGTCTTGTCTGTCTAGTCTTGTCTGTCTAGTCTTGTCTGTCTAGTCTTGTCTGTCTAGTCTTGTCTGTCTAGTCTTGTCTGTCTAGTCTTGTCTGTCTAGTCTTGTCTGTCTAGTCTTGTCTGTCTAGTCTTGTCTGTCTAGTCTTGTCTGTCTAGTCTTGTCTGTCTAGTCTTGTCTGTCTAGTCTTGTCTGTCTAGTCTTGTCTGCCTAGTCTTGTCTGTCTAGCCTTGTCTGCCTAGTCTTGTCTGTCTAGTCTTGTCTGTCTAGTCTTGTCTGTCTAGTCTTGTCTGTCTAGACTTGTCTGTCTAGTCTTGTCTGTCTAGACTTGTCTGTCTAGACTTGTCTGTCTAGTCTTGTCTGTCTAGTCTTGTCTCTCTAGTCTTGTCTGTCTAGACTTGTCTGTCTAGTCTTGTCTGTCTAGTCTTGTCTGTCTAGTCTTGTCTGTCTAGTCTTGTCTGTCTAGTCTTGTCTGTCTAGTCTTGTCTGTCTAGTCTGGTCTGTCTAGTCTTGTCGGTCTAGTCTTGTCTGTCTAGTCTTGTATGTCTAGTCTTGTCTCTCTGGTCTTGTCTCTCTAGTCTTGTCTGTCTAGTCTTGTCTGTCTAGTCCTGTCTGTCTAGTCTTGTCTGTCTAGTCTTGTCGGTCTAGTCTTGTCTGTCTAGTCTTGTCTGTCTAGTCTTGTCTGTCTAGTCTTGTCTGTCTAGTCTTGTCTGTCTAGTCTTGTCTGTCTAGTCTTGTCTGTCTAGTCTTGTCTGTCTAGTCTTGTCTATCTAGTCTTGTCTGTCTAGTCTTGTCTGTCTAGTCTTGTCTGTCTAGTCTTGTCTGTCTAGTCTTGTCTGTCTAGTCTTGTCTGTCTAGTCTTGTCTGTCTAGTCTTGTCTGTCTCTCTAGTCTTGTCTGTCTAGTCTTGTCTGTCTAGTCTTGTCTGTCTAGTCTTGTCTGTCTAGTCTTGTCTGTCTAGTCTTGTCTGTCTAGTCTTGTCTGTCTAGTCCTGTCTGTCTAGTCTTGTCTGTCTAGTCTTGTCTGTCTAGTCTTGTCTGTCTAGTCTTGTCTGTCTAGTCTTGTCTGTCTAGTCTTGTCTGTCTAGTCTTGTCTGTCTAGTCTTGTCTGTCTAGTCTTGTCTGTCTAGTCTTGTCTGTCTAGTCTTGTCTGTCTAGTCTTGTCTGTCTAGTCTTGTCTGTCTAGTCTTGTCTGTCTAGTCTTGTCTGTCTAGTCTTGTCTGTCTAGTCTTGTCTGTCTAGTCTTGTCTGTCTAGTCTTGTCTGTCTAGTCTTGTCTGTCTAGTCTTGTCTGTCTAGTCTTGTCTGTCTAGTCTTGTCTGTCTAGTCTTGTCTGTCTAGTCTTGTCTGTCTAGTCTTGTCTGTCTAGTCTTGTCTGTCTAGTCTTGTCTGTCTAGTCTTGTCTGTCTAGTCTTGTCTGTCTAGTCTTGTCTGTCTAGTCTTGTCTGTCTAGTCTTGTCTGTCTAGTCTTGTCTGTCTAGTCTTGTCTGTCTAGTCTTGTCTGTCTAGTCTTGTCTGTCTAGTCTTGTCTGTCTAGTCTTGTCTGTCTAGTCTTGTCTGTCTAGTCTTGTCTGTCTAGTCTTGTCTGTCTAGTCTTGTCTGTCTAGTCTTGTCTGTCTAGTCTTGTCTGTCTAGTCTTGTCTGTCTAGTCTTGTCTGTCTAGTCTTGTCTGTCTAGTCTTGTCTGTCTAGTCTTGTCTGTCTAGTCTTGTCTGTCTAGTCTTGTCTGTCTAGTCTTGTCTGTCTAGTCTTGTCTGTCTAGTCTTGTCTGTCTAGTCTTGTCTGTCTAGTCTTGTCTGTCTAGTCTTGTCTGTCTAGTCTTGTCTGTCTAGTCTTGTCTGTCTAGTCTTGTCTGTCTAGTCTTGTCTGTCTAGTCTTGTCTGTCTAGTCTTGTCTGTCTAGTTGTCTGTCTAGTCTTGTCTGTCTAGTCTTGTCTGTCTAGTCTTGTCTGTCTAGTCTTGTCTGTCTAGTCTTGTCTGTCTAGTCTTGTCTGTCTAGTCTTGTCTGTCTAGTCTTGTCTGTCTAGTCTTGTCTGTCTAGTCTTGTCTGTCTAATCTTGTCTGTTGTTTCTATCTGTTATTTGAATTTCTATGTAATATTTATTTAGTCTGTATTATTGATATGATATCAAATTGACAAAGATTGACAACGTCTAACAGTGTTAATTCACCCTAATCACATTTGGAGCTGGTGCAGGCCGCGGTAATTATGATTGATGAGGATTCGGAGAGGTTGTTTGGGGGCTGGGGCGAAAGTTTTTAATTAAAGCGTTGTTTGGACGTAGCAGACAGCAGAGGAGAACAGAGGCAGAGATGTAAAGTTCGCCGGGTGTTTTTACACAATTTCCTCCTTGTCCAAATCGAAAATCGATCAGAGTCGAATCGAGTTACTGAGTAAATTACGGGCTAAATTTCCGTTCCCCTCGGAATTACACAAAAAGGGAAAACATCCAATGCTGGAATCAAATTTCGAGGGTGTTTTTAAAGACATTAACCTAAATTGTACTGTTTTTTTAACTTGCGTCTTACTGTTATTACTAGCTTTAAACTAGCTATAACCTGCGGCTTCTAATGTTTACCAAATATAAATTATCTTGTGAGTAATATGATACTAATATAATCCTGTTAACTTGCATTTTACAGTTATTACTAGCTTTAAATACTAGCTATAACTAGCTATAATACTAGCTATAACCCGCGGCTTCTAATGTTTACCAATTATTAATTATCTTGTGAGTAATATGAAGATTAGTATTAAGATAGACGTAAGTAGGATTTGAAAATTGCTACGAGTGTTTCTTCAGTGTGTAATAATACATACACAGCTATTACCCGCGGCTTATAATGTTTATCAATCATTAATTATCTTGTGGGTAATATGAAGATTAGTATAAAGATAGACGTAAGTAGGATTTGAAAATTGCTACGATTGTTTCTTCAGTGTGTAATAAGACATACACAGCTATAACCCGCGGCTTCTAATCTTTACCAAATATTAATTATCTTGTGAGTAATATGAAGATTAGTATTAAGATAGACGTAAGTAGGATTTGAAAATTGCTCCGAGTGTTTCTTCCGTGTGTGAAAATACATACACAGCACAAACCTTCTTCTATTTATCGCAAGGTTTGTGCTGACAAACCTTCTTCTTATACATTGAAACTTGTATTTAGATGATGCACGAAAATGAATTAGAAACGCGAAGTGGGAGCAATGAAAGCATGTTTAACAATCCTCTTGGAACAGGTGGCCCGATTAAAACATCTCTAGTGGTTAGATATCAGTTTGAAAGTTTGCTGGCGGATTCATATTCCGACGAGAATGTGTTTATAATACCGGCTTGAGGGCTCGTGAGCCGCCCCAAAAACTTCTTGAATCGCGGATAAACTCGGGTTTCCAGTTCGAGTCTAATTTTGTAATCACTCCCTTATCCGGATAGTTGGTGAATTATGTGTTGTTGAATTTGGTCCAAAGCGGAAGTTTACAAACTTTGAATACGAGTGAACTGAATAAAAAATTGTGATTTGTTTGAAGGGATCGGGTCAAATGGCTTTGCCAGCAACAATTGTCTAAACAATTTGTACGAACTTTGCTGGTGCATGAGAATTTATCACTTTCCAGCGGAAACTGGGAAAATAAAGCCGCAATTTTTCACAGCGAGAATCAAAATAAAACGCGCCTTGAGATATCGCCGTTTCATTTCTTGAACACACTTCAATGCCGCTTCATCTTCCTCCCAACTTGGACGTAAACAGAAACCGGCAGGACTGGAAATCTTAAATTATTGATCTAGTTTTGTTTCCTTTGTTCAATGTTACCTAGTAATTTAGTTGAGGTTTTCTTTGTTGTTAGACGTTTGCTCTACTTTTTAGCTTGGAGTTTAAACCTCAAGCTGCTTTCTTGCACGCAGGATTTCAAATTTATTCTGAATAAGTTGTTGGCTCTGAGTGCTCTCCTTCCCACTCGCACATCTTGAATTTCTTTTCCCAACAATATCCCATTGTCCGCATAATTTTATTACGGCTAACTTATCCATTTCCACAAAGAACATTCCTTGGAACAAGTAGGAATTGACATCTATTCTATTTTATAATAGAGACAAACCTTATATCTAATTGGATTATACAGGGTGTTACGTAGACTTGCGACCAAAATTCAAGGGGCCTATTCTAAAACCCTTTGTTTCGAAGATACAGGGTGAACAAAATTCGCGACAAACATATTGGATATTTGTTGAATCATTTATGTAAATAAATGGGTTTATGAAGTACAAAAAATTATTGAGTTTATCAAGTACAACCAATTGTTGACGATAACTTGGAACCGCTAAACGGTTTTATCTACTAACGTAGAAGTGGATTTCAAAATATTCTTAGAATAGGCCCCTTGATTTTTTGCCGCATGTTTAACTAACACCCTGTACATTAGGTTATTATCTTTCAATCTGTTTAATGTTTCTACAGTCTAGATCTACGTCTGAGTAGATAAGAAGTCCGTAAATTTTCGAATCGACGTGTTATCGTGTTGTTTATCTGGATTCGCGTTGTTGGCGCGAGGGTTCGTGCAGATTTCGTATTGCAGATAGTGGTCGGGGGATGCAAGTGCAGAAACACTGTTTCTGGTGTTTAGCCGGCGCGGATGGAATAAATCTACCGAAAACGACGGTAAATGTTTGAGGGTTTAAGTGCGGATTGTAGTTCGCTCGCTAGTTCCATAAAGGGACAATTCATTCGCGGTTTAAACGCGACGCTTTTCCCACTATTTGCACCAATTTTTTCATTGTTTGCTCAATTTTTTGTCTTTTTTCGTCCTATTCTCGCTCGGTGCAATAAATTCCATGATAAATGCTACCAAAATAATTGCACACTTACAAAAAACATTAGAAAACCGAAAGAAAACAAATAATGAAGAAGACTAGACAGACTAAACTAGACAGAAAAGACTAGACAGACAAGACTAGACAAACAAGACTAGACAGACAAGACTAGACAAACAAGACTAGACAGACAAGACTAGACAGACAAGACTAGACAGACAAGACTAGACAGACAAGACTAGACAGACAAGATTAGACAGACAAGACTAGAGAGACAAGACTAGACAGACAAGACTAGACAGGCAAAACTAGACAGACAAGACTAGACAGACAAGACTAGACAGATAAGACTAGACAGACAAGATAATGGTGTAGCCAAAAATAGAGGAGCTTGGAATAGTTTAAACAAGATTTAAATGATTTGGAATACTCTATACAAGACTAGAATAGTTTGGAATAGACTAGGCAAGATTAGATTAGTTTGGTATAGTCTAGACAAGTCTTAAACATTTTGAAATGGACTTGACAAGACTAGACAAGACTATAGAAAACTGCACAAGCCTATACAAGACTAGACAAGTCTGGACAAGATTAAGGCGGACAAGACTAGACCATGGAGAACTAGTCTATACAAACTAGAGGAGTTTGGAATGATCTAGATAAGAATAGAATAGTTTGGAATAGTCTACACTTGACAGTTTGGAATAGACTAGGCAAGACTAGATTAGTTTGGTATGGTTTAGGCCAGGGGTCTAACTCGTCCATAACAAGTATTTTAAGTTTATTGGAACAAATCATATTATCATTTATTTAAATAAAGATTCAGAGACATTTAGTAAAATGACATTCGATTTTTTAAATTACGTGAGAAAAGCACGTTCCCGTTTTAAGATAGACATTTTCCCCTTTCATTGGATTATACACCAAGAGGTGCTGCTGTGTACGCAAACATTTCCTTTCAGGATTAAAATAGTAGTTTATGATACACGTGTGTGAAGTAGGGCTTTTGTGCATGAGTTGCGAAGTTTAAATCTATTAAGCGCAATGAGTGAGTCTCCGCGGCAAAAATTGGTAAATAGTAAAAACGCACAATAAACACTATTTGGTCGTTGTCGATGTAACCTAGGTAAGCCTAACCTAACCTAGATTTAATGTAGATTAAATTATGGTTAGGTTAAGTTATATTAGAGCCAGATAAATCCAGACGGAGAGATCGAGACTTTTTGATTCAAAATAAGAAAAATTAATTCAATTCTAATATACGCCAGAAATCTCAACAGAGGAGAATGGACTGCTGAAAGAAGAGCTGCGCAGTCGACCGGGATGAAAGACAAGGACCACACGGTCCCCAACAAGGACCACGCAAATATCACTTCCTTATAGGTCTAGTTTCCTTATTTCTCTTGCATAAAGAAATAAGGAAACTAGACCTATAAGGAAGTGATATTTGCGTGGTCCTTGTTGTTGGCCTGTCCGCGATGTATATATATATATATATATATATATATATATATATATATATATATATATATATATACGCCAGAAACCTTTTTTTTACTAAGTGGATTGGACTTTAAGATAAGACTAGACGCACGATTTGGATACTTTCACATATGATTGTAATAATGGCATAGGGATGCATATAGGACATACAATAATTTACTTACTAATGTATTCATTTTAGTGTGCGAGTAGATAAAAGTAATAATGGACTTGAAATAAGCAAACAAGGAAATCAAATTTGTCATCAAATCAAATCGTTGCAAAAACACTAAATTATTGCGAAAATGTTCTTCAAAATTTCAGTCAACGTATCGCACATATTGACACACATTTTTATTGTCTTCGAATGCTAGGTGTTGAACCATCATTTAACTCAGAGTATCCGAAGCCCTTTGTCATCATCATGACTGATTACGAGAAATCTATTTTGCCACTGAAATCAGACAGCGGATTTTAACAATCTCAATAAGAAGTTGCGAGAAGCACGACACGATACCTCGAATTCACTTTTAGAAACCTGTCTTGAAAGATGAAATTATATTTGGAACAGTTTTAAAGTTATAATAATTTTGCCGACCCCTGGTCTAGGTAAGTCGTTAATAATTTGAAGTAGACTTGGTAGGATTAGACAAGACTATACAAGGCTGTACAAGAGTATAGCAGCTTAGAATGATACAGACAAGAATAGTTTGGAATAATCTAGAAAAGACTTGAATAATTTAGAATAGTCTATACAAGACTAGAATAGTATGGAATAGACAGGCAAGATTATTTTAGTTTGTTATAATCAGGACAAGTCTTGAAAAATTTGAAATAGCCTTGACAAGACTAGACAAGACTATAGAAGGCTCTGAAACACTAGACAAGTCTAGTCAAGAGTTACGTTGAACAAGACTAGACTGGAGAGTACTAGTACAAACAAGACTAGAGCAGTTTGGAATGATGTAGACAAGACTAGACTGGAGAGAACTAGTCCAGACTAAGAGTAGTTTACAATAGGGACTACACACAAGATTAGACAGACATAACTAGACAGACAAGACTAGATAGACAAGACTAGACAGACAAGACTAGACAGACAAGACTAGACAGACAAGACTAGACAGACAAGACTAGACAGACAAGACTAGACAGACAAGACTAGACAGACAAGACTAGACAGACAAGACTAGACAGACAAGACTAGACAGACAAGACTAGACAGACAAGACTAGACAGACAAGACTAGACAGACAAGACTAGACAGACAAGACTAGACAGACAAGACTAGACAGACAAGACTAGACAGACAAGACTAGACAGACAAGACTAGACAGACAAGACTAGACAGACAAGACTAGACAGACAAGACTAGACAGAAGAGACTAGACAGACAAGACTAGACAGACAAGACTAGACAGACAAGACTAGACAGACAAGACTAGACAGACAAGACTAGACAGACAAGACTAGACAGACAAGACTAGACAGACAAGACTAGACATACAAGACTAGAGAGACAAGACTAGACAGACAAGACTAGACAGACAAGACTAGACAGACAAGACTAGACAGACAAGACTATAGATTCTAAAATCTACTACTAATAGCAGAGATTTCAAAACCCTGTTTGATTCTTTTAATATGTGCCTAACATTCGAAGAAAGAAGCCTCACTAATTTTAAATCATGTATAGACAATATTGCTGTCAGCAAAGGGATGCAATATACAACTCAATCTTTAAATTATTTGATATCCGACCATCTTGCACAATACATAATCTTTGAAACTGAAAAAATCCAAGCTACTTATAGAACACTGAGAACTTATACGGAAGAACACTTGAGGGATTTTAAAGAAACTATACAAAATGAAGTTTGGGAGGAAATATCGTCCACATACAGCTCCGAGATAGACAAACAATGGAATGGTTTCATACAAATTTTTCAAAATCATTTCAATCAGTGTTTTCCGCTAATAAGAGTAAAGAATACACAAAAAAAGAAAAAGATCTTCTCCAATAACTCGCTTGAAAATATGCGAAAACGCATCGAATTATATGGTATACTATCACAAACGAATACAGCCCTGAAACGCAACCGGAATAGACTTCTCCGTCGATATAAGAGACTATTACGTCAAGACAAAAAGAGTTACTATGAATACAATATCATGGAGAGTGGAAATATAGTAAACGCAACGTGGAAGGCAGTAGCAGAAATTTCACAACTTAAAGAGAAGACAGCCACATCGCCCAATTTTGGACCAAATCATAACCCCAATGCCATTAATATTTTTTTCTCCGAACAACCGAAGATAATGACTGCTCATCTACAAAATAAAATATTTAAGGACAATTTAATTAACAACAGAGAAACAATATTTCTCTATCCAACCACTCAAGAAGAACTTAGTTACGTTATAAAAAACCTGAAAAACACTAAAAGTACTGGAGTGGATGAGATACCTAGGGCATTAATAAAACTGGTTGCACCCGACATTATTGAACTACTGGTACTAATTATTAACAACTCCTTCAAGGAAGGCATTTTTCCTGAATCATTAAAGGTCTCAAAAATGATACCAGTTCATAAAAAAGGGGATAGAGATAAACTGGAAAATTTCCGACCAATTTGTATCCAATCATCCTTTTCGATAATATTAGAAAAATTAATCTGTAAAAGAATCATCGATTTTACAAATAAACACAATATAATAAACAACCACCAGCATGGATTCTTAAAAGGACGTAATACGGATACAGCATGTTTTGAATTTATTAAAGAAGCATTACAGCAAATTGAAGGCGACTATATACCGTGCGGGATACTCTTAGACTTATCTAAGGCCTATGATACCGTGGACCATCCAATCTTACTAACAAAATTAGGAAAATACGGAATTAGAGGGACAGCATTAAATTGGATTTCCTCTTACCTGTACAATAGGAAACAGATACTAGAAATATATACACCAAACGGCAAGGAAAGATCATGTCCATCTACGATCAATATGGGAATACCACAGGGCAGCACCCTTGGACCCCTACTGTTCACACTATATATAAACGATCTACCAGATGTGCCCCTCAACAATATTACGAAAATGATCATTTATGCGGATGACACTAGCCTAATGTCGGTAAATATAACAGCAGAAGACATCGAACCCAACATTAAATCAATTTTTAGTTCATTAACAACTTGGTTCAACGAAAATAGATTACTCCTAAACCAAAACAAGACAAACTTAATACTATTTAAAACAAACAGAGACAAGAAAAGATACACCTCCGAAATTACACTAGAGGATAACACGTTAAATATTCAACATGAAGCAAGACTCCTAGGATTATATGTAGATGATACGCTCGACTGGACATCCCACGTTTCCAACCTAACAAAAAAACTAAGTAAGGCTGTATATGCCCTTAGAACCCTCAAACGATATTTAAATCGCAACATTTTAAAAATGGTTTATTTCGCAAATCTCCACAGCCACCTAAGATTTGGTATAATGTTCTGGGGCCGTGGCACAACAATTAACGATGTGTTCAAGATCCAAAAAGCAGCAATACGCATTATCTATAATCTAGAATATTCTGAATCATGTAGAGGAGTATTCAAATCCGCTAAAATATTAACGGTTACGGGCACGTATGTCTACGAGTCAGTAATTTTCTTATGTAAAAACAAACACCTGTTTGAAGAATACACATTTAAACACACGAGGGATACCCGAAGTAAGGGTTATAATTATAAAAAGCCGCTTCACAAGTTAACCATGTCACAGAAGATGCCCCCATACAGCAATATTGACTTATTCAATGGCTTGCCCAAATATTTAAAACAAATTAAGAAAAGTAATGATTTCAAGAAGGAGCTTCAACGTGTCCTCATACATCTGGAACCATACTCTATCCAAGAATACTACGCACAAATTAAATACTATCAAAGGTAGTACAGATTGTATCCTCGACAAATTTCATTTAATATTGCAGAATGTCACTTCCTTATTTTTTAGTATATTAATATTGTGTCATACTGTTATGTTTAGATAATGAAATAAATTATTTTGATTTGATTTGATTTTGACTAGACAGACAAGACTAGACAGACAAGACTAGACAGACAAGACTAGACAGACAAGACTAGACAGACAAGACTAGACAGACAAGAATAGACAGACAAGAATAGACAGACAAGACTAGACAGACAAGACTAGACAGACAAGACTAGACAGACAAGACTAGACAGACAAGACTAGACAGACAAGACTAGACAGACAAGACTAGACAGACAAGACTAGACAGACAAGACTAGACAGACAAGACTAGACAGACAAGACTAGACAGACAAGACTAGACAGACAAGACTAGACAGACAAGACTAGACAGACAAGACTAGACAGACAAGACTAGACAGACAAGACTAGACAGACAAGACTAGACAGACAAGACTAGACAGACAAGACTAGACAGACAAGACTAGACAGACAAGACTAGACAGACAAGACTAGACAGACAAGACTAGACAGACAAGACTAGACAGACAAGACTAGACAGACAAGACTAGACAGACAAGACTAGACAGACAAGACTAGACAGACAAGACTAGACAGACAAGACTAGACAGACAAGACTAGACAGACAAGACTAGACAGACAAGACTAGACAGACAAGACTAGACAGACAAGACTAGACAGACAAGACTAGACAGACAAGACTAGACAGACAAGACTAGACAGACAAGACTAGACAGACAAGACTAGACAGACAAGACTAGACAGACAAGACTAGACAGACAAGACTAGACAGACAAGACTAGACAGACAAGACTAGACAGACAAGACTAGACAGACAAGACTAGACAGACAAGACTAGACAGACAAGACTAGACAGACAAGACTAGACAGACAAGACTAGACAGACAAGACTAGACAGACAAGACTAGACAGACAAGACTAGACAGACAAGACTAGACAGACAAGACTAGACAGACAAGACTAGACAGACAAGACTAGACAGACAAGACTAGACAGACAAGACTAGACAGACAAGACTAGACAGACAAGACTAGACAGACAAGACTAGACAGACAAGACTAGACAGACAAGACTAGACAGACAAGACTAGACAGACAAGACTAGACAGACAAGACTAGACAGACAAGACTAGACAGACAAGACTAGACAGACAAGACTAGACAGACAAGACTAGACAGACAAGACTAGACAGACAAGACTAGACAGACAAGACTAGACAGACAAGACTAGACAGACAAGACTAGACAGACAAGACTAGACAGACAAGACTAGACAGACAAGACTAGACAGACAAGACTAGACAGACAAGACTAGACAGACAAGACTAGACAGACAAGACTAGACAGACAAGACTAGACAGACAAGACTAGACAGACAAGACTAGACAGACAAGACTAGACAGACAAGACTAGACAGACAAGACTAGACAGACAAGACTAGACAGACAAGACTAGACAGACAAGACTAGACAGACAAGACTAGACAGACAAGACTAGACAGACAAGACTAGACAGACAAGACTAGACAGACAAGACTAGACAGACAAGACTAGACAGACAAGACTAGACAGACAAGACTAGACAGACAAGACTAGACAGACAAGACTAGACAGACAAGACTAGACAGACAAGACTAGACAGACAAGACTAGACAGACAAGACTAGACAGACAAGACTAGACAGACAAGACTAGACAGACAAGACTAGACAGACAAGACTAGACAGACAAGACTAGACAGACAAGACTAGACAGACAAGACTAGACAGACAAGACTAGACAGACAAGACTAGACAGACAAGACTAGACAGACAAGACTAGACAGACAAGACTAGACAGACAAGACTAGACAGACAAGACTAGACAGACAAGACTAGACAGACAAGACTAGACAGACAAGACTAGACAGACAAGACTAGACAGACAAGACTAGACAGACAAGACTAGACAGACAAGACTAGACAGACAAGACTAGACAGACAAGACTAGACAGACAAGACTAGACAGACAAGACTAGACAGACAAGACTAGACAGACAAGACTAGACAGACAAGACTAGACAGACTAGACAGACAAGACTAGACAGACAAGACTAGACAGACAAGACTAGACAGACAAGACTAGACAGACAAGACTAGACAGACAAGACTAGACAGACAAGACTAGACAGACAAGACTAGACAGACAAGACTAGACAGACAAGACTAGACAGACAAGACTAGACAGACAAGACTAGACAGACAAGACTAGACAGACAAGACTAGACAGACAAGACTAGACAGACAAGACTAGACAGACAAGACTAGACAGACAAGACTAGACAGACAAGACTAGACAGACAAGACTAGACAGACAAGACTAGACAGACAAGACTAGACAGACAAGACTAGACAGACAAGACTAGACAGACAAGACTAGACAGACAAGACTAGACAGACAAGACTAGACAGACAAGACTAGACAGACAAGACTAGACAGACAAGACTAGACAGACAAGACTAGACAGACAAGACTAGACAGACAAGACTAGACAGACAAGACTAGACAGACAAGACTAGACAGACAAGACTAGACAGACAAGACTAGACAGACAAGACTAGACAGACAAGACTAGACAGACAAGACTAGACAGACAAGACTAGACAGACAAGACTAGACAGACAAGACTAGACAGACAAGACTAGACAGACAAGACTAGACAGACAAGACTAGACAGACAAGACTAGACAGACAAGACTAGACAGACAAGACTAGACAGACAAGACTAGACAGACAAGACTAGACAGACAAGACTAGACAGACAAGACTAGACAGACAAGACTAGACAGACAAGACTAGACAGACAAGACTAGACAGACAAGACTAGACAGACAAGACTAGACAGACAAGACTAGACAGACAAGACTAGACAGACAAGACTAGACAGACAAGACTAGACAGACAAGACTAGACAGACAAGACTAGACAGACAAGACTAGACAGACAAGACTAGACAGACAAGACTAGACAGACAAGACTAGACAGACAAGACTAGACAGACAAGACTAGACAGACAAGACTAGACAGACAAGACTAGACAGACAAGACTAGACAGACAAGACTAGACAGACAAGACTAGACAGACAAGACTAGACAGACAAGACTAGACAGACAAGACTAGACAGACAAGACTAGACAGACAAGACTAGACAGACAAGACTAGACAGACAAGACTAGACAGACAAGACTAGACAGACAAGACTAGACAGACAAGACTAGACAGACAAGACTAGACAGACAAGACTAGACAGACAAGACTAGACAGACAAGACTAGACAGACAAGACTAGACAGACAAGACTAGACAGACAAGACTAGACAGACAAGACTAGACAGACAAGACTAGACAGACAAGACTAGACAGACAAGACTAGACAGACAAGACTAGACAGACAAGACTAGACAGACAAGACTAGACAGACAAGACTAGACAGACAAGACTAGACAGACAAGACTAGACAGACAAGACTAGACAGACAAGACTAGACAGACAAGACTAGACAGACAAGACTAGACAGACAAGACTAGACAGACAAGACTAGACAGACAAGACTAGACAGACAAGACTAGACAGACAAGACTAGACAGACAAGACTAGACAGACAAGACTAGACAGACAAGACTAGACAGACAAGACTAGACAGACAAGACTAGACAGACAAGACTAGACAGACAAGACTAGACAGACAAGACTAGACAGACAAGACTAGACAGACAAGACTAGACAGACAAGACTAGACAGACAAGACTAGACAGACAAGACTAGACAGACAAGACTAGACAGACAAGACTAGACAGACAAGACTAGACAGACAAGACTAGACAGACAAGACTAGACAGACAAGACTAGACAGACAAGACTAGACAGACAAGACTAGACAGACAAGACTAGACAGACAAGACTAGACAGACAAGACTAGACAGACAAGACTAGACAGACAAGACTAGACAGACAAGACTAGACAGACAAGACTAGACAGACAAGACTAGACAGACAAGACTAGACAGACAAGACTAGACAGACAAGACTAGACAGACAAGACTAGACAGACAAGACTAGACAGACAAGACTAGACAGACAAGACTAGACAGACAAGACTAGACAGACAAGACTAGACAGACAAGACTAGACAGACAAGACTAGACAGACAAGACTAGACAGACAAGACTAGACAGACAAGACTAGACAGACAAGACTAGACAGACAAGACTAGACAGACAAGACTAGACAGACAAGACTAGACAGACAAGACTAGACAGACAAGACTAGACAGACAAGACTAGACAGACAAGACTAGACAGACAAGACTAGACAGACAAGACTAGACAGACAAGACTAGACAGACAAGACTAGACAGACAAGACTAGACAGACAAGACTAGACAGACAAGACTAGACAGACAAGACTAGACAGACAAGACTAGACAGACAAGACTAGACAGACAAGACTAGACAGACAAGACTAGACAGACAAGACTAGACAGACAAGACTAGACAGACAAGACTAGACAGACAAGACTAGACAGACAAGACTAGACAGACAAGACTAGACAGACAAGACTAGACAGACAAGACTAGACAGACAAGACTAGACAGACAAGACTAGACAGACAAGACTAGACAGACAAGACTAGACAGACAAGACTAGACAGACAAGACTAGACAGACAAGACTAGACAGACAAGACTAGACAGACAAGACTAGACAGACAAGACTAGACAGACAAGACTAGACAGACAAGACTAGACAGACAAGACTAGACAGACAAGACTAGACAGACAAGACTAGACAGACAAGACTAGACAGACAAGACTAGACAGACAAGACTAGACAGACAAGACTAGACAGACAAGACTAGACAGACAAGACTAGACAGACAAGACTAGACAGACAAGACTAGACAGACAAGACTAGACAGACAAGACTAGACAGACAAGACTAGACAGACAAGACTAGACAGACAAGACTAGACAGACAAGACTAGACAGACAAGACTAGACAGACAAGACTAGACAGACAAGACTAGACAGACAAGACTAGACAGACAAGACTAGACAGACAAGACTAGACAGACAAGACTAGACAGACAAGACTAGACAGACAAGACTAGACAGACAAGACTAGACAGACAAGACTAGACAGACAAGACTAGACAGACAAGACTAGACAGACAAGACTAGACAGACAAGACTAGACAGACAAGACTAGACAGACAAGACTAGACAGACAAGACTAGACAGACAAGACTAGACAGACAAGACTAGACAGACAAGACTAGACAGACAAGACTAGACAGACAAGACTAGACAGACAAGACTAGACAGACAAGACTAGACAGACAAGACTAGACAGACAAGACTAGACAGACAAGACTAGACAGACAAGACTAGACAGACAAGACTAGACAGACAAGACTAGACAGACAAGACTAGACAGACAAGACTAGACAGACAAGACTAGACAGACAAGACTAGACAGACAAGACTAGACAGACAAGACTAGACAGACAAGACTAGACAGACAAGACTAGACAGACAAGACTAGACAGACAAGACTAGACAGACAAGACTAGACAGACAAGACTAGACAGACAAGACTAGACAGACAAGACTAGACAGACAAGACTAGACAGACAAGACTAGACAGACAAGACTAGACAGACAAGACTAGACAGACAAGACTAGACAGACAAGACTAGACAGACAAGACTAGACAGACAAGACTAGACAGACAAGACTAGACAGACAAGACTAGACAGACAAGACTAGACAGACAAGACTAGACAGACAAGACTAGACAGACAAGACTAGACAGACAAGACTAGACAGACAAGACTAGACAGACAAGACTAGACAGACAAGACTAGACAGACAAGACTAGACAGACAAGACTAGACAGACAAGACTAGACAGACAAGACTAGACAGACAAGACTAGACAGACAAGACTATAAAGACAAGACTATAAAGACAAGACTAGACAGACAAGACTAGATAGACAAGACTAGACAGACAAGACTAGACAGACAAGACTAGACAGACAAGACTAGACAGACAAGACTAGTCAGACAAGACTAGACAGACAAGATTAGACAGACAAGACTAGACAGACAAGACTATACAGACAAGACTAGACAGACAAGACTAGACAGACAAGACTAGACAGACAAGACTAGACAGACAAGACTAGACAGACAAGACTAGACAGACAAGACTAGACAGACAAGACTAGACAGACAATACTGGACAGACAAGACTAGACAGACAAGACTAAACAGACAAGACTAGATAGACAAGAATAGACGGACAAGACTAGTCAGACAAGACTAGACAAACAAGACTAGACAGACAAGAAATAGTAACATTTACTGTAAGACTTAGGTATATTATTTTTAAAGCTTTTGATAAAAACTGAAGAAGTAAACTAATCAATATTTAATATCGCCATGCTAATAATGAGGAGGAAAAGTGTTTTGATATTCAAATTTTATGTAAATCTATGGACTAGACGGGGCGGGTGAAATTACCTCGGCATTTTCGTGTTGGTGGATGCGCCGGTTACATCGTATTTAACAATTTTTTCCTCCGCCAAAATTTACATCTTATTTATTTACCGCCCAGCTCAGATTGTATAATGGCACTCTGCTTGTCAAAAGCAGAAAGATCAAATTTAAATGACAAGACTAACCAGAACAGACTGAGTAGACCTTTTTACGGTTAGTTAAGCGGATGCGCGTCCGACTTGTTTAAAAGGCGGGAATATGAAAGTTTCGGGCACAGTTTGTTATTTTCATTGGTTATACGTACAAAAAGTGCCCTTAAAATGACGCCAAAATGCAATTGACGCATGTGCATATAAAAAATTCAACTACGAAAAGGTCTATTGACAAGAGTAGACATCGTATTTATTTATAATGTAAGAAAAGAATACATTGCCGGCTCTCCGCTCTCGCACTGAGCCGGACAAGAGTAGACAGACACTATAGTCGTAGTCAGTCCATAATAGTCAGACTATATAGACAAGATTCTGACCAAAGTTGTTGTTAGAGACATACAATGCGTGCCTTCGAGTCTTCGCTGCGCAATGGAAAAGACAAAAGCTAGTCCTACTAAGAAAGAGGGACAAGCCAGTGGTAGAAAAACCGTCGTACCGACCGATATGCCTCTTGGACAACGTAGGGAAATTTCTTGAAAAACTATTAGGAGACTCTAGACATACATCGAAAACAAGGGTGGACAATGTAATTTCTAATCTTCCTGTCCTGTCTCTTCCTGTCAAGTCTATTTCAAATTATCCACGACTTGCCTAGACCAGGGGTCGGCAAATTGATTGTAACTTTAAAACTGTTCCAAATATAATTTCATCTTTCAAGAAAGATTTCTAAAAGTGAAGTATCGCCTCTTGCTTCTCGCAACTTCTTATTGAGATTGTTAAGATGCGCTATCTGATTTCAGTAGCAAAATAGATTTTTTGTAATCAGTCATGATGACGACAAAAGGCTTCGAATATTGGGAGTTAAATGATGGTTCAACACCAAGCATTCGAAGAGAATGAAAATGTGTGCCAATGATCAACCGTGGACGCGACAATCAAAAGGTGTGCATTAGTGACCCTCAACGTAAAAAAACGCGTTAACTAGCGAGGCGAGATGTCATCATGAAGACGTTAGCATCAAAACTTGCAGCAGGGTAGGTACTTGAGGAAGATGATAGACAGCTATTTTAGCGACCGAAGGTTGATATACTACCCAGACGAAGAGGAAGTCGAGTATGAGGTAACAGCGGGTGTTCCGCAAGGATCGGTTCTTACACCATCCTTGTGGAACGTTATGGCTAAACCTAGACTTGTCTAGAACAGCGAGGCAATCGAAAGATTACCGTGCATTATTCAATATGCCGTTGAATTGATCCAATAAATCGCTGTAGTATTGTCCCGTGATAGTTCTCCCCGTCTGCGAAAAGTCGATGTGTATCACACCTTGCGAATCCTAATTTAATCTAATTCCGGAAACTTTTCAACCTACCCTCGTACTACACGGACGTAGTGGAAGTCGAGTTAATGTAACGGCGTGTGTTCCGCAAGGATCGGTTCTTACACCGATTCTTGTGGAACGTTATGGCTAAACCTAGACTTGTCTAGAACAGCGAGAATACCGCTACCCGGCAATCGAAAGGTTACCGTGCATTAGCGACCCTCGACGCAAAAAACGCGTTTACTACAGCAAAACGGGATGTCACAATGAAGGCGTTAACATCAAGACAGGCAGCAGAGTAGGTACTTGAGGAAGATGATAAGACAGCTATTTGAGCGATCGAAGGCTATCAGCCTTCGGTCGCTCAAATAGCTGTCTATCGGATTCCACTTGGTCCGTGTAGTATATCATACTACACGGACCAAGTGGAAGTCGAATATAAAGGCCGTTCCAGATGCTACGTTTTGCACAACCTTTTGTCTGCACAGTTCAACACGTTACAGATAAAACGTTGCGTGTAGATAGGCAAAGTGCGAAGTTTTGAAAACGGCGCGAAGACGGTACCTACAGTTGCAGCGATAACTGAGCTAGAGTGCATAGTTATCCATAAACTGTGCAGACAAGTCGGCGCATGTAGACGGTAGCTCCGTTTTCCGATTCATTTTGTTCAAAAATGACCAGACTAGTACCTCCTCCATGACAATTTCACTAAAACTGTGCGAAATATACAAATATATCTGCACCTTGTAGACGTTCTAAAAATTGCAACGTTTTCATTCCGTCCTAAGACTGCCTTAGGATCAGCCTTAAGGTAACGGCGGGTGCTCCGCAAGGAACAGTCCTGGCACCATTTTCATTTGAAACTAAAGCTCGACTTGTCTAGCACAACGAGAATAGCTGAGTTCGCAGATGACGCCGTAGTGGTGGTGACTGCAAAGCAAATAAGCAACTAAAGCCTCCGACGGACAAGTAATTGCTTAAAAGAGCAGGGTCTAACAATACCTATTCATAAAACAGAACTTCATGAAACCCTCTGAGAAGACTAGACAGATAAAACTAACTTTTTGTACACTGACGGATTCACTTCGTTACAACTAATAAGAATTGATATTGATATATAAAACTCGAAACCTTTCCGATCCTTCGTTGCGTCTGTTGGAAATGGTATAGGCTGAGGATCAATCATAATTAATGTGGACAGCGCGTGCAGGAGTCAGTCCAGCTCTCGTTCAATATTTAAGCAGGTGTTATGCGCTAAATAAACAATGTTATTGACAGACCGTCGTTGTTTGTCTTGCGAGCGCGTTTAATAACACATTATGCACGACTCGGCGGAACGCTTTACACTAATTACCCCCGGAAAACTATTAATTACACCGCGGCGGAAAGAAATGTTCTAAATAGTTTTAGTACTGTCGCCGTCGCACGACATACTAAAACTAGTTCCAACAAAAAGGTTTTATTGGAGATTCATTTACATGCGACACAACACGTCAGACATTTGACTATACACTCTAATTAGATTACATATAAAAAGCTTCCACTAATTAACTATTTATTATTCATACTAAACTCATATGTAACAAATTAAAACAAGACTTAATTAAAACAGTCTTGTATGTCTAGTCTTGTCTGTCTAGTCTTGTATGTCTAGTCTTGTGTGTCTAGTCTTGTCTGTCTATTCTTGTCTGTCTAGTCTTGTCTGTCTAGTCTTGTCTGTCTAGTCTTGTCTGTCTAGTCTTGTCTGTCTAGTCTTGTCTGTCTAGTCTTGTCTGTCTAGTCTTGTCTGTCTAGTCTTGTCTGTCTAGTCTTGTCTGTCTAGTCTTGTCTGTCTAGTCTTGTCTGTCTAGTCTTGTCTGTCTAGTCTTGTCTGTCTAGTCTTGTCTGTCTAGTCTTGTCTGTCTAGTCTTGTCTGTCTAGTCTTGTCTGTCTAGTCTTGTCTGTCTAGTCTTGTCTGTCTAGTCTTGTCTGTCTAGTCTTGTCTGTCTAGTCTTGTCTGTCTAGTCTTGTCTGTCTAGTCTTGTCTGTCTAGTCTTGTCTGTCTAGTCTTGTCTGTCTAGTCTTGTCTGTCTAGTCTTGTCTGTCTAGTCTTGTCTGTCTAGTCTGTCTAGTCTTGTCTGTCTAGTCTTGTCTGTCTAGTCTTGTCTGTCTAGTCTTGTCTGTCTAGTCTTGTCTGTCTAGTCTTGTCTGTCTAGTCTTGTCTGTCTAGTCTTGTCTGTCTAGTCTTGTCTGTCTAGTCTTGTCTGTCTAGTCTTGTCTGTCTAGTCTTGTCTGTCTAGTCTTGTCTGTCTAGTCTTGTCTGTCTAGTCTTGTCTGTCTAGTCTTATCTGTCTAGTCTTGCCTGTCTAGTCTTGTCTGTCTAGTCTTGTCTGTCTAGTCTTGTCTGTCTAGTCTTGTCTGTCTAGTCTTGTCTGTCTAGTCTTGTCTGTCTAGTCTTGTCTGTCTAGTCTTGTCTGTCTAGTCTTGTCTGTCTAGTCTTGTCTGTCTAGTCTTGTCTGTCTAGTCATGTCTGTCTAGTCTTGTCTGTCTAGTCTTGTCTGTCTAGTTTTGTCTGTCTAGTCTTGTCTGTCTAGTCTAGTCTGTCTAGTCTTGTCTGTCTAGTCTTGTCTGTCTAGTCTTGTATGTCTAGTCTTGTCTGTCTAGTCTTGTCTGTCTAGTCTTGTCTGTCTAGTCTTGTCTGTCTAGTCTTGTCTGTCTAGTCTTGTCTGTCTAGTCTTGTCTGTCTAGTCTTGTCTGTCTAGTCTTGTCTGTCTAGTCTTGTCTGTCTAGTCTTGTCTGTCTAGTCTTGTCTGTCTAGTCTTGTCTGTCTAGTCTTGTCTGTCTAGTCTTGTCTGTCTAGTCTTGTCTGTCTAGTCTTGTCTGTCTAGTCTTGTCTGTCTAGTCTTGTCTGTCTAGTCTTGTCTGTCTAGTCTTGTCTGTCTAGTCTTGTCTCTCTAGTCTTGTCTGTCTAGTCTTTTCTAGTGTGTGTAGTCTAGTCTTGTCTACAATTTAGCTGATAAATTCTTCATATCCTGTAAGAGTTTCTATCGCATCTGTTTTCCCTAATTACAAGTAGATGCATTAGTGTACAGTGCATAAAGGTTAATTAAGAAAATTACGTAAGACATCGTCTTACACTAATTACCACAATTGATCAACAAAAATAAATTATTATTAGTTGCTAGTGGAAGCAAGGCGATGGATCTCTTCCCATTAAATCAGACGCTCCGTAATACACGCCGACCTTACTTCCATCAAGATTTACCTGTGCAATCTGGTTTTCCGCCATTAAGAATGAACTATCAACTATCACCCGAAGAAACCGCTCGTTTAGAGAACAGCACGAACACCATTTAGCATAAACCGAACTGAGCCCTAGCCCGCCCTGAAAACCGCGATGCACAACCGCCACTCAGTGTTCACATGTGTTTGTGTTACCACGTATTCTTGGCGGGCTGGTGTGGTGGAGTCGCCCTCGCGACGCTCGTCTCGATACTGGGGGACGTCTCTCCAGACTGTTCCTACCCCTACCCAGACGGAATCGATCACAGCGGGCCGCCGTGCGCCGTCGCCTACACGTATTGCCGCTCGGTCTTCCGCGGGGTTGGAAATATGAATGTTTATGTTACGTAATATTTACCAGCATGTGTGTGTGTTGTAATAATTATGTTGATGAAACGCACGCGGTTTTGGAAAGACTTTTTTTAATTTTTGTTAATGCGAGACAGACCAACAGACGTAGGTGTGGAGAAAACTACTAGCCGACGAATTCACTAGCTGCTAGTAAACTCGCGAAGTGTAATTACTAGCTAATTCTCAAATCAGATGGATGGAAGTTGCCGCCGTGAAAGTTACCAGCCGATGAATTCACTAGCTGCTAGTAAACTCGCCAGGTGTAATTACTAGCTAACTAGCAAATCAGACGCATGGCGGTGTTGAGAAAGCTATTAACCGACGAATTCACTAGCTGCTAGTAAATTTGCGAGTGTAATTACAAGTTAAATATCAAATCAGACGGATGGACGGTGCCGTCGAGAAAGCTACTAGACGGCGAATTCCCTTTCCTTTCTTTCTTTCTTTACGTGCCATGTCCTCCGATGAAGTCGGCGATCATCATAATTATTTTTATTTTATCAGCAGCGGTACGAAACAGGCTAGTAGAACTGGCACCATACCACTCTCTCAGGTTTTTCAGCCAGCACGTGCGTCTTCTTCCTGGACCCCTTCTACCTTGGATTTGGCCTTGCATGATATTCTTCAAGATACGGTACTTTTCCCATCTCAACGTATCCAAAATATTCCAACTTGCGTTTTTGATGATAAACATGACTTCTAGTTGCATCTGGAGACGGGCAAGCACCTCGGTGTTTCCGACACTGTCTGCCCATGATATTCGCAGCAAGGGACGGTAGCACCACAACTCGAACTCTACCAGTCGGTCACACATTGCCTATTTTATAGTCCATCCTTCCATTCCATAGTACAGAATTGGAAATACATAGCACTGTATTAATCGAATACGCAGAGGTATTGACAAGTCTCGGGATGTAAGAACCTTCTTCAAATTGCTAAATGCTGCTCTAGCCTGCTCGATGCGGGACCGAATTCACTAGCTGCTAGTAAACTCGCTACGAGTAATTACTAGCAAATCATAAGGATGGTGGTGTCAAGAAAGCTACCAGCCAACGAATTCACTAGCTGCTAGTAAACTCGCTAAACTAGCTAACTCTCAAATCAGACGGATGGATGGTGCCGTCGAGAAATCTACTAGCCGGCGAATTCGCTAGCTGTTAGTAAACTCTCCAGGTCTAATTACTAGCTAATTAGAAAATCAGACGAATTTTGGTGTGGAGAAAACTACTAGCCGACGAATTCACTAGCATATAGTAAACTCGCAAAGTGTAATTACTAGTTAACTATCAAATCAGATAGCTACTCGCTGGCGTGTGGACTTTTTAGCTAGTAAACTAGTCGTGTGTCATCTTAGGGTATTCCGGTAGTTACATTTCAGGAAATTGTGGAAAATAAGCGAGTTTTTACAACCTGGGCTCTCAAATCGCTAGCTAGATGGCAATTGAGCAAGTGGAAATCAGACGGATGGACGATGTCGGCCAGACAGCTACTAGGGGGCGAATTCACTAGCTGCTAGTAAACTCGCCAGGTATTATTACTAGATAATTAGCAAATCAGACGGTGGGTGGTGTGCAGAAAACTACTAGCCGACGAATTCACTAGCTGATAGTAAACTCTCAAGTGTAATTACTAGCTAACTATCAAATCAGACGAATGCCGACTACTTTACTCGCTGGCGTGTGGACTTCCAAGCTAGTAAACCAGTCGTGTGTCATCTTAGAGTATTCCGGTGGTTACAGTTCAGCAAAAGATGGAAGATAAGAGAGATTTCACAACATAGGCTCTCAAATCGCTAGCTAGTTGGCAATTGAGTAAGTGGAAATCAGACGGTTGGACGATGCCGCCGAGAAAACTACTAGCCAACGAATTCACTAGCAGATAGTAAACCCGCAAAGTAATTACTAGCTAACTATCAAATCAGACGGATGCTGACTACTTTACTAGCTGGCGTGTGGACTTCTAAAATAGAAAACTAGTCGTGTGTCATCTTAGAGTATTCCGGGGGTTACACTTCAGCATATGATGGAAAATAAGAGTTTTCACAAGATGGGCTCTCAAATCGCTAGCTAGTTGGCAACTGCGTAAGTGGAAATCAGACGGACGGGCGATGCCGGCGAGAAAGCTACTAGCGGGCGAATTCAATAGCTGCTAGTAAACTCGCCAGATGTAATTACTAGCTAATTCGCAAATCTGGAATGGAGAATACTACTAGCCGACGTATTCACTAGCTGATAGTAAACTCGAAGTGTAATTACTAGTTCAAACTATCAAATCAGATGGTTGCTGACTACTTTATCCGCTGGTTATGGGACTTCTTAGCTAGTATACTAGTCGTGTGTCATCTTAGAGTATCCCAGTGGTTATAGTTCAAAAATGTAAGAAAATTTTCAAAAAAAAGACAGTTTTCACAACATGTGATCTCAAATCGCTTGCTAGTTGACTATGTAGCAAGTGGAAACCAGACGAATGGACGGTGCTATCGAGCGAGCTACTAGCCCGCAAATTCACTAGCTGCTAGCAAACTCTCCAGGTGTAATTACTAGCTAACTAGCAAATCAGACGGATGGTGGTGTTGGGAAAGCTATTAACCGGCGAATTCACTAGCTGCTAGTAAATTCGCGGAGTGTAATTACTAGTTAACTATCAAATCAGACGGACGGACTGTGCCGTCGAGAAAGCTACTAGACGGCGAATTCACTAGCTGCTAGTAAACTCGCTACGCATAATTTCTAGCAAATCATACGGATGGTGGTGTCGAGAAAGCTACCAACCAACGAATTCACTAGCTGCTAGTAAACTTGCAGAGTGTAATTACCAGCTAACTCTCAAATCAGACGGATGGACGGTGCCGTCATCTACTAGCCGTCAAGAAATCTACTAGCCGGCGAATTCGCTAGCTGCTAGTAAACAATCCAGGTGTAACTACTAGCTAATTAGAAAATCAGACGGATTGTGGCGTGAAGAAATCTACTAGCCGACGAATTTACTAGCAGATAGTAAACTCGCAAAGTGTAATTACTAGTTAACTATCATATCAAATTACCACTCGCTGGCGTGTGGACTTCTTAGCTAGTGAACTAGTCGTGTGTTATCTTATTCCGGGTATTCCGGTGGTTACTGTTCAGAAAATGATGGAAAATAAGAGAGTTTTCACAACATGGGCTCTCAAATCGCTAGCTAGTTGGCAATTGAGTAAGTGGAAATCAGACGGATGGACGATGCCAGCGAGAAAGCTACTAGCGGGCGAATTCACTAGCTGCTAGTAAACTCGCCAGGTGTAATTACTAGCTAATTAGAAAATCAGACGGATTGTAGTGTGGAGAAAACTACTAGCCGACGAATTCACTAGCAGATAGTAAACTCGAAAAGTGTAATTACTAGTTAACTATCAAAACAGACTCATGCCGAGTATTTTACTCGCTGGCGTGTGGACTTCTAAGCTAGTAAACTAGTCGTATGTCATCTTAGAATATTCCGGTGGTTACAGTGCAGCAAATGATGGAAAATAAGAGAGATTTCGCAACATGGGCTCTCAAATCACTAGCTAGTTGGCAATTGAGCAAGTCAGAACTAGAGAAGTAGAGCGAGAAAGCTACTAGCGGGCGAATTCACTAGCTGCTAGTAAACTCGCCAAGTGTAATTACTAGCTAATTAGCAAATCAGACGGTTTGTGGTGTGGAGAAAATTACTAGCCGGCGAATTCCCTATCTGCTAGTAAACTCGCCAGGTGTAATTACTAGCTAAATAGCAAATCAGACAGATGGTGGTCCAACGAATTCACTAGCTGCTAGTAAACTCGGGGAGTGTAATTACTAGCCAGCCAACTACTAAATCACACGGATGGACGGTGCTGTCGAGAATGCTACCAGCCGTCGAATTCACTAGCTACTAGTAAACTCACGCAATGTAATTACTAGCTAACTAGCGAAATTTAAAGCCGGACTACTTTACTCGCTACTCGCTGGCGTGTGGACCTATTAGCTAGTAAACTAGTCGTACGCCATCTTAGAGTATCCTGATGTGTGCGTGTAGTCTTGTCTGTCCAGTCTTATCTAAGTAAGTCTTAGACTCTGGACAGAATTAATATGAATTATATGATGATTCGAAATGAATTAAAATGATTATTAAATATTAATGGATTCGGTGGATGGATTAAATTCGCCGCAAGATATTAATAATTGTCAGTCGACTAATGGGCGACAATTATTTCACTTGTCAACACTAATGAGTCCGGGCGTTCGAACTCGACGCGCCCGAATATGGAAATTTTTAAATTATTTAAATTCAACTGCGTCGCTGCTGCTTAGTCTATAGATGATAGTTCTGGACGAGGACAAGATTAGATTCGAACTGAGCTGTCTCGGGACGTTATTGGGAGTTTCGGTTTTGAAGTCGAGAAGTTTGGGACCGTGAAACTTGAGGCCGGCCCTAAAGTGCAAGTTAAGGGTGTAGTGGGTTAGATGGAGTTTCCCCCGGAAGAGAGACGGATTCCCCGCGGAAAGCGAGAGGGAAGAGGGCGCAACCCCAGCGAAATAAAACGCAGACGGCGCGAAGACAAAGGGAACTTCGCTTCGGATTTTCATAACTTTGCATCCACCAAATTTAATAAAATCGTTTTAACAGAAAAGCTCCGACTAAGACGATAAAACTTATTCTATTCAACCTCAACTGATAAGAACTTGCCCATTAAGTCTCGTCTATTAAACTTTAACTAACAAGATATCTTCATCAACTATTAAATCATGACTAAAACGTTGATAACATTGAGCGAGTTTACTAGCTACTATCCGGCGAGTTTACAAGCGGGCTAGTAATGATGACACACAAAACTTACAAATAGTTGACTCAATAGCCAACTAGTTAGCGAGTTCACGGACAAGGTTACTAGACAGACAAGGTTATCAATTTATATGCGTTTTTTAATGCGTTTTAGACAATTTCAAGCCTTGAAGTGATTAGACATTAGTTAAACTCATTAATACGATGATGTCATGGGGGTCATTGATTCACCGGTGTCCGGCAAAGGCAGAATCACTAGAAATGGATGATTTGAGTAGATGCCAAGTAATGTGAAATTATCATGGCGTTGAACGTGTTAATATTGATAATTGTTGAGAAGTTTTTAGCATTCGCTAATGAGTTTTTCCGTCGTGCAGAAAGCTAATTTGATGCAATTATCAAGGTTTCGCCTCATCTAGCAAACGCTTCAAACTAATAAAACGCTATTTCTCTCCCGGCGGACAATCGACCGAAAACACGGCAATCAGTGGAAATTTTAATTAAGGCCGAAATTAACCCACCCCGTTTGTATTCAGTTACGAGTGTGGAATTGTTTTAACGAATATTAACTAATATATTTATCCGCATTATGCGCCGGTCTCTTGCCCACCGAGGGCAAACTCTCTCACTCCTTCTTGCACGACAATTTTCAATAATCTACTTGGGCTCGTAATCTCATTACCTCCAACACCAAAGAATTCCATTTGGTTGGTAAAATTTCTACGAAACTACTAAATTCAACTACTAATCTAGAAATACTATCTAAACTTGGCAGACAAGATTGTAATTTCATTGTTTATTCACATAACAAGGCAAGACTAGTCTAGTCTCTCTAATTTTATTAGTCTAGTCTTGCCTGTCTATTTTTTCCCGTAAAATCTTTCCGTTTGTCTAATCTTGTCTCTCAAGTCTTGTATCTTTAGTCTTGTTTTTCTAATCTTGTCTAGTGTCTAGTTTAAATGAACTTTTAGTGATTGAATGTTGCTGGTGGAATGTTGCAAATCAGACGGATGCACAGTGCCGTTGAGAAAGCTACCAGTCGCCGAATCCACTAGCTGCTAGTAAAGTCGCCAGGTGTAATTACTAGCTTACTAGCAAATCAGACAGATGGTGTCGTCGAGAAAGCTACACGCCGACGAATTCACTAGGTGCTAGTAAACTCGCGGAGTGTAATTACTAGCTAACTCTCAAATCAGACGGATGGACAGTACCGTCGAGAAAGCTACTGAGCAAGTGGGAGAGCTAGAGCGAGAAAGCTACTAGCGGGCGAATCCACTAGCTGCTAGTAAACTCGCCAGGTGTAATTACTAGCTAACTAGCAAATCAGACGGATGGTGGTGTTGAGAAAGCTACTAACCGACGAATTCACTAGCTGCCAGTAAACTCGCGAAGTGAAATTACTAGCTAACTAATAAATAACGTCTAATGTTTGTCAAATCTTATCTTGTATGCCTAATTAGCCTTGTATGTTAAGTCTTGTCTTTCTACTCTTGCCTGTTTAGTCTCTAGTTTAATTGAAGTTTTAGTGGTTGTACGTTGCTGGTGGAAAGTGTCTTGTGGCGGCGTTTGTCCAAATTAGGGCCTTTAATCCGTTTAAAGAAGCAACGGGGTGTGATTTACGGGCTGGAATGAAAGCCGTCTATACGCGGCTGGGGGTTTGTTTATGCAGCAATAATTGGAGGAAAGTTGGATTTATGGGGTAAATACCGCGCCGAAGTTTCCGATCGGCCGCAATTAAGTCCACAAATTATTATACGGGTTGTACAAATATTCAATTTGCTGGAAAGTTTCTCACAATTGATCCTTTCATAGTTGAAATTTTTCATGAGCATGCGTTAATTTCCGACATGTTTTCGGGCACTTATTTGATGTATAACCAACAAAAACAACAAAATGTGCTCCAAACTTTCATATTACCGCCTTTTATACAAGCCGGACGCGCATGCGCTCAATAAAAGTAAAATGTCTTTTCAAGCCCAATCTACACTTAACACAAGCAAAATTCTAGAAAAGTTTCAACAAAATTCCGAATAAATTTGTCTAATCTTGTCTGTCTAGGCTAGTCCCATTCATTCAATCCTGTCCATCTAGTATGGTTTGTATGCTCCAGTCTGAATTGGTCGAATTTCAAAACCAAGGAAGAAGGAGATTGAGGCTTAAGTTGTAACATTTAGAACGAAATAACTTTTATGATAACTAGCAATTACACTTGACTTTGAAACGTCGGGTGGCGGCGGGGAGGCGGTTGAGCGCCCTAACGGCGGCCGTTACGTTGAAAACGCCCGGATTTTTACGGCCAAAGCGAACGAAAAAGGAAACCCGAGACGGAAAAAATGCACAGGCGCGGGGTGGCGGGGTCCCCGAGTGGAAACGGTTTCCCGGAGAGTCCTTGCGGTCTCCCCAAACACGAAATAGTCCTTACACAACAACAGAAAACTACTCCAACTGGAAAACATCAAACACTCATTGTAGACAAACAAGACTACCTAGATTAGACAACGCGGACGAGACTAGTCGAATAAGACTAGACTAGACGGACAAAAATAGATAGATAAGACTATCCAGATTAGACAATATGTATTCCATTTTTCTTTTTGGAAACATGAACCGTTTATATATCGCAAACGTTTCCGCCGTTCGTTTGATTTATACTTGTGTTTCCTTACCCTCGCATCTTTCCCCACGACGCCCCACGTATTTGTCTTTATCAATCTTCGGTTGTTGCTCCTCCTGCACTTCCTTTTTGTTGCCGTGGGGGAGAAGATCGGCAAAAGACGTACAAGGACTCGCTGGGTTGCACATCCTTAAAAGGTGAAAAGGATTTTTTGGGGAATAAACGAGATATTTACTAGATCAGACAGGCTAGATAGACAATATTAGACGGATAAGGCTGGGCAGACAAGACTAGACAGACAAGACTAGACAGAGAAGACTAGACAGACAAGAATAGACAGACAAGACTAGACAGAGAAGACTAGACGGACAAGACTAGACGGACAAGACTAGACGGACAAGACTAGACGGCCAAGACTAGACGGACAAGACTAGACGGACAAGACTAGACGGACAAGACTAGATGGACAAGACTAGACGGACAAGACTAGACAGACAAGACTAGACAGACAAGACTAGACAGAGAAGACTAGACGGACAAGACTAGACAGACAAGACTAGACAGACAAGACTAGACAGACAAGACTAGACAGACAAGACTAGACAGGCAAGACTAGACAGACAAAACTAGACAGACAAGACTAGACAGACAAGACTAGACAGACAAGACTAGACAGACAAGACTAGACAGACAAGACTAGACAGACAAGACTAGACAGACAAGACTAGACAGACAAGACTAGACAGACAAGACTAGACAGACAAGACTAGACAGACAAGACTAGACAGACAAGACTAGACAGACAAGACTAGACAGACAAGACTAGACAGACAAGACTAGACAGACAAGACTAGACAGACAAGACTAGACAGACAAGACTAGACAGACAAGACTAGACAGACAAGACTAGACAGACAAGACTAGACAGACAAGACTAGACAGACAAGACTAGACAGACAAGACTAGACAGACAAGACTAGACAGACAAGACTAGACAGACAAGACTAGACAGACAAGACTAGACAGACAAGACTAGACAGACAAGACTAGACAGACAAGACTAGACAGACAAGACTAGACAGACAAGACTAGACAGACAAGACTAGACAGACAAGACTAGACAGACAAGACTAGACAGACAAGACTAGACAGACAAGACTAGACAGACAAGACTAGACAGACAAGACTAGACAGACAAGACTAGACAGACAAGACTAGACAGACAAGACTAGACAGACAAGACTAGACAGACAAGACTAGACAGACAAGACTAGACAGACAAGACTAGACAGACAAGACTAGACAGACAAGACTAGACAGACAAGACTAGACAGACAAGACTAGACAGACAAGACTAGACAGACAAGACTAGACAGACAAGACTAGACAGACAAGACTAGACAGACAAGACTAGACAGACAAGACTAGACAGACAAGACTAGACAGACAAGACTAGACAGACAAGACTAGACAGACAAGACTAGACAGACAAGACTAGACAGACAAGACTAGACAGACAAGACTAGACAGACAAGACTAGACAGACAAGACTAGACAGACAAGACTAGACAGACAAGACTAGACAGACAAGACTAGACAGACAAGACTAGACAGACAAGACTAGACAGACAAGACTAGACAGACAAGACTAGACAGACAAGACTAGACAGACAAGACTAGACAGACAAGACTAGACAGACAAGACTAGACAGACAAGACTAGACAGACAAGACTAGACAGACAAGACTAGACAGACAAGACTAGACAGACAAGACTAGACAGACAAGACTAGACAGACAAGACTAGACAGACAAGACTAGACAGACAAGACTAGACAGACAAGACTAGACAGACAAGACTAGACAGACAAGACTAGACAGGCAAGACTAGACAGACAAGACTAGACAGACAAGACTAGACAGACAAGACTAGACAGACAAGACTAGACAGACAAGACTAGACAGACAAGACTAGACAGACAAGACTAGACAGACAAGACTAGACAGACAAGACTAGACAGACAAGACTAGACAGACAAGACTAGACAGACAAGACTAGACAGACAAGACTAGACAGACAAGACTAGACAGACAAGACTAGACGAACAAGACTAGATAGACAAGACTAGACAGACAAGACTAGACGAACAAGACTAGATAGACAAGACTAGACAGACAAGACTAGACAGGCAAGACTAGACAGTCACAGTTTACACTTCACCGGTCCAGCGAGCCTCAGTCTAGTGCTCCAAATTCCTCGATCCGAATAAAAACTTAATCAAAGACTCGCAAGCGAAGAAAAACTACATTATGGCCACCAATCGAGGATACCAGCTACGACCTATAGACCACTGTCCTTCCCAATGGCACCATCGTAGCATCAGGCGACAACCACTCTTCTATCTTCAGAATTTCCATTGCCTTCAAGGCTGGTTCCCGTTATGAATGTGCAGATAGTATTGGTGGGATCCACATCCTCCGTCTTGCTGCTGGCCTCTCCACCCAGAATGCTACGCCGCTGCGGCGACCAAAGAGTAGTGGCTTATATTATTATGATGACGCTGCGCCGACAACAGAGTGTTGGCTTATCTTATTATGTCGCCACTGCGCCGATAACAGAGTAATGGCTGATCTTATTGTGTCGCCACTGCGGCGACAACGGAGTAATGGTTGTTTATTTTATGTTGCCGCTGCGGCGACAACGGAGCTAATAGCTTACCTAGCGATGTCGTCATAGGGGCGACAATGGTTTAATGACCTATCTTATTATGTCGCCGCTGCATCGACAACAAAGCTATTAGATTACTTTATGTTGTCGGCATACCTTTTTATGTCGCCACTGTGGCACAGAGTAATAGCTTATCTTATTATATCTCCAAAGTCACTGCGGCGGCAACAGAGAAATGGTTGTTTATTTTATTATGTCGCCGCTGCGGCGACAAAGAGGCTATTAGCTTACCTTGCGATGTCGCCATAGCGGCAGAAGGAGGCGCAAAGGGTTAAACATGAAAAAGAGAAAGCCATTGTGGAGAAAATCAATTTGTGATGGTACATGTATATATTCTCGTCCTTTCGAAGAAAATAAACCAAATTTGCATCAACTATTACATCAACTAATAAATATTATTGAAATAATTTACTTCTTTTATGTACACCTACACAGACATGACACAGTTTGAGAAAGCCATTATTAAGTGGTTTCAACTGTTAAAACAAGAAATAGCAGTTGTCAAATCAAGAAATGTCAAACTATCAAAGAAGTGATGACACCTGCCATATAAGTTCGAACGTCAAAATAAAAAAAAAACATATTCGGATTTCGAAATTCAACACATTTTAAGGAAAAGAAATAGCAGTTGTCAAGTCAAGAAATGTCAAACTGTCATAAAAAAGAGATGATTTCAGCTATCAAAACAAGTTTGAGTGTTTGAAACAGTCTGAGCAAGTCATTTTTAAGTGTTTTCCACTGTCGTAACAAGAAATAGCAGTTGTCAAATCAAGAAATGTCAAACTGTTACAGATGTAATGATACCTGTCACATAAGAAGTTCAAGTGTCAAAATAGAGAAACACAACAGATTTAAATTTCCAAATTCAACTGACATTTAAAAATGGAGGATTGACATTTGTTGTCAACTTATATAATGAACGCGACAACTGTCAAACTTGTTGCTTATTGTGACTGTTGTCAAGTTTTATGCATAGCTAGTGTGCTACTTGTCAAATATATTAGTTTGTCATTGTCACAGCTGTCAATTTATTACTTTGTTATTGTGACAGTAAATTGTCATTGTGTAAACTGACGAAACAAGGAAAAATCGACGCAAATTGACATTTAAATGTGGAGTATTGTCATTTGAATTGAAGTTTTAAAGGTGCAGAATTGACATTTACTTAAAGATGCAGAATAGACCTTTTCATAGTTGAATTTCATAGTTCAATTTCCGCCATGTTATACGTCAAAAAGTGCCCGAACTTTTTGACCTATAACTAAATATGTGCCCTAAAGTTTCATATTCCCGCTTTTTAAACTTGGTGAATGCGCATGCGCTTAACTAACCGCAGAAAGGTCTATTGACGTTCCAAGATCGGAAGATTATTATTGACAATTCAATAGGACAGTTCGGAATCATGCGCCACATCCAACAGGTCAGAGCCAATTTGACTTGCTCCACCACTATTGCTTACACCTTGGAAGGCATCCCCGACGCCGTCCAAGAGGTATTGCCATACTTGACCGAAGTCTCCAGCAGACAAGTCTTCAAACCGTGGGAAATCGCCGATCTTATGGATAGGGCCAAGCTGGAATTGGCCTCAAGATCACCACAACAGAGGCCTATTGGTTTGTTGGACAAGGCTGCGCACCGTCGTGCTTAGGGTAATTCGATCTACATTCCCAAACACCAGATGAACAAGATTTCCTCAGACACCCTCCAATAATACGTTGCCACTAATTTCTTGAGTGGACGTGCTGAAGTCATCGGTATCGGCGTCAACAATGCTGCCCTTATGGATTATGTTCAAGGATTGAAACTTGAAAGTGGAGAAGGATGTCACGCACCTTCACACATGGGTGGAGAAATCAGGTCTGATAAGGGTAGAAATATGGCTTACTTTGCGATTTGTACTGAAAGCACCAATGGTAGAAAACTTAAGACCGCTCTTGCCTTTTTCATCTTGAAATGTAGTTTGGCCAAAACCTTGTAAGCCATGGGGTGGTAAAGTGACGCTATTCTTAGCAAGGCTGTTGGTCATGGCAACCATGCAATTGCTGCTTTCAATGTCCAATATTTGGATTCTGGACACTTTGGTGTTTTTTTTAGCTGTTTTCTACCCTTTTTTTGGACATAAGCCTACCTCTTAAGAGAAGGGTTTTAGGCAGTTGAGACCCCACGGTTGCCTAAGCCGGGTTGGAGAATTGGGTGATGGGTTGCAGCCATTAGTTTTTAATTAAACCGCTTTAGTTCTGTGTGGGATTCGAACCCACGCTGTCTGACTCGAGAGCCAAGTGCTTGACTAGCTGAGCCACCCCTCACCACGATGGTGTTGTTTGGTGTTCTTGCAGCTGCTAAAGCTAAGCATGCTGGACGAGTTCTTGCAGCTGTCATTGTAGTCGTCAAGAGTGGCCAGGTTTCCGATGATGATATAAACAGGGGTAAGAATCAATTCAAGAGGAGGATTTTGACCAAGTTAGAAAATGGATACAAGGCTTCTTATTATATGGAAGAACAAGCTTTAATAAGGGGTGATGTTTTGTCGGCTGATGAAATTGCTGATGCCATCGACTCAGTTAGTGAGAAGGATGTCCAAAGTGCGGCAAGTTCGATAGCATCAAATCCATTGCAGCTGTGGGTAATTTGAGGGAGCTACCGTTCCTAGATAAAATTGACTTACATAAAGTCCGAAGGAATTGAGTGTGAATAAAGTGAAATTATATAAATATTGAATTAAACCAATTTCGAGGATTTAACAGCAGTTTTCACCCAGTATAATCCTAATTTATGAACTCTTTATTTATGACTAGACAGACAAGACTAGACAAACGAAACTAGACAGACAAGACTAGACAAACCCGACACAAGGCAATGAGGTAATAACCTAGTAATAAAGCAAAGTATAAGCAACTTAATTCTAAAAAGTAAGTAGAGCACACTCCAGTGTACTAGAGTACATTGCATGTGTAGCAGTTAGATATCAAATTGAAATACATAAAGTTCCAACTAAGTTTCGAATAATCGAGCTTCTGCATCGGCATTCTCAACTTTACCGAAACTTTCATTCAATCGCACTCCAACGGTAACGTCTTCTACATTGTAAGTCGATTTAAATATCTACTCAATACTCAATTTTAATAAAATTTTATATACAGTGCTTCATTTAATAACATTTTCTGTCCGCCCTTTTCTGTCTAGTCTTGTCGGTCTAGTTTTGTCTGTCTAGTATCGCCTGTCTAGTCTTGTGTGTCCAGTCTTGTATGTCTAATCTTGTCTGTTTAGTCTTGTCTGTCTTGCCTTGTCTGTCTGGCCTAGCCTATCTGGTCTTGTCTGTCCGGTCTTGTCTGTCTAGTCTTGTCTGTCTAGTCTTGTCTGTCTAGTCTTGTCTGTCTAGTCTTGTCTGTCTAGTCTTGTCTGTCTAGTCTTGTCTGTCTAGTCTTGTCTGTCTAGTCTTGTCTGTCTAGTCTTGTCTGTCTAGTCTTGTCTGTCTAGTCTTGTCTGTCTAGTCTTGTCTGTCTAGTCTTGTCTGTCTAGTCTTGTCTGTCTAGTCTTGTCTGTCTAGTCTTGTCTGTCTAGTCTTGTCTGTCTAGTCTTGTCTGTCTAGTCTTGTCTGTCTAGTCTTGTCTGTCTAGTCTTGTCTGTCTAGTCTTGTCTGTCTAGTCTTGTCTGTCTAGTCTTGTCTGTCTAGTCTTGTCTGTCTAGTCTTGTCTGTCAAGTCTTGTCTGTCTAGTCTTGTCTGTCTAGTCTTGTCTGTCTAGTCTTGTCTGTCTAGTCTTGTCTGTCTAGTCTTGTCTGTCTAGTCTTGTCTGTCTAGTCTTGTCTGTCTAGTCTTGTCTGTCTAGTCTTGTCTGTCTAGTCTTGTCTGTCTAGTCTTGTCTGTCTAGTCTTGTCTGTCTAGTCTTGTCTGTCTAGTCTTGTCTGTCTAGTCTTGTCTGTCTAGTCTTGTCTGTCTAGTCTTGTCTGTCTAGTCTTGTCTGTCTAGTCTTGTCTGTCTAGTCTTGTCTGTCTAGTCTTGTCTGTCTAGTCTTGTCTGTCTAGTCTTGTCTGTCTAGTCTTGTCTGTCTAGTCTTGTCTGTCTAGTCTTGTCTGTCTAGTCTTGTCTGTCTAGTCTTGTCTGTCTAGTCTTGTCTGTCTAGTCTTGTCTGTCTAGTCTTGTCTGTCTAGTCTTGTCTGTCTAGTCTTGTCTGTCTAGTCTTGTCTGTCTAGTCTTGTCTGTCTAGTCTTGTCTGTCTAGTCTTGTCTGTCTAGTCTTGTCTGTCTAGTCTTGTCTGTCTAGTCTTGTCTGTCTAGTCTTGTCTGTCTAGTCTTGTCTGTCTAGTCTTGTCTGTCTAGTCTTATCTGTCTAGTCTTGTTTGTCTAGTCTTGTCTGTCTAGTCTTGTCTGTCTAGTCTTGTCTGTCTAGTCTTATCTGTCTAGTCTTGTTTGTCTAGTCTTGTCTGTATAGTCTTGTCTGTCTAGTCTTTCTGACTAGATTCACTAGTTTTGTCTGTTTAGTCTTGTCAAGACTAGACATTGTCTGTTTAATCTTGGCAGTCTAGTTTTGTCTGTCCAGTCTTGTGTAAGCTAATCTGTCTATTTTCATCGGATACCAATGTTTGGATTGTTTTATGTTTGTTGGTGGGCATTCGAGATGAACGTTCGAGATAAATAAAATTGGAACGATGGCTAATCGCAGTAAAAATCTGCATTCAATTAAATTTGAACAATAAATTCGGCGATCGAAGGAATCGGATTTGCCCGGCCAGCGAAACCCGCGCATAAATAACAGCCGATAGACAAAATGTGAAAAACGGTTTTATTATCTCCTCCGAACGGCAATACATAAATTGCGTACGAATTCTTTAAGCAAATAAGTTTTTTCTTCCCCTCAGTTAAACCAAGATTAGATATTTAATTTTATTGTAAGGCGACCCCAAAACAATCATCGATATATTCCACATCATTTGCAAGGTATAAACCGTCGATGAATATTGTGATATTCGTGATCCTGCCAATAATTATTGATGTATAAACACAACAACAACGATATAGTTTTTATATTCATTTAGGCCTACGATTTTATCTCGTTTATATTCGCCACGACATTACATAAATAGCGTACGAATTCCTTAAGCAAATAATCTTAAATAATCTTTGTTTTTTTCTTGCCAGTTATATCAAGATTAGATATTTAATTCAGTAGTAAAGCGACGCCTAAACAATTAATTTCAATGTGAAATATTCCAGTTTATTGGTCTTAAAGCGTCGTTTATTCCTTAAACCGTCGATAGATATCGCGGTATTCGTGATCCTGTCAGTAATTATTGATGGATCGGCAACGATTTTCTTTTCATTCTCATTTAGGCCTGTTCGATTTGATCTCGTTTATATCCGCCACGACATTACATAAATTTTGAACGAAATTCTTAAGCAATTAATCTTAAATATTCTTTGTTTTTTTTTCTTGCCAGTTAAATCAAGATTAGATATTTAATTCAATAATAAAGCGACTCCTAAACAATTAATTTCATTGCAAAATATTATATTTTATTGGTCTAAAAATGTCGTTTATCCCTTAAACCGTCGATAAATATCGCGATATTTGTGATCCTGTCAATAATTATTGACGCATCAGCAACGATTTTCTTATCATTCTCATTTAGGCCTGTTTGGTTTTAACTAGTTCATCTTCGCCATAGCACTACATAAATTACGTACGAATTCCTTAAACAAATAATCTTCAATAGTCTTATTTTTTTCTTGCGCCAGTTAAATTAAGATTAGATACTTAATTTAATTCTAAGCGAACCCCTAATCAATTTTATTGCGAAACATTCCAAATTATTGGCAAGGGATAAACAGCCGATAAATATCGCGATATTCGTGATCCTGTCAATAATTATTGAAGCATCAGTAACAATATTATTTTTATTCTCATTTAGGCCTCATTTAGGCCATGGCACTACATAAATTGCATACGAATTCCTTAACCAAAAAATCTAAAATATTCTTCGTTTCTTCTTTCGTCAGTTAAATCAAAATTTGACAATTAATTTAACTCTAAGAGAGTCCCCTAAACACTCAATGTCTAAAGAAACCCCTAAACAATCAATGTTATTGCGATATATTCCAAATTATTGGCAAGGGGATAAACAGTCAATAAATATCGCGATATTTGTGATCCTGCCAATAATTATTGATGTATAAACGCATATTGTTCTTATTTCCATTTAGGCTTGTTTATATTATAGGCAGATAAATGAATTATTTGATTTCAATGAAGATGAATTCGCGTCAGGTGCAGATATAAACTCAGATTTTATCTGAACATATTTCTTTTTTTGGAGTGTACGATTTAGCTACGGCGATAAATAAAACGGTGATGGTAAGTGATCTATAAGTAAAACAGGCCGCCGTAAATAAAATTCATAAAGGCATTAAATTTTATTCGGGGAAAAAATCGAGCGCCCGGGAAATACGGTCCATACATCAATGAGTTTGCAAAAAAACGCGGAGCGTCCCTGCAAAATAAAAAAAAAATTATGTACACCGGGGCTGTGTAATAAAGAAGGGATTTTACGGCGGCTCGCTTTTCCGGCCGACGAATCGATAATTTCTGCCGACGGATATTTTTCCCTCCTCGCCTAAATATTTAGATTAGTTGCTGAATCGGTCATTACAACCAAAATATTTAAATTAGTTATTGTATCGCAAATTGCCACACTCAAAAATTATGCGTCTCTTGTCAGATCTCCCCTAATCTTATCTATAAAGTATAACCTAGTATAAACTTAGTAAGTCCCAAATTTCATAAATTGAATTTTTGGTATCGTTGGATTCAACAGACTGAAACCCCACCTATTTACAACGTAAAAAGTTGTAAAAAGCAGAATATTTAATGATTTATAAAAAAAATGTTACACACACAATAAATCGACTAATTGAGGAAGGCAACGTTTTTTTAGCTCTCCTGTAAAATTTGTAAAACAGACTTACGAGGTTTTGCATGTAAGCTATCGATAATCTCCTCTATTGTTATTAATTGTGAAATTTTTGGATTTGCATGAATAATTTCTACAAAATCGTTGCAATTTTCAATGGAATTCAATTAGTCAATACATGCGAAACAACACAGAATATTGCATCCAAACGGACAATCGACCGCAATAATATCAAATATTCCTCGGAAATACATAACAATCCTATCGAATGCAGTTTGGAAATTATCAATTTCTATGTCGCCTCTGTATGTCTAAACTTGACTGACTAGTTTTGTCTGTCTGTCCTCCTCGGTAGGGGGTCTCCTATGCCCGGAGACCAGGGTTCGATTCTCCGACGAGGCAGAGGTATTTTTAACCAGGGCGGCACTAACCGTCCACCCTGAAAGAATACGAAATATTCTATATCGAAGTGGCGCATACTAAAAGGCAAGGCGAAGAGGGGGTTTAGTGAGGGACTACCCCAAACCACAATAAGACTTGTCTACGCTGAGATAGTCGCCGCAACTGGTTTTTCAAAAGACCAGATACGGCACCGGCGCGAGAGTAATCTGTACAGGGATTACTTTGAACCGGCACGAAAGCTGGTTATGGGGGCGACACAAACATTTTTCGCAATGAAGAAGCTTGCCCCCCCTCGTTGACGCCCCAAGTGCCGCCACTATGAGTACCTGCAGTACATCTTGTAACGTCGACCCGCGTGACATCCCCGGCCACACGGAGTTAGGTGCTAGACGCATGTCTGCGTTTTGGCACGAGGAAAGCATCCGGTCTGGACGGCATTCCTAACCTGGCTTTGAGAGCGGCCGTCAAAGCTGCCCCGACGATCTTCACCAGGGCGTACGACAGGTGCCTACGCGTAGGTGTCTTCCCGGACGTATGGAAAAGGCAACGCCTTTTCCTGATCCTAAAACCCGGAAAGCCCCCCCGGAGAACCATCCTCGCATCGCCCACTGTGTATGTTTGACACGGCGGGCAAGATCCTGGAGAAGATCGTCCATGAGCGCCTTCGCGGCTGCGTGGATCAACAATTGACGGACAACCAGTACGGTATTAGACCTGCGAGGTCGTCTACGTATGCGGTAGAAGAGGTGAAGCGTCTGGTCACCAGCCACATTTGGACCACTTAGGAGGAGGAGACTTTGTCTCATGCATCTCGTGCACTGGATGTTAGAAATGCTTTTAACTACGCAAGATGGGACAAGATCTGTGAGTCCCTCTGCCGGGACTTCAACGTCCCCGGGTATTTGAGAAACATCATCCTGAACTACCTGAGTGACAGAGTACTATTCGCGGAGACGACGACTAAAGTTAGGGAGTTCAGCATCACCGCAGCCGTTCCTCAGGGGTCGGTTCTTGGCCCGGACTTATGGAACGTCCTGTACAACGGACTACTGAAGCTGCCATTGCCAGGGGACTGTCGGCTGGTAGCGTACGCAGACCACGTGGCGGTCCTTATATCCAGCACCGACTGTGACGCCATCGCTGTACTGTTCGGGGAAGCCATGGAGATTATCTGGGAATGGATGGAGTCAGTCGGCCTCTCCCTGGCCGTACAGAAGACTGAGGCAGTGCTTTTCACCGGCAGAAAGGTTAGGACCTCAATGGTACTAACCTACCGAGGATGCACCGTCAGGAGCAAACCTGCCATCAAGTACCTGGCAGTGATGCTGGATCAAAAGCTCAACTTCAAGGAGCACCACAGATACGCAGGAAACAAAGCCGCTACAACTGCGGCAGCTATCTCCAGGATACTGCCCAACATTGGAGGTCCGCGGCGCCGACCTGGACAGAAATGACGGAGGTTCCGCATACCAAATACTGATAGCCCCCGCACAAAGGACGAGTGCACTGAGAATCGCATGCGCCTACCGGACTGTATCCGCAGATGCAGCACTGGTCATCGGTGGCCTGCCGCCAATAGACCTGCTTGCAAAAGAGCGCATGCGACAATATAAAGAGAAGAAGGGGACGGCCCAGGACGACAATGATCGAGTACAGACCGAGAGGGCGATCACCCTAACGCAGGGCAGGAAAGATGAAACAAATCAAGTAACGGTCGCTGGACCTATCGCTTGATCCCGTCCACCGAGCCGTGGATCTGTAGGATGTACGGTGATGTGAACTATCACCTCACCCAAATACTCACGGGACATGGTGGCTTCCGTGGGTATCTCCACCCAATAGGGGCAGCAGTAACACCCGACTGCCCCCAGTGCCCAGGGACTCGGAGACAGCAGAACACGTCCTGCTGGAATGCCCCAGATTCCAGCAGGAGAGACAGAGATGGGAGTGCATTTCTGGTGCACGCATAACTGCCGCTGGATACGATGCGTCATTGATGCATTCGGAGGAACAATGGAATGCTGGCTGCGAGCTAGCCGTAAACATCCTGAAGATACTACGCCTCCAGGAGGAGGCGGATAGGCCCAGTAGAGCAGGGCTAAGAGGAAGGCAATTTTTGCCGGCCTCTGACTCTCGGGAGAACTACTAAATCGCCTCTTTGGGGTTATGGTTGGGACCACAGGAGCCTTCTTCGTCCTCGAAGACTGCCTTATAGCTGGAGGGCTGCTGGCCTTCCGCTTGTACATCCAGCACGCAGGAGAAGATGCACGCTCCGGCGTTAGCAACAGGGTTACCCTACTTCACTCAATCGTTCTCTGTCCTTGGATGTGAGAACAGCCCACCCAGCAGCCCCCACCGGTTCGTGTTCCAGGAACACTTCCCGACGAATTGGGGTTCAGCAACTTATGGGTGTCTCCGAAATGCGCTCATTCGAATCAATGAAACTATTAATTTTATCTGCAAGTTGCATGGCCAAACTTTGAAGACGCGATGGTTCGCTCTCTGTGCATAACAGTTTGAGGTGGATCATCCAAATTAGCCATTAATAATCTTCTTAGAAATGATTGAATCTACATTAGCTTTATTCATTTCAAACATCTCTGCTAAAGTTTGCATGGATATTGAATCATAAACACGAGAGTACGTTAATAAGTAAGTCCGTAATGCTTCTTCATTGACTGGTCGGTCAACATCGTCCTAAGTGTATCAGCTTGATAGAAAAGATCCCAAACCTACAGGAATTACCTCGAAGTTACACGAAAGCGGATGAGGAGGGCGTCACAAACATTATCCGTAATGAAGAAGACGCTTCCCCTCGTTGTCGCCAAGTGCCGTCACTATGAGTACCTGTAGTACATCTTGCAGCGCGCGGGCGTCGCCATGCCGGCCACCGTCTCTTCTCAATCCATTGATGCTCACATCTACTGCCGTCTCTTCCCGCACCCAGAAGCGGGCGGAAGGCCAGTCTTAGAGGACGAAGAAAGCTTCTGTGGGCCCAACCGTCACCTCAAAGAGGCGATTGAGAACTTCTCAAAAATTTCTGCCGCTGCCCAGCACCCAGGAGAACATGCAAGCTCCGGCGTTAGCAACAGGGTTACCCTACTTCACTCAATCATACTCTATCCCAGGATGGGAGAACAGCCAACTGAGCTACCCCCGCCGGTTTGTGTTCCAGGAACACTTACTGCCGAATGGGGGATGCATCAATTTATGGGTGTCTACAAAATTTGTTCATTCGAATTAACGACCTTATTAATTTCATCTGCAAGTTGCATGGAAAAACTTTGAAGACGCGATGGTTCGCTCCTGTGCATAACGACAGTTTGAGTTGGATCATCCAAAGAAACTATTAATCTTAGAAATGATTGAATGTACATTAGCCTTATTCATTTCAAACATCTCTGATAAAGTTTGCATGGAAATTGAAGCATAAACATGAGAGTAAATAATTAAGTCCGTGATGCTTCTTCCTTGATTAGCCCAGTAAGCATCGCCCTAACTGTATCAGCTTCATGTTCATTCCTTCATTAATTATAAATCCATTCCATTCAGCCCAATGTCCATTTCTCGCAACAACACGTCTCATACTTTCTGTTGCACCTACCAGACTTTGTCGATCAGAACTGCTGAGCTGTTGCTACAAAGTTTTCGAAATCAATCTGCGATTCTCCTGAGCAAAAATGAAATTCCTGAGCAACCATTTAAATGAGCATGGCAGACACCAAGTAAACGCATTCTAGTAGTTCCAAATTAATATGCACGTGAAAATGCATTTGAGGTTGCTTTTCAATCTCATCTTGTTCTTTGCTCCTTTCGTGTTGACGTTGAGGAAGAAGACTTTTGGCCAAAAGGACTTTCCAGTCATCATTAAATCTACAAGACAGCTGTGAACATTTTGATGTTGGGTTGCCTAAAGGCACATAAGCCTAGATGAGCCCAATTTCTCATAGCTTTAGCAGCGGCAACAAGATGTTTCCTTATACTTTCTGGTGGACCTACCAGACTTTGTCGCTCAGAACTCCTGAGCTGTTGGAAGAAAGGTTTCAAAATAATTCTGCGAAGTGCGTCAAATTTATGAGCTACCATTTAAATGAGCAATGGAGACACCAAGTAAACGCATTCTAGTAGTTCCAAATTAATATGCATCTCAAAAGACATTTGAGGTAGCTTTTCAACCTTCTCTTATTCTTTGCTGCTTTCGTGTTTTCGTTGAGGAAGAAGACCTTTGGCCGAAAGGACTTTTCATCCATCATTAAATCTACAAGACAGTTGTGAGCAACTTTGATGTTGGCATGCCTAGAGGTCCATAAGCCTAGATCAGCCCAATGTCCATTTCTCACAGCTTAAGCAGCGGCAACATTATTTTTCCCCATACCTTTTGGTGGACCTAGCACAATTTGTCGCTCAGAACTCCTTGAGCTGTTGGTAGAAAGTTTTCGAAATCATTCTGATACGGAGGTCCAATTCATTATCAGCCATTTAAATGAGCATGGCAGAGACTAAGTAAATGCATTCTAGTAGTTCCAAATTAATAAGCATGTAGAAAGGCATTTGACGTTGCTTTTCAACCTTCTCTTGTTCTTTGCTCCTTTCGTGTTTTCGTTGATGAAGAAGACCTTTGGTCAAAAGGACTTTCCAGTCATCAATAAACCTACAAGACAGTTGTGAGCATCTTTGATGTTTGCATGCCTAAAGGCACATAAGCTTAGATGAGTCCAATGTCAATTTTTCATAGCTCTAGCAGCGGCAACAAGATGTTTCCTCTTACTTTCTGGTGGACCTACCAGACATTGTCGCTCAGAATAGAGATGAGCATGAGATCCCATCGACCCATCCCATCGTCCCATGGGATTGGATTAGTCGTATGAACGGTGCGTGGGATGGGATGGGACGACACATTTCAATGGGACGGAGTGGGACAAGTTCTGATAATCAAGTAAATCTAGTTCGTGCATAATTAATTGCTTATCGTGCCAATACGCACATTTTCCATAATATATCCAGCCCAGGAGATCCAGCTATCCAGCAAGTGATAACGAGGTAGTTCTGTCTTACGATCCGTTTGCGACGAAAAAGGATTACTCACTGTCAGCAAAAGTAATTACGGAAAAATTAAATTTTTATTTAATTAAAAGACGGGCCACGCGACCGGGAGGGATGGGATGGTATGGGACGAAAATTTGAGATTTGTGGGATGGGACAGTGGCACGAAAATGTAATGGGATGGGACAGTGTCAGGGATCCGTCCCATGGGATGGGATCTGGAACGAGAAACTCGTCCCATGCTCATCTCTAGCTCAGAACTCCTGAGCTGTTGGAAGAAAGTTTTCAAAATCATTCTGCGAAGTGCGTCAAATTCATGAGCAACCATTGAAATAAGCATGAGAGACACCAAGTAAACGCATTCTAGTAGTTCCAAATTAATATGCATATGGAAAGGCATTTGACGTTGCTTTTCAATGTTCTCTTGTTCATTGCTCCTTTCGTGTTGATGTTGAGGAAGAAGAACTTGGGCTTTCCAGTCGTCATTAAACCTACAAGATAGTTGTGAGCACCTTTGATGTTGTCATGCCTAAACGCACATAAGCCTAGATGGGCCCAATGTCCATTTTTCATAGTTTTAGCAACGTCAACGGGTTGTGTCATCATACTTTCTAGAAGACCTACCATACTTTGTCGCTCAGAACTCCTGAGCTGTTGGTAGAAAGTTCTCAAAACCATTCTGCGACGTGCGTCAAATTGATGAGTAACCATTTAAATGAGCATGGCAGACAGCACGTAAACGCATTCTACTAGTTCCAAATTAATATGCATGTGGAAAGGCATTTGACGTTGCTTTTCATTCTTCTCTTGTTCTTTGCTCCTTTCGTGTTGACGTTGAGGAAGAAGAGCTTTGGCCAAAATGACTTTCCAGTCATCATTAAATCTACAAGAATCGACCATGATACCATTACCTCTAAAGCACAGGACTAGAGGTAATGGTATCATGGTCGAGGACGCACATCTGGAAAGAACGTGTATCTGGGTAGTATATTGGTGTATCTGGGTAGTATATTGGTGTATCTGGGTAGCAATATCAACAATCAATGGGACCCGAGCATTGAGATCAAAACCAGAATAGAAAAAACAAGAGATCAACGATCCACGATCTAACTTTAAATCTTTAGATCTCAACTAAAATTAAGAATGAAAATGGCACGCTGCTATGTGTTTCCAGTTCTCTTTCCAGTATGGCATGAGGCATGGACACTCACGGAAATAATGCTTACACGCCACGCATCATTCGAAATGTGGGTGTACCGATGATTACTAAAGATCAATTGGGTGGAGAAAGTCAACAACAATAGAGTTCTCAATCGCATGGAAAAAGATTTGGAAATAGTCAGAACTATCAAACGGCGAAAATTTTGGTCATTTTATAAGGCACCTGAAAAAATATAAAATGCTACACCTTATTATAGAGAGAAAAATACCAGGCAAGAGGAGCCCAGGAAGAAGGAGAACATCGTGGTTAAATAACTTATAACTTGAGGCAGGGAAGTCTACGCTTCATTTTTTCTTGACCGCTATCAACAAAACAATCATCGTCAAAATGGTAGCCAACATGATAACCAACGATCGTTGAACGGTTATGGTACCAGAAGAAGTTGTGAGCATATTTGATGTTGGTATGCCCAAAGGCACATAAGCCTAGATGAGCCCAATGTCCATTTCTCATAGCTTTAGCAGCGGCAACAACATGTTCGATCGTACTTTCCGGTGGACCTACCAGACTTTGTAGCTCAGACCTCCTGTGCTGTTGGTAGAAAGATTTCGAAATGCGTCAAATTCGTGAGCAACCATTTAAATGAGCTTGGCAGACACCAAGTAAACGCATTCTAGTAGTTCCAAATTAATAAGCATGTGGAAAGGCATTTGACGTTGCTTTTCAATCTTCTCTTGTTCTTTGCTCCTTTCATGAGAGGAAGAAGACCTTGGGCCTAAAGTTCCTTAGGATTTTGAGTCATTAAATCTACAAGACAGTTGTGAGGATCTTTGATGTTGGCATGCCTAACGGTACATAAGCCTAGATGAGCCATGGTTCTATTATACACAATTTGGGTGCTTGGATCAAAATGGTGGATGGTTTCATCTAAATGAGACATAAGAACATAGTGTTCTTTAGACATAGTGTTCGTCCAATTCTAACATACGCGGCCGAAACGAGGGCAGAAACCAACCCAACTAAACAACAAATGGGCACCACCAAAATGAAGACACTACATGCAATATCAGGCGTGACTCTTATTCATCGAAAAAGAACTAAAGAAATCAGGGAAAATCTGAACGTACAGGACGTGGTGCGATGGACCAGAGCCAGACGAAGAGAGTGGGACAGACACCTCGACCGGATGGGCCCAGAACGACTGGCAAAATGGGCCAAAGTAGCAAAACCCAACACAAAACGACCCATGGGAAGACCACCGAGACTATGGAACGAGTCATGGAGCTCAAGGTCGCAAGAGACGAGAGATGCGTAAAGAAACAGGACAATGTCCTAAAAAGAAGTGGGAGGAGGAGGAGACATAAGAACCAAATCTGGAGCTCCACAATCAGAGAGGATCTACAAATAAAGGATGTCGTACGCTGGACAAGAGACCGTCGGAGGCACTGGCGGGACCATGTGAAACGCATGATCCCACAACGGATCGTTAACTGGGCCATGACACAAAGACCCAACAATTCAAAACCACCTGGAAGGTCACCAAAGAGATGGGCAGACTTCTGGACATCCATATCACAGGAGATTAGAGACTAAGGAGGAACTTAAAGAAACAGGCACACGTGCCTATACAAAAGTCTAAGAAGAAGAACCAAATCTCTTGCTTGCTTGGAACTTCTTGCTTGGAACCAGTTGTCATGTAGAGCATGGTGTAAATATAAGAAAGGATTGCACGAGTCACGCATCAGTTCGATCCTTAACATAAATTAATTTGGAGAGTATATCCATTTCTTGCACAGTGCACTTGTTACAAAATCCAGACTAATTTCATTATTTTTCTTCTGTAATATCCTTGGATCAAACTTGTAAAACAAATGCTCAAATGCTAAATCCCGCAAAGTTCAGACATCCATCATCATCATAGGTGTTCCGCTATGGGCAGGTTCCATTCGGCCTCCTCCACTCAACTCTATCCATAGCCTTTCTCTTCATATCCACGTATTCTTTTCCTTCAGATCGTCTACCATTTTCACTCTTCTTCTACCTCTATTCCTCCCCCTTTTAATACCTCCCTACACCCGCCTCACAACCTCTCTCCCCAAACAACTCTCTCTCAACACTATAGTCTCTAACTTCTTTAGTCTCATATAAAGATCGTCCAAGATGTGGTCACAGTGGTGTGGTGGTGAACGCATCCGCTTGCCATGAATGATATCCCGGTGTCAATCCCCGGCCAAGTCGTGAAGATTCTTCACGGAGCTATGCTGTGGCCACCTCGTGGAAAGCAATGGCAAACTACCACGAGTAATTCTGCCAAGGAAAACCTCTCAACTAGTGCCGTTCGGAACCGGCGATAAACTGAAGGTCCCGTATATTGGTGGATGATGCGTTCCACAAGTATGCGCGAGAGGTTGCCTACGCTCTTGAGAGAGAACTCCCGAGGGCCAGAGGCCGGCAAAAATTGCTGCCACTACCCAGCACGCAGGAGAACATGCACGCTCTGGTGTTAGCAACAGGGTTACCCTACATCACTCAATCGTACTCTGTCTCTGGATGGGAGAACGGCCCTGTTCTGTATGCTGTATATACTGTGGCCACCTCGTGGAAAGCAATGGCAAACTACCACGAGTAATTCTGCCAAGAAAAACCTCTCAACTAGTGCCGTTCGGAACAGGCGATAAACAGAAGGTCCCGTATATTTGTGGATGATGCGTTCCACAAGTATGAGCGAGAGGTTGCCTACGCTCTTTAAAGAGTACGGCACTTCAAGAAGAAGAAATATCGTCCCATCCGCTATTCTTTCCAAAACCTGCTTATTTCTGATCTTGTCTGTCCACTTCATTCCTAGCATTTTTATCCACATCCACATCGACTGGACATTGTTGCGCTCCAAATAAATTTGCATTTTATCAATAATCCCAGCAACTTTACACTCATCCTTCAATCTCTCCACATATTCGTTGCTATGAGGATCACATTCCTTGAGGAGCAGTAAATTCCTCATCAAGTCTCTCAACAGATGTGAGGACACAACCACGGAATTGGGAGTAGTACGTGGGAACATGTTGTTTTCCGCTGCTAAAGCTATGAGAAATGGACATTGGGCTCATCTAGGCTTATGTGCCTTTGGGCATGCCAATATCAAAGATGCTCACAACTTCTTCTTCTGGTACCATGGCCGTTCAACGATCGTTGGTTATCATGTTGGCTACCATGTTAACGATGATTGTTTTGTTGACTGCGTCCCGGAAAAGTTGAAGCGTAGACTTCTCATACCACTGCCTCAAGTTCTTTAACCACGGAGGAGGAGTGAAGTCTTGTCTATGTAGTCTCGTCAGGATCTTGTTTATATCAAGATCTAAATATATATGCGCATTGTAATTCCATGAAAGATTACGAAAATGCGCAAAGGAGAGGAGGAGGCAGAGGAGCAATTTGAATATTGCAAATTTAGGTTTATTGTCGTTCGCAGTTTGCAGAAGTCATAATAAACGCGAAATGAAGTAATTTAGAGAATAAGCAAGTGGAATTAAAGTTCAGCGCCGTGTTTACGATCGTAATTATTGCGAATAAAATTTTGCAATTATGTCGAATGAAAAATGGGGGAGAGGGAGAAGCGGTGATAAAGTCGCGCGAAGTTTTCGTTCGTCGTTGGCGTGTGGGAAGAGCGATTTTCGAAATTCGCGAGTGAACTGGAAGGGGTGGAAAACGCGGATTGCGGCGAAACGACAATTCATTCAATTAGCGTGAGTCACGAACGGAACAAACTTTGTCTCGCTTACTAAATTCTAGACGCGGCGGCACAACAACTGCGTGTAATTTGAATCGGTGTTTCTCAAACTTTTTGGATTCAGTTTATATATTTGTTGAAATTCAGGATTTAGGGCGTTTTGAAGTCGTTTTTTACGAAACTGAATTCAAAATTCCAAAATTCAAAATGGCGGATGTTTTTTTCGACAAGAGTACAGAAATTTGAACGAAAATCGGGATTTAGGGATTTTTTTAAGTCACTGATTGCAGAACTGAATTAAAGATTCAAAATGGCGAATATAATATGGTAGCAAAATTATATTCATTTTGTCATTTTGAATCTTTAATTCAGTGATGCAATCAATGACTTAAAGAATCTCTAAATCCCGATTTTCATCCAAATTTCTATACTTTTGTCGAAAAAATATCCGCCATTTTGAATTTTGGAATTCAGTTTCGTAAACAACGACCTCAAAAAGTCCTGAATTTCAACAAAATTGAACACTTAATCGAAAAATTTTCAGATTCGGGAATCTTGAGTCCGTATCAAGATCAGTAGCCTAAAAATCTTGAGACCAGAAACCACGATATTTAAACGATACCTTCATATTTTGTGCACCGGCACAAAACTTTATTCTCCCATTTCAACCCGGATACATAATTTAGTTTCTGCTTCTTTTATTGACAGCTGGACATGCATATAATGCTTATTATTTATTCACAATTTCAATGATTATCATATCATATTTAACGATAATTATACCATTCATATCCATAATTACATTTATATTTTACACAATTTATATAATTATCTTGATTTTCCACAAAATTTTATTGAACAAACAAATAAATTTTTCAGAATTTTAATCCTTATATTTTATTTGAAACAAAATAAAAGATTGGCATCTTAGTCTATCAAGACAAACAACTTAGACTATCTAGTCTAGTATGAATTATCAGTCTATTCCTTCCTGTCGGTCTTGTGATGGTTATGTCTAATTATTACATTTGCAAGTTCAAATTATGTTTTGTTACTTGCGTGCCAGGTTGGGCACGTCTGTCTGTTACTGTTGTTTTCAGCTGTGGTTTTTTTCTGATGGAAAGGGTCGTGTGTAGGCTGTTTCTGAGCGGTTCGTGTGGCGTTTGTGCGCAACAGAGGACCATATCAATGTGTTGGAACATAACAAAAAGGGTCGGAGGGCGAGCGGGCGCTCTCTCCTTCGCGGCATCGATCCAACAACGGTTATTAGAGCGCGGAAATCGATATTTTATGTGGTCGAAACGACATTATTATTGCCCAAATAAAACATCTATGGAAGAGAGGAATGTAGAGATTCTTTTATGGAATTGTTTGTCAAGACTGTCTAGTCTTGTCTGTCTAGCCTTTTCTGTCTAGTCTTGTCTGTCTAGTCTTGTCTGTCTAGTCCTGTCTGTCTAGTCCTGTCTGTCTAGTCTTGTCTGTCTAGTCTTGTCTGTCTAGTCTTGTCTGTCTAGTCTTGTCTGTCTAGTCTTGTCTGTCTAGTCTTGTCTGTCTAGTCTTGTCTGTCTAGTCTTGTCTGTCTAGTCTTGTCTGTCTAGTCTTGTCTGTCTAGTCTTGTCTGTCTAGTCTTGTCTGTCTAGTCTTGCCTGTCTAGTCTTGTCTGTCTAGTCTTGTCTGTCTAGTCTTGTCTGTCTAGTCTTGTCTGTCTAGTCTTGTCTGTCTAGTCTTGTCTGTCTAGTCTTGTCTGTCTAGTCTTGTCTGTCTAGTCTTGTCTGTCTAGTCTTGTCTGTCTAGTCTTGTCTGTCTAGTCTTGTCTGTCTAGTCTTGTCTGTCTAGTCTTGTCTGTCTAGTCTTGTCTGTCTAGTCTTGTCTGTCTAGTCTTGTCTGTCTAGTCTTGTCTGTCTAGTCTTGTCTGTCTAGTCTTGTCTGTCTAGTCTTGTCTGTCTAGTCTTGTCTGTCTAGTCTTGTCTGTCTAGTCTTATCTGTCTAGTCTTGTCTGTCTAGTCTTGTCTGTCTAGTCTTGTCTGTCTAGTCTTGTCTGTCTAGTCTTGTCTGTCTAGTCTTGTCTGTCTAGTCTTGTCTGTCTAGTCTTGTCTGTCTAGTCTTGTCTGTCTAGTCTTGTCTGTCTAGTCTTGTCTGTCTAGTCTTGTATGTCTAGTCTTGTCTGTCTAGTCTTGTCTGTCTAGTCTCGTCTGTCTAGTCTCGTCTGTCTAGTCTTGTCTGTCTAGTCTTGTCTGTCTAGTCTTGTCTGTCTAGTCTTGTCTGTCTAGTCTTGTCTGTCTAGTCTTGTCTGTCTAGTCTTGTCTGTCTAGTCTTGTCTGTCTAGTCTTGTCTGTCTAGTCTTGTCTGTCTAGTCTTGTCTGTCTAGTCTTGTCTGTCTAGTCTCGTCTGTCTAGTCTTGTCTGTCTAGTCTTGTCGTCCTAGTCTTGTCTGTCTAGTCTTGTCTGTCTAGTCTTGTCTGTCTAGTCTTGTCTGTCTAGTCTTGTCTGTCTAGTCTTGTCTGTCTAGTCTTGTCTGTCTAGTCTTGTCTGTCTAGTCTTGTCTGTCTAGTCTTGTCTGTCTAGTCTTGTCTGTCTAGTCTTGTCTGTCTAGTCTTGTCTGTCTAGTCTTGTCTGTCTAGTCTTGTCTGTCTAGTCTTGTCTGTCTAGTCTTGTCTGTCTAGTCTTGTCTGTCTAGTCTTGTCTGTCTAGTCTTGTCTGTCTAGTCTTGTCTGTCTAGTCTTGTCTGTCTAGTCTTGTCTGTCTAGTCTTGTCTGTCTAGTCTTGTCTGTCTAGTCTTGTCTGTCTAGTCTTGTCTGTCTAGTCTTGTCTGTCTAGTCTTGTCTGTCGTCTTGTCTGTCTAGTCTTGTCTGTCTAGTCTTGTCTGTCTAGTCTTGTCTATCTAGTCTTGTCTGTCTAGTCTTGTCTGTCTAGTCTTGTCTGTCTAGTCTTGTCTGTCTAGTCCTGTCTGTCTAGTCTTGTCTGTCTAGTCTTGTCTGTCTAGTCTTGTCTGTCTAGTCTTGTCTGTCTAGTCTTGTCTTCTCTAGTCTTGTCTGTCTAGTCTTGTCTGTCTAGTCTTGTCTGTCTAGTCTTGTCTGTCTAGTCTTGTCTGTCTAGTCTTGTCTGTCTAGTATTGTCTGTCTAGTCTTGTCTGTCTAGTCTTGTCTGTCTAGTCTTGTCTGTCTAGTCTTGTCTGTCTAGTCTTGTCTGTCTAGTCTTGTCTGTCTAGTCTTGTCTGTCTAGTCTTGTCTGTCTAGTCTTGTCTGTCTAGTCTTGTCTGTCTAGTCTTGTCTGTCTAGTCTTGTCTGTCTAGTCTTGTCTGTCTAGTCTTGTCTGTCTAGTCTTGTCTGTCTAGTCTTGTCTGTCTAGTCTTGTCTGTCTAGTCTTGTCTGTCTAGTCTTGTCTGTCTAGTCTTGTCTGTCTAGTCTTGTCTGTCTAGTCTTGTCTGTCTAGTCTTGTCTGTCTAGTCTTGTCTGTCTAGTATTGTCTGTCTAGTCTTGTCTGTCTAGTCTTGTCTGTCTAGTCTTGTCTGTCTAGTCTTGTCTGTCTAGTCTTGTCTGTCTAGTCTTGTCTGTCTAGTCTTGTCTGTCTAGTCTTGTCTGTCTAGTCTTGTCTGTCTAGTCTTGTCTGTCTAGTCTTGTCTGTCTAGTCTTGTCTGTCTAGTCTTGTCTGTCTAGTCTTGTCTGTCTAGTATTGTCTGTCTAGTCTTGTCTGTCTAGTCTTGTCTGTCTAGTCTTGTCTGTCTAGTCTTGTCTGTCTAGTCTTGTCTGTCTAGTCTTGTCTGTCTAGTCTTGTCTGTCTAGTCTTGTCTGTCTAGTCTTGTCTGTCTAGTCTTGTCTGTCTAGTCTTGTCTGTCTAGTCTTGTCTGTCTAGTCTTGTCTGTCTAGTCTTGTCTGTCTAGTCTTGTCTGTCTAGTCTTGTCTGTCTAGTCTTGTCTGTCTAGTCTTGTCTGTCTAGTCTTGTCTGTCTAGTCTTGTCTGTCTAGTCTTGTCTGTCTAGTCTTGTCTGTCTAGTCTTGTCTGTCTAGTCTTGTCTGTCTAGTCTTGTCTGTCTAGTCTTGTCTGTCTAGTCTTGTTTGTCTAGTCTTGTCTGTCTAGTCTTGTCTGTCTAGTCTTGTCTGTCTAGTCTTGTCTGTCTAGTCTTGTCTGTCTAGTCTTGTCTGTCTAGTCTTGTCTGTCTAGTCTTGTCTGTCTAGTCTTGTCTGTCTAGTCTTGTCTGTCTAGTCTTGTCTGTCTAGTCTTGTCTGTCTAGTCTTGTCTGTCTAGTCTTGTCTGTCTAGTCTTGTCTGTCTAGTCTTGTCTGTCTAGTCTTGTCTGTCTAGTCTTGTCTGTCTAGTCTTGTCTGTCTAGTCTTGTCTGTCTAGTCTTGTCTGTCTAGTCTTGTCTGTCTAGTATTGTCTGTCTAGTCTTGTCTGTCTAGTCTTGTCTGTCTAGTCTTGTCTGTCTAGTCTTGTCTGTGTAGTCTTGTCTGTCTAGTCTTGTCTGTCTAGTCTTGTCTGTCTAGTCTTGTCTGTCTAGTCTTGTCTGTCTAGTCTTGTCTGTCTAGTCTTGTCTGTCTAGTCTTGTCTGTCTAGTCTTGTCTGTCTAGTCTTGTCTGTCTAGTCTTGTCTGTCTAGTCTTGTCTGTCTAGTCTTGTCTGTCTAGTCTTGTCTGTCTAGTCTTGTCTGTCTAGTCTTGTCTGTCTAGTCTTGTCTGTCTAGTCTTGTCTGTCTAGTCTTGTCTGTCTAGTCTTGTCTGTCTAGTCTTGTCTGTCTAGTCTTGTCTGCGATCAATTTTATCTTCCTATAGTTAATCCAATTAGCCGAATTCAGTTAATTAAGAATTGCAAATTAGCAAACTCGCGCCGAATGAGCAAAACGAATTTTTGCAATGCAATTCCGCCGTAATGCGGTCGAAGGCGTTGCTCTTCTTTTTCCTTGGCACCCTGAATTTGAATAATGAAACGGGCGTTATGAATGATAAACAGGCGGCGGTTACGCAACATTAAATTAGATTCTCGTTCCGACTAAAAGAACTCGAAATTACGTATACCCAAACGGATCGATCTGCAAACGATCGGAAACCGATACCACTCGGAGAAATTACAAATCGCTTAGTTTAACACGGGTCTAGCTAGAGTCCTATTAAAAGGTCGGTAGTAATCAAACGCATGTGATCAATCTAAATGGATCGAATTCTGTTTCCGTTGTATTGTTCACTTGATTAAACTCGTGTGATCAATGTAAGTCGATTGAATTCTGTTTTAATTGAGTTGATCATTTGATCAAACATCTTACTGGAGTCCTGTTAAAAGCGCACAAATGATCAAACGCTTGTTTCGCTTGTTCGCACGAATTATGTTTCAGTTGTATTGTTCACTTGATTGAACGCTTGTGATCAATGTAAATTATCCTTCAGATCAATGTAAATCGATCTAATTCTGTTTTAATTTAGTTGACCATTTGATAAAACATCTTAATAGAGTCCTATTAAAAGGACCCAAATAATCAAACGCTTGTGATCAATGTAACTCACATCGAATTCTGTTTCAGTTGTGTTGTTCATTTGATTGAACTCAAGTGAACAATATAAATTAGCCATCTGATCAATGTAAATCGATCGAATTATGCTTCAGTTGCGTTGACCATTTGATCAAACGCTTGTGATCAATGTAAATTAGCCTTCTGGTCAATGTAAATCGATCGAATTCTGTTTTAAATGAGTTGATCATTTGATCAAACATCTTACTGGAGTCCTGTTAAAAGGACGTAAATGATCTAACGCTTGTGATCTGTGAATTCACGAATTCTGTTTCAGTTGTGTCGTTGATTTGTTCAAAGGATAGTGATCAATAAAAATTAGCCTTCTGATCAATGCAAATCGATTGAATTCTGTTGTAATTTAGTTGTTCATTTGATCAAACATCTTACTAAAGTCTTATTGAAAGGACGCAAATAATCAAACGCATCTGATCAATGTAAATCGATCGAATTTGGTTTGAATTGAGTTGATCATTTGGTCAAACATCTTACTATAGTTCTGTTAAAAGGTAACACATGCTCAAACGCATGCTCAATATAAATTAGCCTTCTGGTCAATGTAAATCCATAGAATTCTGTTTTAATTGAGTTGAGAATTTGATCACACATCTTACTGGAATCCTGTTGAAAGGACGCAAATGCTCAAACGCTTGTGATCAATCTAAATCGATCGAATTCTCTTTCAGTTGCGTTGTTCGTTTGATCAAACGCTTGTGACCAATATAAATTAGCTTTCTGATCTATGTAAATCGATCGAATAATGTTTTTATTGAGTTGATCATTTGATCAAAGATCTTACTAGAGTCCTATTGAAAGGGCGCAAATAATCAAACGCATCTGATCACTCACTAAACCCCTTCTTCCACTTGGCTATAGAAACCAGCACCCCGGTATCGCATGCGCGTTCCTTCAGGGTGGACAGCTCGGACAGTTGTTACCGCCCTAGTTTTTTGACAGTTTTGATTTTGCTTCTGCTATTGAGATTTAGTTAGGTGGCTGCCTGGGCAGCGCGTTCTTCGGTCTCTTTCTGGGTGATAATGGTAACGATGAAATTGGAGATTGCTCTCCAGTGTGGTTGGTGTATTAGCATTTTCCTAACGCAGGTCAATTCTCCTATTTATGAAGTTGTCAGCCATCTGTCGTTTTCCCATCTCTCGCAGGAGAAGAAAGTGTATTCAGCAGTGTCTGGCTGGCCACAGTAGTAGCACTCCTCTGTCTAAGCGACCTTGAACCTGTGGAGGTAGGCTCTAAAGCATCCATGTCCACTAATCATCTGGGTTACGTGGTAGGTTTTGTTGACTCACGGACGCAGGTTAGGAATCAAGCGCCTTGCTCCATGTAGCCTTCTCTGTTTCCGTTTCCCATCTTGCTGACATCTGCGGGCTTCGACCTTCTCCACCTTGCCTCCTTCGTGTATGCGAACTCGCTCATCGACGAGGAGGTCGATGGGGTGGCAGCTGGATATCACCTAGGCAGCTTCTGTGGACACGGTGCGGTATGCGCTGATAATCCGGAGCATGGTCCGCGATGCCACCTTCTCGAGAATATTCTTGTTTCTCTGTATTTTAACGGCATCTTGCCAGAAAAGCGCCGCTTAGAGCAGTATTGCTAGATTTAGGACCTCCTACGCTGGGCATTAGCCTTGTGAGGGCAGTAGCTGCGGAATCTGCTTTCTTGGTGACCCAGTTGACGTGCGCCGTCATGTTCATGTTTCTGCCCAGTTGGACTCCGAGGTATTTCATGGATTCCTGTGATGGGATTCTCGCTCCCATCTGTATGGTCATTTGGGTTAGTTTGCGCCGCCCAACCAGGATGACCAGTTCTGTCCTGCGGGGCGCCAATTTCAGTTTTTTTGACTCCATCAAAATCCATCAGCGATGAACCTTGTCCAGTGCCTCATTTATGTTTGTTTCCAGTGCCTCTTTAGTCCGGGCCGCGGCGAAAATTCCCAAGTCATCTGCGAATCCAACCAGCGTGATCCCTTGTGGCATTGGGATGTCTAGAAACCCGTCGTGAAGGATGTTCCATAGAGTGGGGCCCAATACTGATCGCTGGGGAACACTGCACGTTACCTCAGTGGGGAAAGATGCCATGTTCTGGACCCGCCTCTCCATAAGGATTTACATGGGGCTGCTCCTTCCATAAGATTCCCATTGAGCTCGAAGGAGTAAAACTACCCCCAAACCCCACACCCCAAAATTGTTAATGGGTTCCCTTACCTCCTGTTCTGCTATGGACCTAATATCAGCCCAGGACCGGCACGTCAAAATATGCCGCCTGAGGCGAATACAACTTTCGCCGCCCCAATTTGTAATTCGTTAGACAAATTTAAAGGTTCTATATCGTCTGTTATGTACATGTGTAAATCCTGACAATTTTTAAGAATTTCGTCTGAATTTTTTTGCGCTAATGATGGAATATCGTATAAAATTCAAAAATTTTATTATGATTTTCCAATTGTGTAAATCTTTCTGTAACAGAATTAGTACAAATATTTAAGAGATAATGAAAAACTTTGATTACGTGTTCAACAGCAGGTGTTACCGCATATAGGTTCTAGCAAAATAATTTTAGGCAATCTTCTCCAGTATAAGTCATTAATTTACTCAATAAATCATCAAATGAACATTTTATATTATAGGCAAAACTGTACGGTACGTGTATATGTGTTTGGTTGGTATAGCTATAGTCGGAGTTTGGTGAGCATGTATCAATTGGTTTTAATATTGATTCAAAATCTGTGTATACAACAACGCATTTTTCTATCGTAATTTAGGAATTTTAATATATCCCCCGGGACCATATCACCTCTCCTGTCTTTAACAATGTCTTTTGTCGCAATAATAGTGTATATTTTGTTGCATTCATTCAATTTATGTTGATTGTAAGACGACTCAGTTGAAAAAAAGGTTAGACAGCCATCACATAAATATTTTTTATCGTGATGCGATGATAATTGACTTCTTAGAAGTCGCCAAATATCTTTAATATATACATAATGACCTTTTACCCCCTCTTCCAAATATAATAAATTTACATGTCTTTCCCTAGTGTTAAATTTTTTAGACAGATTTTCTTTTTGTTTATCTGTTCCTTCCTACATAAATAATTTGCTTTTACGTCTAATTCTAATTGAAAGCCTGCTTTCAAAATCTGCATTTATTTCCATTTCATTAGCTATTTCTTTAGCTTTTACAAATTATTTGCCCAAAATTATTTATACGAAATTCCATCAGAAACAAATTTACGCTAGAACTAGGAAAGAATAGAAACAATTTTTGAAAAATTGAAAAAAGTACTTAGTTCACCAGATTTTTTGGCTGCGCCTGGCCACGTATATTTTTAATTTTGAGACCCAATTTATCTAATTCTTGCAAAATTAAATCAGTTAAACTCTCCCCAGTTGATGATTCTACAGGTAAAAATTTGATGAAATATTCTTTAGAAACAAATTCTTCACTATCTTTATTTAGAACGCGATTAAAAAGATACATATGTTCAATTCTACTAACATCTGGAGTGCAATCCAAAATAATGCTGTAATATTTGTGAAATAATATTGGAAATAATAGTAACACGCACTTTTTCTATCAATAAATTTATTATGTTATTTTGTATTTCTTTGCTCAAATAATGAGAACACTTGGGATTTTTTGAAACTGTGTAAATGCTCACTAATAAATGGATTAAATTTTGCCAAAAATTCAATAATTAAAAAAAAAATTCTTTGATCTCATCTTTTGTGATTCCATTTGTGATTTTGGAATTTCTTTTGATGACATCTTTTATTTAGAAGTAGAAGGTAGAACTAAGAACCGGTGGAAACTCACGAAAAATTCGCTGCTACAAAAATATGCCGCCCTAAAAATAGGGCACCGTAAGTCGATAGCCTGTCCGACCAGGCGCACGTGCCGGCACTATATCAGCCCATTGTAAACATTGAAATAACGTATGTTCAGCAGTATCCGTTACTAAGCAGTATCGGCAGCTGTCGCTTTCTATTTTTCCTATCCTCTTAACATAAGCGGCGAAATTACCATGACCGCTTGGATATGAGTATTTGTGTGAGGTAGAAGTTGACTTCACCGTGTTTGCGATTTTACCATGAGTCAATTTCGGGGATGAGGGTTCGGGTCCACTCCCCTTCCTTGGCGTGGGCCCAACGTTGCTGCTACTTGCTCATCAGTTGGTTTCTGTTTATGGTCCTACCCTCATTGTTAGTTCCTTGGTTGGAAGCCCTTTCCTCCGCCAAAAGGTCTATCGGCGGGACTGCCGCTAGAACTTGTATCGCAACGTTGGACACTGTGCGATAGGTACAGCATATGCTTATGAGCATGCGGCGTTGTGTTCTTATCAATATATTCCTATTAAAAGCTTTTAGACCATCCGCCCAGACCGGTGCGGCGTAGAGGAGGATGGAGTTCGTAGAGAAGGACTTCACTTAGTAGCCTTCTAGTCTTGGTGGCAGGGCCCTTCAGTCTAGGCATTAGTTTGCGAAGTGCTGCTCCAGCGCGTTCGGCTTTCATAGCTGCGTTTTGGATGTGTCTACTCCAGAATAGGGATTGGGGGTGGAGTTTTGGGGTGTGGGGGTAGTTTTACTCCTTCGGGTTCAATGGGTATCTTATGGAAGGAGCAGCCCCATGTAAATCCTTATGGGGAGGCCTCCTATGTAGGAGGGAAAGATGTCATGTTCAGAACATGAAAGATGTCATGTTCAGAACATGACATCTTTCCCTACTCACCTCATACTCCTCGTTATCGTCAAGGATGAGTTTCTAGTCTGGCAGGTAGTTCTGGATCACTTTCAGGAGGTAGCTTGGGAATTTTTCCCTTTTTTTGATTGCCTCCACTATGCCGTCCCATTTTGCTGAGTTGAAGGCATTTTGGACGTCTAGCGTCACCAGAATTTTCAGGTTTGGTAGGTTCCGGTGTTGGCCTCATGGGCCAGCCTTTTGACCTCAAGTAAAGCATCCACCGCGCTCCTTTTCTTTCGGAAGTCGTACTGGTGGTCAGATAGCCCCTCTCCGGCCTTCAGCGTCGCGTTTATCCGTGCTACCAACAGGTGCTCGTAGAGCTTGCTTAGGGAGCTTATAAAGCATAAGGGCGGTAAGTTTTCGCGAGGGTAGGGTCTTTCTGCTTCTTTTCTATCAGGGACAGGCGCGCATCTGATCAATGTAAATCGATCGAATTCTGTTTTAATTGAGTTCATCATTTGATCAAACATCTTACTAAAATCCTGTTGAAAGGACGCAAATGCTCAAACGCACCTGATTAATGTAAATTGATCAAATTCTGCTTCAGTTATGTTGATCATTTGATCAAATGAATGTGATCAATGTAAATTAGCCTTCGGATCAATGTAAATCGTTCGAATTTTATTGTTATTGAGTTGATCATTTGATCAAACATCTTACTCTAGCCCTGTTGAAAGGACGCAAATGTTCAAACGCTTGCGATCAATGTAAATCCATCGAACTCTGTTTCAGTTGTGTTGTTCATTTCATCAAACGCTTGTGATCAATATAAATTAGCCTTCTGATCTATGTAAATCGATCGATTTCTGTTTTAACTGAGTTGATCATTTAATCAAACATCTTACTAGAGTCCTGTTGAAAAGACCCAAATGTTCAAACACTTCTGATCAATGTAAATCGATCGAATTCTGTTTTAATTTAATTGATCATTTGATCAAACATCTTACTAGAGCCCTGTTGAAAGGACGCAAATGATCATAGGCTTGTGATCAATGTATCGATCGAATTCTGTTTCAGTTGTGATGTTCATTTGCTCAAACGCTTGCGATCAGTATAAATTAGCCTTCTGGCCAATGTAAATCGATCGAAATCTGTTTTAATTGAGTTGATCATTTGATCAATCCTCTTACTAGAGTCTTAAAGATTATTACAAGAGAGGTCTTAAGCTTAAACGCTTGTGATCAATGTAGATCTATCGAACTATGTTTCAGTTGTGTTGTTCATATGATCAAACGCTTGTCATCAATATAAATTAGCCTTCAGAGCAATGTAAATCGATCGAAATTTGTTTTAATTGAGTTGATCATTAAATCAAACATCTTACTAAAGTCCTGTTGAAAGGACGCAAATGCTTAAACACACCTGATCAATGTAAATTGATCGAATTATGTTTCAGTTGTGCTGATCATTTCATCAAACGGTTGTGATCAATGTAAATTAGTCTTCAGATCAATGTAAATCGATCGATTTTTTTTTAATTGACTGGATCATTTGATCAAACTCATGTGATCAATGTAAGTTAGGCTATTGATCAATGTAAATCGAACGAATTCTGAGTTAAACGGTTTGTTCAAACAAAGGATTTAAATCTAAGAAAAGGACAAGGGGAACACACAGAGAATTAATTTAATATTAGAGTTTAATTAAGTAGTAGTTGAGGGGAAGTTTCGGATTGCGACGGAAGCGTGAACTGTAATTTCGGAATGTAATAAGAGTAACCACAAACACGTAATTGTATTGGCGCAAGACGGTTAGACCGGTGCCAAGTTATCAAATTGAAAACGAAACTCCCGAAGTTTGGCTCGATATTAAATTATTTGCCGCCCCGTCCATAATTAACGCCTTAAGCGGCGCAAATACGCCAAAACATTATTCGGATTTACTCCATTTACTAGTTCTGATTAAACTTTGCAACAACTTCAAAATAGGACAAACGACGAGAATAAGATAACTTATTCAATGTTAGTTTAAGGATTCCACGGCGAAAACACGTTAATGATGTTATCGATTCTTGACCCTTGTTTAACATCCGGTTTAGTAAACTCGCCGTTACACGCTGATCTGTGTGTATTTCCCCAATAATTAATTTGTCATGAGTTGGAATTAATTCGTCTAAGCCGTAATAGCGAGACCAAATACATAAAAATCTGGTAACCGCTTATAAGTGGCGTTAAATCCTCCCCTGAAGGATTAGCTGCGAATATCTTATCCCCTGCCGTTTGATTGAATCCGGCACAAACTGGCGCATTTACATGGATGTTCAGCCCCCCCGAAAAATAAAACACGGAGAAAACGTATTCATTTCAAATGTACACAGCTGGAATAAATTGAAAACCCGTGCGCGCCTTAATTTAAATATCCTTTTAACTTTAAATAAACCATAAATCTGTCGCCCTTGCGATGCAAAAAAAAACATATAAATAAATACGCGGCGTCTTATTTAACATGTTTCTGCAGAGTGGAGAAAGCGGCGGATTAAATCAGGAGATGGGGCGGGTTGTAGCAATAATGGTAAGTTGCTACAGCTCCATTTCCAAATATTCAAGCGTGGGCAGTTTATGTCAATAGTAGAACATTGCTGAAAGATCTGTGTTAATAACTGTTTTCTTGTAATAAAACCATGGGTGTCCAACCCGCGTCCAACAGACAAACAACAAAAAAATACAAAAGTATCCCTGGCTAAAACAATAGTTTTCCCTATATTCGCATACGGCTCTGAGTCATGGACATCATCCAGTCCTCCGACAGAAAACGCATAGATCCATTTGGTATGTGGTGCTGGAGGAGAATGCTCCGGATACCTTGGACGGCACTGAGAACTAATACATCGATAATAAATGAAATAGGAATTCAAGACCGATAGTAGGGAAAGATGATTCCTTCTAGACGCACCACCTGCTTATGGGATTTACATGTAAATCTAGCCCCTTATTAACTAATAATTACATATAAATCTAGCACCAAGCCCCTCATGGGGAATTACATGTAAAATCCAGTATGGGGAAATCCTATACAAAATAGTTCTAAACGTGTCCGAGCGAGTATGTCTAGATATTCGTGTACGGTGGATAGCGGGAAAATTCAAAATGAGGGGTGGACATATTTGCAGATAGGGGTTCATTCATTTGAGATTATTTGTAGTCAGCTTTCATCAGCTTTAATCTCATTGGGTTAATTGTGTTAGCATTAGGTTAGGTTACGGGGAGAAAAAACCTAACCTAACCGAATGCTAACACAACCAACCCAATGAGATTAATGTCGATTAAAAGCTGATTAAAGCTGACTAAAAATAGATCTCACACCCTCTTTAGGGTGGGGCACCATAGACCTCACACACTGTTAAGCGTGAGGTTACATAGACATCACACCCTGTTTAGCGTGTTGTTACATAGACCTCACACCCAGTTTAGCGTGAGGTTACATAGACATCACACCCTGTTTAGCATAAGGTTACATAGACCTCGCACCCTGTTTAGTGTGGGGTTGCATAGACCACACACCCCTGTATATCGTGATGAAAATTGGATGCAAGTAGATGAAAAGTGGATGCAAGTAGATGAAAAGTGGATGCGAGTATGACTTAATGGAAGAAAGCAGTTTGGATAAAAGTGTAGCTGAAAATATTGAAGCAGGAGTAACCAAAGATCATGCGTACAATACATGGGTACACATACAATGACTTAATAGTGGGAATAAAAGAAAACAGAATAAACGTCTCAATGTTAGCTGGCTCCTTTGATGAGTTGTTTTATTTAAATTACCTGGATTTATGGGAACATCAATTTGATATTAGTAATTCAAAGCAGAGCATCCCCCACAGGATTTCCAAGAAATTACATTAATAAGAGACAAGAAGATGAAGAAAGTGTTTTCACAGATATGTGTTTCATAATTTATTATTTCTCCACTTGCGTGCAGCTGATAAGATAATAGGGAGTTATTATGACTGCCAAACATACGACAACGCTTAGCCGACTACTGATAAATCAAAATCTTAATATGTTTATTAAATTAAACGCAAAACAATCTCTTATATATTTTAGATCAGTCTTATATACCCGCTGGATGTGTCACGTGATTATGTTAATTAAATTAAACGAAAAACAATCCTAAGAAATTGATTAGACCGCGCTTCATAATTTATTATTTCTCCACTCGCGTGCCGCTGATATGATAATAGGAAGTTGTTATGACTGCCAAACATCCGGCAACGCTTAACCGACTACTGATAAATCAAAATCTTAATATGTTTATTAAATTAAAACACAAAACAATTCCTTATATATTTTAGTTCAGTCTTAACTAGTCTCATGTATTTAGCTTCGTCTGTCTAGTCTCATATATTTTGCCCCGTCTATCTAGTCTCATGTATCTAGCCCCGTCTATCTAGTCTCATGTATCTAGCCCCCGTCTATCTAGTCTCATATATCTAGCCCCCCCCGTCTATCTAGTCTCATGTATCTAGTCTCGTGTGTCTAGTCTCATGTATCTAGCCCCGTCTGGCTAATCTTGTCTGCCTAGTCTTGTCTGTCTAGTCTTGTCAATCTAAACCCCCCATAATCTCAATTGAATCAACCCCTATCTGCAAATATGTCCACCACTCATTTTGAATTTTCCCGCTATCCACCGTACACGAATCTTGCAGCGCCATCTAGACATACTCGCTTGAACACGTTCAGAACTATTTTGTATAGGATTTCCCCATACTACATTTTACATGTAAGGGGCTTAGTGCTAGATTTACATGTAATTCCCCCATAAGGGGCCAGATTTACATGTAAATCCCATAAAAAAGGTGGTGGGTCTAGAAGAAATCATCTTTCCATACTACCGATTGTCCACAATATGTCGAAGACGCATACTAAAATACTTTGGACACGTAACCAGAAGAGCACAAGACAACTTGGAGAAGTTGATCGTTCAGGGTAAAATTGCGGGAAAAAGACCGCGAGGCAGGTCCCCGTCGAGGTGGTTGGACCAAATCAAGAACATAACGGGACAACCCCTGCAAACCAACTTAAGAGCGGCAGAAGATCGCAAGCAATGGAAACAACTAAGCAATCAGTGTAGATAACCTTGGTGTCACAACTCTTCAGACATGAAGACAGGACTAAGAAGTCCAACCAGCGACAAGACAAATTCCAGTGCGGTCGAAAGCAAAACCGATAAATTTTTAAGTAAGACTCCATTTGGCGCAATTTGGAAGTAACTCTGTTATTATTTTCTAGCGGAAATAACGTTCAGTAAACTCTATAGTGCTTACTTCATATTTTTCTACTCTGTTTTATTTTTCTGGAGGAAATAACGTTCAGCAAAATCTATAGTCTGCTTACTTTATACTTCTAAACCGACAAGGTTGAAGTTTTACTTCAAAAACGCCTAAAGGTTACAAACACATTTTGATTATTTCAACTGCATACACCAGTAAATCTGTTTCACAGAGCCGTAAATCTTGCTGACAAATGCACTAAAAGCGACACCAGAGATAAAGGAAGTAGTGATATGTGCTTTCTTAGACATTGAAGGAGCCCTGGACTGGTCAAATAGGCTCAAATCAGGAATATCGATTGTATCCCCTCAAAGTGGATGGTTGGAATGCTGAGAACTAGAACAGTGGAGACACAAGTGGGGAAGAACACCATCATGATCTTCACAACGATAGGGTTTCCACAGGAAAGTGTGTTATCACCACTGATGTGGACCCTGGAAGTTGATGAATTAATAGCTGCACTGAAAGACCTAGACATTAAATGTCAAGATTGCGCAGATGAAATTGTAATCATAGCCAGAGGAAAGCTTTAAAACGCTCTGTGAAATCGTACAGAGGCCTCAAAGTAATTAATAGATGGGATCAAACAAGTAGGATTAAAATTCTGCAGCGCAGCAGAGGAAACCCCCATGCAACTGCTCAAGAATTGCGGAGCACTGCTCCGTAAAAGACAGGTGTACCTTGGGTTCTACTGCGGACTTGCTTCCCACCAGGAGTTGCAATCAGGACTAGAGAACCTCTAAATGGGTAAGCATATCAACGATTAGAGGAAGAGGGTGACGTACAATCGATCTATGCGCTCCGTGCAAACCGCGCTTAACGCCACCCGTGGCCAAAAAGACAACTTCGTCTCCAATAATAGTATATGAAAACAACAGTCAATAACAAGGGGTAATTCATTTAAACGATTATTTCGCTCTAAAGTTACAAATAAACAAGATATATAGTTTTTCACTGTACACTATCTCGCATTTCCGACTGATTTCACGCCGTCGCAACTTTGGAACCGCTCACCACAGAGACTTCTAGTCTTCACCAATCGATTCAGCGTCCCAAAATTAGTCGGAGAACGTATATTATATTCCCTGAGAAGCTTCCAGTTAAAAAATACCATCGACTCGGGATGTCTAGACCGCGGAAACGACGAAATGCGAGAAAATAGATTTTATCAAAATCGTTATTTTTTGAGTCACAGCAAAATTTAAAAACGTTTCTGAAAGCATTTTGCTGCTGATTACAGATATGCAAAATATATTACGCTAACTCATTCGGTTCACTATCGCCTGCAAAAATTGAAGAAATTTTTAGGAAATTTCGGCGCTCGAGTAGAGATATCGGAAAGTCGTGAATTTCACGAGAACAATCTCAGTGTATTAATAGGAAAATGACCTTCTGAAAACGATTCCGCAAACCGTTTTTGATTATCTGCAACCGTTTTCGAGACATCTACTTAGCAAATCGAGAATCGGGTAAATTTAAGTTTGAAATTACTCGACGAATTATTGAATCTTTGCGAACAATTTACACATCGATTTGCTCGTCTTGTCGTGTAGTTTCTGTGTGCCGAAAATGAATTCGTTGCTTGTTAGCGTTCTTGAGAAAATCGAAAAAAAACCGAAAAAGCACATATTTTTCGAACGAAATGATGGAAATTTATTTTTAAAAAAAAATTTGTAAAATTTTTTCGTGAATTTTTTTTAGTTACCAGAAGGAAATCGAAGTGCTGAAAACAGTTTTCCAGTTTATTTCGTTCTAAAGTTACAAATAAACAAGCTTTATATATTTTTTCGCTGCACACAATCTCGCATTTCAAACTGGTTTCACGCCATCATAACTTTTGAACGGCTCACCACAGAGACTTCTAGTCTTCACCAATCGATTCAGCGTCTCAAAATTAGTCGGAGAACGTATATAATATTCCCTGGGAAGCTTTCAGTTAAGAAATACCATCGACTCGGGAAGTCTAGCCGCGGAAACAACGAAATGCGAGAAAATCGATTTTGTCAAAATCGTTATTTCTGAGTTACTGCAAAATTTAAAAACGTTTCTGAAAGCATTTTTAGCAAATTTTTAACAAAAAGCATTTAAAGCAAATTATATTTCGCTAGCTCTGTCGGTTCACTTTCGCCTGCAAAAATAGAAGAAAATTTTATGAAAGGCCCCAGAAAAATGAAATGAAAAATTATGAAAGGCCCTAAAAATATTTTGTAAAGACAATAAAATAATGTAAATACATCAATGTCAAAGAGCTCTTATAGAGGCCGAAAGATCGAAATTGTGTTGTCTGTGTACGATCTAAAAAAGTCTGGTGTGTCTCAAAATAAAGAATTCGTTATCGAAAACCGACAACCGTCAAAGAAGTTTTACTGCAACCGCGCCTAAAGGTTGCATGAACCAATAAATTTGTTTCACAAAGCTGCAAATCTTGTTGACTTATGAACTAGAAGTGGTAATAGAGACAAAGGAAGTCCTCGTTCTAACAACACCCGAGGCTGTAAAATTGGCTCAAATTTGACAAATTTAATCATGATCACCTCAAAGACAGCATAACCTCAAAGTGGATGCTTGAAATGCTGAGAACTAGAACAGCTGAGGTACAAGTGGGAAAGAACACCATCAATATCTTCACAACGCTAGGGTGCCCACAAGGAAGTGTGTTATCACCACTGATGTGGAGCATGGTAGTTGATGAATTACTGGCTAGACCAGTGTTTCCAAACTTCTCTTGTGCCATGCCCCACCTAAGCCTTTTTAAAAGTCTTATGCCCCTCATGTCTTAACATTCTTCGCAGCAAATTCCGCATATAGGATGCGAACAGCCATTCAAATGCGAAGAACTGCGTTGTTTAGCGAGATTTAAAAGCGGTTTAACCTCGGAACCCCCGGATTCCGAGGTTACACTGACGACGCCAAAAACCCAGTTGATATTTTGGTCTGGTCAAACGAATTTATACTATTTATTGACCGCAATTATTTAAGAATTTGTTTTTTCTTTCAATTATGGTACCGAAATCTAGCTTTGCATTTGAATGGCAAGCAAAAGGGATAAACTCGTGTCGAGTCCATTTTCGAATTGCCTACCTTAACAATCAAATTGCCCCCTGTGGGGCGTGGGCCCCTCGTTGGAAAACACCGCGCAAGACTGAATGACCTAGACATTAAATGTCAAGATTACGCAGATGACATTGTAATCATAGCCAGAGGAAGCTTTAGAACGCTCTGTACATCGTACAAAGGCCTCAAAGTAATTAGATGGTGTCAAACAAATGGGATTAAGATTCTGCAGCGCAGCAGAAGAAAATATATTGTATATGCAGCACCCCATGCATATGCACAAGGATTGCGGAGCACTGCTACGTAAGAGACAGATGTACCTTGGGGCCCAATGCAGAGTTGCATCCCACCAGCAGAAACAATCAGGACTAGAGGGGCTCTAAATGGGTAAGCATATCAACGGTTAGAGGAAGAATGAGGTACAATAGATCTATGCGCTCCGTGCATAACCGCGTTTAGCGCCACCCGTGGCCAAAAAGACTTCGTCTGCAATAATAGTATATGAAAACAACAGTCAAAAACAACGGGTTATTAATTTAAACGATTTTCTAGTTTATTTCGCCCTAAAGTTACAAATAAACAAATTTTATATATTTTTTCGCTGTACACAATCACACATTTCCTACTGATTTGACGCTGTCATAACTTTTGAACCGCTCACCACAGAGACTTCTAGTCTTCACCATCGATTCAGCGTCCCAAAATTAGTCGGAGAACGTATATAATATCCCCTGGGAAGCTTTCATTTAAGAAATACCATACACCGCGAAAACGACGAAATGCGAGAAAATCGATTTTTTCAAAATCGTTATTTTTTGAGGCACAGCAAAATTTAAAAACGTTTCTGAAAGCATTTTTGCTGCTGATTACAGATATGTAAATTATATGTTGCTAGCTGTTTCGGTTCACTTTCGCCTGCAAAAATTGAAGAAATTTTTATGAAATTTCGGCGCTCTAGTGGAGATCTCGGAAAGTCGTGAATTTCCCGCGGACAATCTTAGTGTATCCAAAGGAAAATGACATTCTGAAAACGAAGCCGTAATCCGTTTCTGATTATCTGCAACCGTTTCCGAGATATCTACTTAGCAAATCGAGAATCGGGTAAATTTCAGTCTGAAATTTATCGACGAATTATTGAATATTTCCGGACAATTTACACATCGACTTGTTCGTCTTGTCGTGTAGTTTCTGTCTGCCAAAAAAATTTTGTTGAAAAAATGTTTGGAATTTTTGTTCGTGATTTTTGTTTGGTTACCAGAAGGAAATCGAAGTGCTTAAAACGATTTTCCAGCTTATTTCGCTCTAAAGTTACAAATAAACAAGTTTTATATATTTTTTCGCAGCACACCATCTAGCATTTCCGACTGATTTCACGCTATCGTTACTTTTGAACGGTGCTGATTACAGATATGCAAATTATATTTCGCTAGCTCTTTCGGTTCACTTTCGCCTGCAAAAATTGAAGAAATTTTTATGAAATTTCGGCGCTGTACTGGAGATCTCGGAAAGTCGTGAAATTTCCGCGGACAATCTTAGTGTATCCATAGGAAAATGACCTTCTGAAAACGATGCCGCAATCCGTTTTTAATTATCTGCAACCGTTTCCGAGATATCTACTTAGCAAATCGAGAATCGGGTACATTTCAGTTTGAAATTTTTTGAAGAATTATTGAATCTTTTGGGACAAATTACACATCGACTTGTTCGTCTTGTCGTGTAGTTTCTGTCTGCCAAAAATGATTTCGCTGCTTTTTACAGTTCTCGAAAAAATCGAAAAAACCGAAAAAGCGTATATTTTTCGAACAAAATGTTGCAAATTTTTTGTTGAAAAATTTATTGGAATTTTTTTTCGTGATTTTTTTTTGGTTACCCGATGGAAATCGAAGTGCTGAAAACAGTTTTGCACTTTATTTCGCTCTAAAGTTACAAATAAACAAGTTTTATATATTTTTTCGCTGTACACCATCTAGCATTTCCGACTGATTTCACGCTATCATAACTTTTGAACGGCTTTCCACAGAGATTTCTAGTCCTCGCCAATCGATTCAGCGTCCAAAATTAGTTGGAAAACGTATATAATATTCTCTAAGGTTTCAGTTAAGAAATACCATCGACACGGGAAGTCTAGACAGCGGAAACGACGAAATGCAAGAAAATCGATTTTGTCAAAATCGTTATTTTTTTAGTTACAGCAAAATTTAAAAACGTTTATGAAAGCATTTTTACTGCTGATTACAGATATGCAAATTATATTTCGCAAGCTCTTTCCGTTCATAATCGCTGCCAAAATTTTAAGAAATTTCGGCCCTCGAGAGATCTTGGTAAGTAATGAATTTCCCATGGATAATTTGAGCGTGCTAATAGGAAAATGATATACAAATTAATGCTAAATAATGACGTAACTGGTCATAAAGTTCTTAAAAGTATCAAGTAGTGCTGTTGAGCTCGGAGCGAATGAAGGTGGCAGAACAAGTAGTGTAGGAAGAAATACTACATAAAGCTTTTTTCGCAATAAGCTATGGCATTTATTCATCAGTTCAAACTTTGAGATCGATTAACATCGATAATGCGACTAGTTTCAACAATCTTAGGCCTAAACCGCCGCGGTTTTTAATCGCGTGATTTTGTGACTCAAGTAAGCTAATACAAGCGGCCTCACTTGCGGTTTTTTCCCGCGACCGATTTTTCCCATAGCGTGCGATGTATTTTTCAAGCGGTTTCGCGGTTATAGCGGTTACCGCTCGCGGGAAAAAAACCGTAGTGCGGCCTCGGGCTTATTCAAGTTTATTAGAGGAGTGTCCAAGCTTGAGGTACAAGCATATTTGTGGCCCAAGTTTGGACACCCGGTCGCATCATCCATCTTTGAGGAAGTTTTGTTGCAGATTTTGGAGTAATTTGTAATTTAGCATTCCAGGGAGCTTTTGGTCGGTGACCTCGGGTTGTCGCCGGCGGAAGAGACGGCAAAAAATGTGCGCAATAAAAAAGCTTTAGAAATAATTGGAAGGCTAAAAAACAACGCACTTCACGTCGCTTGGTTCACGGACCCTCTTTAAATGTTAATTTATCGCCGTTGCCGCTCGATTTATTCCCGCACGATTCGAAACCCAAATTGTCATCGAATTGACTAACGATGACGTTCAGTTCCATTAGTCAAACGACGGTTCCAGTTATAAACGCGAAAACGGCGACATCCAAAAATCAATCCAAAATTATTAAAAACACATTACAAACATTTATTAAAAACACATTAAAAACATTTATTAGATTCACATCATAATCAATTATCAGACTCGCATTACCAACAGCTTTATAAATCGAACAAGGCTTTCGCGAACATCATTCGGGTCAGTCTAATTGAATTCGGACGAGCGGTTTATTGACCCACAATTTGCCACACACCAACAAACAACAACAAAATAATCACATAACAAAAAAATTTACAATGAAATAATCGCACAAACGCAAATGGATTTCCATAAATACTTCACCGACACCAAACGCAACATTTGCAGCTCGTTTGTTATTTTATTTCATTCGGAACAGCAACAACTAAACTTGATACCTAACCAAACAGACAAAATAGACAGAGAGCAAACAAACAAAACCAGGCAGACAAGAGTAGAAAGGCAGGACTAGATAAAGAAGGTTAGATTGACAAGAAGAGATAGACACGATTAGATAGACAAGACAAGAGTAGATAAGGAAGACAAGACTAAGCAGATAAGACAAGACTAAACAGATAAGACAGCTGCCAAATACAACATGGAGATATCCACCAAGACGTCCAAGACCCATACGTTGGTATGAAAGCTGGAATTCATAATCCTAGCTACAACTCTAAGAAATTAGAGAACAAGGCAGATGCCTTACAAAAAGGAAGAAGAAGAAGAAGAAACAGATAAGACAAAACTAGATAGATAAGATAAGATAAGATAAGATAGACAAGACTAGTCTTGCCCATCTAGTCTTCAATCTTATAAGACTATCTAGTCTAATTTTTCTAGATAAGACTAGTCTAGATTGACAAGTCTATATAGACTAGACAAGATATATAGGACTAGATAGACAAGATAAGACCAGATGGTTAAATTGAGATTAGTATTGATTATCAATTTGTGAAGGTTTTAGAGATTCAATTATTCGGCAAGACGTGTCGGTTAATAAATAACGTTTGTGATGCATGTTTTAACGCACGCGTTCCGAATTCAATTATTGTGGGGCGAGTATTAGTGGGAATGCTTGCCTAATATCTCAATCAAACGCGACCCGAATATTGATAGCTAACTGCACGAACACCGAGATATCGAAGAAAATAACAAAAACACAATGAAAGTTAATAGAAAACGACAATGTTTGACGGACTTTTCCGCGCAGATGCCAGATTTAATAGACCCAAGCTAATATCGGCATAGCTGTAAGCTTAGCTTACAGTACAATCTTGATAATCCGACACATATATGACCGGATGAATCAAACAATTCCGGATTACCAAGATTAAAACAAAATAATAACAATTTGACATATTTTATGTACAAATTAGGCTGAGGATTTCTTCGTCGGAAAAGAAATGAAAATTTTCTTCGCTTGCGCCTTGAAGCCAAACTGTGTCATCGTTTGTCAGCGTAACATCCACTTCACATATGTTGGAAAGCTCTTGTAAAAATCCAGAAGACAATTGTAGAGTGAAGTTAGCTAGTTCAGAATCGTCAATCAAGTTTTCTCATACCTAGCAAATCGGTCACAGTTTCTTTTGCATTGTGGATATGCCTCGACAAAATTCGTTGCCACCTCCGGTGTTCCTCAGGGCTCCAACGTAGGTCCTTTGCTATTTAACATATTTATTAATGACTCAAGTCAGTCCCTTTTTTAAGAATTAATAAAAAAAAGTTTTGAAAAATACAAAATAATCTTGCAAGGAAGTCGAAAAAGTTATAAATTTTTATTTTTATGAAGTATATAAATATAAATTTTCTTGTACAAAATGCAAGGGATAATTTTTCAGGAAAGAATAAATGGCAAATTTTCCAAATTCGAGTTCTTTCGGGAAATTCTTTAGTTTCGCATAACTCGGTCCAAAATCCCAGCTATTTTTTTAAATATCAGGTATTAAGAATTTTCCGACAATTTGTTCGTTTTCCATCGTCTGGTTCAAAATCAAAGTATTAATTTTTTCCGAAAATCAAGGGGAAGCTCCAAATCTTTCTCAGTTTTCCAAAGTTTGGTCCATAATGAATATAACGATATTTCTGAAAATCTAGTAAAAACTTCACTTAGTCTAGACCAGAAACCAAGCAAAATTTCAAATTTTCCAAAAACGTCTTCTGTTCCTCGTAGTCTGCTCTCAACTGTAAGTAGAGTAAGATTTTTCCGAAGAATTGTAAGATATTTCCGAAAATGAAAGAAAATCTCCAAACTTCTTCAATTCCCCATGCTCCAAAGCCCAAGTAACAGTTTCCCGAAAATCGGGAAAAAACTCAAATTTTCCACAAAACCAAAATTGGTTGTTACATCTAAGTTTCAAATAAAAAATAACGTTCTTCCACGTCAACGGCAAATACTTTTTTTTTTGTGGGAGTCGCTTGGCTGCAAAGCCTTTCTGCACTGCGACCAACTTAATCTATTGTGCCCGACCCTACTACAATTACTCTCCCAGGAATTCAACTTCCTGAACGAAGTCTAAGATATTCCTGAGAGGCTTGCTACTCAGCTCCAAGGAGGTCATTCTTGCGACCCCAAAGTGGGCAAGGCTTATGTGTGCTAGCGCTACACAGGTGCACATTATGTGTTCAGCGGTTTCTTCGTCTGATTCACATAATCTACAGGCAACTTTCTCTATCTTTCTCAATTTGTGTAGGTGATATCTCACCGGACATAGGTGATATTTTCTCCTGTGAGTATGTCCAATGTGCTGTGAGTAGTAGGTAAAAACCTACCAAAATTTTGATTTCTCTTCTAGAGAAGCTGGACGAAAGCTTCTCTTCTAAAGAAGCTTCTCTTCTAGAGAAGCATCTGCTTCGTTTTTGCGGCAGGATAGTTAATGAGCATTTTAGCTTGCCTCTGTCCTGGCGTGTTCTTCCAGTAGGTTTGCTTTTGCTCTTCTTCCCATTTCTTAGCCCCCTGCCTTAAGTGGGCCTTTGTAAGCCCACAAGTTGGCTCCGGCCCCAAGAAGGGAGCCTCGGCCCCGCTCTTGGTGAGTGCGCCGGCCATTTCGTTCCCATTTCGTTTCCCTATATATGCCCTGGTGACCCGGTGACCACATTAGAGTGAGTCTGTTACCTATTATTAGTTGCTTCTGGGTTTGTTCACAGTTCCAGGTTAACTTGGAATTAAAGTTGTGGGCTTTTAAATTCCTTAGAGCTACCTGGCTGTCCGTTAGAAAGTAGATTTGTGCTCCTTCAAGACGTTTCTTTAGGCAGATTTGTGCGCATCTTTCAATGGCTATAGTTTCAGCCTGTAGTAAAGTGGGAGCCTGGTCCAATGCCGTGGACTCCCTGTGACTCCTGCTATATTTGACAATTCCTTTACCCTTATCAGTTTTTGATGCGTCGGTGTACTACATGGACGCTATGTCTTTCACATGTTTGATTCCTTGAGCACTGCTATCGCGGTCATTAATGACCACTTCAACGGCTGTGTCAAAGTCGTATTCTCTAGACATTGTGTCCCAGGGATGCTTCAGAAATTCCTCTCCGAATTGTTTCCTTATTTTCATGTGACTCTGAATAAGCGATGTACACCTTGGTCTCAGAGCACTGAGAAGACCTTCTTTTTCTACCTGTTTGTGCAGTGGGAGTAGGTCCAACAAAACTTCCATTGCCGTGGTTGCAGTAGATTGCATCGCTCCAGTTATACCCAAGTACACGAGCCGTTGAAGCTTTTGTAGCATGCTTTGGGTCTTTTGTCCCTTTGTTTTGTACCACCATACGGGTGAATCGTAGGTGATAATCGGTCTTACCACTGCTGTTTAAGACCATAGGACCATTTTGGGTTTTAGTCCCAATGTTTTCCCAAAAAAGCTTACGGCAGATCCAAAACGCCGCTGTGGGTTTTGAGAGCGTTTTGTTCAGAGCGTTTTGTTCCAAGTGAGTTTCTTATCCAAGGTTACCCTTAGATATTTCACCTCCTCAGAGAACTCTAACTCTCTGAATATCAATGCTCGGAGCTTTCAAGTTCAGCTTCCTTTTTCTGGTAAAGGGGACCATTGCTGTTTTGCTCGGGCTGACACTAAGGTCCTCCTTCTTGTTTCAACAGTTGATGATGTTAAGTGCAAGGTTCATGATTGTACTACCAAACTTACCCCTTACTATGATAGCAACATCGTCTGCATAACCAACCGCCTTATACCCGTTCTTTGTTAACATATCTAGGAGATCATCAACGATCAGGCACCAGAGCAGAGGCGATAACACCCCCCCCCCCCCTTGTGGGCAGCCTCTCTCTGTGGTTACCGTCCTCGTTGATCCCCCCAGTGCGGCGGTAATTTTACGATTGGTCAGCATGTTTTGAATCCACTAAATGATAGGGTCTTCGATCCCTTTTTTGGTGGCTGCATTCTTTATTGGTAAACGGGTTGTGTTGTCAAACGCTCCCTCTATATCTATAAAGATACCTACTGCAATTTCTTTGCAGTCCATTGCTGCTTCCATTGTGGTCGCCATCTCGTGTAGAGCGTCCACTGTAAATTTGCCTGGGTGATAAGCGTATTGGTGCTTATAGAGAGGACTTCTTTTGAGAGGTCCGCACCGTATGTAATTGTCTACAATTTTTCCATTGTTTTCAGGAGGAAGGAAGTGATAGGACGGTAGGACTTTGCCAGGTCTTGAGGCCTGAGCCCTGCCTTAGGGATGAATATCACCTTGGCCTCTTTCCATTCCAACGGTATGTACGCCAGTCGAAAGCTGGACTTAAATATCTCAGCAATGCAGGGGGCTATGGTTTCGATCCCCTCTGCAGCATTGCCAGGAAAATGTAATCGGGTCCGGCAGACTTAAATGGCTTAAGAATGTTCACAGCCCATGCGACTTTTTGAACAGTAAACATGGTTGTTACCATGTTTTTGCAGATTTTGGTTGGGCGCTTCATCCGCGTTATCCCTTCACCAGTTATAGTTGATTTAGAGCCGGGAAATACATTTATTGTAAATCGACGTATTTCTACATCGTCGGCTACCGGGTTTCAAATTCTAAAAACGTATTGAAAGATTACCTATCCAAGAACCACCTACCCATCGAAGAGAGAGAACGAGGAGGTTTATTACCACCTAACCACCTGACATACGTCTCTCAGACCTAAAGTAGTAGTAATTTTCTCAGCTGAGACGTATTGCAAGTGGTTAAGGGTTAAAAGACCATATCCCAAGCAAAGTAATTCGGCAAAATCTTGTGAAGTAAACAACATCGTAGGATGGACAAAGTAAAGGAGAGAGAAATGCGACGCTGATATCAGCAGACAAACTTAAAACAAACGAAATACAGCCTGAATATATAAATATATTCAGCCTTTCCGGAGCTCTACCAAAACAAATCTCACATGAAATTTGCAAGTTATTTTACAGCTTTCAGTCCACCTTCGGGGCACAAAATAACATTGTTTTTAAGATCATGTCTTTCCGATACCTTAAGTGGATAGCCAGCCATCTGTGGACGCGTTTCGAGATTTATCTCTCATCAGCACAGCTTTGCTCCCATAAACAATAATTTGTAAACCACTCACTTGAACTTGAATAGAAGAAATTCGCGCGGTAAAAATAGCTAGGAACAAGTCACCGAGGTGGCGAAGGTCATCCGGAAGACCTCGAAAACGCGGGGCTTACTACACAACTAAAAACCGAAGAAAATCCAACACCGTAGGATGAACAAAGAAAAGGAGAGAGGAATGCAACGCTGATATCAGCAGGATGGGGAAATCCGCGCGGTAAGTAAAACGTATGCGGTCAGGGGACCCCGTCAGGAACGAAGTTCCTCGCGCAACAGAATCGAACAACTTTTTTTTAATACTTGAATATGTAATGCCCGCTCCACACTCTCGCTAAGTAGCACGGAGTTGAGCGAGGAACGAGAGTGTGGTGAGGTTACTCGGTCCGCCTTGTGCTTCATCGCCTCGCCTTGGCTAACTTCGCTTCATGAAGCGGTTTTTCGTACCCGAGTCAAAGGGACACGAGGCGCGAGTACGAGGAAGGGAGAGTATCACGTCTACACTCTCGTGTTTACTCGTTCTTTCCTATATATTCCTGGCGCAACAGCCCATGACATGCCAAGGCCTCCTCCCACGGCATACACTTGTGCTTGGTGTCTTGTTCTTAGGCCCAAGTGTCGGGGGGGTTTCGTGGCAGTTTTTACTGCGATGACTTTGCCAGAGCCATCTACAGGAGAACGGTGGCTTATTTTTCACAATCTACAGGATTCGAACCCGGGACTTGCGGCTCCGAAGTCCGACACCTTGACTATTGGGCCACCACCGCCCTAAATATTATACACACAAATAGTTGCGGCAGCAGCTATCACCTGTTCGGTGTCAGTCATGGCACTGAGGACCTCGCGAAGTAAGGCGAGAGTGTAGATGCCTCCTCCGTCTAGTTCCTCGCCTCGAACAACTTCGGCGAGGATCCTCGCCGAAGTTACTCCGCGAGAGTGTGGAGCGGGCATAAAATTCTTATGAGATGAAAATAGGCAATTACCGTAACCAGAAATGTTTCTGTCATGATGCAACAAGACATTTGGCATTGAACGTTCACCATATTCCTCGTATTCCTGGGGCTTGGAATGATTGAGAACTTGGACTAATTACTTGCTGAGCTTCATCATTAGCGGATGATTGAATTTGATTATTCGGAAAGGGACTAAATATTATTTTTTCGGTTTCTTCATTACTTTCGATTAATGTGGTTGGTAATGAAACCTTTTTCGATTATTGTAAAGATTCAGTTTCAACACGTTTCTTCTTTGATTGAAATTTATCTATGTATATTTTAACGTCTGCATCCTGCAGTCCTGTTCTAAATCTGTATTTTGTAAAATTTTCTGTTTTTTCTTCTTTCTCTCTCGATACTCTTTTTGATACTGAGCTTGTGATTTCAGTATTGTCTCTCTAGAAGAGTATATAAATATAGTAAATATATAAATATAGTAAAAAAAAGCATACACTTGAATCACATGTTTGATAAAGCCATGTAAACAGTAAGCAATTGCTTCAAATTATAAAATGTTGAGAACAGATTTTCCAAATATGTATTTTGTAAAATTTCATTTTTTCCTTTTTCTCTGTCGATACTCTTTGACACTGAGCTTGTGATTTCACAATTGTCTCTCTATAATGTATATGTAGTAGTCATATAGTGAAATCCATCAGATTGTACAAAACAGAGTTATTTATTGCAAGATCTGCCGACAGTGCATGTACCTATTCTATATGAAATACTCGATATGACTAGCTACTTCGTGAAACAATCTCAAATGTGTTTCTTTATTTATCTCTTTATTAATAGGTCTGTTAATTAAGACAAGTTGCTTTGTACTATCAAATGACAGCACTTTTTTGAAACATCGAATCGGTAAGTACGTAAGATCCTAGCGCAAATCCTAGTTAAACAATTGCATCATAAAATTGGCTATTTCATGAGCTTCTCGAATTAGATGAACTACTCGAACTGCCGACAGATCATGCAATGGCTCTGTTATACCCAATCTGACTTATTTTTCACTATATGACTATTAGTCATCGGCCAATGAAATCGGCCTTAATATTTGCGGTTTTCAGATTTTTCCCTTTCATGTGCTGTAAGACACCGCTTCTTGCCAAATTTCATGATTCTAGGTCAACGGGAAGTACCCTATAGGTTTTGATTCCCTTGTGAAATCGCAAAGTATGCGACATAAACGGTCATATCTTTTGATCGCGTTGACTTACAAGTTTAATTTTTTCACAGCTGAAAGAGACCGCAGACCCGAGTATTTGATATAAATTTCAACTTGTTACCTCTTACGCGTTCCTGCGAAAAATGGTCTTGACAGACAGACGGACAGACAGACAGACAGACCGACAGACAGACAGACAGACAGACAGATGGACAATAAAGTGATCCTATAAGAGTCCCGTTTTTGGTACGGAACCCTAAAAAGTATGTTAATAAAAAAAACTATAATTTGAAGCAATTGCTAAATGTTTATACATGTTTATGGTACATGTAATTTGAGTGATTGATAATTACTATATTTATATATGTATGTCATAGTCATTGACTATGACATACTTTATATATGTATGTCATAGTCATTGACTATGACATACTTTATATATGTATGTCATAGTCATTGACTATGACATACATATATAAATATAGTAATTATCAATCACTCAAATTACATGTACCATAAACATGTATAAACATTTAGCAATTGCTTCAAATTATAGTTTTTTTATTAACATAATTTTTAGGGTTCCGTACCGAAAACGGAACCCTTATAGGATCACTTTGTTGTCCGTCTGTCTGTCTGTCGGTCTGTCTGTCTGTCTGTCCGTCTGTCTGTCTGTCAAGACCATTTTTCTCAGGAACGCGTAGAGGTAACAAGTTGAAATTTGTATCAAATACTCGGGTCTGCCGTCTCTTTCAGCTGTGAAAAAATTAAACTTGTAAGTCAACACGATCAAAAGATATGACCGTTTATGTCGCATATTTTGCGATTTCACAAGGGAATCAAAACCAATAGGGTAATTCCCGTTGACCTAGAATCATGAAATTTGGCAAGCAGCGGTGTCTTACAGCACATGTAAAGGAAAAAATCTAAAAACCGCAAATACGTAGTTTAATTACAAGAAAAATGCGAATTTACTATTAGAAACTTATGAAAATACACTAATGTTGTCGTAGTGGTATTGTTAGGCTCCAGAAGCATATGGGTTGCATACAGTTAGGTCCTCCTCGGTTAGGTCCGAAGGTTAAAAAGTATGTACTGGCACGAAGCTGTTTATTTTGAATTTTCTTTGTTTATATTCGTTATGCATTTCATTACATACGCTCTTTATACATAATATATACAGGGTATTTATTATGTCTAAATTTTGCATGTTTATAACCGACATGCGACATAACTCAAATCCCGTAACATCCTGTATATATTATATTTCGTCTAATTTTTCTTTATAATCTACATATACTTAAATCAAGTACGCCCTATATTTTTTGGTAGTCAATTGCCCAAAAGCTGTCAATTGAACAACTGAATGTTAAGAGCATCGAAATAGATCTAGAAATAGTTAATATATTAGTTTATATTAGATCTAGAAATAGTTAGATCTTAATATAAGTTAGTGAATAAGTGTAATACTAAAATAAAGTTTTCTTTTTATAAGTTTAAAAATATTCGCGTTATTTAAAAAAAATATCTTGTATACCTTTATACAGGGTATATAGTGAAGTTCCAGAACCCCTAAACACTCATAGTGAATGGGGATGTATGGTAATAAAATATAGGGTAGAATTCCATCGTACGACAGCGATATCTTGAGGTTATGCTTGCAGCGGTACTAAGATGGTCGTGATTTCAGGAGGGCCACTTGTCAAGTTAACTGAATGTGCTTGCTACGTCCTCCACAAAAAAAGATACCTTACTTACAAGTTTGTACGGAACCCTCGGTGCGCGAGTCACAACTCGCACTTGGCCGGGTTTTTTTTTCAGTATTTTATATATTTTCTTGGGTTTCAATTTCTCGCAACCTAATTCTAATAATGACTATAGTATTTATAAACAATATAACTATCGTATGATTTAAAACAACAAAAAACAAATACGCTTGAACAAATTTTGTTTCTTGTTTAGTTTTAAGGTTATAAACCAGGCTCGTCTGCCATTCTGCGTAAGAAAGAGAGAGCACGCATTATACCAATATACACTGAAAGAAAGAGAAAGAAAGAGAGCGCGCGCGGTATAGAAATATACACCAAGAGAAATAAACTAACGCGGCAGATAACGAAATAGAGAGAGCGCGGTATAGAAATATACACTGAGAGAAAAAGAAAGAAAGGAACGCGGCGTAAAATAGAAGAGAGAGCGCGCGGTATAGAAATATACACTGAGAGAAAGAGAAAGAAACTAACCTGCTGTATACGTTTTCTGCCGAATCGCTCCTACCGAAACCTCCCTAAAGGAACTTCGTTCCAAAATAGCTAGGCACAAGTCACCGAGGAGGCTAAGGTCATCGGGAAAACCTCAAAAATGGAGGTCCGACCATTTTCGAGGTTTTCCGGATGACCCTCGACTAAAGGCTGAAAGACTAGACGGCTAAATATCGGAGAAAAACATGCAAAAGTGCCTATACAAATGTGGAAGAAGAAGAAGATTACTTTTGTGGGGCTATTTGAAATCTAAGGTCTATGCAAACACCTGATGCATTAAGATTGCACATTGAACGCCGCGAGGCCAGAAGAAATGGAAAGTCCTGGAATAGGATCAAGTGCTTGGCGTCGAACAAGAGATGTTTCGTGGAAGCCCCTTGCTCCTCCCTGGAGCCATAGCAAGCATTATATATTTAAAGCTGCATTTGTCAGATCACGACCGATTTATTGCACATGGTCATAGAAAATTTAACATCGAATTCGACGAAAAATAAACGATGTGTTATTTAAAACATAAATGTTATCGACTATACTTTAAGAAAATACAAATTTTTTGATTGTATCTGAAATAACTTCAATTCTGTTTCATTTTAAAATCGTATCGTTCTTATTGGAAAACCTTTTATATTGATCACACAACTATATAAGAATGGAAAGAAAAGAGAATGAGAAATATACACACAAGGATCGTTTTATAACCGCACATTCAGAACTTGTTATATTTAGTTTACGAGCGAGTTGCGTCATCGGCTGGCGCTTATCCCCAAAAGAGATGGCCGCAATCTGGAAGGACCATCGCGGCGGGAATCCGAGATGATTTTACGAGGGAGTCGCCTACAGGAAAATTATCCTCCGAGGCGACGAAAGTTCACAGTTCGACAATTGAATTATAATTTTGTAAGTTCGGGAGAAAGAGCAAAGTTTCTTCGCCGCGCCACGGCGAGCATTCACAATTTACTTTTTATTTCAGATTTTTATGCCCTTTGTGAGCAATTTGCGCATGTCGACTTACCTTCAATGGCCGCGTGATCGTCACCGTCTCTATGGTCGTCGTCGGAGCCATCTCGTCTAAAACAAAGAAAATTCAATTCTATACAATTTATTTTAAATACAACATTATTAATATTTAATGAAAATTTAACATTTGTTTAATAGCGGTAGTTTTAATAGATTTGCATAACATCAATAATTTAGTAATATGCTAATTTGTAAGCGTGATGCATTGAGCTGGCATAGAGTTAACGAGGTTGAAATGATTTTAAAAAAGTTGGATCACAACATCGGTGAGCACCAATTTCGGGTCGCTTTGAAGTGAATAATTGGTTGGGATGACGTCGCTGCCGAATTGGAATTCATTCGAGAATCTCGCGCACGAAATAAAATAAATGCGTGTTTGTTTGGAAAAAAGTTCCGGTTTAAGGGATCCATTATGAATATTTCGCGACTTCATTAAAACGAGATTTCCGGGGCGTTTTGTGCGCAAATAGAACATTAAAGTCGATCCGGAATGAAAAACGCTCGAACCGAAAGCAATAAATGCATAACATATTCCGGATATAACCGAGTTGTCGAATCGTATTTTAAGGACTCCGTCCTTCTTTCGCAGCTCGAATCCTTTTTCTCCCCTTTCTTTATTTCTTTGTAAACGTTTAAATTGGAATGGTTTTCAGAGCACTTCCTTCCTGTTTATAGAGAAACACTCGTCAAGCGCATTTGTATTTGTAACGGCCTCCGGCTGCATGTAATCTCTACATCTGCATCCTGAGGCACAATCTTGTATTGAATGATTTCAATTTCACGAAATCCATTCTCAAATAAATCCAATGCACAAAACAGAACAATGAATATTGTTCATTTTGCTCAATTTCATATTGCTCAACGAAACCTTTCATAGTTGAAATTTTTTGTGCGCATATGTTAATTTCCGCCATATTTTTCGGGCATTTTTTGACTTATAACCAGTGAAAATTGTGCCCGAAACTTTCATATTCCCGCCTTTTAAACATGGCGGACGCGCATGCGGTTAACTAACCGTAAAAAGATCTATTTACTCTAACTAAAATCAAATTGATACACAAACCAGAATTTTAAAAATTGCATTAAAATATTTATATTTTTAACCGCATGCGCGTCCGCCATGTTTAAAAGGCGAGAATATGAAAGTTTCGGGCACAATTTTCACTGGTATATATATATATATATATATATATATATATATATATATATATATATATATATATATATTTAGATTGTATATATATAATCTTTTAAATCTCATGAATACCCTTCGGGTGTCGAGATTATATTCTTCTTATTTATACGATATTGTTTATTATATTTTTCCATACTTTTCTGCTTTTCGCTGTACCTTCTGCTTCCTGCCAGCTGATGTTGTTACTTAATATTTCTGATATTTTGTTCGCCCATGTTTTTTGTAGTCTTCCTCGTCTTCTTTTTTGTAGTTCTTGCCTTCCAAATTCTTTTTGTTTGGCTGTCATCTGTCATTCTTGTGAGGGGTCCGAACCAAGCCAACTGTTTTTCTCTATAGTAGTTTGTATGCTTTCTATTTGCAATCTTGTTCTAATATGTTCATTTCTTATTCTATCTACTCTTGTAACCCCTTCTACTCTTCTCAAGTATCTCATTTCCGCTGCTTGTATTCTGCTTTTTATTCTTTGGTTCGTAGTCCATGTTTCACTCCCATATAGTAGCATTGGTCTGTATATTGCTTTGTACAGTGTCATTTTCGTTTCTTTCCTTATTTGTTTATTGTTTAGTATTATTTTATTCATAGCATAGTAGCTTTTGGTTGCTGCCGATATTCTGGTGTTAATTTCGTGTTCTAAGTTTCTTTTGTTATTGAATGTGTGTCCTAGATATGTGAATGTTTCTACCTGTTCAATGTCTCTGCCATTTGTTTTTATCTTCATTACTACTTCTTCCTTCGCTATCACCATTATTTTTGTCTTGGCTTCGTTTATAGTCATATTATGATTATTTAGTTCTTCATTCCACAGGTTGATATTGTATTGCAGCTTTTCTTCATTGTCAGCTAATAATGCAAGGTCGTCTGCAAATGCGCACTCAGATATTGTTATTCTTCTTATGTTGTGGAGACCTACTTCCATTTTCTTGGTTTTATCCTTGATTTTCTTCATGATATTATCTAGGAAAATTATAAATAATACTGGGCTTAATGTTTCTCCTTGTCTTAGTCCCTGTGTGGTAATGAATTCGCCTGATATTTCGTTTCTTGTTCTTATATAGTTGAATGTGTTATGGTATATACTTTGTATAGCCTCAATTAGATGTTTCTTAATCTGTCTTTTCTGTAGTATTTCCCACATCTTGTTCCGCGGTACTCTATCAAAAGCTTTTTCCAGGTCTAAAAATACTATGTGTAGTTTCCTCCCTAGCTTTAGAATGCTATATGTAATTTTTCTTATTGTGAAGATATGGTCTTGTGTTGAGTGTCCTCTTCTAAATCCACTTTGTAAATTATCCATTGTTGCCTCTGTTGCTGTTCTTAATTTGTTGTCTATTATTGCTTCATAGATTTTAGCTGTTGTGCATAGCAATGATATCCCCTATAGTTACTGCAGATTCTATTATCTCCCTTCTTGTGAATGGGAAAAATCACAGCCTTGCGCATATGTTAATTTCCGCCATATTTTTCGGACATTTTTTGACGTATAACCAGTGAAAATTGTGCCCGAAACTTTCATATTCCCGCGTTTTAAAAATGGCGGACGCGCATGCGGTTAACTAACCGTAAAAAGATCTATTTACTCAAACAAAAATCAAATTGATACACAAAACGGAATTTTTAAAATTGTATTAAAAATATTTATATATATATTTAAACTATTAGATAGATTTTGTTTTAAGTGTGTATGATTTCTATAACGTAGGATGGTTTCGCCAATTCTATCTTATCAGTTCAATCAATAAGTTCATGTCTCTCTCACAAAATGTCAAAATTATAAACATCTAACCCTAAACACCACATGGGTTTTCAAATGAGTGGTTTACAAATTATTGTTCATGGAAGCAAAGCTGTGCAGATGAGAGATAAATCTCGAAACGCGTCCACTTTAATTGTTATAGAGCTCCGGAAAGTCTGAATATATGTATATTCTCGCTGTGTTCCGTTTGTTTTAAGTTTAAACAATTAGAAATTTTATACAACAAATTTGCAAAAGTTTTTAGAATTTTTTCTAAATAATTTCGCAGACCAGCCGCTTCCAGGAGCGGCTAGGCGATTTTTTTAAGTTTTTTCTTTTTTCACCCACAACTCGGACAGTTTTCATCGCACGGACATGGTTCGAGTGCCGATACGTGCGGAAAGTCAAGTCGCCACCCACCCGACGGTCACCTCACTTTCCGCAATTTTTACTTAAAATTATAAAAGTGCAGAAAACCAAAAACAGTTTCTTGCAGAAAAAAGTGTCAATTTTGTACGCCTATATGACGCGAATCGGACTTGTCACAGGAAATCGCTGCACGCGGGGTCGTCCGCCCGTCCTTTTGCTACGAGAATCTGACGCGCGGACTTTTTCAGACCACGGCCGCCACTGGAAGCGGCGTTTTAGCCGGACCCAGATTTGCAGTAATGTGTGAAAAACGTCACCGACCTAAGTCACAGTGTGCTGTCGGAGGACGCGTCTCGAAATTTCTACAAGAATTGTTATGAAAACTTTACTTTTCTTGGGCATCTTCGCCCTGGCGTCCGAAAAAGTGGCCAATTTTTTGGGGTCCGTGTGGAGAAGTGTTAGTCTGAAATCGCCAGGTTACAACGCAACCGGCAATTCAGGTCAATTCTGAGACGACTGACTTTTCCCAAATTTCACCTGGGGGACCCCATCACGTGGGTATTTGAAAAGTGTAAATGAAGCCAAATGGAAAAAAAATTAAGCAATGAAGCCAACTTCATTGCACCGCCAGGGTGGCAGTTCTTCGGCGTTTAAACCGCGCATCTTCGATGCTTTTACGGTGACTGTCTGTCCCCACGTTACGCATCCTCCAGTTTCATCCTCCATCCTGCGGCGCCCCTCCAAAAGTTCACCACCGCCCCTCGAAAATCAAGGTTTTTGCGGAAACGACCCGACTAAACTGGAGGCGGCTTTAATTTTCTCATGCAGAACCGAGAGCCACGTCAACTAAACTTAATGGACAAAGTTGAGATAGGCAAACCTTGATAGATATAGCTAAATAAACAAAGTTGCGTTTAAACCTTATGGCGACATTTTTCGAGTGCCGGTGCGTCCGGAACATCGCCACCCACCCGAGGGTCACTATTTTAGGGGGCTATATTAGGGCAATATTTTGTTGCAAAAAAGTGTCAATTTTGTATGCCTAAATGATGCGAACCGGACGTGTTACAGCAAATCGCTTCACGTGGGGTCGTTCACCCGTCCTTTGGCTACGAGAATCTGACGCGCGGACTTTTTCAGACCCCGGCCGCCACTGGAGGCGGCGTTTTAACCGGACCCAGATTCGCAGTATTGTGTGAATAACGTCGCCGACCAAAGTCACAGAGCGAGGAGAGTGCTGTCGGAAGACGCGTCTCGAAATTTCTACAGAAATCGTTATGAAAACTTTACTTTTTTTGGCAATCTTCGCCGTGACGTCCGAAAAAGTGGTTAATTTTTTGGGGTCCGTGTGGAGAAGTGTTAGTCTGAAATCGCCAGGTCACAACGGAATCGGAAATTCGTGTCAATTCTGAGACGACTGACGTTTCCCAAATTTCACCTGTGGGACCCCACCACGTGGGTTTTTGAATACTGTAAATTTGTCTTAATTACACCCCCGGGGTGGCAGTTCTTCGGCATTTAAACCGCGCATAATCAATGTTTTCACGGTGACTGTCCGTCCGCACGTTACGCATCCTCCAGTTTCGTCCTCCACAATGCCGGGTACCTCCAAGGGGTCAAAATCCCCCGGAAAACGAGGTTTTTGCGGAAACGGCCCGACTAAACTGGAGGAGGCTTTAATTTTCTGATGTAGAACCGAGAGTATCGTAGACTAAACTACATGGACAAACTTGAGTTGGGCAAACTTTGATAGACATAACTTAATAGATAAAGTTGAGTTTAAACCTTATGGCGACATGGTTCGAGTGCCAGCGCGTCCGGAACGTCGCCGGACGCAAACCGGACGTGTCACGCGAAATCGCTGCACGAGTGTCGTCCGCCAGTCTTTTGGCTAAGAGAATCTGATGCGCAGACTTTTTCAGAACCCGGCCGCCACTGATAGCGGCGTTTTAGCCGGACCCAGATTCGCAGTAATGTGTGAATAACGTCGTCGACCAAAGTCATAGTGCAACGAGAGTGCTGGCGGACGCGCCTCGAAATTTTCTGCAGGAATCGTTATGAAAACCTAACTTTTCTTGGGCATCTTCGCCGTGGCGTCCGAAAAGTCGTCAATTTTGTGGGGTCCGTGTCGAGAAGTGTTAGTCCGAAATCGCCAGGGCACGACGGGATCGGAAATTCCGGCCAATTCTGAGACGACTGACGTTTCCCAAATTTCACCTGGAGGACCCCACCATGAGGGTTTTTGAAAAGCGTAAATTTGGCTTAATTACATCGCCGGGGTGGCAGTTCTTCGGCGTTTAAACCGCGCATCTTCGATGGTTTCACGCTGACTATCGTTGCGCACGTTACGCATCCTCCAGTTTCATCCTCCATCCTACGGCGCCCCTCCTAAAGGTCAAAATCGAGGTTTTCGCGGAAACGGCCCGACTAAACTGGAGGCGGCTTTAATTTTTTGATGTAGAACCGAGAGCCACGTAGACTAAACTAAATGGACAAAGTTGAGTTGGGCACACCTTCAGGGCCAGCGCGTCAGAATATGCCGTCAAGGGGAATACAACTTTCGACGCCGAAATGTCGCCACCTACCCGAAGGTCACCTCAAGTTTTGCCATTTTTACTAAAAATCTGTGCAGAATTGAGTGCTTGAATGAGTGCAGAAAGCCAATATTTCGTTGCAAAAAAAGGCAATTTTGGCAATTTTGGATGCCTAAATGACGCGAACAGGACGTGTCACAGAAAATCGCTGCATGTGGGGTCGTTCGCCCATCCTTTGGCTACGAGAATCTGACGCGCGGACTTTTTCCGACCCCGGCCGCCACTGGAGGCGGCGTTTTAACCGGACCCAGATTCGCAGTAATGTGTGAATAACGTCGCCGACCAAAGTCACAGAGCGACGAGAGTGCATGGAAAGGGTGCTTTACTTTTTTTGGGCATCTTCGCCCTGGCGTCCGAAAAAGTCGTCAATTTTGTCGGGTCCGTGTGGAGAAGTGTTTATCCGAAATCGCCAGGTCACTCCGAAATCGGAAATTCCGGTCAATTCTGAGACGACTGACGTTTTCCACCTGTGGGTGGAAATTTCACCTGGGGGACCCCATCAATTGGGTATTTGAAAAGTGTAAATTTGGCTTCACTGCACCGCCCGGGTGGCAGTTCTTCGGCAAATTTCACCTGAGGGACGTCACCACAAGGGTTTTTGACTTAATGTCAACTGGACCAAACGCAATTGACGTTGTCCGTTATTGGGCAAGACATGTCTAGTCTAGTTTACTATCTATTATATTTTGTCGTATTGGTTTTTACTTAGCTATATTTATACTGTATTTGTTTTATGTATGATACCTGTGATACGAATAATAATAATAATTGCCTCAGGTGGTAGTCCATCGGGTCCAGGGGCTTTGTCATTATGCAGTGAGTTACTGATTCTGGTGAGTTCTTCAGCCACAAATTCTTCAATCCCATTTACTGGTGGTTGTTGCCATTTCATTTCCTCATGCTTGGGGAATAGTACGTCCACCACCTCAAGTGGCTTCTGCATTGAGATGTGTTGGTTCGGGAATCTTTGCTTAAAGTGCCGTGTGGTAATAGCGTAAGCATCCCTCCAGACATTATCATTTAGCTTCTGGCAGAGCTCCAGTGCTTCTCCATCTTCTCGGTGCTTTTCCCTCGTTGGTATGTGCCATTTCTACGGTGGTTTCAATGTCTTTGTTTAAAAGTTTCTTACACATCCTCCACATTGCGAGAATGAAGGACAATCGATGGACCAGACGGATAATAGAAGACCAAGAGATGAAGCTCTCCGAAGCAGAGGACGCCCACCTGCAAGATGGTGCGATGATATTAAGCGTATCCATACAAATTAGATGCAAGCTGCGCAAGACTGACAGATGTGGAAGTAGTTACGGGAGACCTACGTCCAGCAGTGAACTACGATAAGCTAATTGATGATGATGATGACCGCAGCCTCGCGGTATCGTTTTTCCGATTTTCGTCGCGATTTGGTTGCGTCGTTTCTTCCCAACTATTTCCTTGGGTGGTAGGATTTCGTTACGTGCCTCTATTAGCGCAGCAAACATATCTTCTGCTGTTTTGGGACTTTTTCTTGTTAAAAACTTTCTCCATGGCGTTTCCGAAGTTTTTCTGGTTTTTCCTCCTCCTAGACCACCCCACGATGTGCAGTCTTGTCGTCCTAGTCTTGTCTGCCCGGTACAATGGTGGTTTGTTCTCGATGCCCTAGCAGGGTGGAAACTATCGGAAGTATTGCTGAGGCCATGGGCGTAGCCAGGGGAGAGGGGTTTGGGTGTTCAAACCTCCCTTTCTCACCCTACTTCTTATTGGACACGGGTCCTTTGAAGCGTATCTCCACAGAATTGGGTTAGGTTAGATTAGTTTAACTCCACAGGATTGGTTTAGTAAGGTTAGTTTATTATAATGTAATAAACTTAGGTAATAACGTTAGGTTTATTTATTATAATATATAGGTATTACACCGCCGGGGTGGCAGTTCTTCGTCGTTTAAACCGCGCATCGTCGATGCTTTCACGGTGACTGTCCGTCCGCACGTTACGCATCCTCTAGTTCCGTCCTCCACCCTGCCGGGCACCTCCAACGGGTCAAAACCTTGATAGACATAACCAAATGGAGAAACTCGAGTTGAGCAAACCTTGATAGATACCCAAATGGACAAACTTGAGTTGAGTAACCCTTGATAGAAATAACCAAATGGGCAAACTTGAGTTGGGTAAACCATGATAGACATAACCAAATGGACAAACTTGAGTTGGGTAAACCTTGATAGACATAACCAAATGGACAAACTTAAGTTGGGTAAACCTTGATAGACATAACCAAATGGACAAACTCGACTTAGGTAAACCTAGATAGACATAACCAAATGGACAAACTTGAGTTGCGTAAACCTTGAGAGATAACCAAATGGACAATTGAGTTGAGTAAACCTTGATAGACATTACCAAATGGACAAACTTGAGTTGGGTAAACCTTGATTCACAAAAAATCCAAATGCACAAACTTGAGTTGATTAAACCTTGATAGATATAACCAAATGGACAAACTTAAGTTGGGTAAACCTTGATAGACAAAAAATCCAAATGGACAAACTTGAGATGGGTAAACCTTGACACACAAAAAATCCAAATGGACAAACTTCAGTTGAGTAAACCTTGATAGATATAACCAAATGGACAAACTTGAGTTGGGTAAACCTTGATAGACAAAAAATCCAAATGGACAAACTTGAGTTGGGTAAACCTTGGTAGACATAACCAAATGGACAAACTTGAGTTGGGTAAACCTTGATACACAAAAAATCCAAATGGACAAACTTGAGTTGAGTAAACCTTGATAGATATAACAAAATGGACAAACTTAAGTAGGGTAAACCTTGATAGACATAACCAAATGGACAAACTTGAGTTGGGTAAACCTTGATAGACATAACCAAATAGACAAACTTGAGTTGGGTAAACCTTGATAGACATAACCAAATGGAGAAACTTGAGTTGAGTAAACCTTGATAGATACCCAAATGGACAAACTTGAGTTGGGTAAACCTTGATAGACATAACCAAATGGACAAACTTGAGTTGGGTAAACCTTGATAGACATAACCAAATGGAGAAACTTGAGTTGAGTAAACCTTGATAGATACCCAAATGGACAAACTTGAGTTGGGTAAACCTTGATAGACATAACCAAATGGACAAACTTGAGTTGCGTAAACCTTGAGAGATAACCAAATGGACAAACTTGAGTTGAGTAAACCGTGATAGCCATAACCAAATGGACAAACTTGAGTTGGGTAAACCTTGGTAGACATAACCAAATGGACAAACTTGAGTTGGGTAAACCTTGATAGACAAAAAATCCAAATGGACAAACTTGAGTTGAGTAAACCTTGAGAGATAACCAAATGGACAAACTTGAGTTGAGTAAACCTTGATAGACATAACCAAATGGACAAACTTGAGTTGGGTAAACCTTGATAGACAAAAAATCCAAATGGACAAACTTGAGTTGAGTAAACCTTGATAGACATAACCAAATGGACAAACTTAAGTTGGGTAAACCTTGATAGATAACCAAATGGACAAACAACTTGAGTAGAGTAAACCTTGATAGACATAACCAAATGGACAAATTTGAGTTGGCTAAACCTTGATAGACCTAACCAATTGGACAAACTTGAGTTGAGTAACCCTTGATAGAAATAACCAAATGGGCAAACTTGAGTTGGGTAAACCTTGATAGACATAACCAAATGGACAAACTTGAGTTGGGTAAACCTTGATAGACATAACCAAATGGACAAACTTAAGTTGGGTAAACCTTGATAGACATAACCAAATGGACAAACTCGGCTTCGGTAAACCTAGATAGACATAACCAAATGGACAAACTTGAGTTGCGTAAACCTTGAGAGATAACCAAATGGACCAACTTGAGTTGAGTAAACCTTGATAGACATTACCAAATGGACAAACTTGAGTTGGGTAAACCTTGGTAGACATAACCAAATGGACAAACTTGAGTTGGGTAAACCTTGGTAGACATAACCAAATGGAAAAACTTGAGTTGGGTAAACCTTGATAGACAAAAAATCCAAATGGACAAACTTGAGTTGGGTAAACCTTGGTAGACATAACCAAATGGAAAAACTTGAGTTGGGTAAACCTTGATACACAAAAAATCCAAATGGACAAACTTGAGTTGGGTAAACCTTGATAGACATAACCAAATGGACAAATTTGAGTTGGCTAAACCTTGATAGACCTAACCAATTGGACAAACTTGAGTTGGGTAAACCTTGATAGACGTTTCCAAGTGGACAAACTTGAGTTGAGTAAACCAAAACTACATAGACAATATTCTTTACAACAATAATTGTCTATGAATATATTACCTTGTTCGTCATCAGTCTGGCTAATCTTGTTAGTAATCCTCTCAATCTTATTCACCTCAGTTTCCATAACGGGAAGTGGAAGTGCAGAGAAGGAAGGCGGTCGGAAAATCTGAACGGTTGCAGCGAGCTTTCCGAGTTTCAAACTCGGAAACGATTTATCCTGGGCCGGCCGCCGAAACTATTTACCCGTCCAATAAGTGAACTTGATATATTGGCCGGCGAACACCAACTGCCCTCCGGACGCAAAATTAAACCAGATTGCAGCACGCGATGGGAAAACGGCAAAAGTATAAAGAAAACAAACGAATCGGAGAAATCCGTGTGCACGGTGATGAAAGCGACGCGTACAATGGGAGTCGCGTGAATGGGCGCACGGATTGCCCACAGAAATTGCCTCAATCAAAATTTATTCCAATTTCTAATGAATAGCAGGGAAGAGGATAAAACTCTTTCTTCCCGCTCGAGTTTTGGCGAGACGGATGGGATTCGGGCTCGTGCACTGGCTGGGGTTTAAGTCTTTGTTGGGGAGGCCTTTATTTAAGCTTACGTGGGCCTGGATCACTTTAACTCCGCCTTTTTTGATCTTACATCTCCTCCAAATCGCGGCTAAATTGATTAAACCCATCGATTTCAAACCAATTTAACAAACATCGGATCAAATCACATTCATTTATTACAATGTTCTAGGTAAGATAAGACAGACATGACCTAGACAGACTAGACAGAGGTGACTACACAGACAAGACTGGACAGACAAGACTAGACAGACAAGACTAGACAGACAAGACTAGACAGACAAGACTAGACAGACAAGACAAGACAGACAAGATTAGACAGACAAGACCAGACAAACAAAACTAGACAGGCAAGACTAGATAGACAAGACTAGACGGACAAGACTAGATGGACAAGACTAGACGGACAAGACTAGACGGACAAGACTAGACGGACAAGAGTAGACAGACAAGACTAGACGGACAAGACTCGACAGACAAGACTAGACAGACAAGACTAAACATACAAGACTAGACAGACACGACTAGACAGACAAGACTAGACAGACAAGGCTAGACAGACACGACTAGACAGACAAGACAGCATATATGTATAATAAAATGCGAGACGGAGAACTAGATCCATTATTCCATTTGAATTTAATAAAAGTCCATGTGAATATCTTGTAAAAGGCGTACAGGACACATCGCTTGAAATCCTGTAAGTGAGCCGAGCGAATTTCTCCCAGTCGTCTCGAGGATGAAAGGAGGATTCATGTCATTCATATTCTGCTTCATTCAATTTTCAGAGAATTCTATTACAATCAGCATATATAACATGACTAGTCTTGTCTGTCTACTATTGCCATTCTTGTCTTATCTGTCTAGTCTTGCCTGTCAAACCTTGTCCGTCTAGTCTTGTCTGTCTACTCTTGCCTGTCCAGTCTTGTCTGTCTATCCTTGTCTGTTTAGTGTTGCCTGTCTAGTCTTGGCTGTCAAGTCTTGTCTGTCTAGTCTTATTGTTCTACTCTTGTCTGACTAGTCCTGTCTGTCTAGTCTTGTCTGTCTAGTCCTGTCTGTCTAGTCTTGTCTGTCTAGTCTGTCTAGTCTTGTCTGTCTACTCTTACCTGTCTAATCTTGCCTGTATAGTCTTGTCTTTCAAGTCCCGTCTGTCTACTCTTGCATATCTAATCTTGTCTGTCTAGTCTTGTATGTCTAGCCTTGTCGTTCTAGTCTTGTCGATCTAGTTCTGTCTGTCTACTCCTACCTGTCTAGTCTTGCCTGTCTAGTATTGTCTGTCAAGTCTTGTCCGTCTAGTCATGTCCGTCAAGTCTTGTCCGTCTACTCTTGTCTGTCTAGTCTTGTCCGTCTAGTCTTGTCCGTCTAGTCTTGTCCGTCTAGTCTTGTCCGTCTAGTCATGTCCGTCTAGTCTTGTCCGTCTAGTCTTGTCCGTCTAGTCTTGTCCGTCTAGTCTTCTCTGTCTAGCCTTGTCTGTGTAGTCTTGTCTGTCTAGTCTTGTCTGTCTAGTCTTGTCTGTCTAGTCTTGTCTGTCTAGTCTTGTCTGTCTAGTCTTGTCTGTCTAGTCTTGTCTGTCTAGTCTTGTCTGTCTAGTCTTGTCTGTCTAGTCTTGTCTGTCTAGTCTTGTCTGTCTAGTCTTGTCTGTCTAGTCTTCTCTGTTTAGTCTTGTCTGTCTAGTCTTGTCTGTCTAGTCTGTCTAGTCTTGTCTGTCTAGTCTTGTCTGCCTAGTCTTGTCTGTCTAGTCTTGCCTGTCTAGTCTTGTATGTCTAGTCTTGTCTGTCTAGTCTTGTCTGTCTAGTATTGTCTGTCTAGTATTGTCTGTCTAGTCTTGTCTGTCTAGTCTTGTCTGTCTAGTCTTATCTGTTTAGTCTTGTCTGTCTAGTCTTGTCTGTCTAGTCTTGTCTGTCTAGTCTTGTCTGCCTAGTCTTGTCTGCCTAGTCTTGTCTGTCTAGTCTTGTCTGTCAACTCTTGTCTGTCTAGTCTTGTCTGTCTAGTCTTGTCTGTCTAGTCTTGTCTGTCTAGTCTTGTCTGTCTAGTCTTGTCTGTCTAGTCTTGTCTGTCTAGTCTTGTCTGTCTAGTCTTGTCTGTCTAGTCTTGTCTGCCTAGTCTTGTCTGTCTAGTCTTGTCTGTCTAGTCTTGTCTGTCTAGTCTTTGTCTGTCTAGTCTTGTCTGTCTAGTCAAATCAAATCAAATCAAATCAAAATCAATTTTATTTCTCTAAGGATGTAAATGTTACATATGAGACAAGTCAAGATAGAATATACATAAAACAAGCATAAAAAATAAGATTAATAAAAAAAAAAAACAATTAAAGAGAAACTATAATATACGATCAAAAAAATCATTAACGCTGTAGAAACAGTTGTCGATTAGGAACAATTTTAGACTGCTTCTGAACGATATATAGTTTGATTTATTTTTGATATCTCTAGGTATACGATTGAAGATCTGGATGCCGATACGATTGGGTGCTCCTTTTGAAATGGTTAGGTTGCTTTTCACAGTTCTAAGATTCTGGCAATTTCTAGTTTTGTACCCATGACTATCCTCGTTAGTGCTCATTGTATGTCGGTTTTTGTATATATGGCAAGCGGCTTCCCAGATATATATACAAGGAACGGTAAGAATTTTAAACTTTTTGAAGTAGGGCTTGCAGGAAATGGTAGTTTTGAGTCCGGCTAGTGATCTGAGCAGCCTTTTTTGAGCAAGAAATACTCCATGTGATGCAGTCGATATTCCCCACACCAAAATGCCATAGGACAAAACGGAGTGGATTTCGGCATAATAAACTTTGAGAAGATTTTTTTCTCCCACAGTTTGACGCACTTGACGTAGCAAATATGCCTTGCTGTGCAGTTGTTTGATTATCTTCTCAGTTGTTGCGTTCCATTTCATGTTCTCCTCTAAGTAGATACCTAAAAATTTCACTTTCTTCTCTCTTTCAATTTTGCAGTCTCCAATTTCAAGTAGAATATCACTTGAGGGCATCCTTCTACTACACTGAAACACTACGTAACTAGTTTTAGCGATGTTAAGGTATAAGTTGTTAGCGCAGAACCATTTGAAGAGTTTTTGTAGAATTGTATTTGTTTGTATGGTAGTTTGTGCCAAGGATCGCTCCGAGATTATCAGACTTGCGTCATCAGCGTATAATGTGCAGTATTTTTGACCAATAAACTTTATCATATCTGCTGTATACAGAGAAAATAGCACAGGTGCTAAAATACTCCCTTGAGGGACACCCACGTTAACAACGCTAGCCTTTGACAATCCTATCTTCTCAGTTGAATTAATTTTGACGTACTGTTTCCTGTCGGCCAAATACGACCTGAACCAATTGCCTGTTTTACCTCTAAATCCATAAGAGTCCAATTTCTGCAATAGTATGTGGTGAGAGACGCAATCGAACGCTTTAGAGAGGTCGCAGAAAACACCCACTGGGAATTTACCTTCATCCACCTCGCATACTATTTTGTTGTAGAGTTCGTTAATTGCTGTAGTGGTAGATTTGTTCCTGCAAAAGCCATGTTGTTCATTTGGAATAAGGTTATGCTTTGTTATAAAAGGCATTAATCTGTATTCCATGGAGTATTCTAGTATTTTAGCTAATACTGATACCAACGAAATAGGCCTGTAGTTGTTTTTATCCAAACGGTCTCCTTTTTTGAATACAGGAATCACAGTTGAGGTTTTTAATATTGCAGGCACGTTTTCAGAAGAAAATGAACAATTAATGATATGGGTAAGAGGTTCGATTAATTCAAATTGGAATTCTTTGATGATATTTCCGGGGAGTGAATCCGGGCCGTGAGAGGATTTGTTTTTTAATTTGTTTAGAATTATTGCCATCTCGTTTGGAGTGAGTTCTTCCAGATACATAGTTTTGTCATTTATGAATAAGTGATCGTTGTCTATATTTATAGATGGTATGTTCTGAACAATTATCTCCGGAGCCGCTTTAAAAAAGTCATTAAATATCGAAGCTATAGCATCTGGATCTTTTACAATAGTCTCATTACATTTAATATTGATGTCTTGTTTGATCCGTGATTTATTTGACAGATCATCAACTATATTCCACAGGGTTCTTTGTTGATTGCTGGATTTGTCCAATTTGCTTTTATAATAGTTTCTTTTAGTGCTAGCTAATAAATTGTGATGGATTTTCTTCTTTAACAAATAAAATTCTTTTAATATTGGATATTTCCTTTGAATAATATATAGGTTTTTCAGACATCTACTCGACAGTATTATCTCTTTAGAGATCCAGGATTTGGATCTTAGCATAATTTTCTCCATTGGACAGTATTTGAAAATATAGTATTGCAATAGATGAATGAATGCGTTGGTCTTCTGTTCGCAATCGCTTAAATTGTATATTTCAGTCCACGATTCCTTTTGCAGAGCTTGTTGCAGATGAAGTTTATTAGCAGCACAAAAGTTTCTAGCATAATAAAAGTGTTGCTTTGGATTAGTTTTAGAAACTGAACCATTGAAAACTATAGCTACTAATATAAACTTGTGATCTGATATCGTGTTATCACCAACTGTGACTGTGACAGGATAGTTTCTCTTTAAAAACAGATTGTCTATGATACTGGATGATTTTGTAGTTACTCTGGTGGGCACTTTAACTTTATCATCAAATCCATAGGATTGTAACATGTTTATAAGGTTACTCTTTTCTTTTGACTCTCTTTCAAAGTGGATGTTAAAATCCCCAACAACAAAAATAGTTTCATATTTATTAAATAAAGAATCAAGCAACTCCTCAAAAGTAAGCATGAAGGTATTAATATTTCCCGTAGGAGGTCTATATATAGTGATTATAATTATGTTACCCAATCCAGATTTCCACACAATCCCACACATTTCGATGTGTTTCTCTACCGATTTTCCCACGATGTCCAATATATTGCTGCTACTGAAAAATTGTTCCAGAATCCAAATAGCTACGCCGCCGCCACTAGATTTTGTTCTATTATATGATGTAATTAATTTGTAATTGGCTACCTTCGAATATTGAATTGACTCACCAGTCAGCCAGGTTTCAGCTAGACAAATGAAGTACGGATTATAATCGGACGTTAGTACCTCCAGTTGCAGGAGTTTATTTTGTATACTTTGAGCATTTAAGAAGAGTATCAAATTTTCTAAGCAATTATTTTTATTATCTCGGAAGTTATTATTAGTAGGTGAAGATGTCACAAAATTGCTTCTGTTGTGATCATTCATTAGTTCCTTTCCTTCGTCTTTTGGAGGTTTGAGAAAAAACGATTAATTCTAGTGTATTGTGGCCAGATTTCCGGGTTTTGTGCATCTTTTAATTGTTCAAAAGGAACCGAGACTTTGAAAGATGAGTACTCTAGAGGATATTTAGATGTTAGTTTATTACATAGAACGTCACTAAATTGTTTGTTATTTAGATAATTAATTACATCATTTTCACATAACTGCGGGTCCAGACGGTAGACGTGAAGATGTGCAAACCTCTTCGCCGCCTTAACTGCCGTATTTTCTTCGTTAGTGCCAATTATAATATTAGACCTTCTGTAGTTTTTTTTCTTCTTTTGAATTTCCCAAGTTTCAATGTTTGCGTTTTTTTGGTTTGAGGTAGGATTTATCATTTCGCACTCGCGCCTATCACTTTTTTCCTGATCGTTTTTTGCGTTGCCTTGTTGAACCTGGCTGCGCGGTTTGTGTTTATCGTCTTGCGATAAAGATTTGCTCGTGTCCTTAACTTCTTTATCAATCGACGGAACGGGTAAACTAATAGCCTCCAAAGAATTTGATTGGTTCGAAGATGATAGTTTTTCTATAAGTAAGACATTCTGTTCTTCAAGGTTTCTTATTTTCTCGGTAAGTTCCAACATTTCCTTCTTGATTATATCAGTAGTCTTGTCTGTCTAGTCTTGTCTGTCTAGTCTTGTCTGTCTAGTCTTGTCTGTCTAGTCTTGTCTGTCTAGTCTTGTCTGTCTAGTCTTGTCTGTCTAGTCTTGTCTGTCTAGTCTTGTCTGTCTAGTCTTGTCTGTCTAGTCTTGTCTGTCTAGTCTTGTCTGTCTAGTCTTGTCTGTCTAGTCTTGTCTGTCTAGTCTTGTCTGTCTAGTCTTGTCTGTCTAGTCTTGTCTGTCTAGTCTTGTCTGTCTAGTCTTGTCTGTCTAGTCTTGTCTGTCTAGTCTTGTCTGTCTAGTCTTGTCTGTCTAGTCTTGTCTGTCTAGTCTTGTCTGTCTAGTCTTGTCTGTCTAGTCTTGTCTGTCTAGTCTTGTCTGTCTAGTCTTGTCTGTCTAGTCTTGTCTGTCTAGTCTTGTCTGTCTAGTCTTGTCTGTCTAGTCTTGTCTGTCTAGTCTTGTCTGTCTAGTCTTGTCTGTCTAGTCTTGTCTGTCTAGTCTTGTCTGTCTAGTCTTGTCTGTCTAGTCTTGTCTGTCTAGTCTTGTCTGTCTAGTCTTGTCTGTCTAGTCTTGTCTGTCTAGTCTTGTCTGTCTTGTCTTGTCTGTCAAGTCTTGTCTGTCTAGTCTTGTCTGTCTAGTCTTGTCTGTCTAGTCTTGTCTGTCTAGTCTTGTCTGTCTAGTCTTGTCTGTCTAGTCTTGTCTGTCTAGTCTTGTCTGTCTAGTCTTGTCTGTCTAGTCTTGTCTGTCTAGTCTTGTCTGTCTAGTCTTGTCTGTCTAGTCTTGTCTGTCTAGTCTTGTCTGTCTAGTCTTGTCTGTCTAGTCTTGTCTGTCTAGTCTTGTCTGTCTAGTCTTGTCTGTCTAGTCTTGTCTGTCTAGTCTTGTCTGTCTAGTCTTGTCTGTCTAGTCTTGTCTGTCTAGTCTTGTCTGTCTAGTCTTGTCTGTCTAGTCTTGTCTGTCTAGTCTTGTCTGTCTAGTCTTGTCTGTCTAGTCTTGTCTGCCTAGTCTTGTCTGTCTAGTCTTCTCTGTCTAGTCTTGTCTGTCTAGTCTTGTCTGTCTAGTCTTGTCTGTCTAGTCTTGTCTGCCTAGTCTTGTCTGTCTAGTCTTGTCTGTCTAGTCTTCTCTGTCTAGTCTTGTCTGTCTAGTCTTGTCTGTCTAGTCTTGTCTGTCTAGTCTTGTCTGTCTACTCTTGTCTGTCTAGTCTTGTCTGTCTAGTCTTGTCTGTCTAGTCTTGTCTGTCTAGTCTTGTCTGTCTAGTCTTGTCCGTCTAGTCTTGTCTGTCTCTCCTCGGGGGTGTAGTTGACAACATACCCGCCTTTCAATGCGGGAGACCCGGGTTCGATTCCTGGTCGGAGAGACAACAACTAGGGCGATTTTTCAGTAAAACCGTCCGGGCTGCCCACCCTGAATGAATGCAAAATATGCGATACCAGGGTGGTGCATACTAAAGCCAAGGTGGAATAGGGGGTTTAGTGAGAGCTTCCCCCGAACCACTTTAAGAAAAAAAAAAAAAAAAAAAAAAGTCTTGTCTGTCTAGTCTTGTCTGTATAGTCTTGTCTCTCTAGTCTTGTCTGCCTAGTCTTGTCTGTCTAGTCTTGTCTGTCTAGTCTTGTCTGTCTAGTCTTCTCTGTCTAGTCTTGTCTGTCTAGTCTTGTCTGTCTAGTCTTGTCTGTCTAGTCTTGTCTGTCTAGTCTTGTCTGTCTAGTCTTGTCTGTCTAGTCTTGTCTGTCTAGTCTTGTCTAGTCTTGTCTGTCTAGTCTTGTCTGTCTAGTCTTGTCTGTCTAGTCTTGTCTGTCTAGTCTTGTCTGTCTAATCTTGTCTGTCTAGTCTTGTCTGTCTAGTCTTGTCTGTCTAGTCTTGTCTGTCTAGTCTTGTCTGTCTAGTCTTGTCTGTCTAGTCTTGTCTGTCTAGTCTTGTCTGTCTAGTCTTGTCTGTCTAGTCTTGTCTGTCTAGTCTTGTCTGTCTAGTCTTGTCTGTCTAGTCTTGTCTGTCTAGTCTTGTCTGTCTAGTCTTGTCTGTCTAGTCTTGTCTGTCTAGTCTTGTCTGTCTAGTCTTGTCTGTCTAGTCTTGTCTGTCTAGTCTTGTCTGTCTAGTCTTGTCTGTCTAGTCTTGTCTGTCTAGTCTTGTCTGTCTAGTCTTGTCTGTCTAGTCTTGTCTGTCTAGTCTTGTCTGTCTAGTCTTGTCTGTCTAGTCTTGTCTGTCTAGTCTTGTCTGTCTAGTCTTGTCTGTCTAGTCTTGTCTGTCTAGTCTTGTCTGTCTAGTCTTGTCTGTCTAGTCTTGTCTGTCTAGTCTTGTCTGTCTAGTCTTGTCTGTCTAGTCTTGTCTGTCTAGTCTTGTCTGTCTAGTCTTGTCTGTCTAGTCTTGTCTGTCTAGTCTTGTCTGTCTAGTCTTGTCTGTCTAGTCTTGTCTGTCTAGTCTTGTCTGTCTAGTCTTGTCTGTCTAGTCTTGTCTGTCTAGTCTTGTCTGTCTAGTCTTGTCTGTCTAGTCTTGTCTGTCTAGTCTTGTCTGTCTAGTCTTGTCTGTCTAGTCTTGTCTGTCTAGTCTTGTCTGTCTAGTCTTGTCTGTCTAGTCTTGTCTGTCTAGTCTTGTCTGTCTAGTCTGTCTAGTCTTGTCTGTCTAGTCTTGTCTGTCTAGTCTTGTCTGTCTAGTCTTGTCTGTCTAGTCTTGTCTGTCTAGCCTTGTCTGTCTAGTCTTGTCTGTCTAGTCTTGTCTGTCTAGTCTTGTCTGTCTAGTCTTGTCTGTCTAGTCTTGTCTGTCTAGTCTTGTCTGTCTAGTCTTGTCTGTATAGTCTTGTCTGTCTAGTCTTGTCTGTCTAGTCTTGTCTGTCTAGTCTTGTCTGTCTAGTCTTGTCTGTCTAGTCTTGTCTGTCTAGTCTTGTCTGTCTAGTCTTGTCTGTCTAGTCTTGTCTGTCTAGTTTTGTCTGTCTAGTCTTGTCTGTCTAGTCTTGTCTGTCTAGTCTTGTCTGTCTAGTCTTGTCTGTCTAGTCTTGTCTGTCTAGTCTTGTCTGTCTAGTCTTGTCTGTCTAGTCTTGTCTGTCTAGTCTTGTCTGTCTAGTCTTGTCTGTCTAGTCTTGTCTGTCTAGTCTTGTCTGTCTAGTCTTGTCTGTCTAGTCTTGTCTGTCTAGTCTTGTCTGTCTAGTCTTGTCTGTCTAGTCTTGTCTGTCTAGTCTTGTCTGTCTAGTCTTGTCTGTCTAGTCTTGTCTGTCTAGTCTTGTCTGTCTAGTCTTGTCTGTCTAGTCTTGTCTGTCTAGTCTTGTCTGCCTAGTCTTGTCTGTCTAGTCTTGTCTGTCTAGTCTTGTCTGTCTAGTCTTCTCTGTCTAGTCTTGTCTGTCTAGTCTTGTCTGTCTAGTCTTGTCTGTCTACTCTTGTCTGTCTAGTCTTGTCTGTCTAGTCTTGTCTGTCTAGTCTTGTCTGTCTAGTCTTGTCTGTCTAGTCTTGTCTGTCTAGTCTTGTCCGTCTAGTCTTGTCTGTCTCTCCTCGGGGGTGTAGTTGACAACATACCCGCCTTTCAATGCGGGAGACCCGGGTTCGATTCCTGGTCGGAGAGACAACAACTAGGGCGATTTTTCAGTAAAACCGTCCGGGCTGCCCACCCTGAATGAATGCAAAATATGCGATACCAGGGTGGTGCATACTAAAGCCAAGGTGGAATAGGGGGTTTAGTGAGAGCTTCCCCCGAACCACTTTAAGAAAAAAAAAAAAAAAAAAAGTCTTGTCTGTCTAGTCTTGTCTGTCTAGTCTTGTCTGTCTAGTCTTGTCTGTCTAGTCTTGTCTGTCTAGTCTTGTCTGTCTAGTCTTGTCTGTCTAGTCTTGTCTGTCTAGTCTTGTCTGTCTAGTCTTGTCTGTCTAGTCTTGTCTGTCTAGTCTTGTCTGTCTAGTCTTGTCTGTCTAGTCTTGTCTGTCTAGTCTTGTCTGTCTAGTCTTGTCTGTCTAGTCTTGTCTGTCTAGTCTTGTCTGTCTAGTCTTGTCTGTCTAGTCTTGTCTGTCTAGTCTTGTCTGTCTAGTCTTGTCTGTCTAGTCTTGTCTGTCTAGTCTTGTCTGTCTAGTCTTGTCTGTCTAGTCTTGTCTGTCTAGTCTGTCTAGTCTTGTCTGTCTAGTCTTGTCTGTCTAGTCTTGTCTGTCTAGTCTTGTCTGTCTAGTCTTGTCTGTCTAGTCTTGTCTGTCTCGTCTTGTCTGTCTAGTCTTGTCTGTCTAGTCTTGTCTGTCTAGTCTTGTCTGTCTAGTCTTGTCTGTCTAGTCTTGTCTGTCTAGTCTTGTCTGTCTAGTCTTGTCTGTCTAGTCTTGTCTGTCTAGTCTTGTCTGTCTAGTCTTGTCTGTCTAGTCTTGTCTGTCTAGTCTTGTCTGTCTAGTCTTGTCTGTCTAGTCTTGTCTGTCTAGTCTTGTCTGTCTAGTCTTGTCTGTCTAGTCTTGTCTGTCTAGTCTTGTCTGTCTAGTCTTGTCTGTCTAGTCTTGTCTGTCTAGTCTTGTCTGTCTAGTCTTGTCTGTCTAGTCTTGTCTGTCTAGTCTTGTCTGTCTAGTCTTGTCTGTCTAGTCTTGTCTGTCTAGTCTTGTCTGTCTAGTCTTGTCTGTCTAGTCTTGTCTGTCTAGTCTTGTCTGTCTAGTCTTGTCTGTCTAGTCTTGTCTGTCTAGTCTTGTCTGTCTAGTCTTGTCTGTCTAGTCTTGTCTGTCTAGTCTTGTCTGTCTAGTCTTGTCTGTCTAGTCTTGTCTGTCTAGTCTTGTCTGTCTAGTCTTGTCTGTCTAGTCTTGTCTGTCTAGTCTTGTCTGTCTAGTCTTGTCTGTCTAGTCTTGTCTGTCTAGTCTTGTCTGTCTAGTCTTGTCTGTCTAGTCTTGTCTGTCTAGTCTTGTCTGTCTAGTCTTGTCTGTCTAGTCTTGTCTGTCTAGTCTTGTCTGTCTAGTCTTGTCTGTCTAGTCTTGTCTGTCTAGTCTTGTCTGTCTAGTCTTGTCTGTCTAGTCTTGTCTGTCTAGTCTTGTCTGTCTAGTCTTGTCTGTCTAGTCTTGTCTGTCTAGTCTTGTCTGTCTAGTCTTGTCTGTCTAGTCTTGTCTGTCTAGTCTTGTCTGTCTAGTCTTGTCTGTCTAGTCTTGTCTGTCTAGTCTTGTCTGTCTAGTCTTGTCTGTCTAGTCTTGTCTGTCTAGTCTTGTCTGTCTAGTCTTGTCTGTCTAGTCTTGTCTGTCTAGTCTTGTCTGTCTAGTCTTGTCTGTCTAGTCTTGTCTGTCTAGTCTTGTCTGTCTAGTCTTGTCTGTCTAGTCTTGTCTGTCTAGTCTTGTCTGTCTAGTCTTGTCTGTCTAGTCTTGTCTGTCTAGTCTTGTCTGTCTAGTCTTGTCTGTCTAGTCTTGTCTGTCTAGTCTTGTCTGTCTAGTCTTGTCTGTCTAGTCTTGTCTGTCTAGTCTTGTCTGTCTAGTCTTGTCTGTCTAGTCTTGTCTGTCTAGTCTTGTCTGTCTAGTCTTGTCTGTCTAGTCTTGTCTGTCTAGTCTTGTCTGTCTAGTCTTGTCTGTCTAGTCTTGTCTGTCTAGTCTTGTCTGTCTAGTCTTGTCTGTCTAGTCTTGTCTGTCTAGTCTTGTCTGTCTAGTCTTGTCTGTCTAGTCTTGTCTGTCTAGTCTTGTCTGTCTAGTCTTGTCTGTCTAGTCTTGTCTGTCTAGTCTTGTCTGTCTAGTCTTGTCTGTCTAGTCTTGTCTGTCTAGTCTTGTCTGTCTAGTCTTGTCTGTCTAGTCTTGTCTGTCTAGTCTTGTCTGTCTAGTCTTGTCTGTCTAGTCTTGTCTGTCTAGTCTTGTCTGTCTAGTCTTGTCTGTCTAGTCTTGTCTGTCTAGTCTTGTCTGTCTAGTCTTGTCTGTCTAGTCTTGTCTGTCTAGTCTTGTCTGTCTAGTCTTGTCTGTCTAGTCTTGTCTGTCTAGTCTTGTCTGTCTAGTCTTGTCTGTCTAGTCTTGTCTGTCTAGTCTTGTCTGTCTAGTCTTGTCTGTCTAGTCTTGTCTGTCTAGTCTTGTCTGTCTAGTCTTGTCTGTCTAGTCTTGTCTGTCTAGTCTTGTCTGTCTAGTCTTGTCTGTCTAGTCTTGTCTGTCTAGTCTTGTCTGTCTAGTCTTGTCTGTCTAGTCTTGTCTGTCTAGTCTTGTCTGTCTAGTCTTGTCTGTCTAGTCTTGTCTGTCTAGTCTTGTCTGTCTAGTCTTGTCTGTCTAGTCTTGTCTGTCTAGTCTTGTCTGTCTAGTCTTGTCTGTCTAGTCTTGTCTGTCTAGTCTTGTCTGTCTAGTCTTGTCTGTCTAGTCTTGTCTGTCTAGTCTTGTCTGTCTAGTCTTGTCTGTCTAGTCTTGTCTGTCTAGTCTTGTCTGTCTAGTCTTGTCTGTCTAGTCTTGTCTGTCTAGTCTTGTCTGTCTAGTCTTGTCTGTCTAGTCTTGTCTGTCTAGTCTTGTCTGTCTAGTCTTGTCTGTCTAGTCTTGTCTGTCTAGTCTTGTCTGTCTAGTCTTGTCTGTCTAGTCTTGTCTGTCTAGTCTTGTCTGTCTAGTCTTGTCTGTCTAGTCTTGTCTGTCTAGTCTTGTCTGTCTAGTCTTGTCTGTCTAGTCTTGTCTGTCTAGTCTTGTCTGTCTAGTCTTGTCTGTCTAGTCTTGTCTGTCTAGTCTTGTCTGTCTAGTCTTGTCTGTCTAGTCTTGTCTGTCTAGTCTTGTCTGTCTAGTCTTGTCTGTCTAGTCTTGTCTGTCTAGTCTTGTCTGTCTAGTCTTGTCTGTCTAGTCTTGTCTGTCTAGTCTTGTCTGTCTAGTCTTGTCTGTCTAGTCTTGTCTGTCTAGTCTTGTCTGTCTAGTCTTGTCTGTCTAGTCTTGTCTGTCTAGTCTTGTCTGTCTAGTCTTGTCTGTCTAGTCTTGTCTGTCTAGTCTTGTCTGTCTAGTCTTGTCTGTCTAGTCTTGTCTGTCTAGTCTTGTCTGTCTAGTCTTGTCTGTCTAGTCTTGTCTGTCTAGTCTTGTCTGTCTAGTCTTGTCTGTCTAGTCTTGTCTGTCTAGTCTTGTCTGTCTAGTCTTGTCTGTCTAGTCTTGTCTGTCTAGTCTTGTCTGTCTAATCTTGTGTATCTGAACTATAACTACTTAATGCCAGTCCATCCTTTACTTCGAGCTAGTATACTTGGTGACGGCTTTCGTGCCTTCGCTAATATCATTCTTGGCGATTTCTCCGGGCAACAAGAGACGTACGGCCGTTTGGATCTCCCTTCTGGTGATAGTTGATCTTTTATTGTAATGTGCCAGTATGGAGGACTCGGCGGCAATGCGCTCGAAGATATCATTAACGAAACTGTTCATGATGCTCATGGCTTTGCTGGAAATGAAAGTGTCGCGATGAAGTTGCTTAAAAAAAAAACCTTGGGGTAACTTTCCTTCCTTCTGCGTTTTCTTCTTGTTTAGCGGTATATCAAGCGACTGGGCTACATGACGAATGCTGAATTAGAACTTGCGTGGCCCCCATCAAGACCAACCTCAACAGGTGGGGCTTGTTGGATAGAAATGACGACAAGCGCGATTGTGGAGCTATACAGGACATGGAGCATCTGTTTACCTGCTCTAACTGCCACACAGTTGTACCCTCGACAATTTATGGACACACAATCAGCAAGCATTGGACACAGCCCAATACTGGGCTCAGAAATTATAGTTTCTGGACATCGCCCTTGGAGATGTTTTCCTGAGCTTTGACCGCTTTCTTGGAGGTGGTTTTTGGCGGCATCTCTATAGCAGATGTGCGACGGCGGATTGACAGATTGTTAATGTTTTGTCTGTCTAGCCTTGTCGTAGCTCTATATTGGAGGCGAAAGGAAAAGTAACGGAAATAGAAGTTCGCAGTGGTGTTCCGCAGGGCTCAGTGATGGGACCCACCCTATGGAACATTCTGTATAACGGTGTTCTAAGGCTGAAGGTACCAGAGGGTAGTAGCTTTAGCCGACGATCGGGCCCTCATCGTAACAGGGGAAAACGAAAAACAAGTTATGGCTAGGGGGAACACAGCTATAAAGCTAGTGGCAACGTGGATGAACGGAAAAAAATGAAAGCTCGCTCCAGAGAAAACCGAAGCTTTATTACTAAGAGGAGTGAGGACAATAACTCCCATCAAGTTCAAAATAGAAGACGAGAACGCCATAAAATACTTGGGAATCACTATAGACCAGGGCTGTCCAACCAGGCGATCTTTAGTTTTCTCACGCTTCTATGTACTCACTTAAAACTACATTTCGCTAAATATAAAGCAAAAATTAAAACACAGTTCTCGTTAGCCTACCTACATTCAAATGTTGCTTCATGGACCTCAAGTTGGCCCCACCAGTGCAACAGCTTCTAACTAGCACTAAATAACCCCACACCCGCCGGTGGCCCATTATGCGTTTTGGTCGATGCTGGCAACAATCTATATAAAAAAGTAGATCGCCACTACAAAAAGGTTGGACAGCCCTGCTATAGACCAATGTGTCTCCTTTAATCAAGGTATTGCGACAACAACGGCAAAGGCTCTCACAGCTTGTGCGGCACTTGAAAGGCTCACGTCAAATGTGGGAGGACCAAAGAGCAGCAAGCATAGAGTTAGGCATAGTGGTCCACTCCAGTATGTTGTATGGTGCCCCAGAATGAAACAAGGCTTTGGCAAAGTCTAGTATGAAACAAAAGTTGGCCTCAATTCAAAGTAAGATGGCATTGAGGAGGTGCAGTGCATAAAGGACGGTGTCATGAAACGCCGCTCTTGTCATAGCGAGGATACTACCAATACAGTTTCTAGCTAAATATAGAGCTCTACACAACACAAAAAAACTGTGACCGGGCTGGTGACAGAAATCTACGAAAGAACGGCGAGGTCATAATTATACACCAAACTGTGGAGTAATTCAAACAAATGAGAATGGGCCCGACAGTTAATCCCTCAAGTAAAACCATGGGCGACCAGAAAACATGGAGAGCTGCTACCTGACACAACTCACTTTCCTGTGGCTCTACAGCCTTGGGCCTTGGCCTTCCTCAATTTATTCCTCCTGACGCTTCTGTGGATTGCTACCGTCTTCCAGCCTCTAATCCTTAGCAACATTATGGCATCTTCTTCTATCGCGTCCTCCCATCGTTTCCGTGACATTAACCTGGCACGACTACTACTACAGATGTCGAATACGGGCCGAGTTCATATTAAAGATATTCTTGCAGGTTACTTTAAATTTTTTTATTTACAGTTATTCTTTGGAGAGTAGCAAAGGATATACAGAAACTTTACAATCGTTGATCTTGACAGATTTGTTAACAACGGAGCGGTAAAACTTTATCGGCGCGTTTTAGCTTAATCTCATTAAAGTTCAAACCGAGGGGTCATCCACTCCCTGAAATATTGCAATGTATTCGCAATTATCCTGATTTTTTTGGTAATTTCAGGTACTCGAAGAAATTACTAGCGTAATGCGTAATAATGTCACGCAATTATGCTAATTCTTTGCAAATGTGAAGTACTGGGAGAAATCACAAGCGTAATGCGTAATAATGTCAGATAATTTTTGAAATGCTTAGGTACTGCAAAGTAATGCCACGTAAAGGAAGGAAGGAAATTTGAAATATTTACTTTTAAATAATCAAATAATTTCTAATGCACTTAACGTTAGAGTATAATTACTTGTTATTACTATGTGCAACCTGTAAGATAAGAGTGATAGTAATGAAGTCATTACTGAAGTTATGTATGATATATACCTGAAGTTAATGAAGTTATTATTCATATTGTCATTAAATAACAAGTGTGTTGAATTTCTATACATTTATTGAAATTGGATTGAAATTCAACAAAATTACAATACTCTAAACCACTTTTTCACATTTTTGTATTACTTATCAATATTAAATCATATCACAGTCCTGTGAAGTTAGCAACCGAATTTGCAAAAATATGATATTACATCAGAGTTCCTGGTAGATATGAAATAGTTCTAGAGTACTAGAAAATGGAAAATACCAAAAATGAGCTGGCAACACTTTTGAGAAAAACTGTGCGTTTTTGACATATTACTGCACCTCGACCATAGTTCTAGAGTACTTGATCAATTTTGCAAAAAGTTCTGCAAAAATTGACATTTGCACAAGAAAAAATTGATAATTGCAGAAACAGTTCTTTTTCAAGGATCTGAATAGCACCCTAAGAGTTCTATCGAAGATCCCTTTTTTTTTTTTTATCAAAACCTTGGTTCAAAAGATATTTTCAATAATAAGGGACCCATGGTTTTGAATGAAAATTTAAAAAAATCGCGCAGTAGTTATCTTTGCAGTTCCTGAGAGATCCTGATAGAGTTCTCGAAAATCGAAAATCCTTATAACATTTTTCTGCAAAGTTAAAAATTGAAAAGATATACAAAAATTAAACTTCACCGATGCGGTGAAGTGAAGAATAAAAAATCGCGCAATAGTTCTGTTTGCATTTCCCGGTAGAACTCCTAGAGTTCTATCGAAAATCCTTGTAACATTTTTCTGTTAAGTCAAATATTGGAAAGAAATTCGAAAAAAAGTTTCTAATGAAGTTCGAATTCAGCAATGAAGTGCAAAAAAAGTGGCGCAACAGTTCTGTTCCTATGTGAATTCGTTGGTTTACTGTAAAAAATATGCCCATTTTTAACTAAAATTTACAAACTAAAAGTATTTACAAGCTCGGCGCATGGATTTTCGTGCGGCCGACAAAGGAGAAAGCCGATCTACTCGCCGACAAAGCAGAAACATTCAAAACGCCGCTCGGTCGCCCCGATTTTTTTTCTTTTTCCCTTCGTCGCATCGGTTAAGTTCAATTTTTCGAAAATCTTTTCAACTTTTTTAACTCTTAACAAGGATTTTCGATAGAACTCTAAAAATTCTACCGAAAACTGCAAACAGAACTATTGCGCGAAATTTTGCACAAAGTACTCTAGAACTATTTGATATCTACCGGGAACTCCGATGTAATATTATATTTTTGCAAATTCGGTAGCTAACTTATATAGTAATATATATTACTATTAAATGTTAAAATTTTATTATTAATATTATACTACCTAATTTTAAACTAACTTCACTTTATTTTAAATGGCATCAAGGGCTTCTTTGTATTATGAACAGTTTAGTATTAGCTCACTGTTCTACTGCAGCACGGCGCATTACAAGGCGCATGGTGAGCTCATGCGGGTGTAGTGGGGAGCTAATGTGACCATAATGCGGCCGTAATGCTAATATAATGTGAACGTAATTCAGGGAATGCAAGAGTAATTCAAGGAATGCAAGAGTACTTTGTGTACTGTGGTGTAATACTTATTTAATGCTAAGGAATGCAAAGTAATGTGCGGTAATGCATCTAAATATTATCATGTATTGCAAGAGTGGATGGGCCCTAGGTTCAAACCAGTTATTTGAGGCTAAGCGCTCCACACTCTGCGCCCTCCATCTCGGTTAAACGGTTTCTTGCTAAAACGGTTCGACGTATAAAAAAGGTTTCAGATGAAATATGTAGAGAATTTTATTCTCTACAACCTTCATAATAAATGCAAATACGTTAGGAGGCAGAGAAAATGAGATACTTTCAAAAAACTGATTTTTGCGACCTTTGACCTTGAATATCTAAGCACGCTTATACGTTGGCATATGTGACTTTGGAGATAAATTTTGTAATGCAAAATAAAGGTCTATACAAAAATTCAGCTTATTCCGTTAGATCCCGAGGTTGTCCCCTTTTTTGACTAACAAGGGGACCACATGGTCATCGGATTTTTGTTATTTTTTGCACTTATGGTACGTAAAGTGGAGACCCCAAATATGAATTTCCCCAAGCGGGACGACGCCATATTCAGAAATTCTCGAGAAAATCGACTTTGAAGTTTTCCGAGCGCCTTAAATTACAGAATGGAAAGATCGTTTTCAACGGAGCGCGTAACTCAGTGAGTAGCGTTCAAGCCTCTTAATCGCTGGGTTGTGGAATCGAGTCTCGCTGTGGTCCCTTTTTTACAATTTGAATACTTACATATATTTCAAATGTAAAATTCATCAAATATATGCTAATTAACATATAATTAATGAAAAGTTTCTATTACTCATGGATTCTTGGGGTGGACAAACCAATCCCGTGATAAACAACGAAATTTTTCGAGATGATAAACGTTTGCCAACTTGCACCGTGCAAGTTATTCTGCCGAAATGTACACCGCTAGTGCAGCCATGTGATGTATATTTTTACCGTCAAGTAAAAAATTTCATTAAGCGTCTGCAAAACTGCGCCTACCTGATTGAAATAGGCCGCAAAATCAACGATCGAGAGGATTGTATAAAAATCCATTCAATCGTGCATCACCAGTTATCCTCTCCGATCTTCGGTAAAATGATCAGGAATGCGTGGTTTGCTTCGAAACTTTCTGATACGAGAGAAATCTTTGAAAATGTAAATGAAGTTTGCTTTCCAATTGATGTTTAAAAAAAACATTGCGTCTGTAAAAACGCAGCTTTCGTACGGTGTGCTAGATGCCGTGTAAATTACTGCTTCCCTTGTTTTTACGACGCTTATCACTGGCTGGCTCGTGGCTCGTGCGATAGTACACCTGATGATTCAAACATCGACACAATACGACTTTAATTAAAAAGCATTTTATTTTCTACCCGAGGTTTTTTTCATTTTCGTTCCCAAAACTTTATTTATAATTTTATTTTAATTAATTTCAAATAATTTGATTAACACGTGTAATTTTCATAAAAAAATTATAATTTGTTAATAATAATATGTTAATTAGCATATATTTGATGAATTTTACATTTGAAATACGTAGGTATTCAAATTGTATAAAAAAAAATACGACAGCAAGACTCGATCCCACGACCCACCGATTACAAGGCTGGCTCGCTACTCACTAAGCTACACGCTCCGTTGAACACAATATTTCCATTCCTGAATTTAAGCCGCTCGGAAAACTTCAAAGTCAATTTTCTCGAGAATTTCTGAATATGGCGTCGTCCCGCTTGGGGAAATTCATATTTGGGGTCTCCACTTCACGTACCATAAGTGAACAAAATAACAAAAATCCGATGACCATGCGGTCCCCTTGTAAGATGACTGTACCACAACGGACAGTGTGCGACACACAATCTTCGATTGCCATAGGTGGACACCAGAAAGAGAAAAATTGACAAACAGAACCCAAGCAACACTAGAACCGAGAACACTTACGGACATGCTGAGGTAGGAGCAGCACTAGACTTCAACGGTGACAATGACTTTCGACATACTACGAGAGAAAGAACACGACGAACGCAATGCACAGACCACACAACTACAAAGAAATAAATAGAAATACCTGAACCTGTAATCACCTATGGTGGAGGGATGATGTAAGGCTCCAACCTAAACTAAATCGGAGACACTTTTTGGAATTGCTTACAACGTCAAGTTGCAGGAAATGCCGTGAGGCGGTACAACATGCTTGAGAGTTTCAGGGGAGCACTTGTTAAGTCAACTTAATGTGCTTGTTACGTCCCTTTTAAAAAATAATGGCCTTGTCTTATCTAATCTTGTCTAGTATCTTGTCTAGTCTTGTCCATCTAGTCTTGTATGTTTGGTATTGTCTCTCGATCTTGAAAAAATATATTCTATGTCATTTAAATTATTTTGTTGTAGTTTTTAGTTTTGCGAAGCCGTGGGAGAGTTATTTGCGTGATCTGCAACACTGGTAACTGAACAATTTTGCAGCGTCAAGAGATTTTTGATAAATTAATGAAACCCAGCAATAAACAAATAAATATACGATAGGAGGTTTGCACAACCGCCTATCGTATATTTATATGCAGCCGGGGGGTCGGGATTGTAGGTAGGTAGGTAATCAATGACCAATTCTACTCTTGCCCATCTTGTCTAGTCTAGTCTTGTCCATCTTGTCTAGTCTAGTCTTGTATTTTAAAAAATGGTGTAATATCGATGATGGTCAGCTTGTGTCAGCAAAAAGACTTCTAGAACACGAAACTTTACAGGCGAGACAAAAAACTGATTTTGACTAGTTGTCTAAATAGACCTTTTCATAGTTGAAATTACTTTGTGCGCATGTGTCAATTTCCGCCATGTTAAACGTCAAAAAGAGCCCGCACTTTTTGACGTATATGTGCCCGAAACTTTCATATTTTCGCCTTTCAAACTTGGCGGATGCGCATGCGCTTAACTAACCTTTTAACACCTTTTTATATTCAATGCTTCTTAGAAAAGTGTTATTTAAATATCTGTGTCTATCTAGTATAAAGTGAAATTTAATTAATAAGGCTACAATTAGCAAGTTTAGATTTATCTTTCTCAATCCAGGAAGGAAAACAGCCTATCGACATTTTACATGTGGATTGGAAATCCAGAGCCAGAGGAGCCAGATTAACAAAGCATCCGCACTATCAGGATACCTACGAGATATAGTCAGGGTTTTACGAGATATAGTCAACTATGTAAGACGGTTGGACGAGAACAGACTTCCGAAAATAGTCCTAGAAAACAACCCGCCCGGCTCAAGACCTCCTGGGAGACCACCTAAAGGATGGACAGATTGGCCATCTACCTCTCAGGAAAAGATGCAGAGGCGGCTCCAGAAATAACAGATCGACAGATCTCCAAGAAGTAAAAGAAGAAGATTGGAAATCCCCCTAAGAAAAGCCCGTTGGGACACCGGGGTTGTTTCAGGATCTGCAGGTCAATGAGATGTACACATATACACCAAAACGTCAATTTCTCAGACAACAATAACTGAGACAATCACTCAGTTTACGTCCATTTGCAAATAGACCATTGATTGCTATGTAGTATACACAGTAGTGTGCTGGGAAAATATTAAGGATGGGCTCGCTGCCGATGACCGCCACCTGGAGGAAGGTAGCGAATTTTTTACCCCTTTAAACCTCAAACGCTATAAACTTAAACATATCCTCAATTTTAGTTTCGTATGAATTAGCAAAATCCTCCAAATAATTAATAGCGTTAACAGACCGAACAATTAAAGAATTTGCTTTAACCCTTAACCACCTGCCATACGTCTCAGGTGAGAAAATTACTCTACTTTGGGTCTGAGAGACGTATGTCAGGTGGTTAGGTGTTAACAATATTAATGTTACGACTTTGTAAGGCTTCTGAAAGGTAAGCGAATTTCAAGTTCAACACGTAGATACATAACTAAAACTCTTGTTTTTGCTAATGTCAATGAATCGTCAATTATGATGCAAATTTTAGCATTTTTTTGTTATTATTTTTGCAAATATTTATTTATAATGCTACGTGAACATTGTTTTCAAGATTATTTCTTTCTATACACATTAAGGGGAGACATCACAGTAAAATTTAGAAAAAAATTTTTTTTTTATTCGCTTAAAAGTTGATTTAGGGTTTTAAAAATAACATACCAAAAGATGGAATGCGACAAAAATGTCTAAATTCCCAAATTTTCCATTCTGCCGTAACGCCTCTCAGGCATCGCAGATTAGACTTAAAACTTTAAACGCGTTTTTCTCGAAACCAGTTTTTCTTAACTGGGCGGACTCATTGCTCGGGCAAATCTTCACCGATCGCTCTGAAATTTCGGTAGTATATTCCAAAAACCTATCTCTATTGAGCCACGTAGTATTTTTTTTATACTACTTTATGAACAATTTAATGACTTTTTTTGTTGTTAAATTTTTAACTTTTTTTTTAAACGTGCACCATTTTGCCAAAATTCAATATATCGAAATAATCCTACGTGGCTCCATAGCTGTTGATATATAGAAACTAAAAAACGTAGATTTTTTGTTCCAGGCAAAAAATTAAGGAGTCGAGATGTCCGCCCATGGACCTCCTTCCAAAAATAGGTCATATATTTTGTGTCAAAAAAAAATTGAAAAAAATATATTTTGTAGTTTTTTAATAATACTATTAAACTTACTTTACCGTTTTTCAATTGATGTTTACATTGAGACAAAAAAAAATCCCGAAAATATACCTCCTTTACCGCGCTCTACTGTGATGTCCCCCCCTTAACAAATTGTGTAATATATCGACGGTGGCCAGCTTGTGTCAGCAAAAAGACTTCTAGAACACGAAACTTTACAGACGAGACAAAAAACTGATTTTGACTAGTTAGACCTTTCCATAGTTGAAATTTTTTTGTGCGCATGTGTCAAAGGGGGTAGTGCATGCGTACCGCACAGCAGTCATTGGGAATGAACTAGTTGCATAGCCACTCCTACCCAAGTCTGACTCTCACCTCCACGCTTGGTGATCCCTGGTAACCTCATGGACACCCTTTGAGATGCGGTGAAAACCCGTATGGACGAGGGCGGAAATGAGGGCAAACGAGAGCAGGCGAAATGGCCCTCCGAAATGGGGGTTGGGCGACGGGTTAACTCCCCGTCACCGGAAAAACAAACTAGTTACGAAAACTCCACGAAATAAAACCGGACTGGAACCACGACAACGAACCACGCAACGAAAAAAGGACAAGAGATTGGAAATGAAAATAAGCACATGAAATGTACGAACCATGCTAAGACCTGGAAAAATGCAGGAGATTGCCGAAAAACTTATAAAGCAAAATATAGATGTAACAGCCCTGCAAGAAATCAGATGGAAAGGACAGGGCGAAGTACGAAAAAGAGAATACTCACTATACTATAGCGGGAGTGAAAAACAAGGATCATATGGAACTGGATTCATACTAAACAAGAAAGCGAGAAGTACGCTTATGCACTTCGAACCAATCAACGAACGAATGTGCAAGATCCGCTTAAAAGGAAAATTTACAAATATAACCATTCTAAACGCATACGCTCCAACGGAAGAAATAGTCGAAATGATAATCGACCAATTCTATGACAGGATCCAACAAGAATGCGACAAAGTACCCAATCACGACATCTTGATATTGATGGGAGATTTTAATGCAAAGATAGGACAAGAACAGAGGTACAGGAGTGTTGCTGGACGACACAGCTTGCACGCAGAAACAAGCCCAAACGGAGAGAGATTATGCCACCTAGCAGAAATGCAAAATTTGATATTAAGTAGTACACTCTTTCCGCACAAGCGCATACATAAAGGAACATGGAAAATTCCGGGCACGAGAAAATGTAACCAAATCGATCATGTCGCAGTATCAAGAAGATGGACATCAAATATAAGAGATGTACGCTCGTTCAGAGGAATTAACTGCGATTCCGACCACTTCTTGGTAATAGCAACTGTAAGACTGAGAATAAGCAACATACAAAAACGCGGAGGAGATAAACCAAAGAAGTGGAAGATGGAAAAACTGAAAAGTGAAAAAGAGAATATCAAGAAACAATACTGGAACACCTACGTAAAAACCCAAGCGAAGACGATGTGGAGAATGAATGGAGACACATCAGAGATAGTAATCTAAAAAGAGCTGAAAAGATAGGAGAAAAGCTAAAAATACGAAACGAAGAATGGTTTGACGAGGCGTCCAGGAAGAAGACATAAAAGATGAAGCAAGAAACAAGTGCCTCCAGCGTGAACCGAGAAGCCAAAGGAAAGACTATGAAAGAAAAAGAACAGAAGCATACCGAACGTGTCGAAGAAAGAAAAGAGAATACTATAACAAGGAAATAGAAGAAATAGACGAGAGCAATAACAGAAAAAATTACAAAAAGTTCAACCGAGAAATAAAACTACATTCTTCAGAGTACAAAGCGAAAGAAATGTTGTGCGACGACAAAAATGGAACGATCCTAACAGAGAAATCAGACGTCCTGAAACGATGGCAGGAATATTTCTGCGACCTGCTTAATAATAAAAATGAAACAAACTCAGAAGAAGAACTAAGTCAGTACAAAACAAGTGAACCAAAAGTTGAAACACCGACACTGGAAGAAACAACTGAGATCATAATTGCCTTTAAGAATAACAAGGCGCCTGGTAGCGATAACATTACAGCAGAGCTACTAAAGGCAGGAGGCTCAGAACTGTGGGCCCGTATCCACCAATTAACCAAACGAATCTGGGAGGAAGAAACAATGCCCGAAGAGTGGAATTTAGGCCTTATACATCCTATTCACAAGAAAGGAAGCAAAAGAGATTGTAAAAATTACAGAGGAATTACATTATTAAATGTAACATATAAAATCATTTCATGCCTCATTCACAAAAGGTTGAACGTATATGCAGAAGATATACTAGATGACTATCAATGTGGATTTCGACCTAACCGATCAACAACAGATCAAATACACCAAATGCGACTGCTGCTAGAAAAGGGATACGAACACAATTTTGACATACACTGCCTTTTCATTGATTTTCAACAAGCCTTCGATTCAGTCAATAGAAATAAGTTATACCTGAACTTAATACATATGGGCATACCAAAAAAGATTGTCAATCTAATTAAACTAACATTAGAAGAACGTCAGCGGCAGTAGTAATACAAAACGATAAAACCGAAAAATTCGCCATTACGTCTGGAGTCAGACAAGGTGATGCGCTATCCGCTCTACTTTTCAACCTAACATTACATGCGGCTATAGAAAAACTAAAGATAACGGGAAACTTAACATCAAAAAGTAGACAAATCGGAGCCTATGCAGATGGCATAGTAATCACGGGGCGCATGGCAAATACAGTAAATGACACATTTAAGGACCTCGAAAAAGAGGCAAGGAAAGTAGGACTGACAGTCAATCAAGAAAAAACAAAATATATGATGATGTCCAGAACTGCACCACAAAATGAAGATAGATACATAGTAGGCGACCACAGCTTTGAAAAAGTTAAAAATTTCACGTATTTGGGATCTCAACTAAATCAAACCAACGACGAGAGTGAAGAAATAAAGATACGAATATTAAAAGGAAATAGAACCTACTATGCGAACAGAAAACTACTTACCAGCAAACTACTAAGTCACAAACCCAAGATAACTATATATAAGTGCCTAATACGACCGGTAGTTACTTATGGCTGTGAAACATGGACCCTCCTTAAGAAAAGTAAGGAAGAACTAAAGACATTTGAAAGAAAAATATTAAGAAAAGTATATGGTCCGATAAGGGGGGTAAAAGTCCGAAAAGGGGGGATAATGAAGGGAACAGGACGGAACATACAGGATAAGAATGAATCACGAACTAGAGTCTCTAATTGGAAACAACAACATAGTAAAACATGTAAAGGCACAGAGACTGAGGTGGATAGGCCATGTGCAAAGAATGGAAAAAGATCGAAACACCAAGCTTATCATGGAATGAAAACCCACCAATAGCCGACCAAGAGGAAGACCACGTAAAAGATGGAAGGAAAGCGTGGAAGAAGACATAAAAGCACTAGGAGTGAGGAATTGGAAAAGAGCAGCAGAAGATCGTGGAGAATGGCATAAAATAGTAGAGGAGGCCAAAACCCATAAAGGGTTGTAGAGCCAAAGGAAGAAGAAGAAGAAGATACGTCAAAAAGTAACTAAGTAACTAAATATGTGCCCGAAACTTTCATATTCCCGCCTTTCAAACTTGGCGGATGCGCATGCGCTTAACAGATCGTAAAAAGGTCTATTGAACACCTTTTAATAATCAATGCTTCTTAAACAAGTGCTATTTAAATTGTTTTCAATTTCTCATTTAAACTGTGTCTATCTAGTATAAAGTGACATTTAGTTAATACGGCTACAATTAGCAAGTTTAGACTTATGTTTCCCTATCTAGGAAGGAAAACAGCCTATCGACATTTTACATGTAGATTGGAAATCCCCCTAAGAAAAGCCCTTTGGGACACCAGGGTTGTTTCAGGATCTGCAGGTCAATGAGATGAACATATATACACCAAAACGTTCTCAGACGTAACAATAACAGAGACAATCACTCAGACTTACGTCCATTTGCAAATAGACCGTCGCTATGTAGTATGCACAGTGGTGTGCTGGGAAAATCTTAACGATGGGCTCGCTGTCGATCACCGCCACCCGGGGGAGGAGAGTGAATTTTTTAACCCTTCAAACGCTTTAGACTTAAGCATATTCGATTTTAGCTTCGTAGCAACCAGCAAAATCCTTCAAATAATTAATAGCGTTAATAGACCGAACGATTAAAGAATTTGGTTTAACGATATTTATGTTACGACTTTGGAAGGCTTCTGGAAGGTAAGCGAATTTCAAGTTCAACACGTAGATACAAAACCAAAACACTTGCTTTTGCAAATGTCAATGAATCGTCAATTATGATGCAAATTTGAGCACTTTTTTTCTATTATTTTTTCAAATATTTCTTTTGTTATTTCAAATGCTACGCGAACATTGTTTTTAAGATCATTTATTTCTATTTAGATTAACTGTATAGCCATCTGTTTAAGTGAATAGCCAGCCATCTTATTCAAACGTGTCCAAAGGTCCAAACAGTGCCCGAACATTGTTTTTAAGATCTTTCTATTGAGATTAAGTGAATGAAAATTTAAGTGGATTAAGTGAACAGCTGGCTCGTTTAAGTGAATAAGCCATCTTATTCACTTAATCTAAATAGAAAGAAATGATCTTAAAAATGTCAAGTCAATATTATTCATCTGGTTCTCATTTAGTGACACGAAAGTGTACTGGGGCGAGTAATAACATACAAATGTCTGTTGTCATGTCATGTCATGTCAAATGTATAATTCTATATCTTGCATGGTTAGGGCTTCACATGAGAACGATACTCTTCTGGTCTCGTAAACGCGAGACGAACCCTCGTCTCGTCTCGTGTGAAGCCTAGACAGCTTCACACGACAACGATATTTTTCTCGTCTCGTCTGTTCTCGTCTTTTAAAGCGAGACGAACTCATGTGAACCCCTAACCACGCAAGATATTGAATTATACATTTGACATGACATGACAACAGACATTTGTATGTTATTACTAGCCCCAGTACACTTTCGCGTCACTAAACGAGAACCAGATGAATAACATTGACTTGACATTTTTTTAAGATCATTTCTTTATATTTAGATTAGGTGAATAAGATGGCTATTGAATAAGATGAAGTAGTTGTTATAACATGGGATTTGTTTGGTAGTATTAAAACGTTAACGCCGACGTGTACCATCCGTGGTACACGTTGCCCGCTAAATTAAGAAACAAAACCGAGCGCCGGCGTCAACGTGTTTAAGACTTAATATTATAGAGCTACGAACAGGTTGAATACATTTATATATCCACGCTGCATTTCATCTTTTATAATTTTATAAGATCTATTATGTTTATTTATGAGAAAAGATGGTAAATTATTGTTAGTTTCTGAGAAAGTATAAACACAAAATATACATTCTTAAATAAAAACGATAACAGAGCTTGGTCTAGGTTTTTATTATATATTGGGATAGTGGAAACTGCGAAAAGCTAATTTTCAAAAAACTAACAAAAGGCTCGCGAATTTATAAAAAAATTATCAATGGGCTCGCGCGAATCCCTGCGAACCCACTCCAGCACACCACTGAGTATACAAATGCATATTTATTGTTAATTTCCTACCTAAATATTAATATAAAAACTTACGGAATCTGATGGCAAAGTTTGCACTGAAATTCAAGGCAACTTTCGGGGATGTAAACTGTTCGTCCAGACAAATCTAGTCAGACAAGTCTATTTAGACAAATCTAGTCAGATAAGTCAGGTTAGTCAAATCTAGTCAGACAAGTCATTGCGTGGATGCAAAGGAAATTAAATTTTCGCACTGAATATTAACACTAAACCGAGAGTATTATTTTTTTGTTTTGGATCGATAGTGGTATAATCGACAGCGTTGAACGCGACACACTGACCCGACCACCGGCTCACATCACAACAAACTGCATAGCTCGCCACTCGTCGTGTTTTACTACGACTAGGTAGACTACTTTGACTCAAGGTAAATACGGGAGCGTTGTTTACGTTCTTGCGTTGTTCCCGCTCCGCTTCTTTCTTTATCTCCGGCCGGAACAACACAACGAGGAAACGAAAAGCCGGTAGTCAATTCAAGAATAAACCTTTACATTCCGATATTGTAACCGTTTATTTCAAATAAACATTTTTTGGTTTATTATCAATTGTGTCTCTATTCTTATCAATATTTAGTCTGTCTTGTATTTACTTTATTATATTTATAAAAAATGTTTATTTTTTCTCAATCGTGCACTAAAAAACTAACTAAACAAGACTATATAGAGAAGATAAGATAGAAGACAGCACAGACAAGGCAGGACGGACAAGACTAGATGCACATGACTGGACGAACAAGAGTGGCCGAACAAGACGACGGACAAAATTGGACGGACAAGACTGGAAGAACAAGACTGAAAGTACAAGACTGCACGGACAAGACTGGACGGACAAGACTGGATCGGCAAGACTGGACGGACCAGCCTAGACGGACAAGCCTAGACGGACAAGACTGGACAGACAAGACTATAGAGACAAAACTAGACAGACAAGACTAGACAGACAAGAGTAGACTGACAAGACTAGAGTGACAACACTGGAATGAGAAGACTAGACCGACAAGACTAGACAAACCAGACTAGATAGACCAGACTGGACAGACCAGACAGACCAGACTAGACAGACCATACTAGATAGACCAGACTAGACAGACCAAACTAGACACACCAGGCTAGACAAACCAGACTAGACAGACCAGACTAGAAATATCAGATTAGACACACCAGACTAGGCAGACAGGAATTGACAGACCGGAATGTACACACAGGACTAGACAGCCAAAACCAGATAGAGAAGTCTAGCCAGACAAATCTTGTCAGACAAGTTTAGTCAGACAAATGAGAAGTCTAGTCAGACAAATCTAGTCAGAGAAGTCTAGTCACATAAGACTATTTAGATAAATCAGGTTAGACCAGTCTAGCCTAAGACTTGTCCAGTCTTGTCTGTCTAGTCTTATCTGTTTAGTCTTGTCTGCCTTATCTTGTCTATCTAGTCTTAAATTCGACTGGATAGAGAAGACTAATGAGATTAAATTTGTTGAGTTGGTTAAATGGATAGTTGTAGGGGCGACATTATAAATTGAATTAGTTCCACCCTAAATTTTTGGACAGTGAGGCCATAAAACATTCAGACTTAATCGTTTTAAATATTTATCAAATCTCGGTTTTTTTCCGGCCGGCTTCGCTAACGCATACATTCTATGAATAAATAAACACCCGTCTTTATTATTTACTCTAGAAAGAACACGAAAGGAAGTAAAGCTACGCACACACGGTATAGAAAACTAGCGTATAGTCCTGCTATAATGTGAATATAAAGTTATGTACACAAGGTATAGAAAACTAGCGTATAACAAGTCTTGCTATAGCTAGATTATAGCTGTTTGACCGCTGCTTATAATTCAACTATACGAATAGTTCTGGACTAGGGAATGCAATCTCGCGAGATTTTAGACCTAGCCGAGATCTCGCGAGACCGTAAAGCCAGTCTCGCGAGATTACGAGATTTCCGAGATCTCGCCCAATTGGGTATTTTTACTAAAAACATTCGCTAATACTATTAATTCCGTTTATTGATTTTCAATATATAAGATAAAAATAAAACATACATGTAATTGGCATATTATAATCATTTATTTTAAAATAAAACAATATTACGTTATAATATAATATTCTTCAGTCGTATTCTTATTACATAAACTGAAAATCAGCCTCCTACATCTGCAGTATTAAGAACAAAAAACTTAAAATAAAAATTAAAAAAACTTCGAAATATAACACTAAATCAGCCTTCTGCAGTATTATGAACAAAAAACTCAAACCAAAACAAAAAAACACTTCGAAATAATTCGAAATGTAACAGTAACTTATTCAGCCTTCTGCAGCATTTGTAATTTTTAAGGATATGTAAGTATTATTAGACAGTGTTATTAAAAGGATAAGTTATTTTTGAAAGTGGCTTCTCAAAAAACACAGCATATCAAGGGTTTCATCTGATAGACGACTCCTGATTTTACAGGCCAAGTACCCCGCGGCCGAAAATGCTCTTTCTGCCTCTACACTAGTCGGAACCACAGTCGACAAACAGTTGTGTACAAACTGAAAGAGTTCACCTTTAACCCCTCCAGCTTCATACAAATTCATCTCTTTTTTAATGAGTATCTCCAATGAATTTGCAGAATTTGTTGAACGATTGGGCTTTTTCAATGCTGTCAACGATTCTTGTAGCTCCTCTTGAAGGGAAATACTTTTTCCAGCCGTGGACAGAACAGAAAGGGGCACATCATCATTAGCGTCTTCGCTTTCGCCAAGTACAACATCATTACAAGCAGCTGCTGATGTTGAAGGGAGTGGCTCTGTAACAGATGAGCTTTCCTGTGTATGATAGTAGTATTGCGTCTTGCAGTGCAACCTCTCTATAAGTTTTTTTAATTTCTTTTCGGATACTGACTTTCTGTGACATTTTGAACGTTTCGTCTCGCGCATACTCTTCCAAATCTTCCTCATATTTGACATAATCTCTCAAATATATCAATACTGAAGTGAAGCAAGTTCGGCGCTCAGCTATGCGGTTTCTCAATGACTCTGCTAGTTTTCTTGCCAATGTTGTCGTCAGTTCTTGAAGTTTGCGTATCATAAATCTTAAAGTCGTTTCGGCAGTAACCAGGTCAGAATCTCGACGGCATAAGACCTCCACAGCGAGTTTGACAGGCTGAAATACTCTGTATAAGTTTGTCAAAACTGTATACTCTTCTGCACTCAAACAGTAATCCGAATTAGTGTCAAGACCTAAATCGATCAATGCTTTGCCGACACACAGTTTAACTTTATTAAATGTCGATATCATATCAGCAAGGCTTGACCAGCGTGTTTTGCAATCTAATTGTAGCTGTAAGTTTTTGCCAAATTCTTGGTTAATGTAAACTTGGAGGAGATTGTTTTTTGTTGGCGATTTCTTAAAAAGCCTGACCAGTTATCTGACCTTTTCTATGATACTCGCGTACTCTGTATCCAGATCTACCTCTCTTGTTGGAAAAAAGAGTAAAAAACGTGATCTTTGTCATCGGAGTCTATTTCGGTTTCTTCTCCTGATACGTCAAGTATCTCATCAATGTCATTGTCCTCAGACAAAGATAAATCTTGTTTTTTGTACAGAACGTCCATGATATACAACTGAATGCCGTGGGCATAGCAGAGCTGATGTAGAGGATTAATCAAACGTCCTAATTTGATCATTACCTTAGCCCCATCTGTTGTAATGTTGACTACATCATCGTTAAGAGACAATTCAAATTCTGAAAGTCTGTTCTTCAAAAGATCCACTGCAGTTTCGGCAGGCATACTGCCGTATATTCAGATCAAGCCTAAATTCCAAAATATGGCTTCATTTTCTTTGCATGTGTGGACATTCACGTTCATGTAACGTCTATTGCTAGAGGAAGTCCACTCATCGAAGGTTAATGTAAATCTGTAGTTATCTTCCTTTAGCTGAGAAAGTTCTTGTTTAAGTTTTATTTTTAAGGTCATTCGCTCCGTAATTAATTACCATAAGTTTAATTGAATTAGGAGATGACGGTAATTTGTGTCCCTTAGAACAAAAAAGGTCTTTCAGGTCTTTTGAGGTGCAAAATACACGAAAAGGCAAACCGTCTTTAGTCACCATTCTTGAAACCATAATTTCCTTCGAAGTATCTTCGTTGTGGAAATGGTCCGTAATTTTTCGCTTTTTAAGTACAGTTGATGATTTTGATTGCTGAAGAGTACTATCTGAAAAAGCTGCTGGCTCTGGCGCCGCTGGCTCGGCAACCGGAGTCCTCATTGAAGTTTCTAAATTTTCCTCAATCTGAACATCCTCAACCTTTTTTTTCGAATCAATGTTATGTATAGACTTCAAGTGTGTGTGTAAGCCTTTTGAAGAACGGTCTTTAGCTTTCAAAATCTTCCCACACACCTTGCACTTTGCACTGAGTCCATCATTGGCTCTTAAGCAATATTTCCAAACTTCTAATGAACTTCCGTATTCACTGTTTTTGAGTTTGTCGACATAGTTCAATGCCAAATTACATTAAATGTTACACTAAAATAACCAGTTAATCACAAAAATCCCTTAAATTCAACAAAAACTAGATAATTACGTAAACAAACGCACGCGTGCCGGCAAAGTGATGACAGTGAGTGAGACGGGCCTCGTCCCCCGCAAGTCCCGCGACCACTACTGCCGCTGCGCTTCGCCACGAGTAGTGCCCATGATATAAATACAAGGGTATGCTCATCTGAATGTATGAATATGCAAATCTGAAATGAATAATAAAATAAAAAGAAAGGATGCCGCTGCCATTGTAATTATTAATAGTCGTAAAGAAAGGGAGAAAAGAAAAGATCCGTGTGGACAAAACATGTGGGATCTGTGTGGACAAAACAGGATGTATCGCAATGAAACAACGCAAAATTTGTTATACGAACTTCGTTCAGAAGATGGAAGTTGTTACAGCAATTTTGATCGCATGTCTGCTGAGGACTGACTATTTATTAAAAAAAATACAGCAATATTTAATTTTTGTTTATTTTAACGTATAATTTAATCAAGCTATCAACTAACAACTATCCATTCTTGTTGGTATAGCTGCAAGTTTTCCTATAGTCTATGGTGTGCATAGCATTTCGAGAAAAACTACACAGCAATGTGTGGTAGTAAAGCCGATTGGAGCGACGAATCCTCAGCATACCACATAGAGAAAAATGCTATCAAGTGGTATACAGATGGTTCGAAGACAAAGGAAGGTACTGGTGCACGAGTGTTTGGACCAAATACTTCGAATCCATGGGAAAATCTCCAAGTATCTTCCAAGCAGAGGTACACGCAATCGGAAGATGTGCACAATGTAACCTCGACAGGAATTATCGCAAAAAAACGAATTGCTATCCTGTCAGACAGCCAAGCATTAGCCGTTAGCTCTTACACCATCAGATCCAAACTGGTATGGGACTGTGTGGGAAAGCTAAACAAGCTTGGCAGAGAAAATATAGTAACACTAAACTGGGTACCAGGACACACTGGTATAGACGGAAACGAAAAACCCGATCACCTAGCAAACAAGGGATCCAGTAATCCCTTTATACATCCGGAACCCCTCTTGTGATATGAGTTTGAAAACCATCCACAAAAGTTTAGATGAAGAAATAGGAGAACATTGGATGAAAACCTGGAAAGAACTTCCAGGGGTGAGACAATCCAAAGTAATGCTGGGATCTGTTTACCAGAAAAGAACAAAAGCTTGCCTGAGACTAAACAGGAACAAGCTTAGAATTCTGGCCGGAGTCCTGACGGGACACTGCAGACTTAGAAAACACCTCAAAACGCTAGAGAAAGATGACAGATGCAGATTAGGTGGTTCGGCAGAGGAAACCCCCATAAAGCTGCTCAAAGACTGCGGAGCACTGCTCCGCAAGAGACATATGTATCTTGGGGCCCACTGCTTGAACGCACAGGAGTTGCAGTCCTTAAATCCCACCCATATCCTGAAATTCGTAAAGGAAATCAGGATTAGAGGAGGCGCTCTAAATGGGTAAGTATACCAACATTTAAAGGAAGAGGATGGGGTACAATAGATCTACTAAGGTCACAGTATAAGTCGTCACCACCAATACTACTACAACCTACAATAGTCTAAATCGACGGGGTTCGCACGGAGATAGTTTCCTACACTCGTATAGGTAAAAAAATAGCGTACAATTCAACTATACAAAACTAGCGTATAGTCCTACTATAGTTTAACTATAGCTGTGTGACCGCTTCATAGAGTTCACTATACTTATAGTTTTGGACTATACACAGCTATATTGGTCACACAGCTATAGTTAAACTACAGCAGGACTATACGCTAGTTGTGTATAGTTGAACTGTACGCTATTTTTTTACCTATACGAGTGTAGAAAACTATCTCCGTGCAAACCCCGTCGATATAGACTATTGTAGATTGTGGTAGTATTGGTGGAAACAAACTTTATTAGGACTATACACTAGTTTTCTATACCGTGTGTACGTAGCTTAGGGCTAGCTAATACTATAAATGAACAAGACTAGACAATTCAAGCTAAATTTAGACAAGACTAGACAAAACTTGTTTTATTTGGTAAAAGGGAAATAAGGCTAGATAAAACTATAAATGAATAACAAGATTAGGCAATTCAAGATAAATTTAGACAACACTAGACAAAGCTTGTCTGATTTGGTAAAAGGGATAAAAGGCTAGATAAAACTATAAATAAGCAACGAGATTAGAGACAGACAAGACAAGACAAATCTATAAATTAACTACGAGATAAGACAATTCATGATAAATTTAGACAAGACTAGACAAATCTTGTCTAATTTGGTAAAAGGGAAATAAGGCTAGATAAAACTATAAATGAGCAACAAGATTAGAGACAGACAAGACTGAATAAAACTATAAATAAACAACGCGATTAGACAATTTACGATAAATTTAGACTAGACAAGACTAGACAAATCTTGTTTAATTTGGTAAAAGGGAAATAAGGCTAGATAAAACTACAAAAGAGCAACGAGATTAGAGACAGACAAGAATAGATAAAACTATAACTAAACAACGAGATTATACAATTCAAGATAAATTTAGACAAGACAAATTTTGTCTAATTTGATAAAAGGGAAATAAGGCTAGATAAAACTGTAAATGAACAAAGAGATTGGAGACAGACAATACTAATTAAAACTATAGCTTAAGAAAGAGATTAGACAATTTACGATAAATTTAGACAAGACTAGAAAAAATCTAATGTCTGATTTGGTTAAAGGATTGATAAAACTTTAAGTGAGCAACGTGATTAGAGACGAACAAGACTAGATAAAACTAAAATGAACAACGAGATTAGACAATTCAAGATAAATTTACACAAGACTAGACAAACTTTGTCTAATTTAGTAAAATGGAAATAAGGCTAGATAAAACTATAAATGAGCAACAAGATTAGAGAGAGACAAGACTACACAAATATATAAATGAACACCGAGAATAGACAATTAAAGATAAATTTAGACAACAATCTAGACAAATCTTGTCTGCTTTCCTAAAAGGGAAATAAGGCTAAATAAAACTATAAATGAGCAACGAGATTAGAGACATACAAGACTAGATAGAACTAAAATGAAAAACGAGATTAGACAATTTAAGATAAATTTAGACAAGACTAGACAAATTTTGTCAAATTTGGTAAAATGGAAATAAGAATAGATAAAACTATAAATGAGCAACAAGATTAGAGACAGACAAAACTAGACAAACCTATAAATGAACGACGAGATTAGACAATTAATGATAAATTTACACAAGGCTAAACAAAGCTTGTCCAATTTGGTAAAAGGGAAATAAGGCTAGATAAAACTGTAAATGAGCAAAGAGATTAGAGACAGACAATAATAATTAAAACTATAACTGAACAACGAGATTAGACAATTTAAGACAAATTTAGCGAAGACTAGACAAAACTTGTCTAATTTGGTAAAAGGGAAATAAGGTTAGATAAAAGTATAAATGAGCAATGAGATTAGAGACGGACAAGACTGAATAAAACTAAAATGAACAATGAGATTAGACAATTCAAGATAAATTTAGAGAAGACTAGACAAATCTTGTCTAATTTGGTAAAAGGGAAATAAGGTTAGATAAAACTATAAATGGGCAACGAGATTAGGGAGAGACAATACTAGATAAAACTATAACACAACAACGAGATTAGACAATTCATGATCAATTTAGACAAAACTAGACAAATTTTGTCTAATTTGGTAAACAGGAAATTAGGCTACTTAAACTATAAATGAGCAACAAGATTAGAGACAGACAAGAGTAGATAAAACTATAACTCAACAACGAGATTAGACAATTCAAGATAAATTTAAACAAGACTAGACAAATCTTGTCTAATTTGGTAAATAAGGTTAGATAAAACTATAAATGAGGAACAAGATTAGAGACAGACAAGACTAGATAAAACTATAACTCAACAATGAGATTATACAATTCAAGATAAATGTAGACAAGACTAGACAAATCTTGTCTCATTTGGTAAAAGGGAAATAAGGCTACTTAAACTATAAATGACCAACAAGATTAGAGACAGACAAGACTAGGTAAAACTATAACTAAACAACGAGATTAGACAATTCAACATAAATGTAGACAAGACTAGACAAATCTTGTCTAATTTGGTAAAAGGGAAATAAGGCTACTTAAACTATAAACGAGCAACAAGATTAGAGATAGACAAGACTAGATAAAACTATAACTCAACAACGAGATTAGACAATTCAACATAAATGTAGCCTTGACTAGACAAGTCTTGTCTAATTTGGTAAAAGGGAAATAAGGCTACTTAAACTATAAATGACCAACAAGATTAGAGACAGACAAGACTAGATAAAACTATAACCCAACAACGAGATTGGACAATTCAAGATAAATTTAAACAAAACTAGACAAATCTTGTCTAATTTGTTAAATAAGGTTAGATAAAAGAATAAATGAGCAACAAGAATAGAGACAGACAAGCCTAGATAAAACCATAAATGAACAACGAGATTATACAATTCAAGATAAATTTAGACAAGACTAGATAAATCAAGTCTAATTTGGGAAAAGGGAAATAAGGCTAGATAAAACTATAAATGAGCAACGAGATTAGAGACAGACAAGACTAGATAAAACTATAACTAAACAACGAGATTAGACAATTCAAGTTACATTTAGACAAGACTATACAAAACTGGTTTGATTTAGACTAGACTAGAGAAAACTGGTTTACTTTGGTCCAATCTAATCTTAACAACACTAACATGGTGACTGCCATGGTACGAGTTATCTCGTAGATCAGGGATGGCAAACCAGTCACACGCGTGCAATTGATGGCACGTGACAAAATATTTATGGCGCGCTACAGAATATTTATGGCACGCGACAGAATGTTTCTGGCACGCGACAGAAAATTTATGGCACGCGACAGAATATTTATTGCACGCGACAGAATATTTACGGAACGCGACCGAATATTTATGGCACGCGACAGAATATTTATGGCACGCGACAGAATAGTTATGGCGCGCGACAGAATAGTTATGGCGCGCGACAGAATATTTATGGCACGCGACAGAATGTTTCTGGCACGCGACAGAAAATTTATGGCACGCTACAGAATATTTATTGCACGCTACAGAATATTTACGGCACGCGACCGAATATTTATGGCACGCGACAGAATATTTATGGCACGCGACAGAATAGTTATGGCGCGCGACAGAATAGTTATGGCGCGCTACAGAATATTTATGGCACGCGACAGAATGTTTCTGGCACGCGACAGAAAATTTATGGCACGCTACAGAATATTTATTGCACGCAACAGAATATTTACGGCACGCGACCGAATATTTATGGCACGCGACAGAATATTTATGGCACGCGACAGAATAGTTATGGCGCGCGACAGAATAGTTATGGCGCGCGACAGAATATTTATGGCACGCGACAGAATATTTTGGGCACGCCACCGATCCAAACGGTTTGCATTTTAGTTCAAAATAACAAAGTTCACTATGAAGTGTTATATTACGAACGAACGCGAGGGATCCCAAGCTACGGAGTGATCTGGAGAAATTAGGGAAAAAATAAACAATACTAACAGTTGGATGTTATGACGCTTTCAAAATTTATGTTTCTTGCACACATATGCCAACATTTCAATGAATTGATGCTAAAGCTTAAAGGCACAAAACCCAAAAACCTGAAAAAAAATCAACGATTTAGATGTAAATTGAAGAAAATAGAATAAAGAGTTACAGAATAACTTATTTATGTAATTGATTCTTCAATCAAGGAATTTTCACCGATTTTCTCAGTTCAAGGAATAAAAAAAAATCAATTTCCGCCATATTATTCGTCAAAAAGTGCCCGAACTTTTTGACGTATCACTAAATATGTGCCCGAAACTTTCATATTCCCGCCCTTAAAACTTAGCGGATGCACATGCGCTTAAATAACCGTAAAAAGTCTATTATCGGAAACTCTCTCGGAAAGTTTATGTACTTTATTATGTACTCTGAAGTGACTTCATTTGATAAACTTAACGTGTTTCAATACACCTTTTTACAGTAAGTTAAGTGCATGCGCGTCCGCCATGTTTAAAAGGCGGGAATATGAAAGTTTCGGGCACATTTTGTTATTTTCACTGGTTATACTCCAAAAAGTGCCCGAAAAACATGGCAAAAATTGACGCAAAAATTTCAACTATGAAAAGGTCTATTCGATTGGTTGGAAATTAAAGAATTTAAAATGCAGCTGATTGATTTCCAGTCTAGTTCAATATGGATTCAAAAAATTATTGAAACTAGGAAAGCGTTAGGCAATAATTGAAACAGTACAATATAAGTTCAAATGCCAGTAGCAAAATTTTGGAAATCTGGAATTCGTTTCCAGAAACATTTAACTGTTTGAAAAAGCTGGCTCGTGCTATTTTAATCATATTTTCAATAGGGCTTCACACGAGAGTCTCGTTTCTGAGCTCGTCGTTGCTCGGGTTCAAATTTATGAAGAAAATGTTATACTCATTCTGGGCTTGGGCAAGTTCGGGTAGCTCGGGTTCAAATTTATGAAGAATGTTACGGCTGCCCGGAACGAGATCAGAAACGAGACTCTCGTATGAAGCCCTAATTTTTATCGACCTATGCCTGCCATTAATTTTCAGATATGAATAATATTAAAGACTCGCTTAGAAACCGTTTGACACATGACTCCAGTTCAGCATGCATTCTGCTAAAAGTTACATCTTACAACCCTAATATCAGTAATTTGTCATCTAAGCTGTAACAAAAGAAGTCACACTAATGTTAATTTAATTTCTAAAAAAAGAATTGTTTTGGTAGTAAATAAAGAGTTTTGAGTTGATAGTATTTAGTATTATTGTTTCCAAATGGCACGCGTTACGCGACAGAATATTTACTACACGCGACAGAATATTTATGGCACGCGACATAATATTTATGGCACGCGACAGAATATTTATGGCACCCGACAGAATATTTATGGCACGCGACAGAATATTTTTGGCACGCTCCGATCGAAACGGTTTGCATTTTAATTCAAAATAACAAATTTCACTATGAAGTGTTATAACCCTAATATCAGTAATTTGTCATTTAATCTGCAACAATAGAAATCACATTAATGCTACTTTAATTTAAAAAAAAAGGATTGTTTTGGTAGTAAATAAAAAGTTTTGAGTTGATAGTATTTAGTATTACTATTTCCCAATGGCACGCGTCCAATTTATGGCACGCGTACAATTTATGGCACGCGTCAGAATGTTTATGGCACGCGACAGAATATTTTTGGCACGCCACCGATCAAAACGGTTTACATTTAAGTTCAAAATAACAAAGTTCACTATGAAGTGTTACAAACCTAATATCAGTAATTTGTCATTTAATCTGCAACAATATAAATCAGACTAATGTTACTTTAATTTTTTTAAAATGGATTGTTTTGGTATCAAATAAAGAGTTTTGAGTTGATAGTATTTAGTATTATTATTTCCCAATGAAACACGTGCAATTTATGGCACGCGACAGAATATTTATGGCACGCGATAGAATATTTTTGGCACGCCACCGATGAAAACGACAAAAAAAAATAACAAAGTTCGCTATGAAGTGTTACATTGATTGAAATCACACTAATGATACTATAATTTCTAAAAAAAGGATTGTTTTGGTAGAGAATAAAGAGTTTTGAGTTAAAAGTATTTAGTATTATTATATCCCAATGGCACGCGTGCAATTTATGGCACGCGACAGAATATTTTTGGCACGCCACCGATCAAAACGGTTTGCATTTTAGTTCAAAATAACAAAGTTCACTATGAAGTGTTACAACCCTAATATTAGTAATTTGTCATTTAATCTGCTTCAATAGAAATCACACTGTTACTTTAATTTATAAAAAAGGATTATTTTGGCAGTAAAAAAAGAGTTTTGAGTTGATAGTATTTGGTATTATTATTTCCCAATGGCACGCGTGCAATTTATGGCACGCGACAGAATGTTTATGGCACGCGACAGAATGTTTATGGCACGCGACAGAATATTTTTGGCACGCCACTGATCAAAACGGTTTGCATTTAAGTTCAAAATAACAAAGTTCACTATGAAGTGTTACAAACCTAATATCAGTAATTTGTCATTTAATCTGCAACAATATAAATCAGACTAATGTTACTTTAATTTCTAAAAAAAGGATTGTTTTGGTAGTAAATAAAGAGTTTTGAATTGATAGTATTTAGTATTATTATTTCCCAATGGCACGCGTGCAATTTATGGCAGGCGACAGAATATTTATGGCACGCAACAGAATATTTTTGGCACGCCGCCACCGATCAAAACGGTTTGCATTTTAGTTCAAAATAAAAAAGTTCACTACGAAGTGTTACAACCCTAATATCAATAATTTGTCATTTAATCTGCAACAATAGAAATCAAACTAATGTTACTTTAATTTCTAAAAAAAAGATTGTTTAGGTAGTAAATAAAAAGTTTTGAGTTGATAGTATTTAGTATTACTATTTCCCAATGGCACGCGTGCAATTTACGGCACGCGACAGAATATTTACCGCACGCGACAGAATATTTTTGGCACGCCACCGATCAAAACGGTTTGCATTTTAGTTCAAAATAACAAAGTTCACTGTGAAGTGTTACAACCCTAATATCAGTAATTTGTCATTTAATCTGCAAGAATAGAAATCACACTAATGTTACTGTAATTTCTAAAAAAGATATTGTTTAGGTAGTAAATTAAGAGTTTTGAGTTGATAGTATTTAGTATTATTATTTCCCAATGGCACGCGTGCAATTTATGGCACGCGGCAGAATATTTATCGCACGCGACAGAATATTTTTGGCACGCCACCGATCAAAACTGTTTGCATTTTACTTCAAAATAACAAAGTTCACTATGAAGTGTTACAACCGTTTGTCATTTAATCTGCAACAATAGAAATCACACTAATGTTACTTTAATTTCTAAAAAAAGGATTGTTTTGGTAGTAAATAAAGAGTTTTGAGTTTATAGTTTTCAGTATTATTATTTCCCAATGGCACGCGTGCAATTTATGGCACGCGACAGAATATTTATTACGAACGAATGCGAGAGATCACAAAACATTTGTTTAAAAAAATGGCTCGTTGATACATAAAGGTTACGCCACCCCTGGCGTAGTTAGTTATGACTTATTTCATAATTTGTTGAGTTATCTAGTAGTTGGCATTCAAAGTGTTAAGAAATATCGAGCTAATCCTCGAACCGAAACTAATTTTCTCCGCGTCTAAAATAACTCTGAAACGATGATATTCTCTCTCGAGATATCTGAAATATTTTAAAGCCGTTTAAAAGTTACGAAACGTTCCGCTGTTCCACTTTTATGTGTGTCATTTGATACAGTCGTTCGGTTTTTTGTATGCACGTTTCTCTGTTCCATTCGTTTTGTTGACGGTGAGTTTTTTTGTTGTTGTTTGCAGCGCTGTTTAAAGCGACGCACTGGTTTGCATTTTTCATTCGAAGCACTTTTCCGTCTCTTTTTCATGTCAAGGATGAATATTTGAGTTTCTTGTTTTGGTGCGTATTGGTTTCATTTCTATTTCGTTTCAGTGCGAAACCCCAAATATCACTTTGTGTGTACAATTTATTACAACAGATAGGAGTTGGATTTAATGTAAATAAGGGTTGTAAATTGGTTTTAATTGGTATTACTTAAGATTTATTGAGAGCGTTGAATGGTGGTGCGGGTTAGTTACTCTGTACCAGACTATCGAGATCTATTTTACATTTAATAATTGATTGTTATTAGTTATATTATACTTACGATGTTAACTTATTGTTAGTTAACGAAATGTTTACACGAAATGTACACAATGTATACAATTATATAACAAGTGTTTCTTTCTTAGTATAAAATCTTAAAAAAATACTCAACAAATCCAACATTACATTACTTGTTTACATTTACTTGTTGAAACTTCATTTCAATATTAAAGATAAGCACATTTTTATCTTGAATATTTTATAAACTTAATGTCGGTACAAAGCTTGAATATATAAATATATTCAACCTTTCCGGAGCTCTATAATACTAATGAGTCTTTTTAGGACTACCAAAATCAAATCTCGTGTGAAATTTGTCAGACAAATGTCACAATATTTTTCACAACTGACAAATTTCTAGAGACTCATTAGAGAGACTAATAGAGATTTCTAGAGACTACTAGACTCATTAGTATTATAGATCTCCGAAAAGGTTTAGTATATTTATATACTCAAGCTTTGTTCCGACTTTATTAAGTTCATATAATTATCAATAATGTTGTATGGTTTAATTTATCATTGAATATTTTACCTTACATTTAGGGACTTTTACGATCCTTTTAATATCGTACGGTTGCAGTCAACCGTTTTGGAAATTAACATGAAGTTGCAAAACTGTTCCAATTTCGCTAAGAATTCTATTAAGTAACTATGAAATGTTAGTGGGGAACAATTGTAGAGAATCTCTTGGGTCTAGACAAAAATTACATTCAATTTGTCCTTACCTGCCCCAAACACAATACAAAACTTTCCCTTGCCAATAAAAGAAACTCGAACACTTCGAAGACTAGGCAAACTAAACATTCTGTTTAGTTTCCTTGCGACCATTTATTCCAGCTTCTTTCATTTCAGGATGAATGAAATATTTTTGGTACACTTTAAGCCGTTTTGAATGAACCCGCAATTTATGCTCAAACGGTCATTTTCGAATAGAAAACCCTGTTTTGCTAAGCTTTTTCATTGTTATTTTCGAAAAGCCGGCGAGGAAAATTCACGAGAGCTACAAAGTCGCCGTCAGAAGTATCCGGTATGCGGGGCACAAATCCCCTCGTAATTGGTGCTGGATGAAAAGCGTTTCTGCCCGATCCATCGCATGAAAAATAAATAAATACGCGAAATTGTTGGAAAAGCGAAGTCGTCAGGAGAATATTTATCAAATCGAGTGAACATTTTAAAAACGACGTCTTTGATACCCAACCCTTTATTTATTTAGACAGAGAAGATTTAGACAAGACTAGACCGAGAAGACTACACAGACAAGACTAGACAGACAAGAGTAGACAGACAAGACTAGACAGACAAGACTAGACAGACAAGACTAGACAGACAAGACTAGACAGACAAGACTAGACAGACAAGACTAGACAGACAAGACTAGACAGACAAGACTAGACAGACAAGACTAGACAGACAAGACTAGACAGACAAGACTAGACAGACAAGACTAGACAGACAAGACTAGACAGACAAGACTAGACAGACAAGACTAGACAGACAAGACTAGACAGACAAGACTAGACAGACAAGACTAGACAGACAAGACTAGACAGACAAGACTAGACAGACAAGACTAGACAGACAAGACTAGACAGACAAGACTAGACAGACAAGACTAGACAGACAAGACTAGACAGACAAGACTAGACAGACAAGACTAGACAGACAAGACTAGACAGACAAGACTAGACAGACAAGACTAGACAGACAAGACTAGACAGACAAGACTAGACAGACAAGACTAGACAGACAAGACTAGACAGACAAGACTAGACAGACAAGACTAGACAGACAAGACTAGACAGACAAGACTAGACAGACAAGACTAGACAGACAAGACTAGACAGACAAGACTAGACAGACAAGACTAGACAGACAAGACTAGACAGACAAGACTAGACAGACAAGACTAGACAGACAAGACTAGACAGACAAGACTAGACAGACAAGACTAGACAGACAAGACTAGACAGACAAGACTAGACAGACAAGACTAGACAGACAAGACTAGACAGACAAGACTAGACAGACAAGACTAGACAGACAAGACTAGACAGACAAGACTAGACAGACAAGACTAGACAGACAAGACTAGACAGACAAGACTAGACAGACAAGACTAGACAGACAAGACTAGACAGACAAGACTAGACAGACAAGACTAGACAGACAAGACTAGACAGACAAGACTAGACAGACAAGACTAGACAGACAAGACTAGACAGACAAGACTAGACAGACAAGACTAGACAGACAAGACTAGACAGACAAGACTAGACAGACAAGACTAGACAGACAAGACTAGACAGACAAGACTAGACAGACAAGACTAGACAGACAAGACTAGACAGACAAGACTAGACAGACAAGACTAGACAGACAAGACTAGACAGACAAGACTAGACAGACAAGACTAGACAGACAAGACTAGACAGACAAGACTAGACAGACAAGACTAGACAGACAAGACTAGACAGACAAGACTAGACAGACAAGACTAGACAGACAAGACTAGACAGACAAGACTAGACAGACAAGACTAGACAGACAAGACTAGACAGACAAGACTAGACAGACAAGACTAGACAGACAAGACTAGACACAGACTACAGACTAGACAGACAAGACTAGACAGACAAGACTAGACAGACAAGACTAGACAGACAAGACTAGACAGACAAGACTAGACAGACAAGACTAGACAGACAAGACTAGACAGACAAGACTAGACAGACAAGACTAGACAGACAAGACTAGACAGACAAGACTAGACAGACAAGACTAGACAGACAAGACTAGACAGACAAGACTAGACAGACAAGACTAGACAGACAAGACTAGACAGACAAGACTAGACAGACAAGACTAGACAGACAAGACTAGACAGACAAGACTAGACAGACAAGACTAGACAGACAAGACTAGACAGACAAGACTAGACAGACAAGACTAGACAGACAAGACTAGACAGACAAGACTAGACAGACAAGACTAGACAGACAAGACTAGACAGACAAGACTAGACAGACAAGACTAGACAGACAAGACTAGACAGACAAGACTAGACAGACAAGACTAGACAGACAAGACTAGACAGACAAGACTAGACAGACAAGACTAGACAGACAAGACTAGACAGACAAGACTAGACAGACAAGACTAGACAGACAAGACTAGACAGACAAGACTAGACAGACAAGACTAGACAGACAAGACTAGACAGACAAGACTAGACAGACAAGACTAGACAGACAAGACTAGACAGACAAGACTAGACAGACAAGACTAGACAGACAAGACTAGACAGACAAGACTAGACAGACAAGACTAGACAGACAAGACTAGACAGACAAGACTAGACAGACAAGACTAGACAGACAAGACTAGACAGACAAGACTAGACAGACAAGACTAGACAGACAAGACTAGACAGACAAGACTAGACAGACAAGACTAGACAGACAAGACTAGACAGACAAGACTAGACAGACAAGACTAGACAGACAAGACTAGACAGACAAGACTAGACAGACAAGACTAGACAGACAAGACTAGACAGACAAGACTAGACAGACAAGACTAGACAGACAAGACTAGACAGACAAGACTAGACAGACAAGACTAGACAGACAAGACTAGACAGACAAGACTAGACAGACAAGACTAGACAGACAAGACTAGACAGACAAGACTAGACAGACAAGACTAGACAGACAAGACTAGACAGACAAGACTAGACAGACAAGACTAGACAGACAAGACTAGACAGACAAGACTAGACAGACAAGACTAGACAGACAAGACTAGACAGACAAGACTAGACAGACAAGACTAGACAGACAAGACTAGACAGACAAGACTAGACAGACAAGACTAGACAGACAAGACTAGACAGACAAGACTAGACAGACAAGACTAGACAGACAAGACTAGACAGACAAGACTAGACAGACAAGACTAGACAGACAAGACTAGACAGACAAGACTAGACAGACAAGACTAGACAGACAAGACTAGACAGACAAGACTAGACAGACAAGACTAGACAGACAAGACTAGACAGACAAGACTAGACAGACAAGACTAGACAGACAAGACTAGACAGACAAGACTAGACAGACAAGACTAGACAGACAAGACTAGACAGACAAGACTAGACAGACAAGACTAGACAGACAAGACTAGACAGACAAGACTAGACAGACAAGACTAGACAGACAAGACTAGACAGACAAGACTAGACAGACAAGACTAGACAGACAAGACTAGACAGACAAGACTAGACAGACAAGACTAGACAGACAAGACTAGACAGACAAGACTAGACAGACAAGACTAGACAGACAGACAAGACTAGACAGACAAGACTAGACAGACAAGACTAGACAGACAAGACTAGACAGACAAGACTAGACAGACAAGACTAGACAGACAAGACTAGACAGACAAGACTAGACAGACAAGACTAGACAGACAAGACTAGACAGACAAGACTAGACAGACAAGACTAGACAGACAAGACTAGACAGACAAGACTAGACAGACAAGACTAGACAGACAAGACTAGACAGACAAGACTAGACAGACAAGACTAGACAGACAAGACTAGACAGACAAGACTAGACAGACAAGACTAGACAGACAAGACTAGACAGACAAGACTAGACAGACAAGACTAGACAGACAAGACTAGACAGACAAGACTAGACAGACAAGACTAGACAGACAAGACTAGACAGACAAGACTAGACAGACAAGACTAGACAGACAAGACTAGACAGACAAGACTAGACAGACAAGACTAGACAGACAAGACTAGACAGACAAGACTAGACAGACAAGACTAGACAGACAAGACTAGACAGACAAGACTAGACAGACAAGACTAGACAGACAAGACTAGACAGACAAGACTAGACAGACAAGACTAGACAGACAAGACTAGACAGACAGACTAGACAGACAAGACTAGACAGACAAGACTAGACAGACAAGACTAGACAGACAAGACTAGACAGACAAGACTAGACAGACAAGACTAGACAGACAAGACTAGACAGACAAGACTAGACAGACAAGACTAGACAGACAAGACTAGACAGACAAGACTAGACAGACAAGACTAGACAGACAAGACTAGACAGACAAGACTAGACAGACAAGACTAGACAGACAAGACTAGACAGACAAGACTAGACAGACAAGACTAGACAGACAAGACTAGACAGACAAGACTAGACAGACAAGACTAGACAGACAAGACTAGACAGACAAGACTAGACAGACAAGACTAGACAGACAAGACTAGACAGACAAGACTAGACAGACAAGACTAGACAGACAAGACTAGACAGACAAGACTAGACAGACAAGACTAGACAGACAAGACTAGACAGACAAGACTAGACAGACAAGACTAGACAGAACAAGACTAGACAGACAAGACTAGACAGACAAGACTAGACAGACAAGACTAGACAGACAAGACTAGACAGACAAGACTAGACAGACAAGACTAGACAGACAAGACTAGACAGACAAGACTAGACAGACAAGACTAGACAGACAAGACTAGACAGACAAGACTAGACAGACAAGACTAGACAGACAAGACTAGACGAGACAAGACTAGACAGACAAGACTAGACAGACAAGACTCTAGACAGACAAGACTAGACAGACAAGACTAGACAGACAAGACTAGACAGACAAGACTAGACAGACAAGACTAGACAGACAAGACTAGACAGACAAGACTAGACAGACAAGACTAGACAGACAAGACTAGACAGACAAGACTAGACAGACAAGACTAGAGAGACAAGAACTAGAGAGACAATGACTAGAGGACAAGACTAGAGAGACAAGACTAGAGAGACAAGACTAGACAGACAAGACTAGACAGACAAGACTAGACAGACAAGACTAGACAGACAAGACTAGACAGACAAGACTAGACAGACAAGACTAGACAGACAAGACTAGACAGACAAGACTAGACAGACAAGACTAGACAGACAAGACTAGACAGACAAGACTAGACAGACAAGACTAGACAGACAAGACTAGACAGACAAGACTAGACAGACAAGACTAGACACAGACAAGACTAGACAGACAAGACTAGACAGACAAGACTAGACAGACAAGACTAGACAGACAAGACTAGACAGACAAGACTAGACAGACAAGACTAGACAGACAAGACTAGACAGACAAGACTAGACAGACAAGACTAGACAGACAAGACTAGACAGACAAGACTAGACAGACAAGACTAGACAGACAAGACTAGACAGACAAGACTAGACAGACAAGACTAGACAGACAAGACTAGACAGACAAGACTAGACAGACAAGACTAGACAGGACAAGACTAGACAGACAAGACTAGACAGACAAGACTAGACAGACAAGACTAGACAGACAAGACTAGACAGACAAGACTAGACAGACAAGACTAGACAGACAAGACTAGACAGACAAGACTAGACAGACAAGACTAGACAGACAAGACTAGACAGACAAGACTAGACAGACAAGACTAGACAGACAAGACTAGACAGACAAGACTAGACAGACAAGACTAGACAGACAAGACTAGACAGACAAGACTAGACAGACAAGACTAGACAGACAAGACTAGACAGACAAGACTAGACAGACAAGACTAGACAGACAAGACTAGACAGACAAGACTAGACAGACAAGACTAGACAGACAAGACTAGACAGACAAGACTAGACAGACAAGACTAGACAGACAAGACTAGACAGACAAGACTAGACAGACAAGACTAGACAGACAAGACTAGACAGAAAAGATGTCTCTCAACAATGTGGTACACTCAAAAATTCTCTACGCGGCGGAAATATGGGCGGGCGTAACGAAAAAGATTGGAGCGAGAAAACTACTTACAGGAGTACAAAGAAGAAGTGTTCTAAGAGTAATTTCTGCCTACAGAACGGTTTCGGAGGCCGCGGCGCTGGTACTGGCAAGCACACCCCCAATAGACTTACTGATTCGCGAGAAACAAGAAGTCTACGAAGACCTGCAACAACACAGGGCGAAAAAAGAAGTAAAACACGGAAGAGCAGCCGCTAAGGAGAGAGCACGTAAGAGACTCATGGACCGATGGCAGACAAGATGGGATAACGACACTAGTGGCAGGTGGACATACAGACTTATCCCTAACGTAACAGCATGGTATGAAAGGTCACACGGACATATGAGTTACCATCTTACACAAGCACTCACTGGTCATGGATGCTTCAACGCATACCTCGAACGGTTTAAAAAAAGAGACACGGCGGAGTGTTTTTATTGCGGTCATATCCCAGACGACGCACAACACACTATCTTCATGTGTACAGAATCAGAGAACGAAAGAACTCGACTCGCGGAGACACTAGGCGGTACAAAACTAGAAGAACAGAACATCATGGAAGTTATGTTAGAGAGTGAGCATAACTGGGATGCAGTACAAGCTTACATAACCGAAATCATGTTGGGAAAAGAACAAATGGAGAGAGAATGGAAGGCGATTATAATATCACACGAAACACAAAGAAGCTAACATGGACGACTAGATATGTGACGAAAAGACCGAAAAATGGTTTATCACACGACTGCATAACTAATACGACAGAAGACGAAAGACGATATCGAAACGAGTAAAGGACAATAAAAATAACAGTAAGGAAACAATTGGTACAAACACCACCACCCACCTGAAGTAATGCTCACGCAGTTCCGGGTGGAGTGTAGTGTAGAGACAGAGGAGGGGGTTTAGTGGGTATGCTGGTCACGAAGAACTCGATCAGAGAGCCCCACACTACACGGGTTTGAATATCCGGTGTGCAACAATGCATTCCCCCTCCTCTCTGAAAAAAAAAAAAGACAAGACTAGACAGACAAGACTAGACAAACAAGACTAGACAGACAAGATTAGACAGACAAGACTAGACAGACAAGACTAGACAGACAAGACTAGACAGACAAGACTAGACAGACAAGACTAGACAGACAAGACTAGACAGACAAGACTAGACAGACAAGACTAGACAGACAAGACTAGACAGACAAGACTAGACAGACAAGACTAGACAGACAAGACTAGACAGACAAGACTAGACAGACAAGACTAGACAGACAAGACTAGACAGACAAGACTAGACAGACAAGACTAGACAGACAAGACTAGACAGACAAGACTAGACAGACAAGACTAGACAGACAAGACTAGACAGACAAGACTAGACAGACAAGACTAGACAGACAAGACTAGACAGACAAGACTAGACAGACAAGACTAGACAGACAAGACTAGACAGACAAGACTAGACAGACAAGACTAGACAGACAAGACTAGACAGACAAGACTAGACAGACAAGACTAGACAGACAAGACTAGACAGACAAGACTAGACAGACAAGACTAGACAGACAAGACTAGACAGACAAGACTAGACAGACAAGACTAGACAGACAAGACTAGACAGACAAGACTAGACAGACAAGACTAGACAGACAAGACTAGACAGACAAGACTAGACAGACAAGACTAGACAGACAAGACTAGACAGACAAGACTAGACAGACAAGACTAGACAGACAAGACTAGACAGACAAGACTAGACAGACAAGACTAGACAGACAAGACTAGACAGACAAGACTAGACAGACAAGACTAGACAGACAAGACTAGACAGACAAGACTAGACAGACAAGACTAGACAGACAAGACTAGACAGACAAGACTAGACAGACAAGACTAGACAGACAAGACTAGACAGACAAGACTAGACAGACAAGACTAGACAGACAAGACTAGACAGACAAGACTAGACAGACAAGACTAGACAGACAAGACTAGACAGACAAGACTAGACAGACAAGACTAGACAGACAAGACTAGACAGACAAGACTAGACAGACAAGACTAGACAGACAAGACTAGACAGACAAGACTAGACAGACAAGACTAGACAGACAAGACTAGACAGACAAGACTAGACAGACAAGACTAGACAGACAAGACTAGACAGACAAGACTAGACAGACAAGACTAGACAGACAAGACTAGACAGACAAGACTAGACAGACAAGACTAGACAGACAAGACTAGACAGACAAGACTAGACAGACAAGACTAGACAGACAAGACTAGACAGACAAGACTAGACAGACAAGACTAGACAGACAAGACTAGACAGACAAGACTAGACAGACAAGACTAGACAGACAAGACTAGACAGACAAGACTAGACAGACAAGACTAGACAGACAAGACTAGACAGACAAGACTAGACAGACAAGACTAGACAGACAAGACTAGACAGACAAGACTAGACAGACAAGACTAGACAGACAAGACTAGACAGACAAGACTAGACAGACAAGACTAGACAGACAAGACTAGACAGACAAGACTAGACAGACAAGACTAGACAGACAAGACTAGACAGACAAGACTAGACAGACAAGACTAGACAGACAAGACTAGACAGACAAGACTAGACAGACAAGACTAGACAGACAAGACTAGACAGACAAGACTAGACAGACAAGACTAGACAGACAAGACTAGACAGACAAGACTAGACAGACAAGACTAGACAGACAAGACTAGACAGACAAGACTAGACAGACAAGACTAGACAGACAAGACTAGACAGACAAGACTAGACAGACAAGACTAGACAGACAAGACTAGACAGACAAGACTAGACAGACAAGACTAGACAGACAAGACTAGACAGACAAGACTAGACAGACAAGACTAGACAGACAAGACTAGACAGACAAGACTAGACAGACAAGACTAGACAGACAAGACTAGAGAGACAAGACTAGACAGACAAGACTAGACAGACAAGACTAGACAGACAAGACTAGACAGACAAGGCTAGACAGACAAGACTAGACAGACAAGACTAGACAGACAAGACTGTCTGTCCAGTTTTGTCTATTGAGTCCTGTCTGCCTAGTCTTATGTGTTTAGTCTTGTCTGTGTAGTAGTATACAGACAGGCTAGGCAAATGAAAGTAGAGAGGGGAGACTAGTGTATAGGTTTGTTGTAGTGTTATATATAATGTAATGAGTGAATTTGTTTGGACGAAAGGGAGGCTCGGTATGGTCGACATGAAATAATGTTTGCGATGGGGATGGTTCAGAAATTTGTGCGACCGTTTGTTTAAATTGTACACGGCGAGTTTGTGTAAAATTGTGACTAATTAGTTTGCACGCCGAAAATTACAAACGCCCACACAGTCTGTTTGTGCAGAGAAACAAAAACAAACGCACACACATATATATATATATATATATATATATATATATATATATATATATATATATATATATATATATATATATATATATATAAAATTAGCTCCTCAGTCGACGTTATTAATTGAACCCTGATAATTTGCTGTATTTACACCAAGTTTTTGCTTTGTTTAAGTTGGCTACTTGAATGTCTAATTAGGTAGAACTTTGATTATTGGTCTTGGAAGTTAACTAGGGGAGAGTTTTGGGAATTCAAATTTGGGATCAAATGTAGCAACGAAAATAATGAATAAGAAACGAGAGGTAGCTTTTCCTGGTATTGACGGCCTGGTTAAAGGTCACAGTAATAGTCAGGATAGAACTAAGACAAGATAATTAAGAATTGTAACAAACGACACATTGTTTATATTCTAAGCACTGCGCTGCGTCTATCAAATCCACCGGTTTAGTTTTCTACACCGTTGGGGTAGAATAATCTGCCACACACCTAAAATTACCATTACTATATATTGTTTATAATCAGTGATTGATTGACTCGTGTGATGTGTTGTGATGTGTGTGAATAAATAATTCTGTCTATTATACTTGACACTAATACTTATATTCCAAACTTTCATTGATTTCAAAATCTCAAAAACTGTTCGACGTATAAAAAAAGGTTTTAGTTGAAATTTGTAGAGAATTATATTTTCTACAACTTGCAATATAATTACAACAACAATGCAAATGCGATAGGAGGCAGAGAAAACGATATATTCTCAAAAAACTGCGATTTTTGCGACCTTTAATTTTGAACCTAGATTATCTAAGGACGCTCACATGTTGGCATATGTGACTTTTGAGACAACATTTCTAATGTTAAAATAAAGATCTCTACAAAAATTTAGCTTATTCCTTTAGATTCCGAGGTGACATTCCCAGATGATTGGACTACTACTATGTTACAAACGAGGGGCCATCCACTCTTGCATACATGTTAATATTTAGATGCATTACCGCACATTACTTTGCATTCCTTAACAGTACCCAAGTATTACACCACATTACACAATGTACTCTTGAATTACTCTTGCATTCCCCGAACTACGTTCACATTATATTCGCATTATAGGCTACTATATATTATAGGCTACTACTTCCGACATCAAGCCCTGAAGACCCTCGAGACTATCCGCGAAGACTGCCGATGATACGGTAGTCTTCGCGGATAGTCTCGAGGGTCTTCAGCGGTTGATGTCGGAAGTAGTAGCCTCTAGTAAATAATATGGTCTCTTACTGAATATCAACAAAGCAAAATATATGGTAATAAGTAAGGTCCAAGCACCACCCGGTCAACTCTTTATCGATGGTAAAGTGGTCGAATGTGTAGCAACAACTACATATCTTGGTTGCATGGTAAATGACCAATGGGACCACTCGCTGGAGATAAGGAGAAGAATCAAAATAGCCAGAGCCGCATTTATAAAAATGAAGAAACTATTTAGCAGTCATGATCTCTCACTGAACATCAAGATGAGACATATTAGATGCTATATTTTCTCCATACTTTTATATGGTGTTGCGTCGTGCACCTTAACTGAAGCATCCTGCAAGAAATTAGAGGCATTTGAAATATGGTTTTATAGACGCTTGCTAAATATTAATTGGACGGATAAAGTTGCGAACATCGAGGTACTAAGAAAAATGAAGAAGGAACCAGAGTTACTGTTTACCATCAAAAAATGTAAACTAGAATACTTCGGTCATATAATGAGAAACGGACAACGATATCGACTTAGCTCATAGTGCAGGGCAAAGTAATAGGACGCAGAGGACCAGGCAGAAGAAGGATATCTTGGATGAAGAACCTGAGGCAATGGTTCAATTCAACAACAACGGAATTATTTAGAACAGCCGCAAATAAAATCCAGATTGCAATGATGATCGCCAACATTCGAACCGGATAGGCACATACATCCCCGAGGGGTCATACACTCTTGTAATACATGTTAATACTTAGATGCATTACCGCTCATTACTTGCATTCGTTAGCAGTACGTAAGTATTACACCACATTACACAAAGTACTCTTGCATTCCTTGAATTACTCTTGCATTCCCTGAATTACGTTCACATTCTATTCGAATTTCGGTCATCTTACGTCCCCACTTCACCCGCATTAGCTCATCATGCCGCTGGTCATGGTTCACTTTAAACACATATACATGCATTGACATAAACGCTCAGCTGTGATACTCATGATAGATAGACAAGTGTCGCAGCGGAAAGACTCGGGAAAATTATTTTTGCCGTGGTTGTTTAATAGTTAAAGATGCGAAAAAAAATTCAGACAAATCTAATCGATGACATCCATTTACTCCTCAATTGTAAGCTTCGATTTATTAGATATATTGACCCGAACCATACGAATACAGCGCATAAATGACATTATTTCCGATTCAGGTAAACTCCCTAGTATTGAATTTTGTCATTTTCATTAAAACTTAATTGTTTATGTGATCAGTTCATTTTTCCAAGAGAAAAAAATGACAAGATTGGAAAGAATGAAGTAATAGATAATAGTCTGCCGTATACAAACGAAATGAATGTATCTTAGATGAAGCTAAACAAAGTGCAGTTGCAAATGCGCAAGAAGTTAGGAATGGTGTTTGAAGAACAGGAATGCATGTTATCACTAGCAAAAGTTGATTTGCGTACTTCCTCATACGAATTTTTATGCTGCAGATGAACAAATTGATACTTCAGAAGAAACAGAAGATACGCATGAAATTGCAAATATCAATCCTGAAGATCTGGGAAATATTCGCGAAGCAATAGAAATTTTTGAAAATCTAACTGAATTCGAAAAAACTGGAGAATGCAGTTTATATCCGTTTCTAAAAACAAAACTAAAAGAAAATATTCTGACAGTAAGAAAATCAACTTTATGTTGGTTGTTCAGTACTTAATCTGGCAGACACAATATCATAATCAGATACAATTATCATCAGATACAATTGAACGCGTAAAAGGAATTAGATCTCTAAAGAAAATAAAAAGAAGAATGATGATCCAGAAGAAATTTATTCTTCTGAAGGCGAAGACAGTTATACAAATAGTGACAGTGAATTACAAAACACAACAGACTTCTTAACAATTTCCTTAACACTTCTTTCCTCTGTAAAGACATTTTGTAGGAAACAGTGACCAAAATATATAAAACTGATTCGAAACATCGCAGCTGCGAGACCAGCCGCTGTTGTTTGCACAACACCGTGTGAACCCTCCCGTATGCTGGTTGCTGTCGACCAGCGGCTGGTAAACCAACCTCATGTGACCGCAGCTTTAGATATTCAACCTGACTCGCTAAAAAAGGATCGGATTCAGCTAACAGTTCCAAAAACATACTCGATTTATTATATTCGGATCACTGAACTTTTCATTTTGCGCTCTATGGCACACAACCGAAGAAAAAATAATACGTTAGTATAAGAAATTGCATGACTCAATCAACAGAGGCCGCTTTTCTTTTAGGCGGCTTTTTCGTTTGTATCGCCGCTCTATATCTGTCTCTTTCAGACTCAATGCCACTAAACGGCGAATGCCCATAACGGCTCCGTCAATCCCGCTTTGGACCAACCACTATTACGCAAATTGTAGAAAAATTTAATTTAACAATAAGTGGTAAAGCATATTACATGCTGAATTGTTTGCGTGGACCTAATAACATTTACATTAAGCTATATAAAAATGAAACTTTTTAATTTCTGTAAGACATAAAACAAATGTTGGCCCCAAATTTGTAGCCCAAGGCTCCAGCCTACTTAGCCCACTGGTAAATCCACCACTGTCTCCTAGTTTAGACATTGTTTTAACATACGCGGCAACGATTTACACATGTATTCGGCGTCAAAATCACAGACTTCTACTGGGACTGGCAGCGAGTCGCTGCCAGTCCCAGTAAAATATCTGACATTATTACGCTTGTGATTTCTCCCAGTTCACTTCACATTAGCAAAGAATTAGTATAATTAAGTGACATTATTACGCATTACGCTAGTAATTTCTTAGAGTACCTCGAATTACCAAAAAAACAGGATAATTGCGAATATATTGCAATATTTCAGGGAGTGGATGACCCCTCGGTTACAAACTTTCAATGCAGTTTATAAGTTCATATAGAGAACAACCAAATAAAAGTAGGCTTGATAACTCGAAATCCTTCGAATTTTAATATATTATTGTGTTAGTTTATTTAAAATAGATGCTACTACTTATGTTACAAACTTTCAATGCATTGGTCCATACAGCGAATAAAGAAATAAAAGTACGCTTGATAACTGGAAATCCTTCGAATTTTAATATACTGTGTTAGTTTATTTACTATTATTTAGAGTTTTGACTAGTTAGTCTCTCACCGTCTACCTTTGTCTGTATAGGTTTGTTATTTGTTCAGTTCAATTTTGTGGTTAATGGATGGATACATTTTGCGGCATAATAAAATATGTAAATTTCCATTCTGGATTCGCATTTAAATTTGCATACATTTTTCAGCAATGCCGGAAATTGCACCGAGTTTTTCATTTCACATTTCATTGAAAACTGATGGAGTACGAGCTAATAGCCTTGATGGCCATATCAATATCTGACAGGATAGCAATTCGTTTTTTGCGATAGTTCCTGTCGAGGTTAAATTGTGCACATTTAGATTGCATGTACTTCTGCTTGGATGATACGTGGGTCGATTCCCATGGGGATCTAAATACTCCTACACCAGTACCTTCCTTCGTCTTCGAACCGTCTGTCTTTATTCGCTATAGTAAGCTTGGTATTGTAAGAGGAAAGGTTTATGTTTTTTTTATGTATGCCAATAAAGGATTGTATGTATGTAGTAAGCTGCAAGTAACATAACACACCCTATATTCGCTATAGTAAGCTACAAGAAAATTTTAAATGTCAGTTCATTTTTGGAGATGTTTCGTGACCAACATCACCAGGAATCGTCACTCCATCTGCATTTTTATTTCTCTAACCAATGTGGGTCCAGGGGGGTTAGCCCTTAAAACACTGCGGCCTATTGGCCTATTGTATTTCCCCACATTGTTTCGTTCATGCAAATTGATCCAGTCCTTCTATTAGGTACAGGATTGTATGTGCCATGTTTTTCACGGGGACTCTCTCAACTGTAATATCAAGCTTGTGTCTCCTACGTGCAATTGCTTCACAGTGGAAGATTATATGAGCGGCGGTTTCGTTCTCCTCATAGCTTAACCCACATAAAGGCTCATCCTTCCAGATACCCATTTTATGCAGGTGTTCTCGTAGAGGGCAGTGTCCTGTAAGTAGGCCTACCACAATTGCGATCTGCTTCCTTGGCAGTTGATTTCAGCAGTTAGAGTTTCCGATAGGTTTACTAACATTCGTTTGCTGTGTGTCAGACCATTCAAATTGACCCACTGTAGACGGTGCTTAGCTGCTACCCATTTACAGATTTTATTTCGGGTCGTGGTCTTGCTAAGGTAGGGTCCGCTTTCAGCAATGATTTCCCTTGCAGGCTTCATCATTTGCTAGCTTATCCGCAATTTCGTTACTCACCAGTCCCATGTGGCTAGGCACCTAAACGAGTGTGACCTTGTTATGCTTTGCCAGGGCTTTTAGGTTCTGAAGACAGTCCCAAACTGTCTTGGATTTGATTTCGTGACACGCTGTACCAACCGGAGAGTACCAACCGGATTTAACTCTCTCTTAAGTCTTGCTGTTTCAAATGTACCTTCGACATCCTCACACATCTTCCTCCAGGACTCCCTGTTAGCCCTCCGTACAGATTTGTTATAATCAGTGAGTGTAGCCGTATATTCGGTCCACATCCCTGTCTTTTTAGCTCTATTGTAGAGCTTTCTCGTTTTGATTTTCTTCTGTTCAAGTTCCTTGCTCCACCAGGTAACTACTCGTTTACTGGTTCGCTTCACTTGAGGACAGCTGTCATGATAAGAATTTATTATAGTCTCCTGAAGAAGAGTGGACATTTCTTCAATATCATGCGGACTGGTTATGTTCGAACTTAACACACTTGTATGTATCTTTAGCACTTCCTTATAGTGCTCCCAGTCAGTTTTGCGTGGATTACGATACACATCCTCTGTCCTGTCAACGGCGTTGACCTCCAAAAAGATGTATAGATGGTCCGACAACGACGGTTCTTCGGACACATACCACTTACTCACTAGTGCACTTGTATATAAAGACGCCAAAGTCATATCAATAACCTCTTTCCGTCGTTTTGTTTGAAAGGTGGGCCTGTTACCGACATTCAGTATTGCCAGATTCGAGGACACTAAATATCTAAGCAAAGACTCACTTCTTTTGTTGGTTTCGGTGCTTCCCCATACTACGTTTTCTTTTCCATCTGGCTTTTCTGGCTCTACACATTGCTGTGTAGTTCTTCACGAAATGGTATTTACATACCGTTTCGTCTTTTGGTACTTCAAGTCAGGGGATCTTGGCAGCGAGGCTGTTCCGGTCTCTGTTCCTGATTATTTTACTGTGCCTATTCCTTCCATGCTGAACTTTACAATCGCTGATCTGACTGTCTCCTCCACGACAAGGTGCAACGGAGTCAGATCCAGCAGCAGTTCCATTGCTGCTGTTGGGTATGACCCCATCATCCCCGTGATACAGGCACATGGCAGTCTTTGAAAGCTTCCTCATAGATACCAGCCTGGTTCTACTTTCCCACGCAACTGCCGCGTAAGTGATCGCAGGTCTCACTATTAAGGAGCTCACAGACCGGCTCGGAAGTTTCGCTTCCGCGACCGGTGCGTTATCGCGCCGATTTGCGTGGCGGCTTATGAACATGACAAGAACACTGCATGCGCGTTTAGTTTCGCTGCCGCTGTATTTTGAAATGGCAATTACTGAGAAGTTGATAATTTATAAACAAGTTGAAATTTCCAATATAGTATGACCTGTATGTTGAAAACTATAAAAACATAAGGAACAGGACAAAATGTGTATGCAGATAGGAAGAAAATTTTGAAAATTAGGTTTGTTGATTTTATGAACCCATGTACTTTTACTTTTATTTCTCAATGAGTTTTAGGTGTTTCAGAAATTAAAAACAAATAAAAAATAACAAAATGACCATTTTTCTTCTTTTGTTGTCAATACTAATAATAGCAGAGCTTCTTACTTGTGTGAACACCTTTATAGTGTACATCCATCGTGGTATTGTACAGTTACAACCCTGCCTTTTTCCTGCGAGATTTCTGCACACCATTAGAGCACGTTCGGCTTTACCTACCACTTCTTCAGCGTGATTGTTCCATAGGTGTTTGCTGTCTAGTTTTATATCCAGATATTTTATTTCCTGTTTGTACTTTACTGGCCTTCTACTGGCCATCTATCTAACAATATGGGCTATGAAACTTTAGTTTATTATAGCGAATAATGCAAAAATATTTTAAATTTGTTTGTAGCTTACTATAGTGCAGGAGTGGCGAACGTTTTTCCGGCCGCGTGCCGGATTTTTTTTTTTTTTAATTTTCACGTTTTGAAATGCTGACGCGCCAGGTCTACTTTTACAATGTGATAGTGAAAATCAGTTACCGTATTATTAGCGTGAATATTTGTCGTGTATTGTGCACCTTTTGAAATTGCGGGCAAACCAATCGACGGATTTTGATAAAACGTGGTATCATTTGATATTCTTACGGGATCTCACATATTCCCAAATTTCAAAATTGTAGTTTTGTAAATACGGCTTTCGTGAATTTATACAATTTGTAAATTTTGTGCGCCTTTTGCAATTACGGACAAACCAATCGACGGATTTTGATGAAACTTGGTATTAATTGATATTCTTACAAGATATCACAAATTACCAAATTTGAAAATTATAGCTTTGTAAATACGGCTTTCGTGAATTTATACAATTTGTAAATTTTGTGCGCCTTTGCAATTACGGACAAACCAATCGACGGATTTTGATGAAACTTGGTATTAATTGATATTCTTACAAGATATCACAAATTACCAAATTTGAAAATTATAGCTTTGTAAATACGGCTTTGGTGAAATTTGGAAATTTTTGTGCACCTTTTGCAATTACAGTGGTACCTCGACATACGAGTTTAATTCGTTCCGCAACCTTGCTCGTATCTTGAATTACTCGTATCTCGAAGCAAATTTCCCCAAACAAAACAATTGAACTACCATTAATCCGTTCCAACCCCGAAAATGTCACACCAGTTATTTTTGTTACGTGGTTTTGAATAATAAAAACGTTTTTATAAATGACAAATATTTATTGTACAAAAACAAAAAAGAGAATGTAAAGAAATAAATTAGATATCCTCACTGGTCTTTGCCTTTTTCGCTACATTTTTCTCGCTTTCACCTGTAGGCCGTTTAGAAAAAAACATGCCCAAGGAGGTTTGTTTCTTCCTCCCTCTCAGAATGTTCCGGATATGAGTTAGGCAAGTGTCATTAAAAATATCAGATGCACGACCTGTTGCAACTTTTTTTGGGTGCTTCTTTTACACGAACTGTGAAACTCTCTCCCACATTCCGAAGATCTCCTTTATCTCACTTGTAGAAATAACCTCCTCCTCCTCTGACTCCTCGAAACCCATTTCTTGCACAGCCTCCGTATTCTGCTGTGACTGTAACTCTTGTATCTACTCAGTCGTCAGTTCCTGGGTGTGCTCCGCGACGAGCTCGTTCACGTCTCTCTCTTCCACCTCTTCTTCTTCTTTAAGTGCCGTCTCCTCTTAGAAGGTTGGCAATCATCATGGCGATGCGCACTTTCGACATCGCAGCTCTAAATAGATCGATGGAACTACAGTGCTCCTATGCTTCTCCGTCCTTGTATTTTGCCTTGTATAATCTCTTGCAGGAACCTATTTCTTTCCCCCCGCATTGACCCAAGTACTGCAGCTTCCTGACTTTTATTGTATTGATTTCTTCCTTTTCCTTCTTCATTCTTCTCATTACTTCATCATTCGTCACTTTATCCAAACAGCTTATCTTTAGAATCCTTCTATAAGTTCATAGCTCAAATGCCTCCATTTTATCTATCATGTTTTTCTTTAGCGTCCAGGCCTCCATTCCATAAAGCAGTATTGAATATACATAACACCTCAACAATCTGATCACACTTCTCCATGAATTCTTAGCTTCTATTGTGGGTGCTGTTGTTTAGAGATCAACATGAATTTAGTTTTTCTGATGTTTAGTGTTAGTCCGTTTTCCTCACTGCTTTCTACTATCTGGTCAATTAGTCTTTGTAAATCCGCCTTGTTCTCTGCAATCACTACCGTGTCATCTGCGAACCGTAGATTGTTAATTGGTTTTCCATTAACTTTAACTCCAGTTGTTTCCTCCGACAGTGCTCGTTGGATTATTTCTTCTGAATATAGGTTGAAGAGCATTGGTGACAGCTCTAGACCCATGGATTTCCCCAGAGACACAATCTCCTCCTCTACTGACATACCGGGTTCCAATTCTTCGTAGATCCTTTCAGCTACAGCTTCAGGCCACAGCTTTTTCCATGCAGAGGTCAAGGTCCTCGTTGTAACAACCAGCCAGGCCTGATCGATAATTTTTAGGCAAATCGCGATAATAAAGTGGTCCTTCCAGAACTCTCGAAGGGTGAGGTTTGTGGTCTCCGTCACTTCAAAGCAGCGCCGAAACAGATGCTTGGTGTATAGCTTCTTAAAATTAGAAATCACCTGCTGATCCATGGGCTGCAGGATAGAAGTGGTGTTGGGTGGTAGGTAGAGAACCATTATAAATTTGAACTCCTCGAGGATGTCATCTTCGAGCTTTGGTGGATGAGCAGGGGCATTGTCGAGGATGAGAAGGGCTTGCACGGGTAGGTTTTTTTCCTGTAGATATTTCTTAACAGAAGGGCCGAAAACCAGGTTTACCCACTCCACAAAGAACTTCCTGGTGACCTATGCCTTCGGGTTCGACCTCCACATAACTTGCAGTTTTTCTTTCAAAATCTTATGTGACTTAAATGCTCTGGGGTTTTCCGAATGGTATACGAGCAGAGGCTTGATCTTGCAGTCGCCACTCACATTGGCGCACAGTGCTAGAGTCAATCTGTCCTTCATAGGTTTGTGGCCTGGCATCATCTTTTCCTCTGCCGTTATATATGTTCTATTCGGCATCTTTTTCCAGAACAGCCCTGTCTCATCACAGTTGAAGACTTGCTGAGAGATATATCCTTGGGCTTTTATTACATCGGAAAACGTTTTAATGTAATCCTCAGCTGCCTTCATATCTGAGCTTGCTGCCTGACAACGGAGTGAATACCGGTCCTCTTTTCAAAATTCTCAAACCAGCCCCGGCTGGCTTTAAATGACTCTTCCGATGCCTCGTCGATGGAAGTCTGCGGGGTTTGCTTCAGCAAATCTCCGTAGATCGCTCTTGCCTCCTCGCAAATGATGGTCTGCGTGAAGGTATCTTCTTGGAGCTGCTTCTCTGTCATCCGCACCATCAGCAGTTTCTCCATATTTTCATGAAAGGAGGTTCGCAGCTTGGAAATTATCGTTAGGCCCTTAGCCGGCGTTACACTCTTTATCAACTCCTTCTGTTTAAGCACAGTATATATCATTACGTCGAACATAACCCGTCTGCATGATATTGAAGAAACCTCCACTCTACTTCAGGAGGTTATAATAAATTCTTATGACAGCTGTCCTCAGGTGAAGCGAATCAGGAAACGAGAAGTTACCTGGTGGAGCAAGGAACTTGAACAGAAGAAAAACAAAACGAGAAAGCTCTACAATAGAGCTAAAAAGACAGGGATGTGGACCGAATATACGGCTACACTCCCTGATTATAACAAAACTGTACGGAGGGCTGAAAGGGAGTCCTGGAGGAAGATGCGTGAGGATCTTGAAAGTACATCTGAAACAGCAAGACTCTCCAGAGACTTCTGATAAAGAACCCGCTAAATCCGGTTGGTACTATTAGAAAACCAAACGGAAAACACACAACCAATGGGTAAGAAACTATGGAAGTTTTACTCCAAGCTCACTTCCCAGGTATCACGTACTACGCCCATACTGCCTCGACAAGTCAACAACTCGAACACCTTGCTCATGGTTTTCTATAATTTCACGTTTTAATTTAATACTTATCATCTTTTTCTTAGCACTTGACTTTTCACAAACTTTCTTCCGATCCATGGTTATAAAAATAAATGAAATACAATTGTAAATGTAAACGCAACACAAAACGCGAACACAACTTATCACAGCGGGAGCACGCTGCTAACTGATTCATTGGTCGTGGTGGCCGACCTGATAACTAAACCGAACTCGTATCTCGAATTTCGCTCGTAACTCAAAGCAAAAAATTATACGCTCGCCGGCTCGTATCTCGAAAAACTCGGGGCACATGTTGGGGCACTCGTATGTCGAGGTACCACTGTACAGGCAAACCAATCCACGGATTTTGATGAAACGTGGATATGATTTGATATTCTTACGAGGTCCCACAAGTTGCCAAATTTCAAAACTCCATGTTTGTAAATAGGGGTTTTGTGAATTTTTGAAGTTTGTAAATTTTTGTGCGTCTTTTGCAATTACACAAAAATCAATGGACGGATTGGTATAACTTGATATAATTTGATATTCTTGCGAAATCTCACAAATTACCAAACTTCAAAATTGTAGCTTTGTAAATACGGCTTTTGTGAATTTTGGAATTTCTTGTGCGCCTTTTGCAATTACAGGCAAACTAATCCACGGATGTTGATGAAACGTAGTACGATTTGATATTCTTACGAGGTCCCACAAATTGCCAAATTTCTAAATTGTAGCTTTGTAAATACGTCTTTTGTGAGTTGTAAAATTTTGGTGTGCCTTTTGAAATTACGGGCAAACCAATCGACGGATTTTGTTAAAACTTGGTATGAATTGATATTCTTACAAGGTACCACAAATTCCCAAATTTCAAAATTGTAGCTTTGTAAATACGGCTTTTGTGAAATTTTTAAGTTTGTAAATTGTACGGGCAAACCAATCGACGGATTTTGAACACGTCTTATATTTTACACAATTTATGTTTCACAAAAGTAGATTGAGAAACTTAGATTGAAAAATTTATTTTAGAAAAGATAGTTTAACAATTTTTTGAGTAATAGTTGGCGTGCCAATAACATTTTCCTACGTGTCAGCTCTGGCACGCGTGCCATAGGTTCACCACTGCTATAGTGAATAAAGGGTACGTTATGTTTTAGCTTACTATAGTAAATAAATGGTGCGAAAAAATGGACTGACGTTTTAAATTTGATGTCACCATTTCTTGCTGCAAAAGCGAAGTAGCAATTTGTGTTTGCTGCCATTAGCGAACAGCCAAGTTAAATTATGCAAAAGCTTAGAATCGGAAAACGCTGGGGAATTATAAAAAATATTGAAAATCTACCTTTAGAAATGCGTTATTTGTCGATGGGAAATTACAGAAAAATAAACGGGGTCAACAGCCAACAAAACTGGAGCTTTCATCCTCCGCTCGTTCGACTCGATAAATTTATTAGAGGAAAGATTACATAAATGCTCGCTCGCCGTTCCACTGTTTATTGTTTTTAATTGATATTTACGGCGCCATGGATCGCAAATTAATTAGTATTAATACATAAAGACTCATTAAGGAGTTGGACAAGCCATTACTGAATTAATTACGACAAATACGGATTATTCCACCTATGCAGTCTAATTCTAAAAATAAAAGCTAAAGGTTTGATCCAACAAATCAGCACACTCATGTCTTGTCTGTCTAGTCTTTCAAGTATAAACCTATCATCCCACATACTAGGGGTGTAGAAACTTTTGATCACTACGGGCGACCTGTTTTTTAAATTATAGGCGGCGGTCTACCAACATTGTATATGTTACGTTCATAAGGAAAATAGTCGTTTAAAGCCAAAGATAAGTTCAAATTTAAAATATGCATAGACAATAGAGCTTTTTACGGTTAGTTAAGGGGCGAAACTACATTAGGATGTTGAGAAAATCCGATTTTTTTTATTGCATAAATCGTTAACTTAACTATCCAAGAAAGCGTATTCTTGGATAGTCAATAGATAGTCAAAATTTGAAATCGGAATTCGCATTCGTTTAGATTTTATGAGCATAGAACCGAGTGCACATCGGGTACAGGCTACAGGCTCGAACGGAGCATTGCCTCGTTTATCTCAAAATGACTTTTTCACATTTGCGTGCAATCTAACTCAAAAATTGTGGAACCGATTTTTATGAAAACCATTATGAAAATTGATAGTATGATTCTTTATAAAATTTCGAATTATATGAACCAACTTGTGAGATGATATCGTGATTTTAAGGGTATTTTTCCTTGCATAATTAGAGAAAAAAATCGTGAAAATCGAAGAAAAATTGTTCCAACACCTGCAAAAATTTTAATTTTCATTTTTTTCGCCTGCATTGAGGTTCATATTCTTAGAAAATAAGTTATTAATGTAAAATCAAAACCTTTTTGATTTCATATGAAAATCAGAATGGCTACACTGCACGCAATTGGAAAACTGTACTTGCAACCTTCGGCGGACATCACACCGTAACTTTGGCTGAAATTATTCAAAAAAAAATCACAGAAATTGTTCGAATTATGAATGAAATGATGTCAAAATTTGATTAAATTTTAGTTAATTCTGCCCACCCAAAAAAAAAAACCAAAAAAATCAGTATCAAACAACCTCCTAATGTGGTTTCCCTCCTTAAGCGCATGCGCATCCGTCAAGTTTGAAAGGCGGGAATGTGAAAGTTTCGGGCAAATATTTAGTTATACGTCAAAAAGCTCGGGCATTTTTGGACGCATAACATGGCGGAAATTGACACATGCGCACAAAAAAATTTCAACTATGAAAAAGTTTATACTAATACTTTAAAATTTGCCACACGACTTGTCTTGTGCGTTGTTTGGAACGGACATCAGAGATGTGTAGTACCTATTAGACAGGCGGGCGACTAAGAATAGGTACGCCGGTAGACCGCAGTCGACGCCTTGGCCACTCCTGATATATACCTGACGACGGCTAATTTTAAATTTTAATTTAATAAAGCCGAAACTGAAGCATAAATAAATGCTAAAACATAAACCAAAGGTGGGTTAAAGGGGGTAGTGCATGCGCACCGCACAACAATGACTCGATTGAGTCATGTCGCATAGCCTATTCTACCCAAGTCCACGTTAGGTGACCCATGGTAACCACACAGAAACCTCGCAAGATGCGGTGAAAATCCGTATGGAGCGAGGTAGATGTGTGGGCTGACGGGAACAGGCGAAATGGCCCTCCTAAAAGGGGGTTGAGCGACGGGCTAACTACCCGTCCTCGTGAAAACATTAATATTGCGAAGACTACAACGAAAGAAACTGGACTGTCCACATGAAGACGACCATCGCAAGGAAATAAGGATAAGATTGACGAAATCAGACTAAGATTTGGTACATGGAATGTATGTACGCTTCAGAAAGCAGGAGCTATGGATGGCCTAGCGGATGAGATACTGAGATACAAAATGGATCTCGTGGCCCTACAAGAGATAAGATGGAAGGGTAAAGGCGAAATTCACAAGACAAAATTCTCTATGTATTTCTTAGGAAACGATGAAAGGAGTGGCTATAAAGGAGTTGGATATATTGTATCCAAACAATTAAAAAAATCGATTCTAGCCTTTACCCCGGTATCAGATAGAATATGCACCCTAAGACTAAAGAATATAACCTTTGTGAACGAATACGCGCCCACAGAGGACGCAGAAGAGGAAACCAAAGACGTTTTTTACGCAGCACTTCAAGAAGTCTGCGATAAAATACCGAGACATGACGCAGCTATAGTACTAGGCGACTATAACGCCAAATTGGGTAAAGAAGAGGCCTACGCTAGCGTCTTTGGTAAACATAGTATGCATGATGAGCCCAACAATAATGGCCAGATAGTTGGCCAATTTGCCGCGTCTAATAACTACTCTGCTGTTAGTACTTTCTTCCCCAGGAAAGAAATCCATAAGGGCACAACGAAACACGAACCAAATAGACCACATACTAATCACCAAAAGATGGGCTACGGACGTCGAACAGGTCAGATCCTTTCGCGGGGCGAACGCGGACTCCGACCATTACCTTGTTGGAGCAAGGTCAAAACAAAAACTATCGACAGTGGCTAGGGGAACAACTGCAAAGCAGCCAAAATGACACATAGATCGCCAAAAAATCCCAGAAGTTCTGAGGGCCTACCAGGAAAGTCTCCGAACTAAACTACAAGAAAACCAAGAAACACAGGACATAGAGCAAGACTGGATGAACATCGAAAAAATAATAACAGAGAGTGCTATGGAAAGAATTGGAGAAAAAAAGAGGAGTTCACAACGAGGAATGGTATGACGAGGAATGTCGAGAAGCAACCTCTGTGAAGCGGTAGGCTAGACTAAAACTGTTAGACAGAAGCACACGAGCTAACCAAGCAGCCTACAAGGAAGGAATAAACGCGTTTAGAATATGTAGAAAAAAGAAAAGAGAGGCACTAAAGAGAAAGGTAGAGCAAATGGTACTGAATCATTCTAGAAACGAAACAGGAAAATTTTACATGGCAATAAAACAAAACACTCAGGGTTTAAGACCAAAGATAACAGTATGCAAGGATAAAGACAGAAACATGCTCACAGAGAACGAGGAGATAGTCTGAAGATGGAAAGGGTACTTCTCGGATATTTTTAAAAGAGGCTATAGTTCAGAGCCTGAACAATGACAGCTAGATGTACATACGATAGACCCCTAGATTGAGAACCCCAGCCTAAGAGAAATAGAATGTGTTATTGGAAAGCTAAAAAATAGCAAGGCCCCTGGGTCAGACGGTATAACAGCCGAACTACTGAAATATGGAGGAGAACACCTAACGGTAAGACTAAAACACCTGATTAATGAAATCTGGGAGCAAGAGAAAATACCAGAGAATTGGGCACTGGGTATCATACAGCCAATACACAAGAAGGGAGACAAAACGATATGTAGCAACTAACGGCCGATAACGCTCCTTAACGTAACATACAAAGTTCTAACAGGCATTCTTTATAAGAGACTCGCTGTCTACTACGAAGAGATATTAGGACAATATCAGAGCGGATTTCGTGCCAATAGGTCAACGATAGACAACATATCAACAACATATAATAACATACAACATAACAACATACGATAGGCCCGTGCGGGGTTCCTAGTCCCCCATCGGGCGCCTCTTCAGGTGGCGGATAGGGGAACGTCTCCCAGATATGGGTGATACCGGTGAAATCAAATAGCCGGGGCGGACCAAAACTAGCACTGCGGCGTCTGATCCAGAGTGGGCGGACCAAAACTAGCACTGCGGCGTCTGATCCAGAGTGGGCGGCTGCAAACAGCGTCTGTTCTCCACGTCAGGAGCGGCTGAAACGACTTTCACCAACATACAGTAGGATAGCACGGTGGAATAAATCCTAATAACCTCTTAGATGGCGAATTTTAAACACAAAGGAAAAAGACCCCAGGTGGGTAAGGATATCAATTCCCAACCCCACACCCTCGATACGAGGGTCTGCCTCAAGGAATATGGGGGAGGCAAAAGTTCGCGCAAACAAGGAAGTACCCCCGACAAAGATATCAGAATTATCCAAATTGCAACATATAACTGCCGATCACTACTAACAGATGCACAACTCTTTGATCTACAGAACGAATTGGATAAAATAAAATGCGATATTCTTGGCGTGAGTGAGGTCAGGCGACACGGAGAAATCCTACTAAAGCTACAATCAGGAAGAATGCTCTACTGTAATGTACAAGAGGACGAAAGCCAAAGAGAAGTAGGATTTCTAGTACATCCAAGAATAGCAGCATGTGTTCAGAGTTACCACCGAATATCAGAGAGAATTGCCTACTTAACACTAAAATTCTCCAATAAGTGTACAATCAAGATAATACAAATATACGCAGCAACATCGAGTTCCGAAGACGAAGCAGTGGAAACCCTATATGAAGAACATAGAAAAAGTCCTAGAAGTCGATAAATGCCACCATGACCTTATAATTGGTGACTTCTATGCAATAATTGGAAGAAAGCTCTCTGAAGACGAGCACTACATAGGAAAACACGGACTGGGTGTGAGAAACCACAGAGGGCATATACTATATAACTTACTAGAAAGACAGAGGCAATTCGCAATGAACACCTTCTTCCGAAAACAACCGCAAAGAAAATGGACATGGTTGAGCCCTGATGGAAGAACTAAGAATGAGATTGACTATATTTTATCATCGTCTAAAAAAATAGTGGGAGACATAACCGTTTTGAACTCATTTCACACCGGTAGCGACCATCGGCTAGTAAGAGCAAGAATTTCAGTAGAGAAAACAAAAAGAAAAACCAAAAGACTCCAACATACAATAGATAATGAACTCCTTAAAGAAAAACAAGATACCTACCGAACGGTCTTGGAAAGTAAATTTAAAAAGCACGACCACCAATTAGGCATTAACAAGCTAGAGGAACAAATAACAACAACAATTACCACAACAGCATTTGAATTAGCCAAAAAAGATACAAGAAGGAAAAGCAAACTGAGACAAGAAACAAAACAAATGATCGAAAAAAGAAGATCAATGTTCAGAGAAAGTAAAAACACACCTGAATACCGCGAGATAAAGAGCGAAACAAGGAAGATGATAAGAAAGGATCTGGAAACACGTTATGGAGAGGAAGTGACGAACGCGATAGAAGATAATAAAAATTCGAAATGCCTGAGACGAACAGACGGAAGAAGAGAAATCATAAGCCTGAAGAATTCCGAAAGGAAGGAATCCAGAAACAGGGACGAAATGCTGAAAATTATAGAAAAGTTCTACAGCGAACTATACCGGTCGAGGACTAAAAACCCAATAAATGAGGAAAGAATGTCTGAAAGAATAAATGAGGAAAAAAGGTCGTGAATGTCGGTTCTGAGGAAATCCCGGAAATAACAGAAGATGAAATACTATATGCACTAACATCGATGAAGAACAACAAAGCTCCAGGAAACGATGAAATGATAATCGAAATGATAAAACAAGCCTCAGACATAATCATACCAAGACTACAATTACTCTTCAATAAGTGCCTTGAAGAGGAAAACATCCCTGAAAAATGGCACGAAACGTCAATAGTATTGGTTTTCAAAAAAGGGGACCCAACGTGCCTAAAAAACTATAGACCAATAAGTATGCTGTCACAACTCTATAAACTTTTCACCAAAGTAATTGCAAACCGTATAAATAGAAAACTTGAGGACTATCAATCAATTGAACAGGCGGCATTTCGAAAGGGGTTAAGCACAAACGTAAAACTTCTAAATGAAAAAATGACCGAATACAACATGACACTCCATATGGCCTTTGTTGACTACGAAAAAGCTTTTGATACTATAGAACACTGGGCTAGAACCAACGAATTAACGGAAGCCCGCATCGATCACAGATACACTAATCTTCTCAAAAAAATCCATGAGAATGCCAAAGCGTCGGTCAGAGCCCACGAAAAAACAAACACATTTGAGGTGAAGAGAGGAATCAGACAAGGTGAGACCATCGCACCACAATTGTTCAACTTAGCTCTAGAAGGGGTCTTTAAACAAATCAACTGGTCAAATCGAGGAATTACCGTAAATGGCGAAAAGCTAACACACCTAAGATACGCAGACGACATCGTATTATTCGCAGAAAACTCCCTAGATCTGAAAGAAATGTTAACAGACCTGGAGGAAAAATCAAAAAGCATAGGGCTAAAGATGAACATAAATAAGACAAAAACAATGTGTCTCCCAGATCCAAATATAATAATTAACAACCAAAGGATAGAAAAAGGAAACGAATATGTCTATCTAGGCCAACAAATAACCCTGGGCCAGGATAACAAGAACATGGAAATCGAACGGAGAATTAGACTGGGTTGGGCGGCATTTGCAAAACTCAAAGGTATACTAACCAACAAAAAGACACTCCTACGACTGCGCTCAAGGCTATATGATCAATGTATCCTACCAATAACAACATACGGAGCACAAATATGGACCTTATCAAAACAAATTGTGAACAAACTAAGAATATCTCAGAGGGCCATGGAGAGAAGAATATTGGGTCTATCACTACGAGATAGAAAGAAAAACGAATACATTCGAAACAAGACCAAAGTGACCGGGCATAGTGGACAGGGCATCTCAACTCAAATGGGACTATGCAGGAAATATCGCCCGTATCAAAGACAATAGATGGAATGGGAAATTATTGCGTTGGAGACCACGGACAGGTAGAAGATCAAGAGGAAGACCAATCTTACGGTGGTACGATGATTTTAAGAAAGTGGTAAGACTGCACTGGATGAGAACTGCTCAAGATCGAGACCGATGGAGAAAACTAAGAGAGGCCTATGCTCAATTCTGGGCGCATGACGGCTGAAAGAGAGAAGAGAGACAACATATACACCATAAGGCAAATGCAGGAGAAAGCATACGAGTTTGATATATCGCTGCACTACCTCTACATAGACTTTAAGCAGGCATTCGATACCGTCAAAAGAAACACGATCCTTGACGATCTACTGATGCTAGGAATACCCCGTAAATACGTAAAACTAATAAAAGCTGCATTATCCGGTTCGAAAGCCTCGGCTAGAGTAGACAACCAACTTACATCCGCCATTAAAATCGAAATCGGTGTGAGGCAGGGAGATGCCCTAAGCGCCATGATATTCAACCTAACATTAGAGGCATGCATGAGAAAGCTGAATATAACGGGATACATTGGCAACCGATCAACACAAGTTGCTGCATATGCAGATGATGTCAGTTTGACATGTAGAAGCAAAGACGCGCTAAAGGAAGCACTATTGATGCTGGACGATGAAATGCAAAAAAGGGGATTGAAAATAAATGAGGTAAAAACTAAATACACGCAAGTTGGAAGAGAACATCACGATAACAATGACCTTAACTTGGTCGAGTATCGCTTTGAGCAGGTTGAAAGTTGTGTCTACTTGGGAACAGAAATCAACAGAACAAACGTAATACCTAAAGCAACAAGCTCGCGAATACTTAGTGGAAACCGATGCTACTACGGATACCAAAAACTGATGAAGTCCAAGTTATTGAGTCACAAAATCAAACTTCAAATATACCGAACACTCATAAGACCAGTAGTAACGTACGGATGCGAGGCCTGGACCCTAGCCACCGCAGAGGAGGACGCGCTACGCATCTTTGAAATAAAGATCCTCAGAAAGATCTACGGACTAAAAAATCTACGGATCTACGGAGAAAGATCTACGGATCTACGGATCCCAAATGAGCATGGAATTTGGATGATACGAATGAAGCATGAACTAAGCAGGTCAATAAACGAAGCGGACATAGTGAGATATGTAAAAGCTCAAAGAATAGCATGGCTGGGACACCTGTACAGAATGCATGACGACAGACCAGCCAAGAAAATGTACAATTGGCGGCCAGTAGGAAGAATGAAAAGAGGCAGGCCAAGGAAAAGATGGATGGAAGACGTGGAGGAAAGTCTTAGAAATATGGGAGTAAGGGATTGGAGAGAGAAAGCCGGTGATAGGACAGAATGGAAGAAGATTGTTGTAGAGGCAGAAACCTACCGCGGGTTATAAAGCCAACAGAAGAAGCCGAAACTAGTTGTAAGAAATATATTTGATTGCATTTCTTGATTATTGCATTTCATATTATCAAGACACAATTTAAATAATATTTAATTCATCCCGTTTCTTAATGTTCTTATATCTGGCAGCACAAGCTGGATGTATAATAAGTTTCCGACAGAAACAATTAAAATCAAACTTTTTCATTTAGTTGGATCATGAAAAATGAGAGCCAGTGTTTACACAGCATCCCGTCCGGTTCGTTTGGAATTTAAATATTCCCCCTTTGTTTTCGTAAATAAAAAACACTGATATTGTTAAAGCTAATAAATTATGAAAATGGTAATTTCCCGACTAACTGCGAATTAAAATTTGTTTCGACGTAGATAATAAAGAAAAAAAAAATACAGAAACGAAAAGTAATTAAAAATCCATCCGCCGAAGGGCAAATTACGTTTTAATTCCCGGTTCTAACATCCCATATTTCTTTTTGCTGTTAATTAAATCGAGTTCGCGATTTAAAGCAACGTTTTTGCAACGTGATTTTTTTCCAGTAATTGTTTATTATATCTAATAGAAGTTACGAAACAGCGAATATACAGGGTGTTTCACAAATGTCCGGCAAAAATTAAAAGGACGTGTTCTAGAACCCAAAATAAGAAAAAAAATCGCTATAAAGATGTGTCCGAAAAACGCGTTATAATTGAAGTAAAGACATTTTAATATTGGTAAAACCATACTACATTATAGAAAATCATATAAACTTAATGGGGTGTAATGTTAGTTCGCCTCCACGTGGTGCACCCTGGATAGCATTTTATTTCATAAAACGTGAACTAAATGAACTAACAACAGCTGGCAATCAGACAATCCTATGTATCTCTTGGTTAAGATCATGACAATGCACGATAACAACTGCGGAGCTGAAAGACAAGTGGACAAGACAGTGGGCATTCCAGAATCAATGACAAATTCAGGAATGCCCACTAAGGTCCTACCGAGGACACCTTAGCAGATCCGGAACGCAACCGACAATGCAATCGAATATATCCTCTATTATATCTTTTATTTGCATTTCTATAAAAATCGTGATGATCCATACGCTAGATAAATAAATAAATAAATATAAACTTAATAAAGTCGGAACACAGTCTGAATATATAAATATATTCAACCTTTCCGCAGCTCTATAATATTACTGAGTTTTCTTTAGGGTCATTCCATGCCAAGTGGTCTAATTTTTAAAAAGTGCCCCGCGCGACCAGCACGGATTTGGCTGAAATTTGTTGTGAAGGACTCCCTATGTCCCAAATGAACTTTGGTAAAATTTTAGGTTCACTGGTGGAATATTCATGGAGCTACAGTCCTTTGTTTGACCCCATACTGGAACCCGCGATAGTATGCCAGCGAGATTTCAACAACTCAAAAATCTCATTCACAAGTTTTTCATAATGCATGAAATTTTGCCAACTTGAACAACTGTATGGGCTTTATTCAATGAAATTAATCAAACTTTTTATACATTGCATCCAAAAAGTGTAAAGTGCTTCAAAGTTGGCCTAAAATTTTACATTTCAAAAAAATGTAAAGTTTAGGTTTCCACAACTGTGGCTGTAGTTAAGCTACAGGCTTGATACTTTGCACATAGTGTCTCTGTATAACTGTGTTTTCGAATGTGCAGTTTGAACTTCCTAGTTACTCATGTTAGCTTACAAATTGAGTGTAAAGTTTGTGATTTGTGTAATGCGGCCAATAATAGGGTATTTTCAAACCGATTTTGCAAAAAAGAGTTATCCAGAAACTTTTTGAAACGTATTCCATTAGAAAGAGCATGTTTTAAACCCCTAAAAAAGTTGGATAGATGTTTCAACGCGGATATATAAGGCCCTAAAATCAGGTGCAAAGCAGAGCGTTATTGCCACGTCGATGCCACATTCCACAACATGTAATCTTTTATCTTTCAGATTGTTAGTTATTTTTGTACTATGTACAGGTACTGCATAAGTACCCATGTCTTACTCTTCTACTGACCTCATTGCATTGATAACCTACTGTACCCAAAACACATTTCTATGGCAATTGTAGCCACATTGCTAGTCACAAACAAACCGCACTAATAGTAGTATTAACGCGCAAAACTATCCGAGCTGATGGCGGACTGGTGAACATTGCGAATTACAACACGCAAGAAACCAGCTTCGACTCAGCTCGAGAAAGCTTTTTGTGTTCATTTAAAATTGCTACAATGGCGAGACTAACAGGACGGTATTATCAATTTCCCACTATGAAAGACCTTCACATCACGTAACTGGCCGCATAGCCACAAATATACAAGGGCCACACAGCCACGCATTACGGCCACAAAAATGATTTCAACATTGAGGCCGAATGGAATTTTTTCGGTACAAGCCATGGAAAATCGCCCTGTGATGGAGTTGGTGGCACTACTAAACGCTTAGCTGCTCGCGCAAGCCTCCAACGGCCATCAGCTGACCAAATATTGAAACCAAAAGATTTGTTCGACTTTGGTGACCAAAACATACATGGAATTAAGTACGTGTATTTTCCAAAAGAAGAAGTTGAAGAAAGTAAGAAAATTCAAGAAGAAAGGTGGAAAGAAAGTAGCACAATAGCCGGAACAAGAGAACACCATCAATTTATACCTGTCGATTTTTTTTGTCAGCAGAATTTCAAACGATTCAATAAATCTTGTTGCCAAAGTTTCTGCTGCCATCTCGAGTTTGAAATTACCCAAGCTGTTTCCTGGCTGTTATGTTGCCTGTATTTACGACAACAAATGGTGGGTGGGCAACATAGTGGAAATTTCAGTAGAACAAAACGATGCACTGGTAAAATTTATGCACCCACATGTTCCGACTGTTTCATTTTATTGGCCAGAAAAACAAGATGTTTGCTGGGTTCCTGAACAACATTTCATTTGCATGCTTCCTGCTCCTTCTGTTACATCATCTGGTCGACAATACCAATTTGCAGAAGCCGAACTGAATAACGTGGCTAGTAAATACAAAAAGATGTAAAAGAACTGTTGGGGGCTAAAATCAAATTAGACTTCGGCTTGGGAACCCTATAAGATACCCAATTTAGGCTTGGGAACCTAGGATAAGCTGCCCAATCATCGGCTTGGGAACCAAAAAGATACCTACACAAGGCTTTGGAACCTCAACAAAAAAACCGAACTACAGGCTTGGGAACCTGGATAAAGAAACCCACCCGTGGCTGGTATTGCACAGCTATTGGGCGTGAGCCAATGGCGATGGGGTTGCCAGTTCAAGCTTCTGAACTGGTAGTGACAAAGTCACAATGGACCATTGCAAGACGCATTTATTTAATGTACCTTTGTTAAAACAACTGACAATCATGAGAGATAAAGGTGAATTATATGTTGTAGCGTACAGCGTCGCCACAATAACGCCCTGCTTTGTACATGATTTTAGGGCCTTATATAGCCGCGTTGAAACTTCTATCCAACTTTTTTGGGGGTTTAAAACATGCTCTTTCTAATGGAATAGGTTTCAAAAAGTTTCTAGATGACTCTTTTTTGCAAAATCGGTTGGAAAATACCCTATTATTGGCCGCATTACAGAAATCACAAACTTTGCACTCAATTTGTAAGCTAACATGAGTAACTAGGAAGTTCAAACTGCACATTCAAAAACACAGTTATACAGAGACACTATGTGCAAAGTATCAAGCATGTAGCTTAAGTACAGCCATAGTTGTGGAAACCTAAACTTTACATTTTTTTTAACAGTAAAATTTTAGGCCAACTTTGAAGCACTTTACACTTTTTTGGTGCAATGCATAAAAAGTTTGATTAATTTCATTGAATAAAGCCTATAAAGTTGTACAAGTTGGCAAAATTTCATGCATTTTGAAAAACTTGTGAATGAGATATTGGGATTCAAAGTTGTTGAAATCTCGCTGGCATACTGTCGCGGGTTCCAGTATGGGGTCAAACAAAGAACTGTAACTCCATGAATATTCCATCAGTGAACCTAAAATTTTACCAAAGTTCATTTTGGATATAGGGAGTCCTCCACATAAAATTTCAGCCAAACCCGAGATGGTCGTGTGGGGAGCCCTAGACCACTTGACATGGAATGACCCTTTAGGACTAACCCCTAGTCATCCACGTAGGTTTCAAATAAGTGTTTTACAAATTGTTATAAATAAAAGCAAAGCTGCACTGATGCGAGATAAATCTCAAAACGCGTACTAAAAAGACTCGGTAAAATGAGAGAGCTCCTGAAAGGTTGAATATATTTATATATTCAGGCTGTGTCCCGACTTTATTAAGTTTATATTGAAGTAAAGACCATAAAAGGTGGTGACTTTACACAAATTCTCAGACGTAACTAATAATTGATTCAAATTTTGTTTTTACTCATTGCTGCTGCCCAACTGCCGTCTGTGCTTATTTTCGTCTTGATAGACGGCGCGAGTGGCGTAGTGGTGACGCTCGTGGCCTCTTGTTAGAGCGCTAACTGACGAGTATAGAGGCCCGAGTTCTATTCCCAGCGCCGGCCGCATTTGTTCCAGAAAGACAAATGTGAAAAATGGCAATTAGCGCAATTTACTATAACAGGTTTTCTGGGCCTAAGTGAATGTGATCGGGTCGGCAAACCCGGTAATCACATCGAACCAAACTTAAAAAAAAAAAAAAGTGGCGGTAAATACGAGGAACGGACCTTTGTATTTTTGCACCCCTTTTAACCCCCTTTTAAGGGCTGTACCTCAGTTAGGAAGCGTTTTCGCACACATTATTTTTTCTTATTTTCGGCTCTTACTACCTAGAATTTCTGCCGGACATAATGAAACACCCTGTACAATATGAAACACCCTGTACAAAACAGCGACTGAATTTTATTGGACCGGCGTGTTTCAGGATGTGCGGTTTGCAATTACCGTCCACACAAATCCTGACAATTCAAAATTCAGTCCTCGAAAAGACACAGAATTGAATACAATCCGAACAATGAAACATTTATTAAATGTTTGATTTATCTGGCACAGAATTCATCAAGGTTTTACATGTTTCAAGCTTAATTATTAGCAAATAGAGTCTAGTTGGTAATAATTACAGCTGGTAATAAATACAGCGGTGGCGAACCTAAACTAACCTAACCTATGGCACGCGTGTCCCATCTGACTCGTAAAAAAATGTATTGGCACGCAGGAAAAATAGTTCTGAAATAGTTACGTTTACTTTTTAGTTCTAGTTACTTTTCTAGAATTTTGTGGCAATCAATTAATAATACCAATAGTAGTTTATGATACAAGTGCGTGAAGAAGGGTTTTCGTGCATAAGTTGCGAAGTTTAAAGCACGAGACGAAGGCGAATTAACATCATAAAAATAAAATTGATGAAGAAAGTAACAAATGTACAAAGGATTTCCACACTAATATTCAATTGTGATTTTTGCATTTTACATATAAAAAGTGTAAATTATATTGAATTGTTAACCACAGCTGTGGAATTAAAAATTGATGAATTTTCTATAGGGCTTCACACGAGAACGATATTTTTCTCGTTTCGTCTCGTCTCGTAAAATCGAGACGAGAACGAGACGAGGCCGCATGTGGTCTCACTCTCGCGAGAACGTATGTGGCCTCGCTCTCGCGAGAGTGCGAGCGCATGTGGTCTCGTTCTCGCGAGACACGAGAGTCTCGTTTCTGATCCCAGTCATATTTCTTCTTCAATCTTTGATTCTAATACGGGCAGCCGTAATATTTTCTTGCATAAATTTGAACTGCGGGCTCGGGCAAGTTACATTTCATTATATAACAATTAAAAGAGTACATTTTGTAATATGAAATAGATCCTAGACAATTTCAAATTATGTTCGCTTTTATTATTAATTTTAAATCGTCAACAAAATAGAAGGTTTATATAAACAGACATTTATGGTGTGTTATGTGGATGGAACAAAGTGAAATTAGAAGATGTCAATAGTAACCAAATAGAAAATTTATGTAAAGAGACAGTGATTAGTTTACAATAAAATGAATGATTACCTCGTTTTGGACTATCTTAACAATAAGTTCTAGCAAGAACGATATTTGGCGAGATTAGACGAGACGAGACAAACGGTAACGAGAGCGACAGTAAATTTAAAAATCAAGTTTATCAACTTAGTTCTGGGAAATTTTTAAATTTTTAAAATAGCATAGAAAATTAGGGCTTCACACGAGACGAGATAGGGCGAGAGTTTCAAAAATCTCGTCTCGCTCTCGTTTGTTGTGTAAAAAATTACTCTTGTCTCAGTCTCACTCTCGCTCTAGGAACCATTGGTCTCGTCTCGCTCTCGTAACCGTTAGTCTCGTCTCGCTCTCGTAACCCTTAGTCTCGTCTCGCTCTCGAAACCGTTTGTCTCGTCGAGACATTGATAAACTTGATTTTTAAATTTACTAGAAATGTCTTGAATTACAAAATTTTGAAATGCAATTACAGTATAATCTATAATATTACAACAATTTAATCAATATGTATCTATATAGGTAAACGTGTACATACAAAAAAATATGTACAAACAATAGAACAGATAGTAAGACGATTTTAGAGTGGAGTTAGTTTGGTTAGAATCGCTAATCAAGTTTTCAGAGTTAAAAGAAGGGTGTGTTGGCCACACTGGATAGTGTTGTTTTTGACTTTATTTCTTCTGTGTGCGACGTTTATATCCGGTGCGGGCAGCGTAAAGAAAAGACACGTGTTTCCCCAGAGCGTCCCATTACTGAACGTGTCCGATTAACCAAACACCGAATTATCAAGATTATTTTGTATTTCACTGTTAAACAATTTGTTTATTGCAAAAGTATAGTTTAATATAATTGTTGTACTATTAACTCTTCATCTGCTCATAATCAGAGTTGTTTTTTTTTCATTCATGCAAAAGTTATCTGACACCTCAAGATTTCAAAATAAGACAATAAAAAAAAATGGTACGCGGTCATAATAAGGTTTCTTATACGAAATTTAACTCTCTGAAGCACGAAATTTTAGAGAATAAAAAGTCCCGTGTTGCACAGTTATTTGTATGTGCACGTAGCTACATTTCAAGGTGGTTAAAAAATATCGCACCAATATAATGCTTAGACCATTGCTAAAACGGCTTTAAAATGGCATGACATTTACGTATCAAAAAGGTGGGACACTTTTAACCCTTGCCACCCAAAAAAAACTCAAAGTATCTGCTACCCCGCCTACAAAAATATTGGTAAAAATAATTATATTCAATATTTAATTATTCATATTCTAGGAAGGTATTCTCACTCGTTAAGGATCCGTTCATCTCATTTCATTCTCGTTTTTATCTACCCGAATATAATTTGTATGTGCACGTAGCACAACACTTTGAGGTGTTTCCAAAAATATCCCACCAAGAAAATGGTTAGACCATTGCCAAAAGGCTTTAAAATTGCATGACATTTACGTATCAAAAAAGTGGACACTTTTAACCTTTGTGTTGCCACCCAACAAAAATTCACAGCATCTGCTACCCCGCCTACGAAATTATTGGTAAAAGTACATTGTAACTAAAAAGAATTACATTCATTCGATCAATATTTAATTATTCATATTCTAGGAAGAAGAAAAAAAATACCCGAGTATAACAGTTAAATTATGTACAGTGACCGAAGCTCTTTTTACAATATTTCGGATATCGCCGGTGTTGCTGCGTACTTACTATGCAGCGTCACTTGTAGATTGTAGATATGGTGGTGACGACTTGTACTGCGACCTTTAAAGATCTATTGTACCCCACCCTCCTCCTCCAAGTGTTGGTGTACTTACCCATTTAGAGCGCCTCCTCTAATACTGATTCCTTTAGGAATCTCAGGATCTGGGTGGGATTCAAGGCCTGCAGCTTCTCTGTGTTCAAGCAGTGAGCCCCAAGGTACATCTGTCTCTTGCGGAGTAATGCTCCGCAGTCTTTGAACAGATGTATGGGGGTTTCCTCTGCAGAGCCACAGAATCTGCATCCATTATCCTCCTCTAGGCCTAGGGCCTTGAGATGTTTCCTAAGTCTGCAGTGTCCCGTCAGGGCTCCTGTCAGAATTCTGAGCTTGTTCCTGCTTAGTTTCAGGCAAGCTTTAGTTCTCTTCTGGTTAAAAGATCCCAGCATCACTTTGGATTGCCTTAGCCCTGGAAGTTCTTCCCAGGTTTTCATCCATTTTCCTCTTATTTCTTCATCTAAACTTTTGCGGATGGTGTTCACGCTCATACCGCAAAAGGGTTCCGGACCTATAAAGGGGATACTGGATCCCTTGTTTGCTAGGTGATCGGCTTCTTCGTTTCCGTCTATACCAGTGTGTCCTGGTACCCAGTATAGCGTTACTTTATTATCCCTGCCAAGCTTGTTCAGCTTCCCCACACAGTCCCATACCAGTTTGGATCTGATGGTGTATGAGCTAATGGCCTTGATAGCTGCTTGGCTATCTGACAGGATAGCAATTCGTTTTTTGCGGTAATTCCTGTCGAGGTTAAACTGTGCACATCTTTCGATTGCGTGTACCTCTGCTTGGAAGATACTTGGGGATGTTCCCATGGATTCGGAGTATCTGGTACGAGGTCCAAACACTCCTGCACCAGTGCCTTCCTTTGTCTTCGAACCATCTGTATACCACTTGATGGCATTTTGCTCTATATGGTATGCTGAGGATTCGTCGCTCCGATCGGCTTTACTACTACACATTGCTGTGTAGTTTTTCTCGAAGTGGTATTTGCATACCATTTCGTCTTTTGGTACTTCCAGCCAGGGGATCTTGGCAGCGAGGCTGTTTCGGTCTCTGCTCCCGATTATTTTACCTCTGCCCATTCCTTCCTTGCTGAATCTTACGATCGCCGATCTGGCGGCGCTCTCCACCACAAGGTGCAGCGGAGTCAGATCCAGCAGCAGCTCCAATGCTCCTGTCGGACACGACCCCATCGCCCCCGTGATGCAGACACACGCCAGTCTTTCAATCTTCTCAAGCTGTTTCCTCATAGAGGCCAGCTTGATTCTACTTCCCCACGCAACCGCCCCATAAGTGATTGCAGGTCTCACTATCATGGTGTACATCCATCGCAGGATAGTGGGGTTACAACCCCACGTTTTTCCTGCCAGATTTCTGCACACCATTAGGGCGCGTTTGGCTTTACCTACCACTGCCTCACCGTGTCTATTCCATAGGAGTTTGCTATCTAGTGTGATACCCAGATACCTTATCTCCTGTTGGTATTCTACTGCCTTCCCATCTATGAGTATGGGATGTAGGCAGTTTAGTTTTCTTCTTCTAGTAAATGGTATCACCGTGGTTTTGCTCGGGTTGAGTCTCAATCCCACTGTTTGACACCATTTACTAGTTACTTTGAGGCCTCTCTGAACAATTTCACAGAGCGTTCCTTCAAATTTTCCTCTGGCCATTATGACTATGTCATCGGCGTAACCTTGACATTTGATGTCTAGGTCGTTTAGCCTAACCAGTAGTTCATCAACTACCAGGCTCCACATTAGCGGTGATAGTACACCTCCCTGTGGGCACCCTCGAGTTGTGGAGATCTTAATGGTGTCTTTTCCCACTTGTGTCTCCGCCGTTCTAGTTCTCAGCATTTCTCCCATCCACTTTGAAATAGTGCTGTCGATATTCCTTCTTTCGAGGGCCGCCCTGACAGCCTCGTGTGAGGTGTTGTCAAAAGCTTCCTCTATATCCAAGCGTCACTTACCTATTCCATGCAGCGTCACTTACTAGATAAGATAATAAGCTTGGAAAAAAAAACAGACGCAGACTTTTTCTAAGCCAGCTCTCGGAAGAACTCGCCATGCCAATGCTAGAAGAGCGAGTTTCTAATCAGCAAGTCATGCGAAATCATACAACGATCGCAATCGGAAGTTACTACGAAAGGCCAGTAACAGAAGAAAACAACGATAAAAGAAACGCTAGTGGTAGAAAAGTTGTAGTTTGTAAGTTGTAGGTATATTTCCAACTAGCAGCCTATTCAAAAGAGAGGAAAGACGTGAATTGGATGGTTGCGACATTTACTACGTGGTAATTCATACTTACATTGAATTGAAAAATTCACTATGTTTTTTGCCACACTTATATGTAAAAATGTTATATAACTTATTATTCAGTGTTTTTACCACACCTATAATATGTAAAAATGTTATATAACTTATTATTCACAGTTATATAAATTTCTACACATATCACGACTCGAGTTTCGACGTTTGACGGTAATTTTCACCGGTCATTGAAAATGACCGTCAAACGTCGAAACTCGAGTCATGATATGTGTAGAAATTAGAAAAGAATGTAGAAAAAACATAGTGAATTTTTCAATTCAATGTGAGAGGAAAGACTTCCGGGCCCTAAAGGGCTAAATAGATTAGATTTAATTTTTAATTTATTGTCATTTAAAGACGTAAATAAGAATTTTGTCTGTAAACCATAAATATTCAGTAAACAAACAAGACCAGACAAGACTAGACAAGACTAGCCAAAACTACACTAGACGAGACTAGACTAAACTAGACTAGATAGGATTTGGCAAGAATAAATAATAAAATTGTAAACCTGAACACTTATTGGATGGTTTATTAATTCTGTTTTTCTTTTAATTATCGTTGTTTGTTAAGTTTTATCTTGTCCATTGAACTAGTCAATGAACTGTAGTTAGCTAATTATCTACATAAAAAGAATAAAAATAGAATGTTAAAGACAATGAACGAAAAAATTCCACACAATCAAATTAACCTTAATCCAAGACAATTAAATAGATTAGAACCTCAACGAAGGGGAGTTTTGAAACCTTGGGACACACATTGAACCGATAGTATAAAAAACTTTAAGCAGCGTTATACCATCTTGAGACTATTATAAAGGGTCCGCCAATAAGCGCGCTCGATCTTTAAAATAAAATAAAGCAAGTTGTGTGAGAGGTATAAATGAAATTTATTTTTTGTTTGAAAGAGTATTCGAAGGCATTATGTATGGAAAATAATATCGTTCAAATGGCCACCTCGGCTTTGCTTGGTGGCGCGCATACGAGAAGTCCAATTTCCAATGACTCTGGCGCACAAATCGGGCTGTATTTCATCGATGGCGTGGCGTATGTTGACTTTGAGGTCATCAGTGTTTTGTGGTTGGTTTGCGTAGACCTGTGATTTAAGAAAACCCCACAAGAAATAGTCTAGTGGGGTTAAATCGCACGATATCGGTGGCCAATTGATGTCGCCTCCGCGCGAGATAACCATTCCTCCGAAGCGCTCGTGCAGAAGATCCATTGTGGCGCGCGCTGTGTGGCTCGTAGCGCCGTCCTGCTGAAACCACATATCCTCGACATCCATATTGTCGATTTCATGCCAGAAAAAGTTCGTTATCATGGATCTGTATCGTTCGCCGTTTACCGTGATGGCCACACCATCGTCGTTCTCGAAGAAATACGGCCCGATGATGCCTCCGGCCCAAAATCCACACCAAACAGATACCTTTGCTGGGTGCATTGCGACCTGGTGGACCTCCTGTGGATTGTTCTCGGCCCAATAACGGCAATTCTGCTTGTTGACATTCCCATTTATCCAAAAATGTGCCTCATCGCTGAAGATGATTTTGCGACCAAACTCGGGGTCGACTTCCAACTGCTCTAAAGCCCAATCAGCGAAGATACGGCGCTGTCTATGGTCGTTTATTTTGAGCTCTTGTGTCAGCTGGATCTTGTACGGATGCATGCCCAAATCCAGATGCAAGATTCGGAACGTTGCCCGAACCGATGAATGATTTTCGTAATACATTTTAATGCTTTGCACATGTTGCTCGCGGCTGAATTGGTTCATGGTAATTTGTGAAGATACACTGAATAATAACAACTAGGTTTGACAACTCTACCAACCAACAACATGGCCGCCATCAGCTGTTAAAGATCGAGCGCGCTAATTGGCGGACCCTTTACAACCATGAGGCTTTATTATATAATCTTGTGGCAGTATTATACAACCTTGCAGCACTGTTATACAAGCTTGAAACACTATTACAACCTGTTATATAAAAAAGGTGATACAGTATGTGAGGACTGTTATATAAAAGAGGTACAGTTATACAAACTTGTAGCACTGTAATACTAAAATTTATTATTAATAATAAAATTTTCAGCCTGAAAATTGTATTTTGTAATTTATTGTACAACCTTGCGGCACTTTTATACAAAATTGAGACACTATTATACGACCTTGAGGTCTGTTATATAAACAAGAAGTCTCTTCTTCTCTAATCAAAGACTCGATAAGACTAGACCATACCAGACAAGAGAGACAAGTCTGGACAAATTTTTTTAAGACACTAGACTAGACAATCGTTACAAGATTAGAGTAGACTGGATAAGACTGCACGGGGCTAGACTGGTCGGGACTGAAAAGGACTGAACAGGAATGGACAAGACTGAACAGGAATGGACAAGTCTGAACAGGAATGGACAAGACTGGACAAGACTAGAAAAAAATAGAGAAGACTCGACAAGCCTGCACAACCCCTGACAGGACTGGACAAGACTAAACAGGACCAGACAAGAACAGACAAGACTAGACAAGGCCAGACACGACCAGACAAGACCAGACAGGATCATACAAGCTAGACAAGATAAGACTAGACAATATTATACAAGACTAGAGATAAGTTGACAAGGCACGAGAAGCCTTAACAACACTGGACAGAACTGTGCAGGACTAGACAAGACTGGACAATAATGTACAAGACTAAACAAGAATAGAAAAGACTAGACAAAACTAGACAAGACCACACAAGACAAGAATAGAGTTAGCAAAACTATACAAGATTAGACAAGAGCAAACAAACTGTTTAAAGTTAGAATTCATTTTATTGAATGCATTCAATGAATCGTTTATAATGGAACAATGTATTTGTTTGAGACCTAGTGGTTAGTCATAATAAGTATTTTAAGACTTAATGGTTCAGATCGGTTCTGAACACTTGACAACAAGATGATTAATACGTCGAGGAAAGCCTCCGCGATTCATTAGAAATCAATTGGGATGAGATTATCAAAAAGGGAATTGCGTTTGGTTTTATTAAAACGATGACAAATCTTCTCTAATGTTGAATCGTCTTGTCTAGTGTTGTCTAGTCTTGTTCAATTTTCTTTAGACTCCTTCAGCCTTGTTTCGTTGTATCTGATCTAGTCTAGTCTTGACTGTGTAGTTTCGACTATGTAGTCTTGTCTGTGGAGTTTCGACTATGTAGTCTTCTCTGTCTAGTCTTGTAACAATAAATATTCTGTATATTCGTCAATTTTAACACATAAGTAACAAATACGTCAACAAAATACAAGGAAAAACCAATGACACATTCTATTAGATACATCTAACCACAACGATAATTCGATGACAAACTACGCGACGCAACTAAAGAAACCTTATATATAGATTTATAAAACTATTATTTGGGTAATATGAAACAAGTCATGTCTTGTTTGTCTAGACTTGTATGTCTAATCTTATCTGTCTAGTTTGTCTGTCCTCCTCGGTGGTGTAGTTGACAACATATCCGCCTTTCAATGCGGGAGACCCGGGTTCGAATCCTGGCCGGGGAGACAACAACTAGGGCGGTTTTCACTAACCGTCCGGGCTGTCCACAGTGAATGAATGCAAAATTTGCGATACCAGGGTGGCGCATCCTAAAAGCCAAGGTGGTATAGGGGGTTTAGTAAGTCTTGTCTGTCTAGTCTTTCTAGTCTGGACTAGCACTACTCAAAACTAGACAAGACTAGACTAGGCTTGACAAAACTAGCCAAGACTAGACAAAACGAGACAAGACTGGACAAGACTAGACAGAACTAGACAAGACTGTTCAAAACTTGACAAGAGTGGACCAGACGGGATAGGACTGGACAAGACTTAAGAAGACTGGACAAGACAAGACTTGACAAGACTGAACAAGACTAGACAAGACTACACAAGACCAAACAAGACTAGAAAAGCGTGCACAAGACCAAACATGACTAGACTAGACCAGAGAAGCATTTAGCAATCTTGAACTAGACTGGAACACTAGACTGGAAAAGATTAGGCAAGTCTAAACAAGGTTATATTAGCCTAGACAAGATTAGACCATACAAGACTGAATATGACTACACGAGACTAGACAAGACACTAAAGAACACACAAGCGTAGACAAGACTAAACAAGCTAATACTAGATATGCGTAGACAAGATCAAACATTAGTAGAAGACCGTACTGGATTAGAAAGATCTAGACCAGATCAAAGTAGAGTCCCTGAAAATGATGCTGTAATGCGACAATGAAGTGTCACCAAGGTGTCATGGAAGTGTCTGTTGAAATACTGAAATTTAAACAGTGAAGTTCCGCCGGACCACATTGTGTCGTCGAAGGGTCGTGGAAGTGTCGACATTAGCGCGATTGAAGTATTAAGTGAAGTGCCGTTGAACCGTTTTATTGTGGAGTGTCATTGAACCGGTTTATTGTGAAGTGTCGTCGAAGTATCGAGGAAGTGTTGAAATTTGTGCCACCCGACGTAAGCCTCGAAAGTACTTCGTTTCACACTTCGTTTGTCACGAACACGACACTTCGACGACCCTTCATACAATACTTCATTTTCACCAAGACTAAAAGACAGTACTGAATTAGGCAGGACTAGATTATACAAAACCTAGATTTGACAAGACTATATTAGACACGACTAGACTAAATAGAATAGTACTAGCTCATACACGACTGGACTAGAGTAGACAGGACTAGACTCTGAACTGAAATCTCGTCAATGAAGTGTCGTCAAGGAAGTGTTTTTTTGAAACACTGAAATTTAAACAGTGATATTTCGCTGGACCACTTTGTATGGTCGAACTGTTGGGGAAGTGTTGACATTATTGCGATCGAAGTATTAAGTGAAGGGTAGTTGAGCCGTTTTATTGTGAAGTGTCGTCGGAGTATCGGGGAAGTCTTGACATTTGTGCCGTCCAACGATAGTCTGGTAAGTACTTCGATGCACGACACTACGTTTGTCTCAATACGACACTTCGACGACACTTCATACGGTTCGTCATTTTCACAAAGGGTAGAAGACAGTACTGGATTAGACAGAACTAGATTAGACTGGGCTAGTGCCTGTCTAGTCTGTCTAGTCTTGTCTGTCTAGACATGTCTGTCTAGTCTTGTCTGTCTAGTCTTGTCTGTCTAGTCTTGTCTGTCTAGTCTGTCTTGTCTGTCTAGTCTTGTCTGTCTAGTCTTGTGTGTCTAGTCTTGTCTGTCTAGTCTTGTCTGTTTAGTCTTGTCTGTCTAGTCTTGTCTGTCTAGTCTTGTCTGTCTAGTCTTGTCTGTCTAGTCTTGTCTGTCTAGTCTTGTCTGTCTAGTCTTGTCTGTCTAGTCTTGTCTGTCTAGTCTTGTCTGTCTAGTCTTGTCTGTCTAGTCTTGTCTGTCTAGTCTTGTCTGTCTAGTCTTGTCTGTCTAGTCTTGTCTGTCTAGTCTTGTCTGTCTAGTCTTGTCTGTCTAGTCTTGTCTGTCTAGTCTTGTCTGTCTAGTCTTGTCTGTCTAGTCTTGTCTGTCTAGTCTTGTCTGTCTAGTCTTGTCTGTCTAGTCTTGTCTGTCTAGTCTTGTCTGTCTAGTCTTGTCTGTCTAGTCTTGTCTGTCTAGTCTTGTCTGTCTAGTCTTGTCTGTCTAGTCTTGTCTGTCTAGTCTTGTCTGTCTAGTCTTGTCTGTCTAGTCTTGTCTGTCTAGTCTTGTCTGTCTAGTCTTGTCTGTCTAGTTTCTCTAGTCTTGTCTGTCTAGTCTGTCTAGTCTTGTCTGTCTAGTCTTGTCTGTCTAGTCTTGTCTGCCTAGTCTTGTCTGTCTAGTCTTGTGTGTCTAGTCTTGTCTGTTTAGTCTTGTCTGTCTAGTCTCGTCTGTCTAGTCTTGTCTGTCTAGTCTTGTCTGTCTATTTTTGTCTGTCTAGTTTTTTGTGTCTAGTCTTGTCTGTCCAGTCTTGTCTGTCTATTTTTGTCTGTCTAGTTTGATATGTTTAGTCCTGCCTGTCTATTTTTGTCTGTCTAGTGTTGTGTGTCTAGTCTTGTCTGTCTAGAATTGTCTGTCTTAGTCTTGTCTGTCCATTTTTGTCTGTCTAGTTTTGTGTGTCTAGTCTTGTCTGTCTAGTCTTGTCTGTCTAGTCTTGACTGTCTAATCTTGACTGTGTAGTCTCGTCTGTCTAGTCTTGTCTGTCTAGTCTTGTCTGTCTATTTTTGTCCGTCTAGTTATTTGTGTCTAGTCTTGTCTGTCTTAGTCTTGTCTGTTCAGTCTTGTCTGTCTATTTTTGTCTGACTAGTTTGATGTGTCTAGTCTTGCCTGTCTAGTCTTGTCTGTCTATTTTTGTCTGTCTAGTTTTGTGTGTCTAGTCTTGTCTGTCTAGTCTTGTCTGTCTGTCCTCCTCGGTGGTGTAGTTGACAACATACCCGCCTTTCAATGCGGGAGACCCGGGTTCGAATCCTGGTCGGGGAGGCGACAACCAGGGCGGTTTTCATTAACCGTCCGGGCTGCCCACCCTGAATGAATGCAATATATGCGATACCGGGGTGGCGCATACTAAAAGCCAAGGTGGAATAGGGGATTTGGTGAGTCTTGTCTGTCTAGTCTTGACTGTCTAATCTTGACTTGTAGTTTCGTCTGTCTAGTCTTGTCTGTCTAGTCTTGTCTGTCTATTTTTGTCCGTCTAGTTTTTTGTGTCTAGTCTTGTCTGTCTTAGTCTTGTCTGTTCAGTCTTGGCTGTCTATTTTTGTCTGACTAGTTTGATGTGTCTAGTCTTGCCTGTCTATTTTTGTCTGTCTAGTTTTGTGTGTCTAGTCTTGTCTGTCTAGTCTTGTCTGTCTAGTCTTGTCTGTCTAGTCTTGACTGTCTAATCTTGACTGTGTAGTCTCGTCTGTCTAGTCTTGTCTGTCTAGTTTTGTGTGTCTAGTTTTGTCTGTCTAGAATTATCTGTCTTAGTCTTGTCTGTCTATTTTTGTCTGTCTAGTTTTGTGTGTCTAGTCTTGTCTGTCTGGTCTTGTCTGTCTAATCTTGACTGTGTAGTCTCGTCTGTCTAGTCTTGTCTGTCTAGTCTTGTCTGTCTATTTTTGTCTGTCTAGTATTTTGTGTCTAGTCTTGTCTGTCTAGACATGTCTGTCTTAGTCTTGTCTGTCCAGTCTTGTCTGTCTATTTTTGTCTGTCTAGTTTGATGTGTCTAGTCTTGTCTGTCTAGTCTTGTCTGTCTATTTTTGTCTGTCTAGTTTTGTCTGTCTAGTCTTGTCTGTCTATTTTTATCTGTCTAGTTTTGTGTGTCTAGTCTTGTCTGTCTAGTTTTGTGTGTCTAGTCTTGTCTGTCTAGTCTTGTCTGTCTAGTCTTGACTGTCTAATCTTGACTGTGTAGTCTCGTCTGTCTAGTCTTGTCTGTCTATTTTTGTCTGTCTAGTTTTTTGTGTCTAGTCTTGTCTGTCTTAGTCTTGTCTGTCCAGTCTTGTCTGTCTAGTCTTGTCTGTCTAGTCTTGTCTGTCTATTTTTGTCTGTCTAGTTTGATGTGTCTAGTCTTGCCTGTCTAGTCTTGTCTGTCTATTTTTATCTGTCTAGTTTTGTGTGTCTAGTCTTGTCTGTCTAGTTTTGTGTGTCTAGTCTTGTCTGTCTAGTCTTGTCTGTCTAGTCTTGACTGTCTAATCTTGACTGTGTAGTCTCGTCTGTCTAGTCTTGTCTGTCTATTTTTGTCTGTCTAGTTTTTTGTGTCTAGTCTTGTCTGTCTTAGTCTTGTCTGTCCAGTCTTGTCTGTCTAGTCTTGTCTGTCTAGTCTTGTCTGTCTATTTTTGTCTGTCTAGTTTTGTGTGTCTAGTCTTGTCTGTCTAGTCTTGTCTGTCTATTTTTGTCTGTCTAGTTTTGTGTGTCTAGTCTTGTCCTTTTTTTTTTTTTTTTTTTTTTTTTTTTTTTTTTTTTTTTCAGAGAGGAGGGGGAATGCATTGTTGCACACCGGATATTCAAACCCGTGTAGTGTGGGGCTCTCTGATCGAGTTCTTCGTGACCAGCATACCCACTAAACCCCCTCCTCTGTCTCTACACTACACTCCACCCGGAACTGCGTGAGCATTACTTCAGGTGGGTGGTGGTGTTTGTACCAATTGTTTCCTTACTGTTATTTTTATTGTCCTTTACTCGTTTCGATATCGTCTTTCGTCTTCTGTCGTATTAGTTATGCAGTCGTGTGATAAACCATTTTTCGGTCTTTTCGTCACATATCTAGTCGTCCATGTTAGCTTCTTTGTGTTTCGTGTGATATTATAAAAACGAGATTTATAGACAGACAAGACTAGACAGACAAGACTAGACAGACAATACTAGGCACACAAGACAAGACAGACAAGAATAGACACAAAAAATATTTAGTCTTGTCTGTCTAGTCTTGTCTGTCTAGTCTTGACTGTCTAATCTTGACTGTGTAGTCTCGTCTGTCTAGTCTTGTCTGTCTAGTCTTGTCTGTCTAGTCTTGTCTGTCTATTTTTGTCTGTCTAGTTTTGTGTGTCTAGTCTTGTCTGTCTAGAATTGTCTGTCTTAGTCTTGTCTGTCTATTTTTGTCTGTCTAGTTTTGTGTGTCTAGTCTGTCTAGTCTTGTCTGTCTATTCTTGACTGTCTAATCTTGACTGTGTAGTCTCGTCTGTCTAGTCTTGTCTTGTCTGTCTCTTTTTGTCTGTCTAGTTTTGTGTGTCTAGTCTTGCCTGTCTTAGTCTTGTGTGTCTAGTCTTGTCTGTCTTAGTCTTGTGTGTCTAGTCTTGTCTGTCTATTTTTGTCTGTCTAGTTTTGTGTGTCTAGTCTTGTCTGTCTAGTCTTGTCCGTCTATTTTTGTCTGTCTAGTTTTGTGTGTCTAGTCTTGTCTGTCTAGTCTTGTCTGTCTAGTCCTGTCTGTCTAGTCGTGTCTGTCTATTCTTGTCTGTCTTGTCTTGTGTGCCTAGTATTGTCTGTCTAGTCTTGTCTGTCTAGTCTTGTCTGTCTATTCTTGTCTGTCTTGTGTGCCTTGTATTGTCTGTCTAGTCTTGTGTATCTAGTCTTGTCTGTGTAGTCTTGTCTGTGTGGCCTCAAACAACACAAATAAAAATTTATTGAAAGAAAACAAATTATCATAACATCCATAAAATGAATTGAAAACAAACAATTGTTTGTTATCATAAACAATTGTTTGTGATCAGAATTGAATCCCATTTGGCAACATATTGACCAAGAAATATGAAATGTTGTAGATCAAGCATAAAATCGCAAAGATGTTCATCTTGGGAGTTAGATGAAGCCATCGAGATTTCATCTCGGCGCAATTAAGTCCCAGCAGCGTGTGATACCAATTGAAAACAAACAGCCTAATCTAATCTAGGTTATGCTCGCCAAACAAAAACAATTTTTATCTAATCGCAAACACTCACCGATTGACTGCGCCGCGAACCGATTCGGATCCAGTTGCAGCTTGGACACAGCACCGAACTCGTCAATTTCACCGTCGTTCTGTTTACTATTTCAACATTAAATCTGTCAGTACACACACCGAAGTTACCATTTTTAATACTAACATGGCGGACTAGAACAACAGCTCCGCGTTCGTTGCTACATCTCTTGGACTTTGATCATTTCAAACCTGTCCATAAAGTTGCCTACTTTGTTAAAAACTAAATTGGAAGAAAAAACGAAATTATTTCTTGAAGTAAAAAAGTATAAAATAGGAAAACAATAATATCAAACTTCAAGATAGTAACTTCAAATACACAAATATTGTAAATTGAAACAAAATGAATTTTTGATGGAATTGGGGAAAGGAAACTACAGAAGTATCCAACTACTAGATGTAACAAATCTTTGTAGATATAACGTCCATCTTGTTTTTATGATTCAAGTCTCAAGTTGAAGCAGGTGTTTGGACAAACACCTGATTGTCCGTTTTGACGTTATGCGTGAAGTTAACCATTTAACTTTAAACTTGAATCACTAGACGAACCTGCAAGATTCTCACAAGTATATTAACAGCCCGAATAAACCCATATGTCGAGGAGATAACAGTGCGGGTTTCGGTGGAACAGATCTTCTGTAAACGCAATATATTGGAGATGTACTGAGAGCTTAGTATCGAGATGCACCAACTCTTCATAGGCAGTGCTTCTTCGGCTATACGAGAATTCGGGGCCCTGTTGGAAAGTAAGAAAAATGAATGATGAAAATATTTTTCTGGTATGATCTTATATTTATTATGGTTAATTGGTACAAATCGACACAGGTGGGCACAGTTAATCCAAAAGTTAACTTCGTTAATCGTTAACTCGTTAATAATAAAGTTAACTTCGTTAATCGTTAAAGTGTTAAAATTTCGAAAATTTAACGCAAGTTAAAGTTAACCGTTAAAAGTTAACCATCCAAAAAGTATACTGCTTTTGGTAGGTTTTGGGATGGGATACATCGGTAAATAAAACAAAAACAAGTATATAGATTAATTGATTTAATTATTACAAGCGACAATAGCGGCCCACCCTAAATTCGCACGGGTAGCAGAGCATATACGCACCTATTATGGAAGAAAAAGGCTATTTATTGTATTTTTCATAATTTTTCATTAGTTGTATGTTCACAATGCCTTTCATGAACATAAGCATATTAAAATTGTCATCTGTCAGTTATGAGCGTTTAGCTCTCAAAATATCTTTCCGTGTAGAAAAAAGTCTTTCTACTTTGGCGCTTGATGGCATTGCGGTATTATATTAAAAAAAAGATTTGTGAAATAAAACTGGGTTCACTTAGAAAGGCAGCATTCGTAAAAAAATCTTTAGAGTTTGAGTTCAGCCAAATTCTCCCCAAATTCTGGGCTTTGTTTTTGTGATTTTTTTTGCGTCCTCTAGACCTCTTCTTCAGACTGAGTAACAGAGCTGAAAAAATCGTCTTCTTCATTATTGCTTCTTTCGCTAATACATACACTATCCTTTTCATCCTTTTCGTCCATTTGCTTCCCTTTCTCTATTCAGAACGTCTTCAACTTTTGCTTCCATAAGTTTCTTGACTTTTGATTTCTTCTGATTGAATTTTGAACTTGCTGCTCTCATACTTTTAAATCCACATTAGTCGAAACTTCGGGTGAAAGGCTGCAGTCAGCTGGCATCTTCATATTCCATAAACCGTTCAATTTGTTTTATGTCAGATAATAGGTCATTGGCCAAAGGGGTACAACAATGAACGGCTTTTTCGTCTTTTCTTTTTTTATTGATTTGAGTGGACAAACTTTGCGAAATACTTTTGTTTTATGTCGAAGTTGGAGGAAAACGTCAAAATAATTTGCAATTATTGCCAATTTTTCAAAAACCAGAATCTCTATTAGAAGCAAATTTGGTTTTTTCTTTTTTATTTAGGTAGACAAACTTAACAAAATGCTTTTGTTTTATGTCAAAATTGGACGAAAACGTCAGAATAATTTGCAAAAATTGCCAAATTTTCGAAAACTACTATCCTATTCGAAGTAAATTTTCTTTTTTTGTTGAGTTGAGTGGACAAACTTTGCGAAATACTTTTGTTTTATGTCAAAATTGGACGAAAACGTCAAAATAATTTGCAAAAATTGCCAAATTTTCAATAACTACTGTCCTATTCGAAGTGAATTTTATTTTTTTGTTGATTTGAGTGTACAAACCTTGCGAAATACTTTCGTTTTATGTCAAAATTGGACGAAAACGTCAGAATAATTTGCAAAAATTGCCAAATTTTCGAAAACTACTATCCTATTCGAAGTAAATTTTCCTTTTTTGATGAGTTGAGTGGACAAACTTTGCAAAATACTTTTGTTTTATGTCAAAATTGGACGAAAACGTCAAAATAATTTGCAAATATTGCCAAATTTTCAATAACTACTGTCCTATTCGAAGTAAATTTTATTTTTTTGTTGATTGAGTGTACAAACCTTGCGAAATACTTTCGTTTTATGTCAAAATTGGACGAAAACGTCAGAATAATTTGCAAAAATTGCCAAATCTTCGAAAACTACTATCATATTCGAAGTAAATTTTCTGTTTTTGTTGAGTTGAGTGGACAAACTTTGCGAAATACTTTTGTTTTATGTCAAAATTGGACGAAAACGTCAGAATAATTTGCAAAAATTGCCAAATCTTCGAAAACTACTATCATATTCGAAGTAAATTTTCTTTTTTTGTTGAGTTGAGTGGACAAACTTTGCGAAATACTTTTGTTTTATGTCAAAATTGGACGAAAACGTCAAAATAATTTGCAAAAATTGCCAAATTTTCAATAACTACTGTCCTATTCGAAGTGAATTTTATTTTTTTGTTGATTTGAGTGTACAAACCTTGCGAAATACTTTCGTTTTATGTCAAAATTGGACGAAAACGTCAGAATAATTTGCAAAAATTGCCAAATTTTCGAAAACTACTATCCTATTCGAAGTAAATTTTCTTTTTTTGTTTAGTTGAGAGGACAAACTTTGCGAAATACTTTTGTTTTATGTCAAAATTGGACGAAAACGTCAGAATAATTTGCAAAAATTGCCAAATTTTCGAAAACTACTATCCTATTCGAAGTAAATTTTCTTTTTTTGTTGAGTTGAGTGGACAAACTTTGCGAAATACTTTTGTTTTATGTCAAAATTAGACGAAAACGTCAGAATAATTTGCAAAAATTGCCAAATTTTCGAAAACTACTATCCTATTCGAAGTAAATTTTCTTTTTTTGTTGAGTTGAGTGGACAAACTTTGCGAAATACTGTTGTTTTATGTCAAAATTGGACGAAAACGTCAGAATAATTTGCAAATATTGCCAAATTTTCAATAACTACTGTCCTATACGAAGTAAATTTTATTTTTTTGTTGATTTGAGTGTACAAACTTTGCGAAATACTTTTGTTTTATGTCAAAATTGGACGAAAACGTCAGAGTCAGAATAATTTGCAAAAATTGCCAAATTTTCGAAAACTACTATCCTATTCGAAGTAAATTTTCTTTTTTTGTTGAGTTGAGTGGACAAACTTTGCGAAATACTTTTGTTTTATGTCAAAATTAGACGAAAACGTCAGAATAATTTGCAAAAATTGCCAAATTTTCGAAAACTACTATCCTATTCGAAGTAAATTTTCTTTTTTTGTTGAGTTGAGTGGACAAACTTTGCGAAATACTTTTGTTTTATGTCAAAATTGGACGAAAACGTCAAAATAATTTGCAAAAATTGCCAAATTTTCAATAACTACTGTCCTATTCGAAGTGAATTTTATTTTTTTGTTGATTTGAGTGTACAAACCTTGCGAAATACTTTCGTTTTATGTCAAAATTGGACGAAAACGTCAGAATAATTTGCAAAAATTGCCAAATTTTCGAAAACTACTATCCTATTCGAAGTAAATTTTCTTTTTTTGTTGAGTTGAGTGGACAAACTTTGCGAAATACTTTTGTTTTATGTCAAAATTGGACGAAAACGTCAGAATAATTTGCAAAAATTGCCAAATTTTCGAAAACTACTATCCTATTCGAAGTAAATTTTCTTTTTTTTGTTGAGTTGAGTGGACAAACTTTGCGAAATACTTTTGTTTTATGTCAAAATTGGACGAAAACGTCAGAATAATTTGCAAAAATTGCCAAATTTTCGAAAACTACTATCCTATTCGAAGTAAATTTTCTTTTTTTTGTTGAGTTGAGTGGACAAACTTTGCGAAATACTTTTGTTTTATGTCAAAATTGGACGAAAACGTCAGAATAATTTGCAAAAATTGCCAAATTTTCGAAAACTACTATCCTATTCGAAGTAAATTTTCTTTTTTTGTTGAGTTGAGTGGACAAACTTTGCGAAATACTTTTGTTTTATGTCAAAATTGGACGAAAACGTCAGAATAATTTGCAAAAATTGCCAAATTTTCGAAAACTACTATCCTATTCGAAGTAAATTTTCTTTTTTTTGTTGAGTTGAGTGGACAAACTTTGCGAAATACTTTTGTTTTATGTCAAAATTGGACGAAAACGTCAGAATAATTTGCAAAAATTGCCAAATTTTCGAAAACTACTATCCTATTCGAAGTAAATTTTCTTTTTTTGTTGAGTTGAGTGGACAAACTTTGCGAAATACTTTTGTTTTATGTCAAAATTGGACGAAAACGTCAGAATAATTTGCAAAAATTGCCAAATTTTCGAAAACTGCTATCCTATTCGAAGTAAATTTTCTTTTTTTGTTGAGTTGAGTGGACAAACTTTGCGAAATACTTTTGTTTTATGTCAAAATTGGACGGAAACGTCAGAATAATTTGCAAAAATTGCCAAATTTTCGAAAACTACTATCCTATTCGAAGTAAATTTTCTTTTTTTGTTGAGTTGAGTGGACAAACTTTGCGAAATACTTTTGTTTTATGTCAAAATTGGACGGAAACGTCAGAATAATTTGCAAAAATTGCCAAATTTTCGAAAACTACTATCCTATTCGAAGTAAATTTTCTTTTTTTGTTGAGTTGAGTGGACAAACTTTGCGAAATACTTTTGTTTTATGTCAAAATTGGACGAAAACGTCAGAATAATTTGCAAAAATTGCCAAATTTTCGAAAACTACTATCCTATTCGAAGTAAATTTTCTTTTTTTTGTTGAGTTGAGTGGACAAACTTTGCGAAATACTTTCGTTTTATGTCAAAATTGGACGAAAACGTCAGAATAATTTGCAAAAATTGCCAAATTTTCGAAAACTACTATCCTATTCGAAGTAAATTTTCTTTTTTTGTTGAGTTGAGTGGACAAACTTTGCGAAATACTTTTGTTTTATGTCAAAATTGGACGAAAACGTCAGAATAATTTGCAAAAATTGCCAAATTTTCGAAAACTACTATCCTATTCGAAGTAAATTTTCTTTTTTTTGTTGAGTTGAGTGGACAAACTTTGCGAAATACTTTTGTTTTATGTCAAAATTGGACGAAAACGTCAGAATAATTTGCAAAAATTGCCAAATTTTCGAAAACTACTATCCTATTCGAAGTAAATTTTCTTTTTTTGTTGAGTTGAGTGGACAAACTTTGCGAAATACTTTTGTTTTATGTCAAAATTGGACGAAAACGTCAGAATAATTTGCAAAAATTGCCAAATTTTCGAAAACTACTATCCTATTCGAAGTAAATTTTCTTTTTTTTGTTGAGTTGAGTGGACAAACTTTGCGAAATACTTTTGTTTTATGTCAAAATTGGACGAAAACGTCAGAATAATTTGCAAAAATTGCCAAATTTTCGAAAACTACTATCCTATTCGAAGTAAATTTTCTTTTTTTGTTGAGTTGAGTGGACAAACTTTGCGAAATACTTTTGTTTTATGTCAAAATTGGACGAAAACGTCAGAATAATTTGCAAAAATTGCCAAATTTTCGAAAACTACTATCCTATTCGAAGTAAATTTTCTTTTTTTGTTGAGTTGAGTGGACAAACTTTGCGAAATACTTTTGTTTTATGTCAAAATTGGACGGAAACGTCAGAATAATTTGCAAAAATTGCCAAATTTTCGAAAACTACTATCCTATTCGAAGTAAATTTTCTTTTTTTGTTGAGTTGAGTGGACAAACTTTGCGAAATACTTTTGTTTTATGTCAAAATTGGACGAAAACGTCAGAATAATTTGCAAAAATTGCCAAATTTTCGAAAACTACTATCCTATTCGAAGTAAATTTTCTTTTTTTGTTGAGTTGAGTGGACAAACTTTGCGAAATACTTTTGTTTTATGTCAAAATTGGACGAAAACGTCAGAATAATTTGCAAAAATTGCCAAATTTTCGAAAACTACTATCCTATTCGAAGTAAATTTTCTTTTTTTTGTTGAGTTGAGTGGACAAACTTTGCGAAATACTTTTGTTTTATGTCAAAATTGGACGAAAACGTCAGAATAATTTGCAAAAATTGCCAAATTTTCGAAAACTACTATCCTATTCGAAGTAAATTTTCTTTTTTTGTTGAGTTGAGTGGACAAACTTTGCGAAATACTTTTGTTTTATGGCAAAATTGGACGAAAACGTCAGAATAATTTGCAAAAATTGCCAAATTTTCGAAAACTACTATCCTATTCGAAGTAAATTTTCTTTTTTTGTTGAGTTGAGTGGACAAACTTTGCGAAATACTTTTGTTTTATGTCAAAATTAGACGAAAACGTCAGAATAATTTGCAAAAATTGCCAAATTTTCGAAAACTACTATCCTATTCGAAGTAAATTTTCTTTTTTTGTTGAGTTGAGTGGACAAACTTTGCGAAATACTTTTGTTTTATGTCAAAATTGGACGAAAACGTCAGAATAATTTGCAAATATTGCCAAATTTTCAATAACTACTGTCCTATACGAAGTAAATTTTATTTTTTTGTTGATTTGAGTGTACAAACTTTGCGAAATACTTTTGTTTTATGTCAAAATTGGACGAAAACGTCAGAATAATTTGCAAAAATTGCCAAATTTTCGAAAACTATCCTATTTGAAGTAAATTTTCTTTTTTTGTTGAGTTGAGTGGACAAACTTTGCGAAATATTTTTGTTTTGTGTCAAAATTGGACGAAAACGTCAAAATAATTTGCAAATATTGCCAAATTTTCGAAAACTACTATCCTATTCGAAGTAAATTTTCTTTTTTTGTTTCGTTGAGTGGACAAACTTTGCGAAATACTTTTGTTTTATGTCAAAATTGGACGAAAACGTCAGAATAATTTGCAAAAATTGCCAAATTTTCGAAAACTACTATCCTATTCGAAGTAAATTTTCTTTTTTTGTTTCGTTGAGTGGACAAACTTTGCGAAATACTTTTGTTTTATGTCAAAATTGGACGAAAACGTCAGAATAATTTGCAAAAATTGCCAAATTTTCGAAAACTACTATCCTATTCGAAGTAAATTTTCTTTTTTTGTTGAGTTGAGTGGACAAACTTTGCGAAATACTTTTGTTTTATGTCAAAATTAGACGAAAACGTCAGAATAATTTGCAAAAATTGCCAAATTTTCGAAAACTACTATCCTATTCGAAGTAAATTTTCTTTTTTTGTTGAGTTGAGTGGACAAACTTTGCGAAATACTTTTGTTTTATGTCAAAATTGGACGAAAACGTCAGAATAATTTGCAAATATTGCCAAATTTTCAATAACTACTGTCCTATACGAAGTAAATTTTACTTTTTTGTTGATTTGAGTGTACAAACTTTGCGAAATACTTTTGTTTTATGTCAAAATTGGACGAAAACGTCAGAATAATTTGCAAAAATTGCCAAATTTTCGAAAACTATCCTATTTGAAGTAAATTTTCTTTTTTTGTTGAGTTGAGTGGACAAACTTTGCGAAATACTTTTGTTTTATGTCAAAATTAGACGAAAACGTCAGAATAATTTGCAAAAATTGCCAAATTTTCGAAAACTACTATCCTATTCGAAGTAAATTTTCTTTTTTTGTTGAGTTGAGTGGACAAACTTTGCGAAATACTGTTGTTTTATGTCAAAATTGGACGAAAACGTCAGAATAATTTGCAAATATTGCCAAATTTTCAATAACTACTGTCCTATACGAAGTAAATTTTATTTTTTTGTTGATTTGAGTGTACAAACTTTGCGAAATACTTTTGTTTTATGTCAAAATTGGACGAAAACGTCAGAATAATTTGCAAAAATTGCCAAATTTTCGAAAACTATCCTATTTGAAGTAAATTTTCTTTTTTTGTTGAGTTGAGTGGACAAACTTTGCGAAATATTTTTGTTTTGTGTCAAAATTGGACGAAAACGTCAAAATAATTTGCAAATATTGCCAAATTTTCGAAAACTACTATCCTATTCGAAGTTAATTTTCCTTTTTTGTTGAGTTGAGTGGACAAACTTTGCGAAATACTTTTGTTTTATGTCAAAATTGGACGAAAACGTCAGAATAATTTGCAAAAATTGCCAAATTTTCGAAAACTATTATCCTATTTGAAGTAAATTTTCTTTTTTTGTTGAGTTGAGTGGACAAACTTTGCGAAATATTTTTGTTTTGTGTCAAAATTGGACGAAAACGTCAAAATAATTTGCAAATATTGCCAAATTTTCGAAAACTACTATCCTATTCGAAGTTAATTTTCCTTTTTTGTTGAGTTGAGTGGACAAACTTTGCGAAATACTTTTGTTTTATGTCAAAATTGGACGAAAACGTCAGAATAATTTGCAAATATTGCCAAATTTTCAATAACTACTATCCTATACGAAGTAAATTTTATTTTTTTGTTGATTTGAGTGTACAAACCTTGCGAAATACTTTCGTTTTATGTCAAAATTGGACGAAAACGTCAAAATAATTTGCAAATATTGCCAAATTTTCGAAAACTACTATCCTATTCGAAGTTAATTTTCCTTTTTTGTTGAGTTGAGTGGACAAACTTTGCGAAATACTTTTGTTTTATGTCAAAATTGGACGAAAACGTCAGAATAATTTGCAAATATTGCCAAATTTTCAATAACTACTATCCTATACGAAGTAAATTTTCTTTTTTTGTTGAGTTGAGTGGACAAACCTTGCGAAATACTTTCGTTTTATGTCAAAATTGGACGAAAACGTCAGAATAATTTACAAAAATTGCCAAATTTTCGAAAACTACTATCCTATTCGAAGTAAATTTTCTTTTTTTGTTGAGTTGAGTGGACAAACTTTGCGAAATATTTTTGTTTTGTGTCAAAATTGGTCGAAAACGTCAAAATAATTTGCAAATATTGCCAAATTTTCGAAAACTACTAACCTATTCGAAGTTAATTTTCCTTTTTTCTTGAGTTGAGTGGACAAACTTTGCGAAATACTTTTGTTTTATGTCAAAATTGGACGAAAACGTCAGAATAATTTGCAAATATTGCCAAATTTTCAATAACTACTATCCTATACGAAGTAAATTTTATTTTTTTGTTGATTTGAGTGTACAAACCTTGCGAAATACTTTCGTTTTATGTCAAAATTAGACGAAAACGTCAGAATAATTTGCAAAAATTGCCAAATTTTCGAAAACTACTATCTTATTCGAAGTAAATTTTCTTTTTTTTGTTGATTTGAGTGGACAAACTTTGCGAAATACTTTTGTTTTATGTCAAAATTGGACGAAAACGTCAAAATAATTTGCAACTATTGCCAAATTTTCAATAACTACCTGTCCTATTCGAAGTAAATTTTATTTTTTTTGTTGATTTGAGTGTACAAACCTTGCGAAATACTTTTGTTTTATGTCAAAATTGGACGAAAACGTCAGAATAATTTGCAAAAATTGCCAAATTTTCGAAAACTACTATCCTATTCGAAGTAAATTTCCTTTTTTTTATTGATTTAAGTGGACAAACTTTGCGAAACACTTTTTTATGTTAAAATTGGACGAAATCGTCAAAATAATTAGCAATTATTGCCAAATTTTCAAAAACCAAAATCTCTATTTGAAGCATTTTTTTTTTCGTTGATTTGGGTAGCAAACTTTACGATATACTTTTGTTTTATCTCAAAATTGGACGAAAACGTCAAAATAATTTGCAGAGATTGCCAAATTTTCAAAAACCAAAATCTCTATTCGAAGCAAATTCTGTTTTGTAGATTTGAGTGGACACATTATCTGCTAGTCTTGTCTGTCCTGGTCTTGTATGTCCCAGTCTTGTCTGTCTTACTCTTCTAAATCCTAGTCTTGTCTGTCCTAGTCTTGTCTGTCCCAGTCTTGTATGTCTTAGTTTTGTCTGTCCCAGTCTTGTATGTCCTATTCTTGTGTATCTCAATTCTGTCTGTCCTAGTCTTGTATATCGTAGTCTTTCAGTTTCGCTGCGAATTACTTTTTGAACCGATGTGATTACGTACGCAATATTTTGAACATTACATTATAACCCGTACGGGATACTTTTATAACTTTGTATTATTTGCAGTAATCGCAGTTGAAGCAATTTTTTTGTTGTTGATTTGAGAGGACAAACTTTCATTAATAGTTTTGTTTTATGTCAAAATTGGACGAAAACGTCTTTTCAACTGAATTGTTGCTTCAAAAAAGTAATAACTTTTATGCCTCTTCCGTAAAAAGTTATAAAATTGTTTATTTATTGTTTAATGTTATCACTTCCCATAGAACGCCAGTTATTTAAGAGCTGAGGTATTCAGTAGTTTTAAAAATATGAAATTCGCTGTCTAGTCGAAAAAGTAATAACTTTTAGGCCTTCGGTGAACAAGTTATAAAAATTTTTCTTCGAAAAAGTGATAACTTTTATGTCTCCTTCGGTAAAAACATTACAAAATTATTTATTTATTGTTTAATGTCATTTATGTGTCAATTAATGTCATTTTTCTTGGTTATCGCTTCTCATAGACCGCCCGTTATTTAAGAGCTGAGGTATTCTGTTGTTTTAAAAATATGAAATTCCTTGTCTAGCCAAAAAATTTGTAACTTTTGTCTTCGGTAAACAAGTCACAAAATTGTTTCTACAAAAAAGTAATAACTTTTATGCCTCCTTCGGTAAAAAAGTTATAACATTGTTGAATGTCTAGTCTAGGCTGTCTAGTCATTTGAACGTGCAGGGAGGTGAAAATCTGCAAACAAACAACACCCTGCCCGTGCCGAGTGGTAGTGTGGGGCTGCCCAGTAAGGGGCAACCCACGAAAAAAACCCCCACCATTCATGCCCCCACTCAAAAACCAGAGGAAATGTGATGGAATCCAAAGTTGGCATAACTTCATCACGTACCTTCCCCTTTCATTTCTCAAATCTCGGCGATATCTACTTTTCTTATCGCTTTCTATCGCCCCGCGAGGAGATTAGCCAAATTGTGGGACCTACTGGCTGGCCTATGTCCGGTGTAATGTTAGGCGTACACCAAAACCGAGTTTGTCGGCCGATGCCGGACAGAACTACCCGGACGAGTAACTCTAGAACTACCCGCCGGGAAACCAGTGAGGGCATTCCCCTATCCGCCACATTTATCCCCATTCACTTGTTGTGCTGGACGCGCCGTTATTCGCCGTGCCCCCCTCACATCCAGGTTTACAAAAAATTTGTGCGCCCCCCTTCGCACTAAGGGGGTGTCTAGTCATGTCTGTCTCAGAGGAGAAGCCAAACTCCTACTGGGTGCGTCCCCCGGGTGGCGGATAGGGGAATGCCCTCACTGGTTTACCGGCGGGCAGTTCTAGTCCAATGTCACTTCTAGAAATTTTGGTTTGAACAGTGTTCCAGTTCTACTCCTGACCATACTACCTTCAATTCACGAAAGGCTTCCCTGTTTCTCAAGTGAAAGGCACATGCTTGTGTCTTGGAAATCCCAAGGACACGGAGGGAGATCAAGACTTTGATAGACAAGCTGAACAGACAAGTCGAAAAAGTCAACAGGGACTCATCCCAAGAATGGCTTGAAGCAGACATACAAGTTGAAACCGATCAGCTAGTATCGATTCCACTATAAACCGATGTTCTACCCCAAGGAAGCGTTCTCGCTCCATTTCCATTTTCGAGCCCATATCTGCCAACATCAGGAGTTTATTGTACGCTGACGATCTCGCTCTTGCTGCACAGTGCAAATATTTTGAATCAAACGTACATGCTGCGCCAGCACACAGACTCTTATCGGTGATGAGGACGATCCTAACACTGAACAGGAAAGCATTGCTGGGGAAACGTTGCCAGAGGTTCCCAAAGTAAAAATCTCCGATGAACTCAAGATTGTGGAAAAGAAGGAATGGAAAGAAACTGCCTATGCCACCGCAATAAGTTCACACGGCAACACCCCTACACCCGACGAAGAGTACGACCAAGTATAACTCCTAGACATGCAAACAGACGAAGACAGTAGGAAAAGATAGTTCGTTTTGGCGCCTCCTTACTCTTCTCTCCTCGTCAAGACCTGATTAAACCCGTAGCTTGGCGTTACATAGACCTCACACAATGTTTAGCGTGGGGTTAAAAAGACCTCGCACCCTCTTTAGCGTGGGGTTACATAGACCTCACATCCTGTTTAGCGTGCGTTTACATAGACCTCACACCCTGTTTAGTGCGGGGTTACATAGACCTCACACCCTGTTTAGCGTGGGGTAACTTAGACCCCACACTCTTGTAGTGTATAAAAGTTGATTGAAAGCTAATTGAAAACTGATTAAAAGCTGTTTAAAGCTGATTAAATCTGATTGATAGCTGATTAAAACTGATTAGGAGCTGTTTAATGCTGATTAAAACCTGATTGCGGCTGAATAAAACTGATTGAGAGCTAATTAAAGCTGATTAAAAGCTGATTACAAGGTGACTAATGCTGATTAAATCTGATTAAAAGCTGTTTAAAGCTGAGTGGAGGTGGGTGTGCGGATGAAGAGTTAGGAGGCGCCAAAAACCAAAATCTCTATTCGAAGCAAATTTTGTTTTGTTTTTGTTGTTTTGAGTGGTCTAGCATTGCGAAATACTTGTTTTATGTCATAATTGGACGAAAGCGTCAAAATAGTTGTCAAATTTTCAAAAACCAAAATCTCTATTTGAAGCTAATTTTGTTTTTTTGTTGATTTGGGTGAACAAACTTTGCGAAATACTTTTGTTTTATGTTAAAATTGGACGAAAACGTCAAAATAATTAGCAATTATTGCCAAATTTTCAAAAACCAAAATCCCTATTTGAAGCAAATTTTGTTTTTTTTTTATTGATTTGGTATTGATTTGACAAACTACGAAATACTTTTATTGTATGTCAAAATTGGACGAGAACGTCAAAATAATTTGCAAAGATTGCCAAAAATTTAAACCCATAATCTTTATTCGAAGCAAATTTTGTTTTTTTGTTGATTTGAGTGGACACACTTTGCAAAATTCCTTTGTTTTGTGTCAAAATTGGACGAAAACGTGAAGATAATTTGCAAAGATTGCCAAATTTTCAAAACCAAAATCTCTTCTTCTTCTTAAGGTGCCATTACCTTCTATTACCATTACTATTGACCATTACCATTATCTTCTAGTGTGGTATACTTGTGGAACGTATCGTCACTTATCTAGTGACGATAGAGTCTAGTGACGATATATCTAGTGACGATATATATGTATCGTCGTTTATAGCCGGTTCCGAGCGGCACTATTTGAGAGGTTTTACCAGGTAGAATTGCTCGTGGTAGTTTGTCCGTCTAAACTTGTCTATCAAGTCTTGGCTTGTTTGAAACAAATTTAGGTTGAAACAACTTCATGTTGACTTCGTATTGCGACCACTTCATGTTGCAAATTATTTCATGTCGAAGCGACTTCATCGAAACTATCTAGCTTCAACTACGACAAGACTAGATACAGACAAGACTAGACAAGACTAGACAAGACTAGACAAGACTAGACAAGACTAGACAAGACTAGACAAGACTAGACAAGACTAGACAAGACTAGACAAGACTAGACAAGACTAGACAAGACTAGACAAGACTAGACAAGACTAGACAAGACTAGACAAGACTAGACAAGACTAGACAAGACTAGACAAGACTAGACAAGACTAGACAAGACTAGACAAGACTAGACAAGACTAGACAAGACTAGACAAGACTAGACAAGACTAGACAAGACTAGACAAGACTAGACAAGACTAGACAAGACTAGACAAGACTAGACAAGACTAGACAAGACTAGACAAGACTAGACAAGACTCGACAAGACTAGACTAGACTAGACAAGACAAGACGCGAAAAGATTAGACAAAACTAGACATAAAAAAAATATATACCCATCCGCATAGTTAAAATTATTTTTTTGGATTTTTTGAAATATTTATCTTTCCAACGATAAGACCCTAGGTGCAGGGGTGAGTCCCGAATCTTTCACCCAGGGTAACGCAACACTCCAATGAGAGTGTATATATTTATTAATCTCTTTGTAATGTTTGAAAAGGCCACTATGAATTCATGAAGTCGGTAGGCTGCTGTAGCAGTCCATAGCATCTGGCCACCAAATTAATTGAACTACTAAAACAGTCCATACGTCAAATCAATTGAACTGCTATAGCAGACCATAGCAGCGAAAGGGTTAAGCAAAGGAACATTCAAATTTATGAGACTTTATTAATTTATATAAGGTGGAGATAGCCAAATCCGCTGATTCCTTTGCTATGTAATAAAGCGTACAACAGCATCGATAGATAATCGCTCTTTGCAGTACTGGAAGAATAGTACTTTGCAGTACTAATGCTCACAGATACCATCTCTAAGATCAAGTTCATGGGTGAAATTTAAAAAAAACCTACCATATGTAGGTTTTGAGACAACTTTTAGGGTGTCAATATACAAGTATTTACAGACTTACAGCTGGGTATCTCTAATTCCGAGGTGAACTTACTATAATGACTGGACTATGAAAAATTTAAATACTTAGGAGAATATATACAATTAGCAGGATCAAACAAAATGTCTAACATAGAACGAACGGAAAAACTCTAGAAAGCATACAAACCTACATGGCCACTTTATAATAAGAAAAGCATATCAAGGCAGGCCAAACTCAGACACTACAAAACAGTTGTATCGCCTGAAGCATTGTATGCGTCTGAAACGACTACAATTGCAGCATCTGGCATCATAGAAACAGAAAAAATTGATCGCAAAATTCTCAGAAAAATATTTGGGGCAGTACACAGAGATGGGATATGGATGAACAGAGCTATGGAATGAAACAGACTCACAGATATCATTAGAAAACGCAGACTAACTTTCTATGGGCACATACAGAGAATGAACAAAAAACGACTTACAAAGAAAGTCTTTGATGTAGTAAACAGTTCAAAGAGGACAAATTGGTTTCATGAAATAGAAGATGACTTAAAGCAATTGAAGATCAATCAGCAAATGATAGTAGACAGAAAAAAAAATCTGAAATAAAATTAAGATATGCCAAATTTTAGTAAGCGAAAGGAGAACGAAAGGAGAAGATAGGAACATTGTGGACAGAACAAATGAAACAGGAGCACAGCCGAAGGATGGAGATTTTCTGAAGAGAAGAAGGGAAAGATTTGTGTCATCATGAGATATTTAAGTTCAAACACTGTCCCAAATATGGGCAAAAATGATGTAATAATATGTAATATGAGTGGTTTTTATTAATTTTTTTATCTATACAGTTATTTTATTTATACATTTTCTTATAGATGCTCTGAAAGACAGTGAACAAATAATAAATTTAAATACAAATATTTGAAACATGCAACAGGCCCTATGACGATAATTATCATATAAAATATACACAGTGTCTCCTCCGTCCTTAAACCTAGGGAAAGACTAAAAGTAATCGTAACAAAGATGTGATGACCTTGAACGGAATAAAACTAATAAAAACAACGAGTAAAGAAAAATTGTTAGGGAATTCGGGATGGAAATGATAAATTAGGATTTGTTTTCAGACATTTTGCTTCACCATTTTCCAATATAAAAACACGTGTGTAGACAAAAAACGTTTTTTTTTCGTTTTCTTAATAAAAAATAAATACATTTAGTTTTAATTTTTTTTCTTGTCGGTTTTTACGAAATTACGAAAGCTCTTAACCGCATATAGAGTAGATATTGAGAACAACCATTTCTGCCATTTACATCAGAGCTGGTCAAACTACAATTTTGTACCGCCGGCGGACAAATTTAACAAAAATATTTTCTTTTCTGAATCCCTCCAACTAACTAACTATTATCAGGTAAGGCCGAGGCCGCACTATGTTTTTTTGCGAGCAAGCGATAACCGCTATAACCGCGAAACCGATCGAGAAACACACAGTACGCTATGGGAAAAATCAATCGCGGGAAAAAAACCCAAGTGAGGCCGCTTGTATTAGCTTACTTGAGTCACAAAACAACGCGATTAAAAACCGCGGCGGTTTAGCTGTAGTGCGGCCTGGGTCTAAGGCCGAGGCCGCACTACGGTTTATTCCAGCGAGTGGTTAGCCGCTGTAACCGCAAAACCGGTTGAGAAGCACACACTACCCTATTAAAATCAGTCGCGGGAAAAAACCGCAAGTGATGCCGCTTGTATTAGCTTAGGCCGAGGCCGCACTAAGGTTTTTTCCCGCGAGTGGTATCCGCTATAACAGCGAAACCGCTCGAGAAACACACAGTACGCTATAGGAAAAATCAGTCGCGGGAAAAAACCACAAGTGAGGCCGCTTGTATTAGCTTTGTTGAGTCACAGAATCACGCGATTAAAAACCTCGGCAGTTTAGCCGTAGTGCGGCCTAGGTCTTACTTGAATCACAAAATCACACGATTAAAAACCGTTTAGCCGTAGTGCGGCCCACGCCTTAATCGAAATAAAACCGATTAGAAATAATAGAAAATGAAAACTCAGTCTGCTCCAAGAAATTAATTATCCAATTATATAACTAATTATAATTCCTAATACTAATTATAAACCCCTGGCGGGCAGTGAGGGCCCGCCAGGGCTTTATATTCGTGCAAACCGCTAAAAAACTTACAAATCGAACTGAAAATAAATATTGAATTGAAGTTTCAACAAGTAATCGATTATTTAAAATAATTTGTCTACCCCTGGTCCACAGTATAAAATTTCCTCGCGTACTTCCCGTTTTCCCTTAAAACTACAAAAAATAAAATCACATTGAAAGCCGGATTTCCGGTCAAAAGACGGAAACGCGATCCCGAAGAAAATTAAAATAAATAAGTACCGAACAATAAATAGATAAAATAACGTTAAAAATAATAAATAAGAAAAATTAACTTGTAAGCAATAAACTTGTCTTGGGTATAAACTTCATTTTGCCATATAGACCTTACATATACCTTGGACCTAGACCTTATCTATGTTACTGTAAAAAACTAGATTTTACTAACTGCCATTGTTATATTTAGAATTAACTGCTGCTCAAAACTGAATATCAGTGAAAACTAGTTTTAACCGCGTTTTGTCTAGTTTTAACTAGACAAAACGCGTTTTTTCAAAATGATTCAGTTAAAACTGTTTCAATCAGCGCCAAAGTGCATCGTGCCTTATTCTGATTGGTCGAAAGACATCAGAAAAGAAAGAGTGTGTATTAAAAAGGTGTCTCTGTAAGAAAAAGACAACCTTTATAGTTTGTCATATACAAACTTGCTGTATACAAAGTTGTTTTTGACTTTGTTTATTTGATTATTTAATTACTGTATAATCTCGGTAATTCGGCCGTTGGGTAATCGGACGACACGTTCAGTAATCGGGCGGTCTGTAGACCGCTCGCGCTCTTCCCTCCCATCACTCTTATAGTTCGCCTGTTGTCTGGTCCCATATGTGTCGGATTATCGAGATTATACTGCACTTGAAATTAATATTGTCGCTATGGCATTATTATTATACGTCGGTGTTCCTTAACAATGTTCCTTTAAGCAAGATGATTATTTTTGTTCAACATTAGCCGAGAATTATTAATAAATATTTTAATAAACAATATCCATATTTTCAATCCCCAACAAGTTTATCTAATACTAGTTTTAACTAAGGTTCAAAATTTTATCTGAAAGTTAAATATGTAAAGTAGTAAATTCTAGTTAAAACTAGGAAACTATTATTCTAGTTTTAACAAAGGCAGTTAGTAAAAACTAGTTTTAACTAGAGAAAACGCGTTGTAACTCAAACCGGGTTTTAACTGTAACATCTATAAATCCATTTCGAATTTTTGCTAGTTAATCCCATCGTGTTGCCTAATTTAATCACATTTTGCGTTCAAATTGCCTGTCTTCGTATTTATTACTTCAAATTAACTTCTAAGCACAAAACTTGACCGTATCTATAACTTTCTGCCTAATGTCTAATTCATTTCCACTTATCAGTTTTGTCTGATTGTACAGGCAAAGAAGCTTCAATAGATACGCTTTTAGATATGTCATTCCACAAACAATTTGACGTTTCTTCCAAAACCCTGTCTATTAAGCCGGCTCCACACATTGGCTCACACGGCCAGGCCAATGTGTGTTCCTACATTTGCTGTTCTTTCACACACCACAAGTGGGCGCCTAAATATTGGCTCACAAGTGCCAACTTCTCAGTTCACAAGTTGTAGAGTCAATGATAACATGTCTGGTGATCTTGAACTAGCGGTTGCTGCTTTTTATATAGCATCTGCTGCCAATGTGTGGAAGAAGAACTTGTCATGTGGGAGCATGCGCCAATGCATGTGCCAACCTCCACCAGCCCATTCACAAGCGCCAACTTCTTCATCTACACATTGGACATGTGACGTATGCAACATCAAATGGCCAATGTGTGGAGCCGGCTTTATGCTGCGTCCACACGCTTAGCAAACGTGAACTACACAAATCCAAACGCTTGGTAAACATTTGCCTTGGTTTGCAAGCGCTTTCGACCGATTCGCAAGCGCTTGCGACCTTGCGTTTGTTGCCTTAAGGTCGATTCCCACATGCGCGACACTCAGCTACGCGATGTCGTGCGACATCGCCTGTCAAATAATGATTATATTGTTTTAAATGGGCGTGCTAATTTAAAACAATGTAATCATTATTTGACAGGCGATGTCGCGTGACTTCGCGTAGCTGAGTGTCGCATATATGAGAATCGGCCTTTCCACACGCTTGTGTTTATTCAATGTTTGGAGTTTGCGGCAAACGTTTGGCAAACGTGTGGACAAACCATTGAAGCTTCTTTGCCTGTTTCCCTCGTGAATTTGTCTTATGCATATCTGTTCTTTTATCCAAAGTCTTGTCTATAGTTTTGTCCGTGTCTCTCGTAATTTTGGTTCTCACGTGCCTGTTCTTTAAAGTTTTTCTGACTGTCTCTTGTTTTTTTAAGCAAAGTCTGTTTCCCTAGTTAATTTGTTTTATGCATATCTGTTCTCTTATCTAAAGTCTTGTCTATTGTTTTGTCCGTGTCTCTCGTAATTTTGGTTCTCACATGCCTGTTCTCTAAAGTTCTTCTGTGTGTCTCTTCTTCTCGTCTATCAAACTAAGGCATATTGTCTGCTTAAATCCTATTTCCTATTGACAAGTTTATAGAGACTGCAAAACGGAAACTGACAGGCACAACACGTTGAACACAAAAGTTGACAGGCACAAAAATGTGCCTGTTTGTATAAGCGTGTCGTTTTGCCTAATCAAATCACAGTTGTCTGTCACATTTCGTATAATTTACCTAAAAACTTTAATTAGTAACTGTTTGTATAAGCGCCTCTTTTCTGTTATCTAAGAGTCTTGTCTATTAAAGTTTCTTTGTCTGTTTCCTTCGTAATTTTGGTTTTCACTTTCACTCATCTTTTTCGCGATGAACAGGCAAAGAAGCTTTAATAGACAAGGTTTTATATTTGTCATTCAAGAGACAGACATTGCTTGTTGTTTACATGTTTCATCTAAAACCTCATCTACTAAGGATTCTTTGCCTGTTTACCTAGCAATTTTGTTTCATATATGTTTGTTCCCTCATCTAAAGTCTTGCCCAAGACTTTTTGTCTGTCTCCATAGTAATTTAGTTCTCGCATTAATTCTTCATTTTCGCGATGAACAGGCAAAGAAGCCGGACAGACATTGTTTGCCGTTTTTATGTTTTATCTAAAACCATGATTATTAAAGATTCGTTGCCTGTTCCCTCGTAATGTCTGTTCTCCTATCTAAAGTCTTGTGTATTAAAGTTTTGTCTGTTTCTCTCGTAATTTTGGTTCTCATATGCCTGTTCTCTTATTTAAAACTTGTCTATTAAAGTTCTTCTGTCTGTCTCTCCTATTTTTAGGCAAAGTCTCGTCTATCAAACTCGTCTATCGTCTATCACATTGCCTGCTTTGCTCTTACTTCTTGTTGACAAGAAACTGACAGGCACAAAATTTTGATTAAAAGCGTTGACAGACACAAAAATGTGCCTGTTTGTATAAGCGTGTTGTTGTGCCTAATCAAATCACTATTAGCGTTTAAATTTCGCGCATTTGTCTGTCATATTTTCTATAAAATTCACCTAAAGTTTCATTTAAAAAAACTTCCCTTATTTATTCATTGCCTGTTTGTATTGATAGTGTGCCTGTTTGTATAAGCGTCTTCTGTCTATTTCTCCTATTCTCTAAGTCCAAGTCTCGTATATCAAACAAAGGCATATTGTCTGCTTTGGTCCTATTTCCTGTTGACAAGAAACTGACAGGCACAAAATGTTGGACAAAAAAGTTGACAGGCACAAAAATGTGCCTGTTTGTATAAGCGTGTCGTTTTGCCTAATCAAATCACTGTTAGCGTTTACACTTTGCGTCATTGCCTAAAATCATATTTTCTATAATCTACCTAAAACTTTATTTATTCATTTCCTGTTTATGCGATAGTGTGCCTGTTTGTATAAGCGTCTCTGCTCTGCTATCTAGTCTTGTCTATTAAAGTTTCTTTGTCTGTTATCCTCGTAATTTTGGTTCTCGCATTCATCCTTATTTTTCATGATGAACAGGCAAAGAAGCTTAAATAAACACGATTTAAGATTTGTCATACAATAAACAGGCAACGATAGTTGTTTTTATGTTTCATCTAAAACCATGTCTATTAAGGTTTCTTTGCCTGTTTTCCTACTAATCTTGCTTAATGCATGCCTGTTGTTATCTAGAGTCTTATCTATAAAAGATTTTTTGACTGGTACCCTCGTAATTTTGGTTCTCGCATTCATTCTTCTTTCTCATGATGAACAGGCAAATAAGCTTTAATTAACAAGGTTTTAGATTTGTCATTCAACAGGCAGGCATTGATTATTGTTTTAATGTTATCTTGTCTATACAGGATCTGTTGTATGTTTCTCTCGTAATTTTTGATCTCGCATGCCTGTTCTCTTATCTAAATCATTGATCTCTCTTATCTAAATCCTTGTCCACTCTTATCTAAATCATTGTCCTCTCTTATCTAAATACTTGTCCTCTATTATCTAAATCCTTGTCGTCTCTTATCTAAATCCTTGTCCTGTCTTATCTAAATGCTTGTCCTCTATTATGTAAATCCTTGTCCTCTCTTATCTAAATCCTTGTCCTCTCTTATCTAAATCCTTGTCCTCTCTTATCTAAATCCTTGTCCTCTCTTATCTAAATCCTTGTCCTCTCTTATCTAAATCCTGTTCAACAGGCATAAATTTTTGTTTTTATCTTTCATCTAAAACCTTATCTATTAAGGTTTCTTTGCCTGTTTCCCTCGTAAATTCTTTCATGTATGTCTGTTCTTTCATCTAAAGCCTTGTCTGTTTCATGTTTAATTTTTCATGTATCGCATTTATTCTTCTTTTTCATGATGAACAGGCAAAGAAAGATTCATTGACAAGTTTTTAGATTTGTCATTCAACAGGCATTGATTGTTGTTTTTATATTTCATCTAAAACCTTATCTATTAGGTTTTCTTTGCCTTTTTCCGTCGTAATTTCTTTCATGTATCTGTTCTTTCAAACTATCGTCTATCAAACTAAGGCACATTGCCTGTATAAATCTGCTTTCGTCATATTCCCCCCCAAAGTGTGCCTGTTTGTCTAAGTGTTTCGTTGTGCCTAGTTAAATCACTGTTTACGTTTAAATCGTTTGCCTGTCGTCCAATTTTGTATTATTCATCTGAAACTGTATTCAATGCCTGTTTTCCAACCGTTGATCTTCAGTTTTGTTCCAACCTGTTACGTCTCTATAATATGCTTGTAAGCCCAACAATAAGCTCATAGTGTTATCTATTTTAATCGTTTAAATTTGTTCTTTGCCTGTTTTGAATTTTGAACAATATTTAAAAAATAACAAACAAGAAAAATTAAATTTACATTCAAAACTCATCATATTATAATAAAACTTGATATTATCTATTAACCTTTTGCCTAATGTCTAATTTGTTTCGACTAATCGCTTTGGCCTGATTCATTCTTGTTTCTCAGGATGAACAGGCAATGTAGCTTTAATAGACAAGGTTTTAGATATGTCAGTCAATATAAAGGCATTGATTGCCGTTTTTCATGTTTCATCTAAAACCTTGTTCATTAAAGCTTCTTTGCCTGTTCCCTAGTAATGTCTGTTCTCTCATCTACAGTCTTGTCTATTAAAGTTCTTCCATCTGTATCTCCTATTTTTAGTCTCGTGTATCAAATTAAGGTATATTGCCTGCTTTGGTCCTATTTCCTGTTGACACGAAACTGACAGGCACGAAACGTTGAACAAACAAGTTGTGCCTGTTTGTACAAACGTGAGGTTTTGCCTAATTATATCACCGTTTAAACTTCGCACCGTTGCCTGTAGTTATATTTTGTATAATTTACCAAAAACTTTATTCATTGCCTGTTTGTACAAAAGTGTTCCTGTTTGTATAAGCGTCTCGTTCTGCTTAAAAGTGGTTCGGGGAAAGCTCTCGCTTAACCCCCCCTAATCCATTTTGGTTTTTAGTATGCGCCACCCCGGTATCGCATATTTTGCATTCATTCAGGGTCAGCCCGGACGGCTAGTGAAAACCGCCCTAGTTGTCGCCACCCCGACCAGGATTCGAACCCGGGTCTCCCGCATTGAAAGGCGGGTATGTTGTCAACTACACTACCGAGGAGGACGTCCCGTTCTGCCTAATCAAATCACTGTTAGAGTTTACATTTCACGTCGTTGCCTGTAATCATGTTTCCTATAATTAACCTTAAACTTTATTCATTGCCTGTTTGTACAAAAATGTTCCCATTTGTATAAGCGTCTCGTTTTGCCCAATCAAACCACTGTAAGCGTTTAAATTACGCGTCATTGCCTGTAGTAATTTGTATAATTTGCCTAAAAGTGCCATTCATTTCCTGTTTGTAAAAAATTGTGCCTATTTCTATAAGCGTGTCGCTTTTCCTAATAAAATCACTTATAGCGTTTAAATTTCGCGCCACTCTCTGTAGTCATATTTTTATAATTAATCTAAAATTTTATGCATTGCCTGTTTGTACAAAAGTGTACCTATTTGTATAAGCGTCTCGTACTGCCTAATCAAATCACTGTTAGATTTTAAATTTCGCGCCTTTGTCTGTCATATTTTGAATAATTTGCCTATGAATTGCCTGTTTGTTCCAAAGTGTGCCTGTTTGTATAAGCGTCTCATTCTAATCAATTTACTGTTAGCGTTTAAATTCCGCGCCATTGCCTGTGGACATATTTAGTGTAATAGACCTAAAACTTTATTCATTGCCTGTTTGTACAAAGGTGTGCATGTTTGTATAAGCGTCTCCTTCTGCATAATCAAATCATTGCTGGCGTTTAAATTTCGCGCCTTTGCCTGTAATATTTTTTCTAAATTGCGTGTTTGTCCAAAAGTGTGCCTGTTTGTATAAGCGTTTCGTTTTAGTCAAATCACTGTTAGCGTTTAAATTTCGCGCCATTGATTGTATAGTCATATTATGTATAATTGACTTAAAGCTTTATTCATTGCCTGTTTGTACAAGTGTGCCTGTTTGTATAAGCGTCTAATTTGGTTTAATCAAATCACTGTAAGCGTTTAATTATAATTCACCAGAAACTTCATTCATTGCTTGATAGTTGGAGTTTACCCCAAGCTATCTTTAGTTACGTTCCAAATTATTACGTCTCTATAATATGTCGGTAATAAGCCTGTCGTTTTGCCTAATTTATAAACGAAACATAAATCACATTTTGCGTTAAAATTTGCCCTTTGCCTGTCTTTCTAAATGTTCTTACAAGTTTGTTTATTCTTACAATTTTGTTCACCGGTTATTTTCGACACTGTTCAATCTTGTTAGGTTAGGTTCTTTAAAAGTTGCCTGTCTTGTAAGCTTGTCGTGTTGCCTAATTTACATAACATTTAAAATTTGGCTGTCGGTATAAGTTTGTCGTATTGCCTAATTTACAAACGAAACATAAATCACATTTTGCGTTCAAATTAGTTCTTTGCCTGTCTTTCTAAATGTTCTTAAAATTCTGTTTATTCTTACAATTCGTTTGTTCACCGGTTATGCTCGATCTTGTTAGGTTCATTGATACAGATACAGGTTCTGTAAAAGTTGCCTGTCGATGTAAGCTTGTCGTGTTGCCTAAAATAATCACTTTTCGCATTCAAATTTGACAATTGCCTGTCCTAATATAAATTAATTTAAATAGCAATTAATCAAATAACTAATATTTGTTCTGACCAAACATTTTGTTTATTCCCGTAATTTGTTTTTTCGCCAGTTATCTTCGACACTGTTCTATCTTGTTACGTCAAAAATTGCCTGTCATTATAAGCTTGTTGCGTTGCCTAACTTAACCGCTTTGTGCATACAAATTTGTCCATTGCCTGCCCTAATATAAATTAACTTACATAACAATTAATATTTTAACGAATATTTTATTTATTCTTGCAATTGATTGGACCTTGGCTCTTGTCACGTGAGATTGTCTAAAATGTGCCTGTTTTGTATAAAGCTATTCATTTGCCTAAAAACATCACATTATACAGGTTGGTTATGTCTGGTTATGACAGGTTGTCTAAAATGTATTAGCTTGCATAAGCCTAGATTTTATCTAAAGTCATCACTTTTTGTGTCTAAATATAATTTTTGCCTGTCCCCAAATTTTGTATTTTTGTATATTTGTTGTATTGCTCGTCATTTGTTGTTAGAAATTTGTATTAACCTTACAATTGCCTGTTTGTACAAATGTTCATTTGGCATCTTTCAATCCTCTTCAACACTTGCAACACTTTAAAGAACATGATGTGACAAGATTGACAGATGCCAATTTAACATGTGTACAAGTGTACATGTGACAAGATTGACAGATACCAATTCAACATGTGTACAAACCATTGCCTGTTTGAATTAGTCGATACGATAGGTTCAACAGGCACTTTTTAGAGAACTTGATGTGACACAAGTTCTCTAAAAAGTGCCTGTTGAACCTATCGTATTGACTAATTCAAACAGGCAATGGTTTGTACACATCTTGAATTGATATCTGTCAATCTTGTCATATCATGTTCTTTAGAGTGTGCCTGTTTGTATGAGCCTATCGTTTTGACCAATTCAAACCGTTTTACCGATTGTCTAAAATGTGTTTGTATGTATAAGCCTAGATTTTGCCTAATTTAATAACTTTTTCCGCATAAATTTGACCAATGCCTGTCCTCAAATTTTGTATTTGCTGTAATTTCAACAATTCATTGCTTGTTATTTGTGGCTTAAAATTTTGATTATCCTTACAATTCATTGCCTGTTTGTCCACTGACATTTGACATATCGGGATCGTTCCACATCATCTTTTGACTAATCCAAACAGGCAACGGCTTGTTTGATTATCCTTACAATTCATTGCCTGTTTGTACACTGACATTTGACACGTTGGGATCCTTCCACATCAAGTTCTCTAAAATGTGCCTGTTGATATGAACCTATCATTTTGACTAATCTAAACAGGCAATGGTTTGTACACAATTGATTTGGCATCTGTCAATCTTGTCACATCTTGTTTTTAAAGTGTGCCTGTTTGTATGAGCCTATCGTTTTTGACCAATTCAAACAGTTTTTGCAATTAAATTAGCCGTTTGTTTGTCTTCCTACATTGTGTTTGTTGCCTGAAATTTTGATTATACCTACAATACATTGCCTGTTTGTATATCTATTCAAGTTTTCTAAAATATATATCAAGTTTTCTAAAATGTGCCTGTTGATATGAACCTATCGTTTTGACTAATCCAAACAGGCATAGGTTTTTACACATATTGATTTGGCATCCGTCAATCTTGTCACATCATGTTTTTTAAAGTGTGCCTGTTTGTATGAGCCTATCGTTTTTGACCAATTCAAACAGTATTTGCAATTAAATTAGCCGTTTGTCTATCTTCCTGCGTTGTGTTTGTTGCCTTAACTTTAGATTATACCTACAATACATTGCCTGTTTGTAAATATATACATTGCTAGCCTCAGCTTTACCACACCAATGTGCCTGTTGCTATAAGACTGTATGTTTCCAGCAATGTATTGCCTGTTTGTCCTCGATCCTTTCACATCAAGTTCTCTAAAATGTGCCTATTGATATGAACCTATCATTTTGACTAAGCCAAACAGGCAATGGTTTGCACACATGTTGTTTTGGAATGTGTCAATCTTGTCACAACATGTTTTTAAAGTGTGCCTGTTTGTATGAACCTATCATTTTTGACCAATTCAAACAGTTTTTGCAATTAAATTAGCCGTTTGACTGTCTCTCTACATTCTGTTGGTTGCCTGAAATTTTGATTATACCTACAATACATTGCCTGTTTGTCCATCTATTCATTTGCTAGCCTAAAACTTTAATAAGACAGTATGTTTCCAACAACGTATTGCCTGTTTGTCCTCGATCCTTTCACATCAAGTTCTTTAAAATGTGCCTGTTGATATGAACCTATCGTTTTTACTAATCCAAACAGGCAATGGTTTGTACACATTTTGATTTGGCATCTGTCAATCTTGTCACAGCATGTTTTTAAAGTGTGCCTGTTTGTGCGAGCCTATCGTTTTTGACCAATTCAAACAGTTTTTGAAATTAAATTAGCCGTTTGTCCGTCTTCCTACATTGCGTTTGTTGCCTGAAATTTTGATTATACCTACAATACATTGCCTGTTTGTCCATCTATTCGTTTGCTAGCCTCAGCTTTACCACGCCAATGTGCCTGTTGCTATAAGACTGTATGTTTCCAACAATGTATTGCCTGTTTGTCCTCAATCCTTTTACGACAAGTTCTCTAAAATGTGCCTGTTGATATGAACCTATCATTTTGACTAATCCAAACAGGCAACAGTTTGTACACATGTTGATTTGGTATATGTCAATCTTGTCACATCATGACCTTTAAAGTGTGCCTGTTTGTATGAGCCTATTGTTTTTGACCAATTCAAACAGTTTGTGCAATTAAATTAGTCGTTTGTCTGTCTTCCTACAGCCTGCTTGTCGCCTGAAATTTTCATTTTACCTACAATACATTGCCTGTTTGTCCATCTATTCATTTGCTAGCCTAGAACTTTAATAAGACTGTATGTTTCCAACAATGTATTGCCTGTTTGTCCTCGATCCTTTCACGTCAAGTTCTTCAAAATGTGCCTGTTGGTATGAAGCTATCGTTTTTACTAATCCAAACAGGCAATGGTTTGTACACATGTTGATTTGGCATCTGTCAATCTTGTCACAACATCTTTTTAAAGTGTGCATGTTTGTATGAGCCTATCGTTTTTGACCAATTCAAACAGTTTTTGCAATTAAATTAGCCGTTTGTCTGTCTTCCTACGTTGTGTTTGTTGCCTGAAATTTTGATTATACCTACAATACATTGCCTGTTCGTCCATCTATTCCTTTGCTAGCCTCAGCTTTACCACGCCAATGTGCCTGTTGCTATAAGACTGTAAGTTTGCAACAATGTATTGCCTGTTTGTCCTCAATCCTTTCACATCAAGTTCTCTAATATGTTCCTGTTGATATGAACCTATCGTTTTGACGAATTCAAACGGGCACCGGTTTGTACACATGTTGATTTGGCATCTATCAATCTTGTCACATCATGTTTTTAAAGTGTGCCTGTTTGTATGAACTTATCGTTTTTGACCAATTCAAACAGTTTTTGCAATTAAATTAGCCGTTTGTCTGTCTTCCTACATTGTATTTGATGCCTGAAATTTTGATTATAGCTACAATACATTGCCTGTTTGTCCATCTATTCATTTGAAAGCCTCAGCTTTGTTTCACCTCCCCACCCCAATGTGCTATATAATAATAGTGCTATAAGACTGTATGTTTACAACTTATTGCCTGTTTGTCCTCGATCCTTTCACGTCAAGTTCTCTAAATTGTGCCTGTTGGTATGAACCTATCGTTTTGACAAATTCAAACAGGCAACGGTTTGTACACAAGTTAACTTATCAAATCATGTTCTTTAAAGTGTGCCTGTTTCTATGAGCCTATGGTTTTTAACCAATTCAAACAGGTTTTGCAATTAACTTAGCCGTTTGTCTGTCTTCCTACATTGTTTATTGCCAGAAATTTTGATTATACCTACAATACATTGCCTGTTTGTCCATCTATTCGTTTGCTAGCCTCAGCTTTACCACGCAAATGTGCCTGTTGCTATAAGACTGTATGTTTCCAACAATTTGTTGCCTGTTTGTCCGTTTGTGGAATCATTGTTTGATATTAATTTGAAAGTTTTATAAAAGTTTATTTCCTGCCTATCCTTGTTAAGTCTATTTGCGGCCTATCATTAGCCTATTATTAATAAAGTTCTTAGAAAAAAACATCTAACCTGTCATTTAAGTTCAGTATTGCCTGTTTTCAAAATTTGATCCATTTGCTTCCTCGCGTATCATTCCAAGACAAATTTAATATTAATGCGCTAACAAGTTAATTTAACAACGTAGTTTGCTTTAAGTATATCAATATCTACTCTATAAATAAACATTTTCTTCTCCCTCTCATCACAATTTCAGTTCCCAGATGACGATGTGGGCGTCGTTGCTGTTCCTCTCCTGTACGCCTGCAACATTTTTACTCTTATCCACTGGGCAACAGGGCTGCCTCCAGTTCACGTAGCCTCTTCCTCCCATCAGCGTAATGACTGTTCTCCGCGTGTCCACCGGATTATTCCTGCTCAAAGTCTTTGCGTTGTTGTTGTTGCATTTGAGACTGCTGACGGCTTGGACCGTTTCAGCGGTTTCCGCCACGCCGTTCGGTTGCCGGCTGGCGTTGGAGTTGTTTCTGGAAACACTTCGGCCTAGATTCCTGACGGCCATGCTTTCCTCACTGCCGGAAGAAGTGTAAAGACTGGAGCTTCTGGAATCCACGGACCAGTTGGATAAGTCTAAAGATCTCGGTCGACTGACTTTCATTTTTAGGCGGCGGTCTAAGGTGCTGACTTTGGCTGGGATTGCAGCTAGTTCTGGGTCGCTGCGTCTAAGAGATTCGTAGATAGGATCAGATATATGGTCGTCGCCTTCATAATCTCTGATGTACATAAGTTCTCCGTATAAGCCGTAAACATCGCAGGTATCTCCAGAACCTTGGGAAGAAGTTGTGCTGGTTGAGAATTTCGAACCTCCATTACCTAAACCTCTCGGTAACGTTTTGGATAGTCTCATCTCGCTGTCTTTAGACCGCCTTCTTCTTATCACGACTGGGCTGCTAGTGAGATGGTGGCGGAGTTTGGCTGTTACGCTGTTCATGGAGGAGTCTGAGAGCTGTTTCTCCATTTTCGGCCGTTCCTTTTCCGGGGTTTCGTTTTCGTTTTCTACATCTTTGACTTTACCGTTGACGAAATTCTTTGGTTGAAGCGCTAACAAGAACGAGATTGGACCGAAGTGTGCGTGATAGGAGATGTTGACGCGGCCGCTTATTATTGGCACGCCTTCAAGTCTGGGCAATGGAATGGTCAGACTGATACCAACATTCGTACCCACCCACAACAATCCTTTACAAGCCAACAACGCGGTCACGTTGACGTGCGAGCGATTGTTGTTCAAACAATCGTTACTCGACCCGCTGCTCGTCACCCTCATAACATTCGAAGCGATATTTATATCTTGCAAATGTTTAAAAGTTTCTGTATGATACAAACAAATCGTGCTGGAATTCTTTAAAGAAATCCACAAACCTATGCCACTGTGCGCCATTAAATTAACGTTACCGACGTGTTCGTGCTGAATGCTGAAGTCCTTTTGAATCTCGCCGGTCACACCGTTCAAAACCCAAACTTTTTTACCGCAAGCCGCGTATATACACATATTTATCGGCAACAAACTCGACACTGGATCCGACCCCAAAGTTTTCATCTGCGGATCCTTCAATATCCAAGTCCCATCAATCGGATTCCTCCTGTAAATCAACAACGATCCATTTCCAAGCGCCACGAAGACGTTGTCGCAATGATATTTGATCTGCATGATCGTATCCGGAACTTGACTGCTACCAATCTCCTCCTGCTTCTCTGGCTCGTCTGCTGCATAAAGCAACACCTTTCTGCTGCCCGTGCCCATCCAAACAGTATCCGTGGCTAAGGAAGGACAAGGCGGAGGAATACCCTTGACGTATTCCATCGCGGTCACTTGAGTTTCAACGAGGGAAAACGAATTTATTTCCTTCAACGAACCAGCCTGTTGCTGATGTTGTGCCATTATGGATATGTGAGAGCTCGCACCGTCCGTTGTACAAACCCAAAGGTAATTTTGCGTTCTGTTTCGTCTCCGCGTTGCTTTTGGAGAGTTTATCGTGTAGTAACATCCACAGCGTACCTACAAATAACAAAATGAAATCAGAAAATATTACAAGAAAGGCAAAGAATATTTACTTCAGTTTGGTGCTGTGATTTGTAGACAGATTGCGACTTGACGAATAATGGCATTTTAGTGCTGGGTCTTTGTTCTTGTTCTGGGACTTCCCAAGCAGGAGAGTTGCTAGGATCCAGAGCAAGCTGAGCCAATCTCAACTCGGTAATCCATTCCTTTTTAACGTTAGGACTGTCGGTTTGGAACGTGAAAACTTCTTCCTTCCCTTTAGATTTGGCCACGAGCTGCAAACAGCAGGAATCCACCCAAGCCATCTCCTCGTCCTTGTGCTGGATGGAAGATTGGATTTGGTGCAAGATTTTCTTCGTGTTGTCAACGTTCAATTCTTTGTAGGTTCCTCTTAGTGAGCCCACTAGGTCTGATATTCTGGACATGACTTCGTAATCGTGCATCAAATTACTCATTTCAGTGCAGATGTTGTCTGCCTGGGGTTGTGTTCCTTCGAAGGAAGCGTTGGATTTCAGGCTTCCACTTTTATTAGCACCGGCTGTGAGGATTCTGCTCAGCGTTGGAGAAGCACTGGTATCTTGTATCTCTATGTCTGATACTGGGAACATCCATTTGAGACTCAATCGATCACTTCCCCCGAAATCGTCGGAAGATCGTGGGGAGACAGAAACGCAAACCACCAGATCGTTGAGCAGCAACAAGCGCCGACTCTTGGATTTCGTTATCAAACCGCATTGATTAAACTCCTGGCGAGAGATGTAAGGATTAGTAAAGTATTCGGGTTTTGTTGGGATTATTACCAGTTGGGTGACGTTATCTTCTCTGAGGAGGTATCGATTGCCGTCGGATAACGGTCTGCTGGAGAACTTTCCGCTGATATGTCGCAGCATTTCCTTGAAAGCTTGGAATTGTTCCGCTTCGCGTTTCCGTTCGTTCAGCATTTCCGCCAAAGACTCCAATTGGGTTAAAGCTAATTGCAGCGACATGCGATCGTGGTGACCTTGAGGCGTATGTTTCAAGAGATCCTGAAACGAAAAAATTAAAAGTAAATTTGAAGCGGAGCTTGAATTAAGGTTACTAACTTGAAGGAAGAGAATAAACTGGGGAAATCGCTGCACTGGTTTCACCATTAAACCGAAGAACGAAAGCCGATCGTGAGAACTTATCTGTTTCACCTTAAACAAAGCAATTCATTAACTTAGCTTTAAATTTATTTTGATCAAATTACTTTTAAGAAGTCTGCTAAGGCGGATTTTCGTTTGGCTTCCATTTTGGCCAAGTCCATGGCGACTGAGAAGTTGTTGATGAAACCGCTGTAAATGTCCAGGACGATGGCTTTGGAGAAGGAGGCGAAGAAGACGTCGCCGATCCGTTCATCGCGATCCCAGTTCCTCACGCTTTCTCCCAAAGCTACGCGGAACAAGGTATGGCACTGCAGAATCTCTGGCAAGCGGTGGAAGAGGGTACAGATCTTCGAAGGACTTAATATTGGCGGACTGCTCTCTTCCAACGGCTTTTTATAATCCTAAATAATAAGAATTCGTTGTTTAAAAGGAATTTTGATGAGGAAATGACAATATTTAGAGCACCTAGGTGGGTTTCTGAAGGAACTTACATTGACTAATCGGTGTAAAGTGGCCATATATGAATTCTCACTATGTACTATTGCAGCGACGATCATTCTTCTTTTCAATTGGTGGGGTGTGAGATTAGGGGGTGCCGGGGGTAAAGTCGGCGGTAATAACCTTCTTTGTTGGGGGGTGCAGTTTAGAAACGCCGTCTCTTCTTCCACCTAAACCACCAAAAAAAAAGTTAGTCATCAAACAAGAATTTTCAATATTGTTGGCTATTTACTTCGGGTAGAAGCGGCATCTGTTTGTTGGAGGCGGAGGGGGCTCGCGTCGGAGACTCCGACCCCGAGTTCTCGATGTCGTACTGATGGGTAGACCCTCGCCGCATGCTGAACCAGCGGGAGAGTCTGCCCTGCGAGGCGGCATTTTGGGGCGACGTGTCGCCTGGGAGGCTTCCGTCCAACGACAGCCTGGGGCCGCCACCGATTCCTCCGCTTCCCCTCAGCTTGTCGCACAAAGTTCTCGCTTTGTTGAAAGTATTTCGAATTTGACCATTACTCCTACAAATAATAATAATATTAATAGATGAATTGGACAAGCAGTTATCTGGTCTTGTCTGGTATTGCCTGGTCTTATCTGGTCTTATCTGCTCTTGTCTGGTCTTCTCTGGTTTTGTTTGTTCCTATCTGGTTTTATCTGCTCTTGTATGGTCTTGCCTGGTATGATCTTGTCTGGTCTTATCTGGTTTTGTCTGCTCTTGTCTGGTCTTGTCTGTTCTTGTCTGTTCTTGTCTGTTCTTGCCTGTTCTTGGCTGATCTTGTCTGTTCTTGTCTGGTCATATCTGGCCTTGTTTGGTCTTGTCTGTTCTTTTCTGGAAGAGTGTACAATTCTTCGAAGCAATTAATATCGGCGGATTGCTCTCTTCCAACGGCTTTTTATAATCCTAAATAATAGGAATTCGTTGTTTAAAATGAATTTTGAAGAGGAAATATCAATATTTAGAGCACCTAGGTGGGTTTCCGAAGGAACTTACATTGACTAATCGGTGTAAAGTGGCCATATATGAATTCTCACTATGTACTATTGCAGCTACGATCATTCTTCGTTTCAATTCATAGGGTGTGAGATTAGGGGGTGCTGGGGGTAAAGTCGGCGGTAATAACCTTCTTTGTTGGAGGGTGCCAATGCCCAGTAAATGTGGTCTTGTCTGATCTTGTGTGGTCTTGTCTTCACTTGCCTTTTCTGTTCTTGTCTGGTCTTGTCCGGTCTAGTCTGGTCTTGTCTGCTCTTGTCTGTTTTTGTTTGGTCTTGTTTGGTTTTGTCTGTTCTAGTCTGGTCTTTTCTGCTCTTGTCTAGTTTTGTTTGGTCTTGTCTGGTTTTGTCTGGTCTTGTATGGTCTTGTCTGGTCTTGTCTGGTTCTGTCTGGTCTTGTCGATAAGACGATAATAAAATCAGCAATGCATAAGAAATGATATTTTTGTTGTTATTTAATGTAAATTGAGTAATAATAATGAATGCGAGAATGTAATTGTGGAGACGCGGCTTAATTATGCAAGCGACCTTTACGAGCGTTAAGTTTTTGTTCCGTTTCCGGGTTGGTGTCGTTTCCGCCGCTGCGTTGCCTTCCGCAAATCTCCCCGATGGCGGCCATTTAGCTCGCCCCGGAGACGCTCTAAATTCAGACATTTAATTTCCAGCTCTTCCTTTCACCCTCTTTCGCATCAAACCGCACAATAAAGATAAGAAAAACGAAATCGCTGAGATTACGATAATTTCTTGCTACAAAGACCTTTTTTCACCGAAACCTCAAGTTTCACAAAATTTGGCAACTTGAGGTTTCGGTTAACATTTAATGTTATTTAATACCAAGCGCCTATCTTAATATTTATTTACCTTGATATGGATGTGCCGCTGCGTTCGCTTTCCTCGTCCGAAGACAATTCGGGATCCGATCCTGAGCACCAGCTGTCCTCAGAGCTGCGCTGAGAGGCGGAATGTTGCAACGTCCTGGTGTTGACTAACGGCGGTACCATTCTCCTCTCACATGACGGCTCTTCCCAAACGCCTGAACGAACTCTTGGCTCATCTGCAACAGAACACACCTGATATCAAAACCAAAGTTCAAGTTGTATAACGAGTTGTAGAATTGTGTAATAAAAAGTTGGAGGAGAAAGGCTCTAGATAGAGAGGAATGAAAGGAAGTAATTGCTTGAAGAAGAAGTTGTGGAATTGTGTGTATCAGGCAGTAAATATCAAATGAGACGTTAAAGCCAAAATGATAACAAGTAGATGTCAAACGAGTAGACGTCGAAGCCAAAATGAGAAGAAGTAGATAACAAATCGGTGAATGAGAAGACGTCAAAGACAAAATGAGAAGAAGTAGATATCAAATGAGTAGACGTCAAAGCCAAAAAGAGAGGAAGTCCGGGAAGAAGCATCAAACGAGTAAATGAGCAAACAGCAATGTTAAAATAAGAAGAAGAAGTAGAAGTCCAGATGTTAGTCCAGATGAGTAGAATGAGTAGATGTCAAATCACTGGTACAAGTGGACATCAAAGTCAAAATGAGAAGAAGAGAGCCTAAATAGAAAAAGTAGGTTTCAAACGAGTAGACTAGTAGACAGCAATGTTAAAATGAGAAGAAGAAGCAGATGTCAAATGAGAAGAAGAAGTAGATGTCCAGATGTCAATGCCCAGATGAGTAGAATGAGTGGATGTCAAATCACTAGGACAAGTGGACATCAAAGTCAAAATGAGAAGAAGAAAGCCTAAATAGAAGAAAGAGGTATCAAACGAGTAGACTAGTAGACAGCAACGTTAAAATGAAAAGAAGAAGTAGATGTCAAATGAGAAGAAGAAGCAGATGTCCAGATGTCAATGCCCAGATGAGTAGAATGAGTAGATGTCAAATCACTAGGACAAGTGTACATTAAAGTCAAAATGGGAAGAAGAAACCCTAAATAGAAAAATTAGGCATCAAACGAATTGACGAGTAGACAGCAATGTTAAAATGAAAAGAAGAAGTAGATGTCAAATCAGAAGATGAAGAAGAGGTCAAATGAGTAGAAGAGTAGACGTCAATACCAAAATGAAAAAAAGAAGTAGATAAATCAGAGGACGAGTGGACGTCAATGCCAAAATCACAAAAAGAAATATATATCAAATGAGTAGACGAAGCTAAAAAGAGAAGAAGTCTGAGAAGATGTATCAAACGAGTAGATGAGGCGACGTCAATGCTCAAATGAGAAGGAGTAGACATCATAGCCTAAATAGAAGAAGTAGGTATCAAACGAGTGGACGAGTAGACATCAATGTTTAAATGACAAGAAGTAGATTTTAAATGAGAAGACGAAGTAGATGTCCAGATGTCAATGCCCAAATGAGTAGAATGAGTAGAAGTCAAATCACTAGGAGAAGTGGACATCAAACTCAAAATGAGAAGAAGAAAGCCTAAATAGAAGAAGTAGGTATCAAACGAGTGGACGAGTAGACAGCAATGTTAAAATGAGAAGAAGAAGTAGATGTCAATTGAGAAGATGAAGTAGATTGAGAAGAATAAGCAGACGACTAGATGTCAAAACCAAAATGAGAAGAAGAAGTAGATATCAAATCTGTAGACGAGTTGGAATTAGATATCAAACGAGTAGAAGTCAAATCCAAAATGAGATTAAGAAGTAGATATCAAACGAGTAGACGTCAAAGTCAATATCAAACGAGTAGATGAGAGGAAGAAGTCGATATCAAACGAGAGGACGTCAATGTTAAATTGAAAAGAAGAAGTAGATATTAAATCAGTAGATGAGCGGACGTCAGTGCCAAATGAGAAGAAGTAGATAATAAATGTGTAGATGTCAAAACCAAGAAGAGAATGGGAAGAAGTCTGGGAAGAAGTATCAATCGAGTAGATGAGTAGACGGCAATGCCCAGATGAGAAGAAGGAGTAGATATGAAATCACTAGGACAAGTGTATATCAAAGTTAAAATGAGAAGAAGAAGTAGATATTAAACGAGTAGACCTCAAAGTCTAAATAGAAGAAGTAGATATCGAACGAGTAGACGAGAATACGTCAATGCCCAAATGAGAAGAAGAAGTAGATTACAATGAGAAGATGAAGTAGATGTCTAATGACTAGACAAGTAGACGCCAATACCAAAATGAGAAGAAGAAGCAGATATCAAATCAGAAGACGAGTGGACGTCAATGCCGAAATGACAAGAAGAAGTAGATATCAAACGAGTAGATGAGAGGAAGAAGTAGATATCAAACGAGTAGACGCCAATACTAAATTGAGAAGAAGAAACAGATTTTAAATCAGTAGACTAGTGGATGACAATGCCAAAATGAGAAGAAGAAGACGTAGATATCAAACGAGTAGATATCAAAGCCAAAATGATATTAAGAAGTAGATATCAGACGACTGGACGTCAAAGTCAATATCAAACGAGTAGATGAGAGGAAGAAGTAGGTATCAAAAGAGAAGAGGCCAATGCTAAATTGAGAAGAAGAGATAGACATTAAATCAGTACACGAGTAGACGTAAATGCCCAAATTGACGAAGTGGATATCAAAGGAGTAGACGTCGAAGCCAAAATGAGATTAAGAAGTATAAATCAAGTTGTTAAGCCCAAAAGGTGAAAGAAGTAGAAATCAAGATGTTAAGCACAAACATGAAGAGATAAACTGGGTAACAATAGATAAGTGCCAAAATCCTTGAAAACCAAACTAGACTTTGACCTTGAAGGGAAGGTAGACAAGACCAAATCAAAAGCCAAGCAAGCAAGACTAGGAGGATTAGCTTTGGATGATGTTCATGATCAGGAAACAGAGACATAATAACAACAATCAAGATTGGCGGGTTAAGATGGGCAGGACATGTAGCACGCTATAACAACAACGTGCCAACGCGATAAGATATAGATAAGAACTTTGAGGACATACCAACCGGCAGTAGAGGCAGAGCGAGACCAAGGCTGAGATGGAAAGACGGCGTTTCTGAGAATGCCAGAAAAATTGGTGCAGCTAACTGCAAGGTCCTTGCCAGAGACCGGAAAGGATGGCGGACGAGGCTGGAGAAAGTCGAGGCCCTTTAGGGCTGTAGCACTACTGATGATGATGTTCATGATTTTCCAAGGTTTTGGAAAAAGCAGACCAAACGTTAAAAACATTGCAGTTTATAATCGAATGTAAGATTAATGAAAGCATGTAGAAGAAGAAACAGAGTCATGTCAATAATTAAGATTACATTCAATCAACTAAACATTATTTAGATTTATCGAACGTTAAACAAGTTATGTAATTAAGAGACGTGAATGGAAAAGTGAGTATTAGAAGTCACGAGACAATATCAGTGACCGTATATAGTCGCAATTATCTCGCTGATTTATTTCGGTCATTCTCCGTTCCGTCCGATGATTCTAAATATGAAATATTGGCGAACCGATTCGGTTTTGCCGGATCTATTGAAAATTGTCCTCGCGTGAGAAACCTCTTATCGGCTGCGTCTATTTTAATTGCGATTATTCTCACGAGAATTCACGATTTTTTAATTCTTGGCTCCTGATACATTTAAGAAGGAAGTCATTTGATAAATCGACTGGTTATTAAATTAGAGTCGGGTTAAGTCGGGTCAGGTTAGGTAAACATAATTCTAGTCTAACAATGTAAACAATAAAATTCATCGTCTTTCAATGCCTCACTGTTTTGACGACCGAAGAGGGTTAAGGCCGATTCTCATATACGCGACACTCAGCTACGCGACGTCGTGCGACGTCGCACGTCAAATAATGATTACATTGTTTTAAATGAACACGCTCTCACTATGGCTACGCCACGTGCCCCTTTAAAACAATGTAATCATTATTTGACAGGCGATGTCGCACGACGTCGTGTAGCTTAGTGTCGCGCATATGGGAATCGACCTTAAAGTTGTTGATTCTGAAGTCTTCGCTATCCAAAGATCCATTGTCTGAAGGAGTGATCTGTACTGGTTATTGGACTCTGTTTTCATTAGAATCGCAATCGTATTCCATGTAGCCATCCTTGACCGAGTCGTAGTTCTGTTTTTCCATGGACAAAACCCAATCGAAAAAATGAGAACTGTTCTGTGTGCTCGGAAGTCAGTGGGATGTCTATATTGCTAATATCATTCGTTGAGGTCGAATCCATGTCGGGTTCACTTTTAATCATGAAATCCAGCAAATGCGACATGGGGCGTGTTTATGCTTGATCATATCAATAGGCCAAACTGCGTCGAATGTATTTTCGGACGGTTTGGACTGTTACTTTTAGAACAATAATGTTGCAATATGTTCCAATAACGACGATTTGAACAGGACGAACAGCCAGCGTGGAATCAATATAATTGTTCTTCTTTGTCTAGTCTGGTCTTGTCCGGTCTTCTCGGGTCTTCTCTGTCCTTCTCTCGTTTTGCCAGTTCTTGTCTAGTCTTGTCTAATCTTGTCTGTTCTTCTCTGGTCTTGTCTGGTCCTGTCTGGTCTTGTCTGGTCGTGTCTGCTCTTGTCTGCTCTGGTCTGGTCTTGTCTGATATTGTCAGGTCCTGTCTGGCCTTGTCTAGTCTTGTCAGGATTTGTCTGGTCTTGTCTGATCTTGTCTGATATTGTCTGGCCGTGTCTGATCTTGTCTGATCTGATCTGCTCTGGTCTGGTTTAGTCCGGTCTGGTCTAGTCTTGTCTAGACTTGTCTAGACTTGTCTAGCGTCGTCTACTCTTGTTTATTTCAGTCCAATCTTCTCTAGTCTTGTCCAATCTTTGTCTAGTCTTGTCCAATTTTTGTCTAGTCTTGTCCAATCTTTGTCTAGTCTTGTCCAATCTTTGTCTAGTCTTGTCGAATCTTTGTCTAGTCTTGTCCAATCTTTGTCTAGTCTTGTCCAATCTTTGTCTAGTCTTGTCGAATCTTTGTCTAGTCTTGTCCAATCTTTGTCTAGTCTTGTCGAATCTTTGTCTAGTCTTGTCCAATCTTTGTCTAGTCTTGTCCAATCTTTGTCTAGTCTTGTCGAATCTTTGTCTAGTCTTGTCCAATCTTTGTCTACACTTATTTATATCAGTCTGTTCTTTCTATACCTACATTATTTCATTCGTCGTTCTCGTCTGTCAAATGTAGTTTGCTAAATTTTCTAGTCACGTTTTCCATTAGACTTGAATAATGAGCAGGGTAAAAGTCTATGCGCGTTGGACATTTATGGGCTCAATAATATGCGACTCGAACTAAATAAAACAAGAAAAGATTTTCATTTCGAGAGCGGCAACCAGACGGATTGTTCACAAAGGAAATCGTGAGAATCTGGCGTTTAGATTAAACGTGAACTGTGGGTGTTATAATTTAGTTATCTATGTATTCTAATCTAGTTCTCACTTGCAGTTATCTAATCTTATTAAGCAATTGTCTAACATCCAACAAAAGATAATAAGAATTGGTTTAACATAAAGCCTAATCACTTGCAGTTATCTAATCTTATTAAGCAATTGTCTAACATCCAACAAAGGATAACAAGAATTGGTTTAACATAAAGGCTAATGGATATTAGGTTTCTTGCATTTATACGTTCTTACGTTTATTACGTTTTTTTACATTTATATGCAATACTAGTTTTTGTCTAGTTCTACTTCATTTAGCTTCGATTTAGGGCCTCTTTCACCATCTCCAAGTAAAGCGTTGATTAATTACTTGCAAGTTAGCGTTAATCGGCAATTAAATGTTACGAGTATCTTTTGTCAAATTCGCAAACAAAAATAAAGCTCCGAGCAACAACTTATTGGTTAAGGGAATGACGTCACAAATCTTACGTCACATTCATTCATAATACTTCAAGGTTACCCGTTACGCGTCAATGGCAGTTGTCAACTGTCATTTGTGTGTTTTTGTGTCTCGTTTTAAAGCGTGTGTTTTTAAATTTGTTTTTTAGTCAACATGAATAAAGTAAAAACGGAATCTATCAAAAAAATCTGTTTCATCTAGGTCCGTAAAATAATCAACACGTAATTAAAATACACGAATCCTAGGTACTCGTTGCGTCGTAATATCTTCTAATTCATCCAATTGATGCTCAATCAACTCAAATAAATCCATTCTTACACAAATCTAGGTTATGTTCTACACAAAATGAGAACGGACAACTGTCAAGTAAACACGCTATTTGCCAGATGCCATAGCAAGTAAGTTACGGGTAGGTTATTCTTAGGATTAGTGATACTCGAACGTCGTGAAATCCGTACATGAAGTTACGGATGACTTTAATTGGCGGTTAGCGTACTCTACACTTTACTTGAGGATGGTGAAAGAGGCCCTTAGTCTAATACATTCCCATCTAGCTTTTTTGCCAAAAAGCTTAGATTTAGTCCAATATATTCCAATTTAGTTCTATATAAGTCTAAGTCAGTATAACAGTATAATCTTGTCTATTCTTGCAAAACAAAGAATATAAGGCTTAGATTTCGCCTAATATATTCCCATCCTGTTTTACTAACTCCCAGTTCGCTAAATGACCCGTAGACCACTAAGTGTCCCAGGGATCACGAAATAACCCATAGATCACTAAATGACTAGGGCTTTACAGGAGACGAGACGAGAGTTCATCTCGCTTTTACGAAACGAGACGAGACGAGAAAAATATCGTTTGCGCTCTAGGCTTCACAGGAGACGAGACGAGAGTTCGTCTCGCTTTTACTAAATGAGACGAGACGAGACGATAAAAATTTCGTTTGCGCTCTAGCCTTCATACGAGACGAGGCAAGAGTTCGGCTCGCTTTTACGAAACGAGACGATACGAAACGAGAAAAAAATCGATCGCGCTCTAGGTTCCATACGAGACGAGACGAGACGAGAGTTCATCTCGCTTTTCCGAAACGAGACGAGACGAGAAAAATATCGTTCTCGTGTGAGCCCTATAAATGATCGTGGATCAGTAAAGCCTCATGGTTCAGGAAATAGCCCGTGGATCACTAAATGAGCTGCGGATCAATAAATGACTTGTGGATAAATATCCTGTGGTTATTAAATGACTATGTAATATTATAATGAAATGAATCATATTTTGCCTATTATTCGTTTAGGTCAGGCATGGGCAAATGGCAGCTCGCGGGTCTCATGCCTCGACATTTTATGCGGCCCTGTAAGCATTTTGTAAATTACTTCAATTATAAAAAATATCTACGTATAATGAAAAAAAAAAAAGTTGCTTTAGTGTGTCTACCAAAATATTACTTTACTGAAAAAGCCCATTATTGTACAGTTCGTGGACTATATAAATACATCATAACACACACGTATGTAACAGTCCGCGATTAATGCTATTACGTGCTCATACGTTCAGCGCCCCCCGTGCCACAATTCAAACTAACGGAACATTGACATTGCGTACATTGGGTTGCCTATATCTAAGAGCACTATTATGAGGTATCTAACCATTAAGAATATATTTCTTTTCATTTCTTTCAAGTTAAATAATGTCGAGTAACAGATATATATATATATATATATATATATATATATATATATGAAAATAAAACTGTTTGTTTAATAATAATCTAACCTAACCTAACTAATAAGAAATAAATTTGTAACATCAAACATAATTTTCTTATTAAACAGAAACAAATTAGTGGGGTCGTAGATAAAGCATAGTACATAACTCGAGTTGTAAGTCATTTACGCTTCTTACAACTCTCATTACGTAATATACTATTATACATAGCTCCTAGAATTAATGATCTTAATTCGTTTTCCTACAAAAACAAAGCTACAAAAAAATCCGAATGCCTGCCTATGACATGCTTATTTTGTTTACCAGTACTGATGCTTGCTTTATTATTTATTATCTACCTGCAACTATTTCAGGGACTGCAGATTTATGGGTGTTCTCTGAAAATATTTCATTTTACAAAGAGTATATATTGTCCACTATGAGAAAACCTAAAACCTTACAATATTGTTGTGTCTAGGCGAGTATATAAGCAACGGCTGTGGTATACAAATAACTATTTAAATAGAAAAAATTGTATGCGGCCCGCGGTAAAATTTTTATACGTAATGTGTTCCCACAGTCAAAAGATTTGCCCACCCCTGGTTTAGATACTCTAGAACAGGGTTGGCAAACCTTTTTATGGCCGCGTGCCAATTTTTAAAAAATGTTTGAAATGCCAACATGCCAGGTAATGCAAGGAATGTAAAACAAAACTTTTCATATTATTAAGCCGCGTCATATTTTCCACCCTTGATGTTGCATAAAACTAGACTGAGAATTTTTTAACAAAAATAACTATTTCTTTCGCGTGCCAATAATTTTTTTCTACTTGTCAGCTGTGACACGCGTGCCATAAGTGCGCCACCACTGCTCTAGAATATGCTCAAAGCACTGTAAATACTTGTCACAAAGAGAAAAATAAACTCGAAATATATTAGGCTAAGTCTGTATAATTGATCTTGGCTATTCTTAGGGCTTCACACGAGAGTCTCGTTTTTGATCTCGTTCCAGCCGTAACATTTTCTTTCAAAAATTTGAACCCCAGCAACTCGAACTTGCGCGAGCCCAAAACGAGCATTTCAAATTTATGAAGAAAATGTTACGGCTGCCCGTGTCAGAGTCAAAGATCAGAAACGACTCTTGTGTGAAGCCTATTCTTGCCAAAAAAACGGCCAAGTGCGAGTTGTGACTCGCGCACCGAGGGTTCCGTACATACTTGTAAGTAAGGTATCTTTAGGAGGACCTAACTGTATGCAACCCATATGCTTCTGGTGCCTGACAATACCACGCAACACATTAGTGTATTTTCATAAGTTTCTAATAGTAAATTCCCATTTTTCTTGTAATTAAACTACATATTTACGGTTTTCAGATTTTTTCCTTTACATGTACTGTAAGACACCGCTTCTTGCCAAATTTCATGATTCTAGGTCAACGGGAAGTACCCTATAGGTTTTGATTCCCTTGTGAAATCGCAAAATATGCGACATAAACGGTCATATCTTTTGATCGCGTTGACTTACAAGTTTGATTTTTTCACAGCTGAAAGAGACCGCAGACCCGAGTATTTGATACAAGTTTCAACTTGTTACCTCTACGCGTTCGTGAGAAAAATGGTCTTGACAGACAGACAGACGGACGGACAGACGGACAGACAGACAGACGGACAACAAAGTGATCCTATAAGGGTTCCGTTTTCGGTACGGAACCCTAAAAATATGAAAAGCAATTTTTTTTTTAATAACCCATGTAGGTTTAAATGGAGGAGGCGGGTAGAGGTTTGCAAAAAAAAATCCTGTACAGAAATGGTACACTTTGGTAAGATGAAACTTGCACACTTTTTAGAAGAGAATCTGCTCTATTGAACAGTGTTGAATGCATGAGTTTGGAAAGTTGGACAGAAAGAAGGAGCTGTCTTTACACAATATACAGACGTAAATTGATCTTGTCTATTCCTGTCATACAAAGAATAGGCTTAGGATTAGTCTAATAAATTCTCATCTAGTATTATATAAGTCTAATAGATCTTATCTATTCTTGCCAAAAAAAAATAATATAAATGGATTATTATTGATGGGATAAACTAATTTAGGATTTCTATGATTAGAATATTAATTTATCTGGAGTTAAACGGGATGTTACCAGTTTGTCGCGTATACTAGTACGTTGTTGTTCCCTGGTTTCATCGCACATCCTCCCAGCGAACTAACAACTTAATTGAACTTTAAACTCCACCAATTAGTTACTTCATTAGTCCCAATTTAATGCACCATTTCCAGCCAATACCTCCAAAAATTTGTTATCTATCTACCTTTTTCTGCGCAATACGTTGACTGCCACTGTACGAGTTATCTCGTAATTAACTACGAGTTATCTCGTAGGTGTCTATAAGTTGTCTCATAGTTGACTATGAATTATCTCATAGTTGGCTATCAGTTATCTCGTGATAGACCTTTTCATAGCTGAAATTTATTGGCGCGCATGTGTCAATTTGCGCCATGTTATACGTCAAAAAGTGCATAAACTTTTTGACGTACAACTAAATATGTGCCCAAAACTTTCATATTCTCGCCTTTCTAACTTAGTTAAGCGCATGGGGGTGCGCGGGTAACCTAACCGCGAAACGGTCCATTCGCTCCGTGCATAACCGCGCTTAGCGCCACCCGTGGCCAAAAAGACAACTTCGTCTCCAATAATAGTGAATAAAAACAAGCAAAAGCAAGTATTAATTAATCCAAACGATTTTCTAGTTTATTTCGCTCTAAAGTTACAAATATACAAGATATATAGTTTTTCGCTCTACACTATCTCGCATTTCCGGAAGATTTCACGCTGTCATAACTTTTGAACGGCTCACCGCAGAGACTTCTAGTCTTCACCAATCGATTCAGCGTTCCAAATTTAGTCAGAAAACGTATACAATATTCCCTAGAAAGTTCTCAGTTAAGAAATACCATCGACATGGGGAGTCTAGACCGCGGAAACGACGAAATGCGAGAAAATCGATTTTGTCAAAATTGTTATTTTTTGAATTACAGCAAAATTTAAAAACGTTTCTGAAAGCATTTTTGCTGCTGATTACAGATGTGCAAATTATGTTTCGCTAGCTCTTTCAGTTCACTATCGCCTGCAAGAATTGAAGAATTTTTTAAGAAATTTCGAGTAGAGATCTCGGAAAGTCGTGAATTTCCAGCGGACAATCTAAGTGTATTAATAGGAAAATGGCCTTCTAAAAACGATGCCGCAATCCGTTTTTGATTATATGCAACCGTTTCCAAAACATACACTTAGAAAATCGAGAATCGGGTAAATTTCAGTTTGAAATTCCTTGACGAATTATTGAATCTTTCCGGACAATTTACACATCGACATGTTCGTCTTGTCGTGTAGTTTTTGTGTGCCGAAAATAATTTCGTTGCTGTTTGCCGTTCTTAAAAAACTGAAAAAGCACATTTTTTTCGAACAAAATGATGAAAATTCTTGTTCAAAATTTTTTTGGAAAATTTTTCGTGATTTTTTTTTTGGTTACCCGAAGGAAAAGGAAGTGCTGAAAACGGTTTATTTCGCTCAAAAGTTACAAATAAACTAGTTTTGTATATTTCTTCGCTGTACACCAGTTCGCAATTTCCGACTGATTTGACGCTGTCATAACTTTTGAACGGCTCACCACAGAGACTTCTAGTCTTCACCAATCGATTCAGCATTCCAAATTTAGATAGAAAACGTATACAATATTCCTTAGGAAGCTCTCAGTTACGAAATACCATCGACATGGGGAGTCTAGACCGCGGAGACGACGAAATGCGAAAAAATCGATTTTGTCAAAATCGTTATTTTTTGAGTCACACCAAAATTTAAAAACGTTTCTGAAAGCATTATTGCTGCTGATTGCAGATATGCAGATTATATTTCGCTAACTCTTTCAGTTCACTATCGCCTGCAAGAATTGAAGATTTTTTTAAGAAATTTCGGCGCTCGAGTAGAGATCTCGGAAAGTCGTGAATTTCCAGCGGACAATCTTAGTGTATTAATAGGTAAATGACCTTCTGAAAACGATGCCATAATCCGTTTTTGATTATATGCAACCGTTTCCTAGACATACACTTAGTAAATCGAAAATCGGGTAATTTTCAGTTTGAAATTCCTTGACGAATTATTGAATCTTTCCGGACAATTTACACATCGACATGTTTGTCTTGTCGTGTAGTTTCGGTGTGCCGAAAATGATTTAGCCGCTGTTTGCCCTTCTTGAGAAAATTGAAAAAAACCAAAAAAGGACATTTTTTCAGACCGAAATGATGCAAAATAATTTTTGTTGACGAATTTTTTGGATTTTTTTTTCGTAATTTTTTTCCGGTTGCCCGAAAGAAATCGAAGCGTTAAAAACGATTTTTTAGTTTATTTCGCTCTAAAGTTAGAAATAAGCAAGATTTTAGATTTTACAGTATATTGAGCATTTGAACCGAATAAGCTAATCGTGTTCAGCACTTCCATTTCCTTCGGTCAAACTGCAAAAAAGGCTAAAATTTTCTGAAAAAATCGCCAAAAAAATCCATCGTTTTGATCAAGAAAAAAGTTGCTTTCGGTTCTCTACGATCCTCTCGAAAACAACAAATCCCAGCTAAATCATTTTCGGCAGGCTGGAACTAGACGACAAGAAGAGAAAATCGATGTGTATGGAATATTTATTGAACCAGACAACATAGAAGTTTCATTTTTGCTTTCCGATCTAACTTAAACAGTGCCAAAGACGATTAACAACAGTTACACCAGGTAAAAAGGCTGCAAGCCTAAGTTTTAATCAAATCAGTACATAATATTACATTTTAATATTTACACAATAAAGTGCATAAATTGAGATTTATGCACTTTAGTATGTAAATATTAAAACGTAAAATAATAAAACAATATAATGACGTAACTGGTCAAGAAATTTTTAAAACTGTCACCTTTGGCGCTACTGTTGTTGCGCTCAGAGCGAAGAGTCTATTAGTGATCTCGTAGTTGGCTATAAAGTTATCTCGTAGTTGGCTATGTGTTATCTTGTAGATGGCTATGGGTTATCTCGTAGTTGGCTATGAGTTATCTCGTAGTAGACTATGAGTTATCTCGCAGTTGGCTATGAGTTATCTCGTAGTTGGCTATGAGTTATCTGGTAGTTGGCTATGAGTTATCTCGTAGTTGAATATGAGTTATCTGGTAGTTGGCTATGAGTTATCTCGTAGTTGACTATGAGCTATCTCGTAGTTGGCTATGAGTTATCTCGTAGTTGGCTATGAGTTATCTCGTAGTAGACTATGAGTTATCTCCTAGTTGGCTATGAGTTATCTCGTAGTAGACTATGAGTTATCTCGTAGTTGGCTATGAGTTATCTGGTAGTTGGCTATGAGTTATCTCGTAGTTGACTATGAGTTATCTGGTATTTGGCTATGAGTTATCTCATAGTTGACTATGAGTTATCTCGTAGTTGGCTATGAGTTATCTCGTTATCTAGTTATCTCGTAGTTGGCTATGAGTTATCTCGTAGTTGGCTATGAGTTATCTCGTAGTTGGCTATGAGTTATCTCGTAGTTGGCTAAGAGTTATCTCGTAGTTGGCTATGAGTTATCTCGTCGTTGGCTATGATTTAACACGTATTCGGCTATGAGTTATCTCGTAGTCGGCTATGAGTTATCTCGTACTTGGCTATGAGTTATCTTGTAGTTGGCAGTCAACGTGTTAATTATCTTTGAGTTTCTTTTTGTAATAATTCCCACACAAAATGTATTTTTGTCGCTTGAACTGATAATTTTTCATTTTTCGCGAAAAGTTTTAAAAAGATTTTCCCCTTTTCCTCGGAGCTAACGAATCGTAACAAAGTTGCAAGTGCGCGGGCGTTAGAGCACACTAGACAGTTACAAAAATGTGCAATTTCTATCGCCTTCTCCAACCGTATCTTTGAATTTCTTTTCCGCACAAAATGTACTTTTGTCGCTTGAACTAACAATTTTCCATTTTCGCGAAAAGTTTTAAAAAGATTTTTCTCTTTTCCTCGACGCTAACGAGTTGTAACAAAGTATTAAACTTAACGAGAAGCTAGTACGCCGGTGTTAGAGCACACTAGACAGTTACAAAAATGTTGCAATTTCCATCGCCTTTACAATCTTCTCTCAAGTTTTTGTCAGAAATCGGAAACAAAAAGAACGAAATATATCTTATGTATCATAATGTTTGTCTCATAATAATCCAAAAAACGAGAAAGGCAAAAATATTTTCTCGAAACAATTATTCGCCGGCAAAAGAAAATTATTAATTCACAACAATTGCACAATCTGCATTTAACCATGGAATGTGAGACTTTGGACATGATACATTCAGATTACTTTATATCTAGTTAACTAACTGCACACAATCTTGTTTTGATTCCGACAAGTCTGCGTAATTTCGTGCGACTCATGCAAAACTACAAATAAGTACAACTAGACAAACTATATCTCTCTATAACTAGATATTATGACCGCACTATCCAACTAAACAAGTTTGTCGCTTGCTCAAGCTTATTAGTTCCTCAATGTCATTTCATTAATTAAATGCCGATATATCCATGAAATGTTGAACTTTGAACATGAAATCATTGCAGATTTTTATGCACTCTATCTACATTGCAATAACAACTTTGTTTTGATTCCAACATGTCTATTTCATTTATCTTCTTCCTTCAAACCTTGTAAATTTAACAAAGAGAACCAAATAAACAATTTTCAAAAGTTAGAACGTTTGACAGACAAACTAGAGAGACAAGACTAGACAGACAAGACTAGACAGACAAGACAAGACAGACAAGACTAGACAGACAAGACAAGACAGACAAGACTAGACAGACAAGACTAGACAGACAAGACTAGACAGACAAGACTAGACAGACAAGACTAGACAGACAAGACTAGACAGACAAGACTAGACAGACAAGACTAGACAGACAAGACTAGACAGACAAGACTAGACAGACAAGACTAGACAGACAAGACTAGACAGACAAGACTAGACAGACAAGACTAGACAGACAAGACTAGACAGACAAGACTAGACAGACAAGACTAGACAGACAAGACTAGACAGACAAGACTAGACAGACAAGACTAGACAGACAAGACTAGACAGACAAGACTAGACAGACAAGACTAGACAGACAAGACTAGACAGACAAGACTAGACAGACAAGACTAGACAGACAAGACTAGACAGACAAGACTAGACAGACAAGACTAGACAGACAAGACTAGACAGACAAGACTAGACAGACAAGACTAGACAGACAAGACTAGACAGACAAGACTAGACAGACAAGACTAGACAGACAAGACTAGACAGACAAGACTAGACAGACAAGACTAGACAGACAAGACTAGACAGACAAGACTAGACAGACAAGACTAGACAGACAAGACTAGACAGACAAGACTAGACAGACAAGACTAGACAGACAAGACTAGACAGACAAGACTAGACAGACAAGACTAGACAGACAAGACTAGACAGACAAGACTAGACAGACAAGACTAGACAGACAAGACTAGACAGACAAGACTAGACAGACAAGACTAGACAGACAAGACTAGACAGACAAGACTAGACAGACAAGACTAGACAGACAAGACTAGACAGACAAGACTAGACAGACAAGACTAGACAGACAAGACTAGACAGACAAGACTAGACAGACAAGACTAGACAGACAAGACTAGACAGACAAGACTAGACAGACAAGACTAGACAGACAAGACTAGACAGACAAGACTAGACAGACAAGACTAGACAGACAAGACTAGACAGACAAGACTAGACAGACAAGACTAGACAGACAAGACTAGACAGACAAGACTAGACAGACAAGACTAGACAGACAAGACTAGACAGACAAGACTAGACAGACAAGACTAGACAGACAAGACTAGACAGACAAGACTAGACAGACAAGACTAGACAGACAAGACTAGACAGACAAGACTAGACAGACAAGACTAGACAGACAAGACTAGACAGACAAGACTAGACAGACAAGACTAGACAGACAAGACTAGACAGACAAGACTAGACAGACAAGACTAGACAGACAAGACTAGACAGACAAGACTAGACAGACAAGACTAGACAGACAAGACTAGACAGACAAGACTAGACAGACAAGACTAGACAGACAAGACTAGACAGACAAGACTAGACAGACAAGACTAGACAGACAAGACTAGACAGACAAGACTAGACAGACAAGACTAGACAGACAAGACTAGACAGACAAGACTAGACAGACAAGACTAGACAGACAAGACTAGACAGACAAGACTAGACAGACAAGACTAGACAGACAAGACTAGACAGACAAGACTAGACAGACAAGACTAGACAGACAAGACTAGACAGACAAGACTAGACAGACAAGACTAGACAGACAAGACTAGACAGACAAGACTAGACAGACAAGACTAGACAGACAAGACTAGACAGACAAGACTAGACAGACAAGACTAGACAGACAAGACTAGACAGACAAGACTAGACAGACAAGACTAGACAGACAAGACTAGACAGACAAGACTAGACAGACAAGACTAGACAGACAAGACTAGACAGACAAGACTAGACAGACAAGACTAGACAGACAAGACTAGACAGACAAGACTAGACAGACAAGACTAGACAGACAAGACTAGACAGACAAGACTAGACAGACAAGACTAGACAGACAAGACTAGACAGACAAGACTAGACAGACAAGACTAGACAGACAAGACTAGACAGACAAGACTAGACAGACAAGACTAGACAGACAAGACTAGACAGACAAGACTAGACAGACAAGACTAGACAGACAAGACTAGACAGACAAGACTAGACAGACAAGACTAGACAGACAAGACTAGACAGACAAGACTAGACAGACAAGACTAGACAGACAAGACTAGACAGACAAGACTAGACAGACAAGACTAGACAGACAAGACTAGACAGACAAGACTAGACAGACAAGACTAGACAGACAAGACTAGACAGACAAGACTAGACAGACAAGACTAGACAGACAAGACTAGACAGACAAGACTAGACAGACAAGACTAGACAGACAAGACTAGACAGACAAGACTAGACAGACAAGACTAGACAGACAAGACTAGACAGACAAGACTAGACAGACAAGACTAGACAGACAAGACTAGACAGACAAGACTAGACAGACAAGACTAGACAGACAAGACTAGACAGACAAGACTAGACAGACAAGACTAGACAGACAAGACTAGACAGACAAGACTAGACAGACAAGACTAGACAGACAAGACTAGACAGACAAGACTAGACAGACAAGACTAGACAGACAAGACTAGACAGACAAGACTAGACAGACAAGACTAGACAGACAAGACTAGACAGACAAGACTAGACAGACAAGACTAGACAGACAAGACTAGACAGACAAGACTAGACAGACAAGACTAGACAGACAAGACTAGACAGACAAGACTAGACAGACAAGACTAGACAGACAAGACTAGACAGACAAGACTAGACAGACAAGACTAGACAGACAAGACTAGACAGACAAGACTAGACAGACAAGACTAGACAGACAAGACTAGACAGACAAGACTAGACAGACAAGACTAGACAGACAAGACTAGACAGACAAGACTAGACAGACAAGACTAGACAGACAAGACTAGACAGACAAGACTAGACAGACAAGACTAGACAGACAAGACTAGACAGACAAGACTAGACAGACAAGACTAGACAGACAAGACTAGACAGACAAGACTAGACAGACAAGACTAGACAGACAAGACTAGACAGACAAGACTAGACAGACAAGACTAGACAGACAAGACTAGACAGACAAGACTAGACAGACAAGACTAGACAGACAAGACTAGACAGACAAGACTAGACAGACAAGACTAGACAGACAAGACTAGACAGACAAGACTAGACAGACAAGACTAGACAGACAAGACTAGACAGACAAGACTAGACAGACAAGACTAGACAGACAAGACTAGACAGACAAGACTAGACAGACAAGACTAGACAGACAAGACTAGACAGACAAGACTAGACAGACAAGACTAGACAGACAAGACTAGACAGACAAGACTAGACAGACAAGACTAGACAGACAAGACTAGACAGACAAGACTAGACAGACAAGACTAGACAGACAAGACTAGACAGACAAGACTAGACAGACAAGACTAGACAGACAAGACTAGACAGACAAGACTAGACAGACAAGACTAGACAGACAAGACTAGACAGACAAGACTAGACAGACAAGACTAGACAGACAAGACTAGACAGACAAGACTAGACAGACAAGACTAGACAGACAAGACTAGACAGACAAGACTAGACAGACAAGACTAGACAGACAAGACTAGACAGACAAGACTAGACAGACAAGACTAGACAGACAAGACTAGACAGACAAGACTAGACAGACAAGACTAGACAGACAAGACTAGACAGACAAGACTAGACAGACAAGACTAGACAGACAAGACTAGACAGACAAGACTAGACAGACAAGACTAGACAGACAAGACTAGACAGACAAGACTAGACAGACAAGACTAGACAGACAAGACTAGACAGACAAGACTAGACAGACAAGACTAGACAGACAAGACTAGACAGACAAGACTAGACAGACAAGACTAGACAGACAAGACTAGACAGACAAGACTAGACAGACAAGACTAGACAGACAAGACTAGACAGACAAGACTAGACAGACAAGACTAGACAGACAAGACTAGACAGACAAGACTAGACAGACAAGACTAGACAGACAAGACTAGACAGACAAGACTAGACAGACAAGACTAGACAGACAAGACTAGACAGACAAGACTAGACAGACAAGACTAGACAGACAAGACTAGACAGACAAGACTAGACAGACAAGACTAGACAGACAAGACTAGACAGACAAGACTAGACAGACAAGACTAGACAGACAAGACTAGACAGACAAGACTAGACAGACAAGACTAGACAGACAAGACTAGACAGACAAGACTAGACAGACAAGACTAGACAGACAAGACTAGACAGACAAGACTAGACAGACAAGACTAGACAGACAAGACTAGACAGACAAGACTAGACAGACAAGACTAGACAGACAAGACTAGACAGACAAGACTAGACAGACAAGACTAGACAGACAAGACTAGACAGACAAGACTAGACAGACAAGACTAGACAGACAAGACTAGACAGACAAGACTAGACAGACAAGACTAGACAGACAAGACTAGACAGACAAGACTAGACAGACAAGACTAGACAGACAAGACTAGACAGACAAGACTAGACAGACAAGACTAGACAGACAAGACTAGACAGACAAGACTAGACAGACAAGACTAGACAGACAAGACTAGACAGACAAGACTAGACAGACAAGACTAGACAGACAAGACTAGACAGACAAGACTAGACAGACAAGACTAGACAGACAAGACTAGACAGACAAGACTAGACAGACAAGACTAGACAGACAAGACTAGACAGACAAGACTAGACAGACAAGACTAGACAGACAAGACTAGACAGACAAGACTAGACAGACAAGACTAGACAGACAAGACTAGACAGACAAGACTAGACAGACAAGACTAGACAGACAAGACTAGACAGACAAGACTAGACAGACAAGACTAGACAGACAAGACTAGACAGACAAGACTAGACAGACAAGACTAGACAGACAAGACTAGACAGACAAGACTAGACAGACAAGACTAGACAGACAAGACTAGACAGACAAGACTAGACAGACAAGACTAGACAGACAAGACTAGACAGACAAGACTAGACAGACAAGACTAGACAGACAAGACTAGACAGACAAGACTAGACAGACAAGACTAGACAGACAAGACTAGACAGACAAGACTAGACAGACAAGACTAGACAGACAAGACTAGACAGACAAGACTAGACAGACAAGACTAGACAGACAAGACTAGACAGACAAGACTAGACAGACAAGACTAGACAGACAAGACTAGACAGACAAGACTAGACAGACAAGACTAGACAGACAAGACTAGACAGACAAGACTAGACAGACAAGACTAGACAGACAAGACTAGACAGACAAGACTAGACAGACAAGACTAGACAGACAAGACTAGACAGACAAGACTAGACAGACAAGACTAGACAGACAAGACTAGACAGACAAGACTAGACAGACAAGACTAGACAGACAAGACTAGACAGACAAGACTAGACAGACAAGACTAGACAGACAAGACTAGACAGACAAGACTAGACAGACAAGACTAGACAGACAAGACTAGACAGACAAGACTAGACAGACAAGACTAGACAGACAAGACTAGACAGACAAGACTAGACAGACAAGACTAGACAGACAAGACTAGACAGACAAGACTAGACAGACAAGACTAGACAGACAAGACTAGACAGACAAGACTAGACAGACAAGACTAGACAGACAAGACTAGACAGACAAGACTAGACAGACAAGACTAGACAGACAAGACTAGACAGACAAGACTAGACAGACAAGACTAGACAGACAAGACTAGACAGACAAGACTAGACAGACAAGACTAGACAGACAAGACTAGACAGACAAGACTAGACAGACAAGACTAGACAGACAAGACTAGACAGACAAGACTAGACAGACAAGACTAGACAGACAAGACTAGACAGACAAGACTAGACAGACAAGACTAGACAGACAAGACTAGACAGACAAGACTAGACAGACAAGACTAGACAGACAAGACTAGACAGACAAGACTAGACAGACAAGACTAGACAGACAAGACTAGACAGACAAGACTAGACAGACAAGACTAGACAGACAAGACTAGACAGACAAGACTAGACAGACAAGACTAGACAGGCCTGCAATATAATCTAGACTATACAAACAATTCTCTGTAGAAGTGTGCTTGCGTAGAAAATAATAAAATGTAAATGGTAACAAACCGAGTGGTAATAGGTAATTACAAGAATTCCGCTTGGAGTGGTAACATTCAAAGTTTACGACGAACGGAGTAGAAATAAAAGTAACAACAATCGTTATTGCTCCGTTATTTTGTGCAGCCGATCCTCGATTGTTTTCGAGCATCCCGCGAAGCCGTGAGATTCCGTGTAATGTTTATTATGACGTTGTTTTTCGCTGCTGGCTGTAATCGACTAGGAAACGGAGTAATTGAAACCGAGGTCGTCGCCGATGGTTCTAATGAATTTTCGACGTTCGTACTAAATTAAAATGTCATTAAAATGGAGGAGCAAAAACAAGCAATAATAAGGAAAAAAGTTTTTATTGGAGGACCGTTCCTCAGGAATGCAGATTGAAGCCGTAAGAAATTACAGCCGCACAAATTGGTTTCTATAATTAATTTGTTTTCTATAAATACGTTATTTATTTCTAGATGCTTTGCTTAAAGACGTTTATAACTGACTTGAACGTTCATATATTTGAGCGATCATATAATTGAACGATCTTATATTTGAACGATGAATGATAGCGTTCATATATTTGAACGATGACGCTTTATTGATTAATAGTTTTATTAATTTGTGGCTTCTAAAAATTCGTTGCTTCTTTGATAAAGTTAAAACATTCCTTTGCGTTGTGCAATCGAAGGGTACTTACGTATTAACGCCACCACCGCTACAGTTTTAAATCCCAATCTACACCTCAAATTTTTATGATAAATCATAAAATAAAATATTTTTAAAACTCAAAATACTTTAATTATTTTTTAACCCCGGTTAGATTAGGTTGACCGCCGCGAAGCGGACAGATAAATCAAGACAACATACGCGCAGCAGCGCAAACTCTAGATCCAATATATAGCGGTGGTGGCGTTAATATGTTATTATTATTATGTGGCGTTATTATGTAAGTACCAATCGAAGTTTTTATTAAATCGTTGTTAATTTTTGTCTAAATGGGACATCATTTCTCCCAAATATATACACTGGGGGTATAATACGCCACAGTCAGTATATAACAGTTTTTAAAATGGGACCTGCATGATTAAATTATCATAATGCTTGCAAGGATAGATAGCTAGTCTATTCTAGTCTTGTGCTGTAAAGCCACATGTTTTATATCTGATTTCAATGATAACGTTAATTGCCTTTTCTTCATTCTTAAGGCATGTTGTTAATTTTGCAACTTGTTTTGTAAAATCAACAACATGTCGTGACAAAAAGACAAACAACTTTATCGTTTAAAACAGATATCGATGCCCCGTGCGAAAACTATAGTAACTCAAAAATTACAGTTTCGAGAAAAGCTGCATCGAATCTTTGAATGTTAATATAAAATCAAGGAATTGTTGTATATTATTGAAAAATGTTGTGAATCCAATTTTTGGTAAATAATTGTTTATTAAAAGTAAAATTTTCTCCTTACTTTTTGTACTTTAGGCCCCATCTGAGTTACTCATTGGATTTTCTTTAGTAAATAAAAGATACTATTAGAAAGAAAATATATTTTCTGCTAAGGAATAATACAATAATGTCGTAAGTTGGTTGATTTAATAAAACATATCATAATCCTCATCATCTTCGTCTGGAAGATCCTCATCAGAACTGATTTCATTACCTTGCCCGCTAATTAGTGATTTTTTTTGCATTTTTAGATCCATTCCTAGAATTTTTGGTCTTCACGCTTTTTGCTTCATTGCTTTTTGCAGAGAGAGATTTATAAAATCCGTGATACATAGAAGGGATATTATTACTTTTACAAAGTGCCAGTAGGCCTTCTAATTTCTTTTTCTCTATTGGCAAATATTGAGTATGAAGCTGAGGCAGGTCTTCAATGTTTTGAATAATTGGAGCTCTACCTCGTATCTCTTTTCTCAACTGCAAAGACTTAATTTCTCCTCCATACGAATATCTGAAAGTAACTGTATTGGGAGTTGCAGAGGTGGAATTGATCTCTCTGATTTTACTGATAGTTACTTTATCCCGATTATTATCAGTTTTCCTCGTTGACAATATCATCGCTTCCCCCTGATTTGTTCCTCTTGAGCTGTGCTATTACTTCATTAAATTCTTCTTCCGTGAGAGTGGGGCCGTGTCCATCTCTGTTGTGTTTTTCCTTGATTTTTTTTTCTTACATTGTCACTTCCTGCATTTTCGTCAGATACGAGCTTCATAAAGTGGTTTCTCCATTCTATGCCACTTACGTTTCTTGTCGTTCTTTTCACGCTTTGTCTCTTTATGTATTTGTACAGTTTTGTGTTATTTTTATTATCCTTCTCAATTATGCTCATTACTTCCTCCAGCCATCTTGTCATCTTTGTTTTTATTAATTTCTGCATTCTTTCCTGATTGTCTGGTATTTCTTGTAGTCTCTCCCGGTTCCTGTTCTTAACCATGTTATTCTCACGGATTTCTTCTTCTGTAGCAATCCCTTACAGTCTTCTCTTTTTCTGTAGTTTGTATTTCTAGGACTTTGCCAGCGGCTTCTTCCATGACTATTTTTATGTTAGTCCATTCTTCCTCAATATTTTCCTTTTCCGTTTTTTTAATATAAGATTTTTTACCTCCTCCTCATACTGCTGCATCTTTATTATTATCCCTTCGGTATTCCATCTTTTCCTGGCTATATGCCTTTTCTTTCCTCCTACTATTAACTATTACTAGTAGGTGGTCTGACCCCACGTCTGCGCCGCTGAACGATCGCACGTCTTGAACCATTTTTTGCATCTTTTGGCAATTATAATGTAGTCTATCTGATTTCTTGTCTTTCTGCCTGGTAGGAGCCATGCTACTCTCTGTTGGCTTTTATCTTTGTATGTTGTGCTGACTATGCACATATCCATTTCAGTTGCTAAATTTCCCAATATTGATCCATTATTATTTGTTTCGTCATAAATTGTTTCTTTTCCAGCGATTCCCTTCCAATAACCTTCTTTCCCCACTTTTGCTTTGAAATCGTCCAAAAGAATAAGCGTGTCGTGTTTTGGGGTGGCCTCGCATATCCTTTCTAGTTGATCATAGAACTCCTCCTTATCCTGATCATCGGTTACCTCTGTGGGCGCGTATTCTTTTATGACCGTTATATTGGCTATTTCATTTTTTAATCTTATATGCGATATTCTTCCGTTTAAATTCTTAAATTACAAAATGTGCGTTTTCAGTTTTTTGCTTATCATGAAGCCCGTTCCCTTATAACCTTGCTTGTCCTCGTCTTCATATAGTAGTGTGTACTCGTCTTTATCGATCCTGCCTTGTCCTTTCCGCTTAGTTCCTACATTGTCAGTAATTCTAGTTTATAATCTCTTCGGTTCAAGGAAAGACATTCCATGGCATACAGGGCTTCTGGTCGTAAGACTGATGTGTTAGTGTTGTTTCAGGTTGCGGACAGGCTGTCCGCAAGTTTCAGGTTGCGGACAGGCATTTATTATTGTAAGTGTTCTAAGTCAGTCGATAGTCTAGTTCTAACTTGTTGAGTCTCTTGGATAATGATGCTCTTTCTGATAAGTTGGGTTCAATCCATTCGCCGAAATACTTAAATTTCTCAGTCCTCTTGATATTTCCCTGTACTAGTAACATCTCTCTGTTTGCTTCTCTGATGTTGGTGAAGAATTCCGTTTTCTCCAGCGACACTTGAAGACCCACTTTGGCAGCCTGTTTTCTGAGGCAGTTTACCTACATTGTTGTCATCTCAAGATAATCAGCAAACAGTGCCATGTCATCTGCAAAGGCCAGGCAATCTACAACCAGTGCATCGTTCTTACGTCCCTGGTAGATACCACTCACCCAAATTGCACCCAAATTGTTCAGTTCCTTGCGCCATTCTCTCATAACCTTTTCAAGGACACAATTGAAAAGAAGTGGGGAAAGTCCATCTCCATGTCTCACTCCAGTTTTAATCTCGAAGTTTTCTGAAATCTCGCCTCTATATTTAACCTTGGAATAACCTAACCTAACCGTACCTTGGTCGAAGTTTCTAGGATTAGTCTGCGGGTTTTGATGCATAGTGCTAGTTCCTGGAGTACTTTGTTAAGCGTTTCTCTATCAATGGAATCATAGGCCTTCCTAAAATCAACAAAGGTGACGACCACCTTGCGGTTTCTCATCTTGGAGTATGCAAGTACAGTTTTAAGATTGAGAATCTGTTCAACACAGAATCGAGTCTTCCTGAAGCCCCCCTGGTATTCTCCCAGTTGACTATCCAACTGATTTGCTGCCCTTGTTTGTAACGCCTTCGAGAGAATCTTGAACCTCCATTTAACGTCTATGTTTTCAACTAAGCTTTTAGTACAAAAAAAGTTTTCTTGGCTCATCTCCTTTGGGAAGTACGGTTTCCCTGTTGTTTTTGCCATCCTGATTATAGTCACCCATTGGTCGGGCGTATAGATGGCAGTCTGACGCTTTTTTGCGTTCTCTATTACTGCGTGCATACTATCACCCTCAGTCTGTGTATGCCCCTTCTCTAAAAATCGGTGGGTAATGTCAACTTTTAGAGCAGTCGTCGCACAAGTGAACATTGAAAACAGAAAGCGATTTCTATTCTGCCCACCACAGTTATCCGAATAGAAAATGAACTTTTTCACTCCTTTATTTGCATGCAACTTCATAAAATCAAATACACAGCTGCCAACTTCCTGTGGACCTCTTCCAGATATTTGTTCATGCCACGTATAGCAAAAACCACTATTGTTTCCTTCATCATAGACAGTAAAATTGTAGGTAGCGTATTTGCTTTTGTAATAGAAGACACTCACTTCCGACATTGGAGTTATAAGAACCTTTTGGAGGTCAAAACAAGCTACTAAAATTGTTTTGTCATTAGGTGCTAATTCTTTATCAGAATTTTTTAGAGCTCGAGCTGCATCCTTGTTTTTCTGGTGATTTTCATAGTTTAATTGTAATTTTGATTTCAGTTGCTCATCAGCCATTTCATATGCATTGCATATTTCGCACTGGTCTTATGAAAACCAATATTAAATTCTAAGGTAAAAATGTCTCGATATTGCCGTTCAGTTGCTTTAATTTTTATCTGTTTGTTGTCCGCGCATTCTTTATACAACCTAAACATCTTCCGGATACACATACCTTTCTCTAAATACATTCGCTTGGAATCTTTCCGAATGTAGTGTGACGGAACGAAAGGAAAAAGTTTGATGTGCTCTCTGACGCTGTCTAGCACTTTAGGATCAATTTTATTTGGCCTGTTACGATGTTTTCCTCTTTGGTCAAAAGCGACTGTTGCATTATCATTATCCTTGAGCTTCTTCAAAGTAGTTGTGACATACATTTCTGATATGGCCAATGTATTTAAAAACATTGTTTTACATACCAGCTTCTCCTCATTGCCCATGAGAAAATAATACTGCCTTGAAACTTTTCTTCTTGAAATCCCTACGCCAACGGTCACTTGTTTTTTTTTCGACAGTCATCACACATCTTGAAATAAAATCCCATCGTCTGGTATGATCTCCCAAAGCCCAAAATGCGGTAAAAATAGATTTTCGTTGATCTTCAGTAAGGCGTTCTTGACATTTTTGCCTACAAGATATTTTGCATGCTGGTCGAATACTTTTAGACAAACATTTTTTGCCTGACCTATTTTCATGTTCAATACGATTATTCAAGTCTTTTTTGGCTTTGACATTGTAGATGACGTATCATTATCTTTTTGAGCCAAGTGCTGATGATTTGCGGTTTCACTTAAAGGCGCTATATCAGTATCTAAAGAACTGGAATCAGTTTCTTCAACATCAGAAGGCCTATATTCTGGATCTGCATCGGAGTTAACAAAATCTGATTCGGCTTCCCCAGGATAAGACTCCATTGTAGAACCATCAATTTTATGTTCAACTGTAGTTTGAATATTTTTAATAATTGGTTTAGTTAATGGGGTAGTAACCTCTAGAGATTGATAGCAATGATTGTTAAAAGTTTTTAGCTTAACCGTTCCACAACTTGATGAGGTATGGGTAACTAGTGATCTCGGTTCATTCCCATCACTACTGCTCACTTTTTTGGCTTCATTGTCATAGCTACTAATTATTGTAGTGCTTTCTATCACATCTGAAATTAAAACAAGATCTTAAGTATCTAGATTCAATCACAAGAAAGCGTTTTTGAGTCTTGTAATACAAGTGTTTATTCTCATTTTTAGGTTAGAAGATTGTTTTTTTACAAAACTACGACAAGACACAGTGCAATTACTTACCTACAACTTCATTTTGATGCTCACATTCTATTTTTTCACTTTTGTCACTATCAACGAGTTGCAAGATATATTTTGATCTGCTTGATAGCATTTTTAACAACAGTTAAATATCGTAACTTTGAGTGATAACCAAAACACTCGGGATTTTCAACTACTAGCACTATAGTAACTCAACATACGACATTTCTCTTTGGAAGTGGTGGGGAGTCTGTGATTATAAAAGCTATAGTAACTGAGTTGCGATATTCTTCGTTGGAAATAAATTTAACTTGAACTTACTATTATATTTCAATATGTTTTATTGGTTGTCCACAATAGATATTGAGCTACGATACTTTTATAAGGAAATTTTACATCCATACCCGATTCTTTGACCATCGTAACTCAAAAACACATTTTTATGAGTTACTATAGTTTTCGTTGGGGGCGTCGATATGTAACTTCTTGGAAACTTCAGATATTTAAATGATTTATAAGCTAATTTCTAACTTGTCTGATTTCGCCTAGTCTTGTCCTGTTACTCTGATAGCTTGTCCTAGTCTTGTCACGTTAAACCACATTTGCTATATATCTGTTTTGAACGATAAAGTTGTTTGTCTTTTCTAGTTAATTTTACTACAAATGCACTTGGTTTGTGTGAAAATTTACAACAAGCCTTAAGTATCAAGAAGAGACAAACAACGTTATCGTTCAATTCAGATACATAACGCGCTTGTTTTGTTGTAAAATGAACAACATGCCTACTTGGTTGACAGAGACAGAGAAGGATATTAAACAACTGGGAATAACAGATTTCAAAAACAGAGAGTCTGTGAGACGCACCCTGAAGGAAGTCAATGGATTTTAGGAAAAACCTCGAAGGAAAGGTACCCCCTGGACAGAAGAGAGAAAGGAGTTACCCCTGCAGAAGATGCGACAATACTGGGCAAAGGTCAAAGCCCAACAGTTGAACAAGCGTGGTCCAAAGTAGGCCTATTCGAAAGAAGAAGAAGAACATGCCTAAAGTAACAAGAATAGACAAACAACGTTATCGTTCAAATCAGTTATACAGGGTGTTTCAAAAAGAACATACGTATTTCGTATGCATATATTTATTAAAGTTTAAGACATTTACACACATATTTACGAACCTCTTAAGTTTAGATTACAGATGTTCAATGTGTCCTCCATCAGCGACACTAACAATATCACACCGATACTCAAATTCCTCCCATACTCAGCCAAGCATATCCTTTTGTAACACAGCGAGAGACTGCTGACCGTTAACCGTGTTTCCATCAAAGAAGAATGCGCTGTAAACAGATGATCGGGATATCGCACGAAACACATTGACTTTGGGAGAATCTCGTACATGTTCAATGACTGCATGTGGGTTCTGTAGGCCCCAAATTCGAACATTGTGTTTGTTTATCTAACCACTGAGATGGAAAGTCGCTTCATCACTGAACACGATGCAGTGTTATCTTTGTAAATAGCATCATGAATATCGATCGTTACAAAATGCCACACGTTGTAACTGCATTTAGCGGCTATTAATATAAACTAGACTATGTATTTGTTTCTCCAATAGCCGAGCCGAGGCGAACCGGACAAAATAATACTTTGTAATACGTATATTCTTTTTAAAACACCCTTTAAAACGACTGATTTATCTGGACAAGACTAGACAATATCAGATTTGATTAAAATTAGAATATAAATCATTTAAATATGTCAGGGTTCCAAGAAGTTTCAAGAACAGTAAATTTAATAACGAAAATATTCTTGGGACATAATATATAAGCCATCTAGTTCAACTAGAAGACGTTAGGATTCAAGACGAGCCCGAAGCCGCATCAAGATAATCATCTACACACACGTACAGAATCTCAATCGAAAATATTTAAATGAAGGAAGGAAACAAAGACGCAGAAACTACGAATTGGTAGTTACTTGGCTAATTACAGACTCGCATAGAACGACACGACGCTTTTTATTCCGTGCTAAATTATGTAATAGACTCCCGAACGTGTCGTTAACACGCCGTTGACACACTTTACCAATCGATTCTTGCAGCAACTATAAAATGTCTTCAGATAGAATCATTTTTTTGAATGGCTTGCCTTATTCTAATTACTGGCTTTCATTGATTCAATAGTTTTAGTTCCAAACTTTGTTTCCATTTAGCTACTACTAGTCTAGTCTGTCTGTCAGTCAGGACACTTACATTTTTAAATATACGAAGTCAGACAAGACTAGACTAGTTTATACTTTATTCCCTATGGAATATTTTACTGCGTACTTACTATCTTGGGTTCAGACAAGTCGTGGAATCGATATTTTGAAATTATTCAGTATTTCCACAGTTCCGCAAACTGAATAATGGCTTGTAAGAAAAAGTAAGCGAACTCGCATATTTTAGTATGCTTATTCGAGTTTTATTAGAATTTTAGTATGGAGAGAAATTTTGTTTGAACGCTTTATTGAACGTGTGTGTTAAGTATGTAATATGTAATGTAATGTAATATGTAATGTACTATGTAATGTAATATGTAATTGAATATGTAATGTAATATGTAATGTAATATGTAATGTAATATGTAATGTAATATGTAATATAATATGTAATGTAATATGTAATGTAATATGTAATGTAATATGTAATGTAATATGTAATGTAATATGTAATGTAATATGTAATGTAATATGTAATGTAATATGTAATGTAATATGTAATGTAATATGTAATGTAATATGTAGATTGTAGATTGTAGATATGGTGGTGACGACTTGTACTGCGACCTTTATAGATCTATTGTACCCCACCCTCCTCCTGCAAGTGTTGGTGTACTTACCCATTTAGAGCGCCTCCTCTAATTCTGATTCCTTTAGGAATCTCAGGATCTGGGTGGGATTCAAGGCCTGCAGCTCCTCTGTGTTCAAGCAGTGAGCCCCAAGGTACATCTGTCTCTTGCGGAGTAATGCTCCGCAGTCTTTGAGCAGATGTATGGGGGTTTCCTCTGCTGAGCCACAGAATCTGCATCCGTAATCCTCCTCTAAGCCTAAGGCCTTGAGATGTTTCCTACGTCTGCAGTGTCCCGTCAGGACTCCTATCAGAATTCTAAGCTTGTTCCTGCTTAATTTCAGGCAATCTTATGTTCTCTTCTGGTTAAAAGATTCCAGCATCACTTTGGACTGCCTTAGCCCTGGAAGTTCTTTCCAGGTTTTCATCCATTTTCCTCTTGTTTCTTCATCTAAACTTTTGTGGATGGTGTCCGGTAACAGAGATGCAGCGGGAAATTATGAGAGCGAAGGAGACCGAAGAGCGGGGAAGGAAGTCCCTGACTGATAATCCCTAATACAGAGACGTATAACAACGCCCACCTCGAAGTAATGCTGATAGTAACGCGAAGTAAGAGTTCCGGGCGAAGCGGGAAGTCTAGCAGAAGATCTCATAGGTGTACATGCTCTGCACCGACTTTTTTGTATAGGTTTGTCTCTCTAATCTTAAAACAGTAAATATTTCTGACTAACAATGGGCTCAGCAATGCAAGAACAAAGAAGAAAAAAACGGATTGTGTAAATATTTGCTGCCAACGGCGGCGCCGGTTGTTTGTCTTTCCTGCACTCCGCATTGCAAAATTCCTGTTCTGACCGCCACAATTTTCACAATACAGCACACAAGTCCTCAATCCTCAACAATGCCAATTTCGTTCCGACATTGCAACTTTCTGACGCACAAATCAATTGTTCGATTTCGCCGATATTTGCAGAAGTCTAAACAGATGTGACTAATCACATTAGATTATACACAATAAACTAGATAAGAGTTCACGTGATTAGGCAGATAAGACTAGACAGACAAGACTGGACAGACAAGACTAGACAGACAAGACTAGACAGACAAGACTAGACAGACAAGACTAGACAGACAAGACTAGACAGACAAGACTAGACAGACAAGACTAGACAGACAAGACTAGACAGACAAGACTAGACAGACAAGACTAGACAGACAAGACTAGACAGACAAGACTAGACAGACAAGACTAGACAGACAAGACTAGACAGACAAGACTAGACAGACAAGACTAGACAGACAAGACTAGACAGACAAGACTAGACAGACAAGACTAGAAAGACAAGACTAGACAGACAAGACTAGACAGACAAGACTAGACAGACAAGACTAGACAGACAAGACTAGACAGACAAGACTAGACAGACAAGACTCGACAGACAAGACTAGACAGACAAGACTAGACAGACAAGACTAGACAGACAAGACTAGACAGACAATACTAGACAGACAAGACTAGACAGACAAGACTAGACAGACAAGACTAGACAGACAAGACTAGACAGACAAGACTAGACAGACAAGACTAGACAGACAAGACTAGACAGACAAGACTAGACAGACAAGACTAGACAGACAAGACTAGACAGACAAGACTAGACAGACAAGACTAGACAGACAAGACTAGACAGACAAGACTAGACAGACAAGACTAGACAGACAAGACTAGACAGACAAGACTAGACAGACAAGACTAGACAGACAAGACTAGACAGACAAGACTAGACAGACAAGACTGAACAGACAAGACTAGACAGACAAGACTAGACAGACAAGACTAGACAGACAAGACTAGACAGACAAGACTAGACAGACAAGACTAGACAGACAAGACTAGACAGACAAGACTAGACAGACAAGACTAGACAGACAAGACTAGACAGACAAGACTAGACAGACAAGACTAGACAGACAAGACTAGACAGACAAGACTAGACAGACAAGACTAGACAGACAAGACTAGACAGACAAGACTAGACAGACAAGACTAGACAGACAAGACTAGACAGACAAGACTAGACAGACAAGACTAGACAGACAAGACTAGACAGACAAGACTAGACAGACAAGACTAGACAGACAAGACTAGACAGACAAGACTAGACAGACAAGACTAGACAGACAAGACTAGACAGACAAGACTAGACAGACAAGACTAGACAGACAAGACTAGACAGACAAGACTAGACAGACAAGACTAGACAGACAAGACTAGACAGACAAGACTAGACAGACAAGACTAGACAGACAAGACTAGACAGACAAGACTAGACAGACAAGACTAGACAGACAAGACTAGACAGACAAGACTAGACAGACAAGACTAGACAGACAAGACTAGACAGACAAGACTAGAGAGATAAGACTAGACAGACAAGACTAGACAGACAAGACTAGACAGACAAAACTAGACAAACAAGACTAGACAGACAAGACTAGACAGACAAGACTAGACAGACAAAACTAGACAAACAAGACTAGACAGACAAGACTAGACAGACTAGACAGAAAAGACTAGACAGAAAAGACTAGACAGACAAGACTAGACAGACAAGACTAGACAGACAAGACTAGACAGACAAGACTAGACAGACAAGACTAGACAGACAAGACTAGACAGACAAGACTAGACAGACAAGACTAGACAGACAAGACTAGACAGACAAGACTAGACAGACAAGACTAGCCAGACAAGACTAGACAGACAAGACTAGACAGACAAGACTAGACAGACAAGACTAGACAGACTAGACAGACAAGACTAGACAGACAAGACTAGACAGACAAGACTAGACAGACAAGACTAGACAGACAAGACTAGACAGACAAGACTAGACAGACAAGACTAGACAGACAAGACTAGACAGACAAGACTAGACAGACAAGACTAGACAGACAAGACTAGACAGACAAGACTAGACAGACAAGACTAGACAGACAAGACTAGACAGACAAGACTAGACAGACAAGACTAGACAGACAAGACTAGACAGACAAGACTAGACAGACAAGACTAGACAGACAAGACTAGACAGACAAGACTAGACAGACAAGACTAGACAGACAAGACTAGACAGACAAGACTAGACAGACAAGACTAGACAGACAAGACTAGACAGACAAGACTAGACAGACAAGACTAGACAGACAAGACTAGACAGACAAGACTAGACAGACAAGACTAGACAGACAAGACTAGACAGACAAGACTAGACAGACAAGACTAGACAGACAAGACTAGACAGACAAGACTAGACAGACAAGACTAGACAGACAAGACTAGACAGACAAGACTAGACAGACAAGACTAGACAGACAAGACTAGACAGACAAGACTAGACAGACAAGACTAGACAGACAAGACTAGACAGACAAGACTAGACAGACAAGACTAGACAGACAAGACTAGACAGACAAGACTAGACAGACAAGACTAGACAGACAAGACTAGACAGACAAGACTAGACAGACAAGACTAGACAGACAAGACTAGACAGACAAGACTAGACAGACAAGACTAGACAGACAAGACTAGACAGACAAGACTAGACAGACAAGACTAGACAGACAAGACTAGACAGACAAGACTAGACAGACAAGACTAGACAGACAAGACTAGACAGACAAGACTAGACAGACAAGACTAGACAGACAAGACTAGACAGACAAGACTAGACAGACAAGACTAGACAGACAAGACTAGACAGACAAGACTAGACAGACAAGACTAGACAGACAAGACTAGACAGACAAGACTAGACAGACAAGACTAGACAGACAAGACTAGACAGACAAGACTAGACAGACAAGACTAGACAGACAAGACTAGACAGACAAGACTAGACAGACAAGACTAGACAGACAAGACTAGACAGACAAGACTAGACAGACAAGACTAGACAGACAAGACTAGACAGACAAGACTAGACAGACAAGACTAGACAGACAAGACTAGACAGACAAGACTAGACAGACAAGACTAGACAGACAAGACTAGACAGACAAGACTAGACAGACAAGACTAGACAGACAAGACTAGACAGACAAGACTAGACAGACAAGACTAGACAGACAAGACTAGACAGACAAGACTAGACAGACAAGACTAGACAGACAAGACTAGACAGACTAGACAGACAAGACTAGATTTTATTATTTTATTATCAAAAAATAACAGTAAGGAAACAAATGGTACAAACACCACCACCCACCTGAAGTAATGCTCACGCAGTTCCGGGTGGAGTGTAGTGTAGAGACAGAGGAGGGGGTTTAGTGGGTATGCTGGTCACGAAGAACTCGATCAGAGAGCCCCACACTACACGGGTTTGAATATTCGATGTGCAACAATGCATTTCCCCTCCTCTCTGAAAAAAAAAAAAAAAAAGACAAGACTAGACAGACAAGACTAGACAGACAAGACTAGACAGACAAGACTAGACAGACAAGACTAGACAGACAAGACTAGACAGACAAGACTAGACAGACAAGACTAGACAGACAAGACTAGACAGACAAGACTAGACAGACAAGACTAGACAGACAAGACTAGACAGACAAGACTAGACAGACAAGACTAGACAGACATGACTAGACAGACAAGACTAGACAGACAAGACTAGACAGACAAGACTAGACAGACAAGACTAGACAGACAAGACTAGACAGACAAGACTAGACAGACAAGACTAGACAGACATGACTAGACAGACAAGACTAGACAGACAAGACTAGACAGACAAGACTAGACAGACAAGACTAGACAGACAAGACTAGACAGACAAGACTAGACAGACAAGACTAGACAGACAAGACTAGACAGACAAGACTAGACAGACAAGACTAGACAGACAAGACTAGACAGACAAGACTAGACAGACAAGACTAGACAGACAAGACTAGACAGACAAGACTAGACAGACAAGACTAGACAGACAAGACTAGACAGACAAGACTAGACAGACAAGACTAGACAGACAAGACTAGACAGACAAGACTAGACAGACAAGACTAGACAGACAAGACTAGACAGACAAGACTAGACAGACAAGACTAGACAGACAAGACTAGACAGACAAGACTAGACAGACAAGACTAGACAGACAAGACTAGACAGACAAGACTAGACAGACAAGACTAGACAGACAAGACTAGACAGACAAGACTAGACAGACAAGACTAGACAGACAAGACTAGACAGACAAGACTAGACAGACAAGACTAGACAGACAAGACTAGACAGACAAGACTAGACAGACAAGACTAGACAGACAAGACTAGACAGACAAGACTAGACAGACAATACTAGACAGACAAGACTAGACAGACAAGACTAGACAGACAAGACTAGACAGACAAGACTAGACAGACAAGACTAGACAGACAAGACCAGACAGACAAGACTAGACAGACAAGACTAGACAGACAAGACTAGACGGACAAGACTAGACAGACAAGACTAGACAGACAAGACTAGACAGACAAGACTAGACAGACAAGACTAGACAGACAAGACTAGACAGACAAGACTAGACAGACAAGACTAGACAGACAAGACTAGACAGACAAGACTAGACAGACAAGACTAGACAGACAAGACTAGACAGACAAGACTAGACAGACAAGACTAGACAGACAAGACTAGACAGACAAGACTAGACAGAATTGAATTTTGAGATTGTGATTGAAAAGTCTCGATTTGACTGCGGCATTAGAACGCTTATATGAGAAACCCCGAAACGTTGCACAACATTGTCTGGGGCAATCGACCGATTCTCCTTCGGCCGTTTGTTGCATTGCCTTTAACGCGCACGATTGATACGTAATTCCTCGGTAAAGATAAATATTTTTACGGTCCACCGACAGATTAGGCTAAGTGCACGTCTTATGTGCACACTTCACATAAAACTCTGCTTACACAATCGTTTACAAAACACTTTTAGTCAGATTTAATAACATCCACTTTCTTACAGTAATCTTAGATTATTTAAAGATTAAGTCGGGACTGATGAAACTATACCGACATAAGATAACACAAATATCTAAGAAAATAACTCATGTCTTCTCTTCTTTATTGCCAAGCCTTGTTTTGTTTTGTGCCTTGGTCTATCATCTATCTGGTCTAATGCGTATTCGATTTGTTGTATTTTAGTTTTGTTTAGTCGTTCTTCTTGTCTCTAACTAAACCCCCTATTCCACTTTGGCTTTAGTATGCGCCACCCAGGTATCATATATTTTGCTTCATTCAGGGTGGGCAGCCCGGACGGTTAGTAAAAACCGCCCTAGTTGTTACTTCCCCGACCAGGATTCGAACCCGGGTCTCCCGCATTGAAAGGCGGGTATATTGTCAACTGCACTACCAAGGAAAACCATCGTTCTTGTGTAGTCGTTCATGTTTAATAGTGCTCAAGTCAAGTCGTTCGTGTCTAGTCGTTCTTGTCTAGTCGTGCTTGACTAGTCGTGCTTGTCTAGTCGTTCTTGCCTAGTCGTTATTGTTTAATCATACTTGTCTAGTCGTTCTTGTCTAGTCGTGCTGGTCTAGTCATTCTTGTCTAGTCGTTCTTGTCTAGTCGTACTGGTCTAGTAGTTCTGTTTAATCGTTCTTGTCGAGTCGTTCTTGAATAATTGTTCTTGTCGAGTCGTTCTTGTCTAATCATGCTTGTCTAGTCGTGCTGGTCTAGTCGTTCTTGTTTAATCGTTCTTGTCTAGTCGTTCTTGTCTAGTCGTTCTTATCTAGTGGTTCTTGTCTAGTCGTTCTTGTCTAGTCGTTCTTATCTAGTGGTTCTTGTCTAGTCGTTCTTGTCTAGTCGTTCTTGTCTAGTCGTGCTTGTCTAGTCGTTATTGCCTAGGCGCTCTTGTCTAGTTGTTCTTGTCTAGTCGTGCATGTCTAGTCGTACATGCCTAGTCGTGCTTGTTTAATCGTTCTTGTCTAGTCGTTCATATGTAGTCGTTCTTGTCTATTTGTGCTGGTCTAGTCGTTCTTGTTTAATCGTTCTTGTCTAGTCGTTCTTGTCTAGTCGTTCTTATCTAGTCGTTCTTGTCTAGTCACTCTTGTCTAGTAGTTCTTGTCTAGTCGTGCTTGTCTAGTCGTTATTGCCTAGTCGCTCTTGTCTAGTCGTTCTTGTCTAGTCGTGCTTGTCTAGTCGTTTTTGCCTAGTCGTTCTTGTTTAATCGTTCTTGTCTAGTCGTTCATATGTAGTCGCTCTTGTCTAGTCGTTCTTGTCTATTTGTGCTGGTCTAGTCGTTCTTGTTTAATCGTTCTTGTCTAGTCGTTCTTGTCTAGTCGTTCTTGCCTAGTCGTTCTTGTTTAATCGTTCTTGTGTGGTCTTGCTGCTCTAGTCATTTTTGTCTAGTCGTTCTTGTCTAGTCTAGTCGTTTGTAGAAGAAATAACGATATTTTCGATTGATGGAATCTTTGAATAATATAAACTTACGAGCTTTTCCTTCAGCTTTCCTTGCAACAAAACTTTGCATAAATCTCGCAGAAACTTGAAACCACAAAAACCAACGGCAATTAATGCACAACGAGATCGATATTCACAAGATGTTTGAAACTCGCGTCGGAGTTCACGTCCAGTTGCACCGAAACACCTGCGGTGACGATTCGATTCTGTGCGTTCGTTCGCCGGAGCCGCGCACAACTGAATTTCGCGTTCCGTGCTCGCGGAGAAGCTGCGTCTGTGTACTGGCCGCACTCTCGCGTTGCGCGCCGACGTTCGCCGCAGAGATGGAAACGTGGCCGCAGATAAATGTCGACGGCGAGATTAGTTTGTTTGCCTGTTTCGATCTGCACACTACAGATACTTGTAATTATCACTACTTGAACCAATAAAAATTAAACATCTTGATAGACAAAACCTAATTATTCAAAAACTTTTAAAAAAATTCAAAATTATATTAGATAAACCTTGATGGATAAAACTTGATTTTTTTAATAAACTCTGTTTCTGAGGCGCCATTCTAGCACAGCGACACTGACGTATTGACGCTGAGCGCGTCAGTGTCGCTGTGGTCGAATGGCGCCTCATACACTCATAGCTATGGATCTTTATTCCATAGTCACAACTTAAGCGTTAGTCACACTAACGCAGCGATACTGACGCAGCGACATAGCGATAATATTATGCACTATGGAAACGTATGAGGCGCTATTAGAGCGCAGCGACACTGACGCATTTACGATGAGCGCGTTAGTGTCGCTGTGCTCGAATGGCGCCTCATACGTTTAACTTGTGCATAAAACTATCGCTATGTCGCCGCGTCAGTATCACTACGTTAGTGACGCCAGAGCCGCGTTGCTCGGAAGTTTACCTTTAAGGATCTCACAGACCGGCGCGAAGGTTTCGTTGCCGCGACCGGTGCGTTATCGCGACGGACGGATTGACGTGGCGGTTTATGCAAATGTTCAGATCAACAGGCACGATTTCCGCCATAGCCGCGGTTGTGCAGCGTTGCAAGACAAGAACGCTGCATGCGCGGTCAGTTTCGCTGTCGCCGTGTTTTGAAATGGCGATTACACAGAAGTTGATTCATAATTTTAGAAAATATCCTGTATTGTATGACCTGGATGATGAAAACTATAAAAATATAACGAGAAAAGACAAAATTTGTAAGCAGATAGTATTAGAATTGGAAGAAAATGCCGAGATTTGAAAATTAACCTTGTTGATTTTATGAACCCACATTCTTTTATTTCTTAAATGAGTTTTAGGTGTTTTCTTCTTCTGTTGTTTTCGAATAATTTGTAGGGTTCCGTACCGAAAACGGAACCCTTATAGGATCACTTTGTTGTCCGTCTGTCTGTCTGTCAAGACCATTTTTCTCAGGAACCCGTAGAGGTAACAAGTTGAAATTTGTATCAAATACTCGGGTCTGCGGTATCTTTCAGCTGTGAAAAAATCAGACTTGTAAGTCAACGCGATCAAAAGATATGACCGTTTATGTCGCATATTTTGCGATATCGCAAGGGAATCAAAACCTATACTTCCCGTTGAGCAAAAATCATGAAATTTGGCAAGAAGCGGTGTCTTACAGCACATGTAAAGGGAAAAATCTGAAAACCGTAAATATGTAGCTTAATTACAAGAAAAATGCGAATTTACTATTGGAAACTTATGAAAATACACAAATGTGTTGCGTGGTATTGTCAGGCACCAGAAACATATGGGTTGCATACAGTTAGGTCCTCCTAAAGATACCTTACTTACAAGTTTGTACGTTACCCTCGGTGCACGAGTCACAACCCGCACTTAGCCGGTTTTTTTTGACAAAACTATAATTCATTTGTTTTTGCAGGGAGACAAAGAAGTTATATATCAATTTTTTGCAAATTTATTAAGCTTTAATAATCTGTTGGAACCATTTTCGTAGATTTTTGGGTTTTGAAGTTACAACCAAAAATGTAAAGACAGTTTTGGAATCCATTGTTTTTTTGGCAAAGCTGTAATTCATTTGTTTTTACAGCGAGACAAAGAAGTTATATATCAAATTTTTGCAAATTTATTAAGCTTTAATAATCTGTTAAAGCCATTTTTGTAGCTTTTGTGGTTTTGCAGTTACAGCCCAAAAATGTAAGGGCAGTTTCGGAATTCATTTTATTTTGGCAAAACTGTAATTCATTTGCTTCTGCAGCGAGACAAAGAAGTTATATATCAGATTTTTGCAAATTTATTAAGGTTTAATAATCTGTTAAAACCTTTTTTGCAGCTTTTGTGGTTTTGCAGTTACAGCCAAAAATGTAAGGACAGTTTTGGAATTCATTTTATTTTGGCAAAACTGTAATTCATTTGTTTCTGCACTGAGACAAAGAAGTTATATATCATTTTTTTGCAAATTTATTAAGCTTTAATAATCTGTTGAAACCATTTTTGTAGCTTTTATGGTGTTGCAGTTACAACCAAAAATATAAGGACAGTTTTAGAATCCATATTTTTGGCAAAACTTGCAATTCTTTTTTTTTCAGTGAGACAAAGAAGTTATATATCAGATTTTTGTAGATTTATTAAGCTTTAATAATCTGTTAAAACCTTTTTTGTAGCTTTTTTCGTTTTGATGTTACAACCAAAAATGTAAAGACTGTTTTGGCATCAATTTTTTTTGCAAAACTGCACAGTTTGCAATACTAATATTAGCAGAGCTTTTTCCTTTGAGGAACTCATGACTATACACCTAAAAATCACGTTTTGGTGTGGGCATGACCATTTCGCTGCCGCGCCGCTAGCCAATTTTTCGCTGCGTAAATTTCGCGACGCAAACGCTCCGCGTCGGTCTGAAGGAGCCTTCAAGGTAGACTTCCGAGCAAAGCGGCTCTGGTGTCACTAACGCAACGTGAAAGCCGCCGCGACATAGCGATAGTATTATGCACTATGTAAATGTATGAGGCCCATTCGAGCGCAGCGACATTGACGCGCTCAGCATCAGTCCGTCAGTGTCGCTACGCTCGAATTGCGCCTCATACGTTTCCATAGTGCATAATACTATCGCTATGTCGCCACGTCAGTATCGCTGTATTAGTAACGCCAGAGCAGCTTTGCTCGGAAGTCTACCTTAATGTAGACTTCCGAGCAAGACGGCTCTGGCGTCGCTAACACAGCGATACTGACGCGGCGACATAGCGATAGTATTACGGCGACATATCGATAGTATTACGCGGCTCTGGCGTTACTAACACAGCGATACTGACGCGGCGACATAGCGATAGTATTATGCACTATGGAAAAGAATGAGGCGCCTTTCGAACGCAGCGACACTGACGCATTAACGCTGAGCGCGTCAGTGTCGCTGTGCACATATGGCGCCTCATACGTTTTCCTTGTGCATAATACTATCGCTATGTCGCCGCGTCAGTATCGCTGCGTTAATGACGCCAGAGTCGCTTTTCTCGGAAGTCTACCTTAAATGAAATGCTGTTAGAAAACAAAACTTGATAACGGAAAGTTTCGGTAGATAAACTTTGTTAGACAAGGCAAAGAGTCCTCTTTGGCAGTGTAGTTGCATACACAGCATGACAATATACCCGCCTGGCAAACGGGAGACCTTGGTTCGATACCCGATCGGGAAGGCAACAACTAGGGCGGTTTTCTCTAACCATCCGGGCTGGCCACCCTGAATGAAGGCAAAATATGGGTAACCAAGGTGGCGCATACTAGAAGCCAAAGTGGAATAGACAACGCAAAGAGGAAAGAGATCCATAGCAAGGAGAGGAAACTCATGGCTGTGAAATCTTAGGGAGTGCTATGGCGCAGTACAAGCAACCAAATATTTAGATCTGCGGTCTCAAAAATAAAAACGTCCCTAACGACTGCCAACCTTCGGAGCGGAGATGGCACCTAAAGAAGAAGACAAAGACAAGAGGAAAGAGATCCACAGCAAGGAGAGGAAACTCATGACTGTGAAATCTTAGGGATTGCTATGGCGCAGTACAAGCAACCAAACATTTAGATCTGCGGTCTCAAGCAAAAGATAAATTTGTGATAGACAAACCTTGATTGAGTGAGAAACCTTTCATCAATCTATCAAAGTTCATTTAGCAAAACGAATTTGTCAAGAATATAAGTATAATGACTAAAATACACCTAATCCGCCATCGGCCGAAGTTTGCTTGGGCAACGACGGCCGAACTCGGACGATCGAATCAAACACTTGCAAAAGAATGAGAGCGCGTACACAAACACGACCGTAATCGTCCGACGGTTTGTGTCATTCAGCTGTGTCACAATTTGTGTCACTTGTGTCAATTTGTGTCACGATTTGTGTCGATTGATCATTCAGCTCTCTGTGTCCACATAAGCCTCCCCCATTTCTGCCCATTCCCTCATAGTCTCACCGACCTTCGCAGCCGAAACATGAACACGCTAATTCCGTCAACCCTCAACGAAGCCGCCGCAGCTATGAATCTCGACCCCGCCTACCTGGATACCCTGGACGACAGCCTCATCGACCAAATGCTAAATTATATAATGAAAAGGAGAAAGTGGGCAATTATCCGGCGCATAATCGAACCAACCGCAACGGAGAACGATTGGTGGATCTGTGTAGGACTTTTGGGTTGATCATGAAGTCTACAGCCTTCAAACACTTGCCAAGGAAGCAGAAGACTTGGATTTCACCTAATACCCACCTGGGTGAATTCCAGATAGATCATGTGGCCATTTCACGGAAATCTCAAAAGGAAATACAAAACGTGAAGGTACTAAGAAGCGCTAATCTGGACTCACACCACTACCTCTTAAAGATCAAAATAAGACTCCAGCCTAGAAACACTAGATTACACAGAACCTCCAAAATGATAAAATTTGACGTCGAGCGACTCAAGAACAGTCAAGAACTAAGTTCAGAGACTGAACAACACAGACCTAAACAACTGGGACCAACTGAAGGAGACTCTTGTCAAGGCGGCCAATGAACTCGGCCCTCTCGCTAGAAGAAGGAAGCATCCGTGGTGGACTGAAGACTGTGACAATGCAATAGCCCAAAGACAGATAGCCTGGCTGAAGTGGAATTCTAAAAAAACCAAGGAAAATTGGCATACATTTTTGGAACAAAGAAAGGTTACAGCCAAGATAATTCGAGGAACCAAACGAACCTTCACACAAAACCAACTAACCCAAATGGAAGAGAGCTTTGCTAAGAATAATTCCAGAGATTTCTTTGGAACCTTTAAGCAGGTACTCCGAAAATACGCTCCGCCAAGCCTCCACTTCAGGGACTCACAAGGCAAACTGGCTTAGAACGACAAGGACAACTGCCACCTTTTGGCTCAGTACTTTAAAAATCTACTCAACTGTGACCCACCCAGCGAAGACTTCGACTATAAACAAACCACACCAAACCCGGACTCACTTCCCCCTTCATTGGAAGAAGTTGGCCAGATCATTAAACTTCTTAAGAATAATAAGGCAGCTGGAGAGGACTCTATCGTTGCTGAACTGTGGAAAGGTGCTGGAAACAATGCCGTGCGCAAGCTAACCGAGATCATCCAGGACATCTGGGAAACAGAGAAATTACCACCCGATTGGAAATCTGCTTTGATCCATCCGTTTCACAAAAAGGGAGATTTTACGGATCTAAACAACTACCGTGGAATTTCTCTCGTCCCGGTAACATACAAGATTCTCTCGAAGGCGTTAGAAACAAGAGCAGAAAATCAGTTGGATAGTCAACTGGGAGAATACCAGGGGGGCTTTAGGGAGACCCGATCCTGTGTTGAACAGATCCTCAACCTTAAAACTGTACTTGCATACTCCAAGATGAGAAACCGCAAGGTGGTCGTCAACTTTGTTGATTTTAGGAAGGCCTACGATTCCATCGATAGAGAAACGCTTAACAAAGTACTCCAGGAACTAGCACTAGACAACAAAACCCGCAGACTAATCCTAGAAACTTTGACCAACACCCATTCCAAGGTTAAATTTAGAGGCGAGATTTCAAAAAGCTTCGAAATAAAAACTGGAGTGAGACAAGGAGATGGACTTTCCCCACTTCTCTTCAACTGTGTCCTTGAAAAGGTTATGAGAGAATGGCGCAAGGAACTGAACAATTTGGGTGCTCAGAGTGGTATCTACCTGGGACGTAAGAACGATGGACTGGTTGTAGATTGCCTGGCTTTTGCAGATTACAAGCAACTGTTTGCTGATTCTCTTGAGATGGCAACAATGCAGGTAAACTGTCTCAGAAAACAGGCTGCCAAAGTGGGTCTTCAAGTGTCGCTGGAGAAAACAGAATTATTCACCAACATTAGAGAAGCAAACAGAGAGATGTTACTAGAACAGGGAAACATCAAGAGGACTGAGAAATTTAAGTATCTCGGCGAATGGATTGAACCCAACTTATCAGAAAGAGCATCATTATCCAAGAGAGTCAGCAAGTTAGAACTAGCCTATCGGCTGACTAAGAACACCTACAATAAGAAATGCCTGTCACGCAACCTGAAACTTAAGCACTACACATCAGTCTTACGACCAGAAGCCCTATATGCCATGGAGTGTCTTTCCTTGAACCAAAGAGGTCTAATAGAGAAATTGGAAATCAGAGAGAGGAAAATCCTCAGGAAGATTCTAGGCCCGGTAAAGGAAGATGGGGAATTCCGAAGAAGGCATAACTCGGAGCTCTACGAACATATTGAGATGCTCTCTGACTGTGCAAGGAAAAGAAGGGTAGCTTTCTATGGCCACATTGCAAGATTGCCTCCAAACCGACTAACCAACCGTCTGTTCACCTTCTGGCAAAACAAGAAGCTTCGTACCACTTGGTTGACAGAGACCGAGAAGGATATTAAAGAACTGGGAATAACAGATCTCAAAAACAGACAGTCTGTGAGACGCACCCTAAAGGAAGTCCGTGGATTTCAGGAAAAACCTCGAAGGAAAGGTACCCCCTGGACAGAAGAGAGAAAAGAGTTACACCGGCAGAAGATGCGACAATACTGGGCAAAGGTCAAAGCCTAACAGTTGAACAAGCGTGGTCCAAAGTAGGCCTATTCGAAAGAAGAAGAAGAAAAGGAGAAAGAAGACCCAAGCTGACGACGAGAAACCCCAGGAAACCGGCGCCGAGAAGACAACCGAAGCCGCCCCTAGGAAAACAACCGACGCCGCCTCCAAAAGTACAACTGAAGCCGCCCAAAAGAGAACAACTGAAGTTGCCCCCAAGAGAACAACTGAAGCCCTCGAGAGAACAAATGAAGCAGCCCCCAAAAGAGCAACGGAAGTCGCCCCCAAAAGAGCAACTGAAGCCGCCCATGGAGAAGAGTCACATCGATGGACACGTACAGCCCCACCTAAGCCGCCCCCATGCGTAGGGAGAATGAGTAGAAAGAGGAAACTATCAAGTCAAGAAAAAAGAAAAGAGCCAAACTGGAGAAGACCAAGCAAATCTGGACCGCAGGCCACTGGAGAATTACCGCAGAATAACAAACGCAGAAGAAACAACCAAGGAAGCCGACAACCCCACCAAGATAACAGGACCCAGCTGCAGTCAAGTAAAACCACCGAAGAAAACCAAGGAGAAAAAAGAAAATTGAAAGACAAACAACAGACGACAACAAAAGACAAAAAACATTCCGGCCAAGTGCGAGTTGTGACTCGCGCACCGAGGGTTCCGTACACACTTGTAAGTAAGGTATCTTTAGGAGGACCTAACTGTATGCAACCCATATGCTTCTGGTGCCTGACAATACCAACACATCAGTGAATTTTCATAAGTTTCTAATAGTAAATTCGCATTTTTCTTGTAATTGAACTACATATTTACGGTTTTCAGATTTTTCCCTTTACATGTGCTGTAAGACACGGCTTCTTGCCAAATGTCATGATTCTAGGTCAACCCTATAGGTACCCTATAGGTTTTGATTCCCTTGTGAAATCGCAAAATATGCGACATAAACGGTCATATCTTTTGATCGCGTTGACGTTGACAAGTTTGATTTTTTCACAGCTGAAAGAGACCGTAGACCCGAGTATTTGATACAAATTTCAACTTGTTACCTCTACGCGTTCCTGAGAAAAATGGTCTTGACAGACAGACAGACGGACAGACGGACAGACAGACAGACGGACAACACAGTGATCCTATAAGGGTTCCGTTTTCGGTACGTAACCCTAACAACCGAAAATCAAAACAAAAGACGGCGGAACAACGGGCTCACGCCCACGACCGCCAAAAACAAAGGATCCCATATATGCCCATTCCCTCCTGTCTTGAGCTCTCTGTATCCAGTTCCCTGCACATCTTTATAGACCGTCCGTCCAACGTGAAGGGGGTCTGCCGTTACTTCTTTTATCCAAGCGCGGTCTCCACTCGAGCAGCCTTTTCGCCCATCTCCCGTCCGACATTCGTGCCACATGTCCAGCCCACTTCCACTTGAGTTTGCGAATTCGGATAACTACATCTTTGACGCCGGTTCTTCTTCGTAAATCTTCATTTCTTATTTGTGTACGCTCTCTCATTATTTTGTCTGTTGTGTTTGATTCAATCGTCTGAGTTTGGCCGTCGTCGCCCAAGCAAACTTCGGCCGATGACGGATTAGGTGTACGCGAATCATTATACTTATATTCTTGACAAATACATTTTTGCTAAATGAACTTTGATAGATTGATGAAAAGCCATTTATTGATGTAGCCATTAGGCTACTCGGCCGAGTGGTGCGATCGTGTGTAGCCGCTTTAACGCTTCAGATTCCGTTTGTTTCTGATTTTTGTTATCCTTGAGGCACTGCGAGGAAATTCCCTCGATTGACGAAAACAGAAATTAAATAAATTTCATTATATCTGGCCATAAATATGGTCTATGTGTCGATAAAAGTGAAATAAATTTATCGAAAAATGCTCGCCATCGCTCGCCATCATTTATTATACGTTCGCTCGAGTTCAAAAACCGCATTAAAACGAATAAACGTTTCAAAATTATCCTTTTATTAAATCATCTCGTGAATTATTACATGGACTGGATAATAAAATAAATCTAGATTCGCTTACATAATCAAAACAACTACACAATGAACATTTTTATTGAAAATGAACAGATCAATTTTCAAGTAAACTCAACAAGACCAGACAAGAGCATACACGAGCAGATAAGACCAGACAAGAGTCTCGTCTTGCCTGGTCTAGTTTAGTCTTGCCCGCTCTTGGCGGGTCTTCTCTGATCTTATCTGGTCTTTTATGGTCTTGTCTGGTTTAGTCTGGTCTTGTCTGATATTCTCTGGTCTTGTCTAGTCTTGTCTGATGTTGTCTGGTGTTGTCTGGTCTTGGCTGGTATTGTCCGGTCTAGTCTGGTCTTGCTAGGTCTTGTCTCGTCTTGTCTAGTGATGTTTGGCCTTGTCTGGTCTTGTCCTGTCTTGTTTGGTCTTATGTGGTTCTTGTCTGGTCTAGTTTGGTCTAGATTCATCAGAGCGTTTCCAATCAGCATGAAAGCAGTTAGTAAATGAGGAAAATCTTTTGGTTCAATCTCAGAACGTAAAAGAATTAATAGCTTACAGGGCTAGGAGACAAAGGACAAAGTGTTCGAGTGCTGAATAGACGGAGAAAATGGCCGGAAATAAATATCGCATTACACTTAATCCTAAGGATCCTGAGGATCAATCGCGGATGACGCAATTTATTTCGGATTGCCCATTTTTCCACGAATTTGTTGTAAACTAAAAATATTTTTGGGTTAATCTAGTTCGGTCTGGATAACTTGATAAGCCTGACAAAGATAAGCCTGACAAAGTCTTAACAAAACTAGTGAGGATTAGACTACAGATTAATAATGTAGTTTAAGATGTAGAATAATTACTAGATAGACAAGAATGATCATCATGTTCAATGAAGAATGTCCTAACAGAATGTTATAGTAGTCCTATTAAAAGCCCCGTGATCTCGAGAAAGGGGAACGACAAGACACAGACGGTGTACAATATACTCCAGGTGAGACAGACGATCTATTACTCATATAGCATGTTAAGACTTCAAATACTAATGATACTTAGTCTATATATGATATAGCATGGGCGTAGCCAAAGAGGGGGCGGGGGAGTTGGGGGTTCAAACCCCCCTAGAAATATCATAAATATTAAATAAATCCCTTAAATATTATATTGAAATAAGGAGAGACAACTCTCTTCGAGAGAGCATGGTAAATGTGGAGTTTAGGGATCTTATGTGTCAATCTTAGAAAGTAAATTGACGCATTTTTGTTATTATATTTTCTTCAAACTACCACCCCCCTCCCAAAAACTAAACTTAAACCCTGGCACGCCCATGTAACCAACATATGTACTTTTACAGAGAACATTTCGAATTTATTATTCCAAGCGAAATAATTACTTTTGGTTTTTGCTTAATAACTTGGTTAACAAGGCAAATTGGAATATTAAACTTTGTGAGCGTTTAGATAGATAATTAAGCTGTACGTAGTGCAAACTAGTGGTTTCTAGCTTCATTGGTTATTAAGTTATTGAAGTTCAAACTTTGATATCTTTGTTTTTGATGTTTTTAAAATTCCAGTCGATATCTAATTATGGCATTAGCTAGGAGCATTAAACATCGATGACGTTTAGTTAACTAATTTAGCTACTATTTCGTGAAAACTAGAATATTCTAGTTTAATTCGTTACTGAGTTAATGATGTTCTAACTTTGTTTTTAATCTTTGTTTTTGAGATTTTTTACATTTTGGACGATATATCCGTTAGTGCACTAGGTAGGAAAACTAAACTTTTAAGACGTTTATTTAACTAATTTAGCTACTATTTCGTGATAACTAGAAGATTCTAGCTTAGTTAGTTACTAAATTATCGATGTTCAAACTTTAATATCATTGTTTTTGAGATGTTTTACTTATTAGTTGATATCTGAGGTACTGCACCAGCTAGGAAAATTAAACCTTGTGGATGTTTAGCTAACCAATTGAGCTACTAACTAGCGGAAACTAGAACATTCTACCGCAATTAGTTACTAAGCTGTTGACGTTCAAACTCAACTCAAAAGATATCAACTTTGAAAAGTTTTAATAACATCCACTTTGGGACAGCTTTACTAATTAAAGTGGATGTTATTAAAACATCTCAAAGTGGATGTTATTAAAACTTTTCTTCAAATTTGAGTAGGCATTGTCTGTGTGACTGTTATAAATAGTTGTCAATTTGATATCTTTGTTTTTGAGATTTTTTGCTTTTTACACGATATTTCAGTTAGTGCAGTTAGTAGGAAAATTAAACTTTGTGGATCTTTAGTCAACTAATCTAGCTACTAGTTAGTGCTTAACCCCCCTTCAACCGAAAAAAAATTCAATTTAAAAGCAAAATATTTATAAACAAAATTTAAAATTTAGAAGCAAAATGTTCAATTTAGAAGCAAAATGTAGGATCAAAATTTTCAATTTAGAAGCAAATTTTTCAATTTATAAGCAAGATTTTCAATTTAGAACCAAAATTTTCAAACATGAAACAAAATTTAGAAGCAAAATTTTCAATTTAGAAGCAAAATTTTCAATTTAGAAGCAAGATTTTCAATTTAGAACCAAAATTTTCAAACATGAAACAAAATTTAGAAGCAAAATTTTCAATTTAGAAGCAAGATTTTCAATTTAGAACCAAAATTTTCAATTTAGAAGCAAGATTTTCAATTTAGAACCAAAATTTAGAAGCAAAATTTTCAAACATGAAACAAAATTTAGAAGCAAAATTTTCAATTTAGAAGCAAAATTTTCAATTTAGAAGCAAGATTTTCAATTTAGAACCAAAATTTTCAATTTAGAAGCAAGATTTTCAATTTAGAACCAAAATTTAGAAGCAAAATTTTCAAACATGAAACAAAATTTAGAAGCAAAATTTTCAATTTAGAAGCAAAATTTTCAATTTAGAAGCAAGATTTTCAATTTAGAACCAAAATTTTCAAACATGAAACAAAATTTAGAAGCAAAATTTTCAATTTAGAAGCAAAATTTTCAATTTAGAAGCAAGATTTTCAATTTAGAACCAAAATTTAGAAGCAAAATTTTCAATTTAGAAGCAAGATTTTCAATTTAGAACCAAAATTTTCAATTTAGAAGCAAGATTTTCAATTTAGAACCAAAATTTAGAAGCAAAATTTTCAAACATGAAACAAAATTTAGAAGCAAAATTTTCAATTTAGAAGCAAAATTTTAAATTTAGAAGCAAGATTTTCAATTTAGAACCAAAATTTTCAAACATGAAACAAAATTTAGAAGCAAAATTTTCAAATCTGAAACAAAATTTAGAAGCAAAATTTTCAATTTGGAGCCAAAATTTACAAGCAAAATTTTCAAATTTAGAAGAAAAATGTTCAGTTTATAAGCAACATTTAAAATTTACAAGCAAAATGTTCAATTTAGGAGCTAAATTTTGAAATCTGGAGCAAAATTTTCAATTTAGAAGCAAAATTTTCAAATCTGAATTTTGTGTTTTTAAACTGCAATTTTGTCCTTTTTGAAAAAGGGAAAACCTTCAAATGTCATTCATTCGTTAGAACAAAATAAGACTTGACCTCGTTCCTTTTGTGAACTCGTTCTTTTGGTTCCACATCAAATAAACATTAAAATTTGCGACGTCTTACAAAATTGAATTTTGGCAAGAGTATTCAATGTTAACTACTGAGTAGTTATTTCATTCTCATTTTCTTACACGGTCGTACTCTGCGCTTAGTTTTTTTTGGGGGGGGGGGGGGGGGGCGGGGGTGTGTCATTGGGGGGTTATAAAATATTTTTGGAAATATTTTCTCGAGAAAGAGGAACGACAAGACACAGACGGTGTTCAACATACGCCAGGTGAGCCAGATAGGACTGCTCATATAGGACTTCAAATACTAGTGATACTTAAGTCTATATATGATATAGTGTCTCTATAGTGTCAGTATAGTAGTAGTAGTATAGTATAGTAGTAGTATAGTATAGTAGTAATATAATAGCAATATAGTATCTATATAGTGATACAAGTGCTTACTAGTACTAGTCTATTTTAGTTCTCCAATTAGTTTAATATTGAAATTGCAATCGAAACCAAAGCAAATATATGTTTCTAATTAACACAGCTCGTTTGTTTTCTCGCTGTTAATTGAATGCAATGTGTGCCGAGCGAGATTATCTCACGCGAATGGCGAGTCACCTTGTGAAGTATGTAGGTAATAGAGGCGCCAATCGTCTGCACTCGACTTAAGCTGAATAATCGGCGGGTGGGCGGGGGACAAGGACTCGGCTCGCTCTACCATTGCAAAACGGAACTGGAGCCCCGTAAGATCTGCCCCAGTAATAATAATGATAAACGCGGCTTACAATGAGATCTCCAAATATAGACGGATCTTATCGAGATTTATTTATCTTGGCAGGTTTCAAGAAACGCAATTTGGGTGGAAACTCTTTGTTAAAGACAAGACCAGACAAGACCAGACAAAACCAGACAAGACCAGATAAGACCAGACAAGTCCAGATAACACAAAAATAGACAAAAATAGTCTAAAATAGATTAAACAAGCCTAGACAAGATTGAAACTAGTGTGTTCTAATATGTTGATTTATGTTGAAACATATGTAATGTGTAATTAATTGTGATGTAAGTAGAAATTAATTTAGACATTTGAAGGAATGAAAGCCGACATTGGGTTATAATTGAATGCGGTTTCGCATTCGTTTTGCACATAATTACTTGTAATGACGGTTTACACGGAACAATTTATCGCCAGGCGGCAATTATTGAGATTAGTTTAACTCGACTGCACTTATTTGCACATTAAAACCTCATTTGGGTCAATAGAAATGCTCGAATCCACAAACTTAAATCATAGTCTGATCTCAGTTTCCCATTGTCTAACATTTATAAGTCTCAAATATTGTCCAATAGTGCGTTGTTTTCCATAGACTCGAATCTCGTCTAATCTCGACTAGTTTTCCATGGTCTTTTCTAGTTTTGTCCAGCATTCACAAGACAGATTATGTCTCAAATCTTGTCTAATCTCTCCATGTTTTCCATAGTTTTGCCTAGTCTTGGCCAGCCTTCATAAATCAGGTTCTGTATAAAATCTTATCTAGTCTCTCCAAGTTTTCCATAGTCGTGTCTAGTCATGTCCAGCCTTCATAAGTCAGATTATGTCTCAAATCTTGTCTAATCTCTCCAAGTTTTCTATGGTCTTGTCTAGTCTTGTCCAGCCCGCATAGAGCAGGTTCTGTCTAAAATCTTGTCTAATCTCTCCAAGTTTTCCAAAGTCTTGTCTAGTCTTGTCTAGCCTTCATAAATCAGATTATGTCTCAAATCTTGTCTAATCTCTAAAATTTTTCTATGGTCTTGTCTAGTCTTGTCTAGCCTTCATAGAGCAGGTTCTGTCTCAAATCTTGTCTAATCTCTCCAAGTTTTCTATGGTCTTGTCTAGTCCTGTCCAGCCTTCAAAAGTCAGATTTTGTCTAAAATCTTGTCTAATCTCTCTAAGTTTTCCATAGTCTTGTCTAGTCTTGTCCCGCCTTCAAAAGTCAGATTATGTCTCAAATCTTGTCCAATCTCTCCAAGTTTTCTATGGTCTTGCCTAGTCTTGCCCATCCTTCATAGAGCAGGTTCTGTCTCAAATCTTGTCTAATCTCTCCAAGTTTTCCATAGTCTTGTCTAGTCTTGTCCCGCCTTCAAAAGTCGGATTATGTCTCAAATCTGGTCTAATCTCTCTAAGTTTTCTATGGCCTTGCCTAGTCTTGTCCAGCCTTCATAGAGCAGATTCTGTCTCAAATCTTGTGTAATCTCTCCAAGCTTTCCATAGCCTTGTCTAGTCTTGTCCAGCCTTCAAAAGTCAGATTATGTCTCAAATCTTGTCTAATGTCTCCAAGTTTTCTATAGTCTTGCCTAGTCTTGTCCAGCCTTCATAGAGCAGGTTCTGTCTCAAATCTTGTCTAATCTCTCCAAGTTTTCCATAGTCTTGTCTAGTCTTGTCCAACCTTCATAAGTCAGATTGTGTCTCAAATCTTCTCTAATCTCTCCAAGTTTTCTATGGCCTTGCCCTGTCTTGTCCAGCCCTTATAGAGCAGGTTCTGTTTCAAATCTTGTCTAGTCTCTCCAAGTTTTCCATAGTCTTGTCTAGTCTTGTCCAGCCTTCAAAAGTCAGAATATGTCTCAAATCTTGTCTAATGTCTCCAAGTTTTCTATGGTCTTACCTAGTCTTGTCCAGCCTTCATAGAGCAGGTTCTGTCTCAAATCTTGTCTAATCTCTCCAAGTTTTCCATAGTCTTGTCTAGTCTTGTCCAGCCTTCAAAAGTCAGATTATGTCTCAAATCTTCTCTAATCTCTCCAAGTTTTCTATGGCCTTGCCCTGTCTTGTCCAGCCCTTATAGAGCAGGTTCTGTTTCAAATCTTGTCTAGTCTCTCCAAGTTTTCCATAGTCTTGTCTAGTCTTGTCCAGCCCTCAAAAGTCAGATTATGTCTCAAATCTTGTCTAATCTCTCCACGTTTTCCATAGTCTTGTCTAGTCTTGTCAAGCCTTCATAAGTCAGATTATGTCTCAAATCTTCTCTAATCTCTCCAAGTTTTCTAAGGCCTTGCCCTGTCTTGTCCAGCCCTCATAGAGCAGGTTCTGTTTCAAATCTTGTCTAGTCTCTCCAAGTTTTCCATAGTCTTGTCTAGTCTTGTCCAGCCTTCAAAAGTCAGATTATGTCTCAAATCTTGTCTAATCTCCCCAAGTTTTCTATGGTCTTCCCTAGTCTTGCCCAGCCTTCATATAGCAGGTTGTGTCTCAAATCTTGTCTAATCTCTCCAAGTTTTCCATAGTCTTGCCTAGTCTTGTGCAGCCTTCAAAAAGCAGGTTCTGTCTCAAATCTTGTCTAATCTCACCCCGTTTTCCATGGTCTTGTCTAGTCTTGTTGACCCTTGATAAGCTAAGCACTGTCAAGAATAATCTAGTCCAGTTCTCAATAATCTTGTCTAGTCTTATCCAACCTTGATACGTCAGATTCTGTCTCAAATTTCATCTAGTCTTGTCTTATCTAGTCTTGTCCAGCCTTGTTAAGATAAATTGATTCAGATTGAATCTTTTGCAGATATATTTGCATAATACATGACCAGCCAAATGTGTTTGCGTGTGTGTAACGACGATATGCATATGAATGGACCAATAAAGAACCGAAATGTTATATTATATTGTTGTAACTGTAACTGTACAATGCGAATCGGTGGAACGAGTCGCAAGACTGCCCACGAATTGACATTTATCTGTGCACTATATTTAGATTGAGACTACTGCTCGAGACTCGACAACAATCGCAACACACTCACAATACCTGCAGACAATCTATATGCTAATTCTTAATATAACACTAATTGTTATCTAAACATTTTTCTCATTTGAAAACATAATTTGCTTTAGCGTCCTATATTATAGACATAACGAGTTTTGAGTAAGATGAGCAGATTTAGACAATCTGCGGAAATTAAATAAAATTTGAACTATATGTAAAGATTCTTGGAAAGTGGGAGAGTTTGGACAATCTTAGAAGATTTGGATAATGTAAGAAGATTTGGTAAGTATTTGAAAAGTACGCAATGCAGGTGGGAATGAAAATCAATGTCGATAAAACCAAGCTGATAAAGATCAATGCGACAGCCCCCTGCAACCTGGAGATAGATGGCAGGCAAGTACAGGTAGTAGATAGTTTTTGCTACCTTGGAAGCCTTATTTCACAGGATGGTGGTGCTGATAAAGACGTAAAACAACGGATACAGAAGGCGCGACAGGCATTCGGAATGCTTAACAATCTGTGGAACTCAACAAAAACTTCCCGTAACTTAAAGCTCCAAATTTTCAAATCTAATGTAGTATCAGTTCTTCTTTACGGTAGCGAAACGTGGAAAGTGACTACCACCATAGTATCACAACTTCAGGTATTCACGAACAAGTGTCTGAGAAGAATACTTAAAATATTTTGGCCCAATACCATAGCAAATATTGAACTTTGGAAAAAAGCAAATATGGAGCGTCTTGAAACCCAAATAAGAAGAAGGAAGTGGAAATGGATCGGACACACACTTAGAAGGCCGGAGGGGGATATTGCAAAAGAAGCTCTTGACTGGAACCCCCAAGGTTCAAGAAAGAGAGGCCGCCCAAAAATCACGTGGCGGAGGACAATCGTACAGGAAGCCAGGGCAAGCGGAAAGGAGTGGCGCGAGGTAAAGGCCCTGGCTCAGAATAGAATCAGATGGAGAGCGTTTGTTGATGCCCTATGCTTCCACGAGGAGTAAAGGAAATGATGATGATGAAGAAGATTTGGACGATCTTAGAACATTTGGACCCTCCTAGAAAATTTGCATAATGTAAGAACCTTAGGTTGGACAATCTAAGAAGATTTGGATAATCTTAGGAAGATTTGGATAATCTTAGGAAGATTTTAGAAGGTTTAGACAATGTAAGAAGATTTGAACATTCTAAGAAGATTTGGACCATCTTAGAAGTTTTGGCCCATCTTAGAAGATTTGGACAAGCTAAGAAGATGTGGACAATGTATGAAGATTTGGACAATCAAAGAAGATTTGGACAATCTTAGAAGATTTGGCCCATCTTAGAAGATTTGGAAAATGTATGAAGATTTGGACAATCTAAGAGGATTCGGACAATCTTAGAAGATTTGGCCCATCTTAGAAGATTTGGACAATGTAAGAAGATTTGGAACATCTTATAAGATTTTGACAATCTAAGAAGATTCGGATTTTCTAAGAAGATTCAGAAAAACCGGCCAAGTGCGAGTTGTGACTCGCGCACCGAGGGTTCCGTACAAACTTGCAAGTAAGGTATCTTTTTTGTGGAGGACGTAGCAAGCACATTCAGTTAACATGACAAGTGGCCATCCTGAAATCACGACCATCTTAGTACCGCTGCAAGCATAACCTCAAGATGTCGCTGTCGTACGATGGAATTCTACCCTATATTTTATTACCACACATACCCCATTCACTATGAGTGTTTAGGGGTTCTGGAACTTTACTATTTGTTTTTACTGCTCAATTTTGCTCAATACAGGGCATTTTTTTTAAATAACGCGAATATTTTTAAACTTATAAAAAGAAAACTTTATTTTAGTATTACACTTATTCACTAACTTATATTAAGATCTAACTATTTCTAGATCTAATATAAATTAATATATTAACTATTTCTAGATCTATTTCGATACTCTTAACATTCAGTTGTTCAATTGACTGCTTTTTGGGCAATTGACTACTAAAAAATACAGGGCGTACGTGATTTAAGTATTTGTAGATTATAAAGAAAAATTAGACGAAATATAATATATACAGGATGTTACTGGAGTATGTCGCATGTCGGTTATAAACAAGCAAAATTTAGACATACCCTGTATATATTATGTATATAGAGCGTACGTGATGAAATGCATAACGAATATAAACAAAGAAAATTCAGAATAAACAGCTTGGTGCCACCACATACTTATTAACCTTCGGACCTAACCGAGTAGGACCTAACTGTATGCAACCCATATGCTTCCGGAGCCTGACAATACCACTACGACAACATTAGTGTATTTTCATAAGTTTCTAATAGTAAATTTGCATTTTTCTTGTAATTAGACTACATATTTACGGTTTTTAGATTTTTCCCTTTACATGTGCTGTAAGACACCGCTTCTTGCCAAATTTCATGATTCTAGGTCAATGGGAAGTACCACATAGGTTTTGATTCCCTTGTGAAATCGCAAAATATGCGACATAAACGATCATATCTTTTGATCGCGTTGACTTAGAAGTTTGATTTTTTCACAGCTGAAAGAGACCGCAGACCCGAGTACTTGATACAAATTTCAACTTGTTACCTCTACGCGTTTCTGAGAAAAATGGTCTTGACAGACAGACAGACAGATGGACAACAAAGTGATCCTATAAGGGTTTCGTTTTCGGTACGGAACCCTAAAAACTAAGGCGATTTTAGATAAGCAATTATTTATAAAATAACATTTGGCGGCTACAAATAACCCCTACAAAAATGAATAGAAACGAAAAGCAATGGCCCTAAGTCTCCAGCAGCCGGAAAGTTCCCTACAACGACAGCTGTAGCCAGAACGGAACGGCAGAGGGTGCGAAGAATATCTGGAAGAGATCAGGCCACCACACAAAGTTGAACATATCTACATATAACATAAGATCGATGGCGTCGGAGGACAGAGGAGAAGAATTTGAAACAGAATTGCTAAAGATTAAGTGTGACATCGTGGGAATAAGCGAGACAAGAAGGAGAGGCGAAGCCTATATTGAACTAAAATCAGGACACAAACGGGATCCAATACCTCCAGCTTAGGTGAAGTAGGCATATTAGTCCACAAGCGACAGGTTAACGGTATAAGAACATTAAAAACCATCTCGGAAAGAGTAACTAGAAAACTGGTAAGTAACTGGAAACACTAAAAATAACACAGGCCTATGCTCCTACAAGTAGAGCCGAAGACGAGGAGATTGACAAATTCTACGAGCACTTTTCAAAAGGAATGCGCGAAAATAAAAAATCTCAAACTTTAGTCATTGGAGATTTCAAATGAAAGATCGGGAAGCTGGCATGCCAGAACGAAACGTACTTTTACAACCATGGACTATAAAAGAGAAACCAGCGGGGCTCAATGATGGCAAACTTCCTCGAGGAAGAACACCTATATAACGAAAACACTTTTTTCTAAAAAAAACACAAACGGAAATGGACCTGGGCAAGCCCGGATGGCAGAACCTTCTACCAAATAGAATACATTCTGACAATGGACATTCGGGTAGTACAGAATGTACTTAACCGGTTTACCACCGGAAGCAATCACCGCCTTCTATGAGCAACAATTCACATTAACCAAAAGCTAGAAAGAAACGAGAGAATGAAGAAAACCACACTTACGCAGATAGATAAAGAAAAACTAAAACAAAACCCAGAGGAATTCCAATCCCGACTAGAAAACATCTTCGTAAATAACCATACAACTGCAATAACTGACATAAACGACCTTAACAAACAGATCACATACTCCGTGCATCAGGGAGCTCACTCCATCAACTCCCTGCATCAGCTGAAAATTACAAAGAAATCCAAAATGACAAATAAACTGAGCGCTAAAACTCTCGTAATGCTGGAGCGTAGACAGGATTTGGTTGTATGCGGAAAAAGAGCAACGACCGAGAAGATTACACCGAGACGAACAAAGCAGCCATGCGAATGGCAAAGGAAGACATCAGAAAGCATAAAACCCAAATAGTACAATGAGTCTTAGAACAACACAAAGGCCCGAAGGTGTTCAGGAGGCTGGTAACAGAAACAAAAGAGGAAATAGCTAAAATCAAAGACAGGCATGGAAAGCAAAGGCATGGAAGGCAAGATATCATAAGAACAGCACAAGAATTTTACACAAACTTGTACGAATCAAAAATAGAGAGCGACATATCAGAACAAGATAGGCGGAATAAAATCATTAACGTAAACTGCGAGGACATGCCAGTAATTAGAGCTGCGCTACGCACACACAAAGAACGGGAAAGCGCCCGGCGACGACTGGATAATACGGAAGATGCTGAAACAAAGGGGAGACACGTTAACCACACAACTGCTATTGCTGTCAACAAATTCCTGGAAGGAAAGAACATTCCTGAAGACTGGACAAGCGCGTTAGTGGTACTGATTCACAAAAAGGGAGACATAGAAAGCCTGGAGAACTACAGACCGATCATCTTACTGTCATAAAATAATATCCACTCGGATTTCTGCCCAGTGAACAGACAGTGTTTGGCAAGGGATTCAGTACAACCGAGCACCTACAAACAATGGGAGTACTCATCGAGAAGACCACAGAATACGATGTGCCACTATGACTAGCGTTTATATATTTCCGAAAAGCCTTTGACACAGTGGAAAACTGGGCGCTCCAGCAAACTCTAAGAAATGCCAGAATTGACCATAGGTACGCAAACTTGATCAATAACATCTACCTCAACGCCACACTACAAATCCAACGGCACACACCATCCGAAAAAGTGAGATCAGGAGGGGTGTATGACATGGAGATCCTTTATCGCCGCAACTATTTACCCTGACCTTGGGTCTACTAAAAAAAATTGATTTCAGTAATCGAGGTATTAATAAAACGGGGGAGAAACTCATCCGACTAATGTTTGCCGACGATATAGCACTGAGAGCCAGCAACAAGGAAGAACTCATCACACTCATCGACGATATCTACAGAGTCACGAAACGCATAGGATTGGAAATTAACTTTGCAAAAGGCAACTTAATTGAGAAAGTACAAACATATAAGTATCTTGGGCAAACACTAACAATGGGTAAGGAAAATCAAGAACTAGAGGCAAACGAGAGGATTAGACAAACCTGGGCGGCCTACAGCAAGATAAAAGATATACAAGCGCTGGACATCCCCCTAGAGTTAAAAAGCGCCCTGTACAATCAGTGCATCGGTATTTGCTCGGGTTTGCGATCCATAAGTGGTCACCAGTAGGACACTTATGGATCGCCAACCTGGGCAATTACCGAAACAAAAATGGAAAAGCTAAGGGTCAATCAAAGAGCAATCGAAAGACGCATACTAGGAATATCATTGAGAGACAAGAAAAGAAACGATTGGATAAGAGAGAAGACAAAAGTAAGGGATGTAAGAAATGAAATACTACCACAGAAATAGAATTGGGCCGGTCATGTCGCAAGAAATGGAGACAAATGGAGCGGAAACATCACAAGATGGAGACCATGGAACAGTAGAAGAAGCGCAGGAAGACCACATATGCGATGGAACGACGACCTGAAACGAACAGAAGGCATTAACTGGTCCAGAACAGGACTACGTGGAAGAGCAAGAGGGAGGCGTATGCCCAACCGGCAGACAACAGCTAAAAAAAAAGAGAAGATTCTGATAAGCCGAAACGATTAGGACAAACCTAGAAAAAGTATCAATCAAGGAAGAATGTCAAGAAGATTTGGAGAAGATAAGAATATTTTGACGAACTGTGAAGAAGAGTTTGAAGAACTGTAAAACTTTAAACGGATGAATTTGGATAAAACGAGAAGATTGAGACAAGCTGAGGAGAATTAAACAAGCTGAGAAGATTACCATAAGCTGAGAAAGGTTCAGATAAGCTGGCAAGATTCAGATTGGACAAGCTGAAACAACAGGCTCTAACCTCGCTTAATTGTCTGGTGTCTTGTTTATCTTTGTCTAGTCTTATCACAGTTTAGATCGATTTGAAGAGTAATCAATATTAGAGTCGCAAGACTAATTTCGCCTAGTTTTATGGAGTCTTGTTTCTATTGGTCTAGTCTAGACTTGTTTAGTCTTAGTTTCAATTTCCATTAAATTTAAAATTGTCAAAAACTGAAATCCGTAAGCCGAATATAGACTTTATATATTTTTTTATATGGTGAGCTTCATTACAGCCGTGGCCGTTACTCGCCACAGTAGCCAGTGGCCAGTAGATCTCTACTGGCCACAACTTCTTCAACTTCATTTCTCCAGTCTCTTCTGGGCCGGCCTCTCTTTCGCCTTTCCACCGGGTTCCAGTTCAATACCATTTTTGGCCAGCGTTCAATTGACATTCTATTTACATGTCCATATCATCTTAAGCGTTTTAATTCTATTGTCTCAATGATATCGACATTAATACCCATTCCATTTCTTATCTCTGTGTTACGCACATGGTCATATAGACTTTACTTAACGTTATTTCCGCCAGAAAAAAAAGGACAAAATTACTCTATCTAGAAAGTATGTATAAAGTATCAGAATTACATCAATTTTTCATGTTGAGAAATGTCAAAATATTAGTAAAGTATCAAAGAGTAACATCTATGCCGGCATCACTTAACCTAACCTTATTTCCGTCAGTTAACGTCATTCCCGATTGATTTGAGTTACTCGAGAAGTTTTGCTTAAAAAGTTTTATTTCCAATGCGTCTCAGATAACTATTTAGAACAAACTAAGCGAAGTAGAAATTTAAAAATGAAAGGATCTATTTAATAAATCGTTTAGTTTAGTCCTTGATTTTGCTAGTCCAGTCTGTTGGTTTCCGCGATCCTTCAATTCAGGCGGAATATCAATAATTTCAAGGACTAATTATCATAGGCGCCATCCGCTTAGCTTCCAGACTTCTGTACTAACATCTAATATTAATTATCTGTTATGAACCAATTTTATAAAGCTATAAAGTTCTTCAAAAAGACAAAAACAAGGGAATGGAAAGCAATTATTCTTGGAAATAATTCCTTGCCTATTCCAAGCATGTTTATCAAAATTATCAAATTTTAAATATTGACGCGAATAGTACAGATTCCAATAATATTTATTAACATAAATATTGTTATTTTCGCAACGTATTCAAACTTTCAGAGTGGAATATTCCAGCTCAAAGTTGGTGGGCAATATCCGGCCGACGTTTGTTGCCGTTCGATAGAACGTTAACTCGTAAAGCTCTGGAAAATGCAAAACGAAATCTCGGGAAACAAACAGTAACTCGCATGTAAGATGTAGATTGCCGGCTTTCTGAAGATATTGTAATTTTCTTGATGCTGCATCCGGTCATAAAAATGCCCGGAAAATCGTAGAGAGATAACTTTCCTCGAGATGTTTCAAAAACCTGACACGATAGCTAACTTTTTACTTCTATCGATTTATTAAGTTTTAATTTTACAGTTTGTTTTCCTACAAAACTTTTAGTTTTAGTTCAAAAAGTGACATTTATGAAAATACATTTATAATTTTAGTTGTCAATTTAGAAGGCAATTCATCAATTGGCACAAAATTTTAAATTGTCAAAATTTAAACTCTGTAAGCATAATATAGACTTTACTTAACGTAACTTTATTTCCACCTGAGTTACTCTCAAGTTGTTTCTAAAGTAGCTTTAATTTAATTTTTCTGAAATGTCAAAATCTTAGTCAAATAGTGATATATAGTGTGTATAGTGATGTATAAGTGTCAAATAGTGACGTTACGTCGGTATGACCTTATTTCCGTCAGTCAACTTCATTTCCGATTGAAAAAAGATATATTTTTAGACGACATTTATTGATTAATTTCCACAAGATTTAAATTTGTCAAAAACGGAAACGCTGTAAGCAGAATATAGACTTTACTTAACGTCATTTCCGCCAGAAAAAAGATCAAAGTTACTTTCAAGTTTCCCATAAAGTAGTTTTACTTCAATTTTGTTGAGAAATGTCAAAATATTGGAAGTGTCAAAAAGTGACATCTATGTCGATATAACTCAACCTAACCTTATTTCCGACAGTTAACGTCATTCCCAGTTGTAAAAAGATTTGATTACTCGAGAAGTTTAACTTAAAAAGTTTTATTTCCAATGTGTCCAAGATTAAAAGCTATTAAGCTAAGATGAAAAACTATTTATATATGTTACGGTAAAAGTACAAAATCTGCAAATGTTAACATTTACCGGTATATGTATACATCTACCAATTTGATAGGTAAATATGAGTTTAAATCTGAGATCAGCTCATTTGAGATCAGAACTTTTACCGGAAAATTACTTTTTGTGTTTTACAATATCACGTGTGTCCAATATGTACGTGTGTCCAATATGTCCAATATGTACGTGTGTCTTGTTGGACAGCCCATGCCCTGTGTATGTTAACGTAAACCTCTAACAATTGCCAACATTAGGTATATATACACATTTGCCGGAAATAATTGGTAAATGTAAGTTGAACTCACATTTACCATCCATAAAGGTAAATGTGTACATATACCGGTAAATGTGTACATTTACCAAACTACGTACTTTTACCATAACATTTAGAACAGACATATTGTAAGCTAGAGTAATTAACTCGATATTTCCTATGAATTTAGCTTTAATTTTAATAACGGCGTATTATGTGGGACAAACGCTTACGGAATTACCTGTTGGATTCCGAGAAATCTCGAAGTTGCAGGTGGGCGAAGGCGATCCGAAATGCCCAACGATTATTCAACAAAACTGCTTCAAGTTACATCAGAAACACAAAAACCAATTAATTAGAAAACCAAACGAGAAATAGAGTCTTGATCCGACGATCCAACAACTCTTGTCTCGTCCTATCTGTCTGGTCTGTCTGGACTGTCTGGTCTGTTTGGTCTGTCTGGTCTGTCTGGTCTGTCTGGTCTGTCTGGTCTGTCTGGTCTGTCTGGTCTGTCTGGTCTATCTGGTCTGTCTGGTCTGTCTGGTCTGTCTGGTCTGTCTGGTCTGTCTGGTCTGTCTGGTCTGTCTGGTCTGTCTGGTCTGTCTGGTCTGTCTGGTCTGTCTGGTCTGTCTGGTCTGTCTGGTCTGTCTGGTCTGTCTGGTCTGTCTGGTCTGTCTGGTCTGTCTGGTCTGTCTGGTCTGTCTGGTCTGTCTGGTCTGTCTGGTCTGTCTGGTCTGTCTGGTCTGTCTGGTCTGTCTGGTCTGTCTGGTCTGTCTGGTCTGTCTGGTCTGTCTGGTCTGTCTGGTCTGTCTGGTCTGTCTGGTCTGTCTGGTCTGTCTGGTCTGTCTGGTCTGTCTGGTCTGTCTGGTCTGTCTGATCTGTCTGGTCTGTCTGTCTAGTCTTGTCTCTCTAGTCTGTTCTGTCTAGTCTTGTCTGTCTAGTCTTGTCTGTCTAGTCTTGTCTGTCTAGTCTTGTCTGTCTAGTCTTGTCTGTCTAGTCTTGTCTGTCTAGTCTTGTCTGTCTAGTCTTGTCTGTCTAGTCTTGTCTGTCTAGTCTTGTCTGTCTAGTCTTGTCTGTCTAGTCTTGTCTGTCTAGTCTTGTCTGTCTAGTCTTGTCTGTCTAGTCTTGTCTGTCTAGTCTTGTCTGTCTAGTCTTGTCTGTCTAGTCTTGTCTGTCTAGTCTTGTCTGTCTAGTCTTGTCTGTCTAGTCTTGTCTGTCTAGTCTTGTCTGTCTAGTCTTGTCTGTCTAGTCTTGTCTGTCTAGTCTTGTCTGTCTAGTCTTGTCTGTCTAGTCTTGTCTGTCTAGTCTTGTCTGTCTAGTCTTGTCTGTCTAGTCTTGTCTGTCTAGTCTTGTCTGTCTAGTCTTGTCTGTCTAGTCTTGTCTGTCTAGTCTTGTCTGTCTAGTCTTGTCTGTCTAGTCTTGTCTGTCTAGTCTTGTCTGTCTAGTCTTGTCTGTCTAGTCTTGTCTGTCTAGTCTTGTCTGTCTAGTCTTGTCTGTCTAGTCTTGTCTGTCTAGTCTTGTCAGTCTAGTCTTGTCAGTCTATTCTTGTCTGTCTAGTCTTGTCTGTCTAGTCTTGTCTGTCTAGTCTTGTCTGTCTAGTCTTGTCTGTCTAGTCTTGTCTGTCTAGTCTTGTCTGTCTAGTCTTGTCTGTCTAGTCTTGTCTGTCTAGTCTTGTCTGTCTAGTCTTGTCTGTCTAGTCTTGTCTGTCTAGTCTTGTCTGTCTAGTCTTGTCTGTCTAGTCTTGTCTGTCTAGTCTTGTCTGTCTAGTCTTGTCTGTCTAGTCTTGTCTGTCTAGTCTTGTCTGTCTAGTCTTGTCTGTCTAGTCTTGTCTGTCTAGTCTTGTCTGTCTAGTCTTGTCTGTCTAGTCTTGTCTGTCTAGTCTTGTCTGTCTAGTCTTGTCTGTCTAGTCTTGTCTGTCTAGTCTTGTCTGTCTAGTCTTGTCTGTCTAGTCTTGTCTGTCTAGTCTTGTCTGTCTAGTCTTGTCTGTCTAGTCTTGTCTGTCTAGTCTTGTCTGTCTAGTCTTGTCTGTCTAGTCTTGTCTGTCTAGTCTTGTCTGTCTAGTCTTGTCTGTCTAGTCTTGTCTGTCTAGTCTTGTCTGTCTAGTCTTGTCTGTCTAGTCTTGTCTGTCTAGTCTTGTCTGTCTAGTCTTGTCTGTCTAGTCTTGTCTGTCTAGTCTTGTCTGTCTAGTCTTGTCTGTCTAGTCTTGTCTGTCTAGTCTTGTCTGTCTAGTCTTGTCTGTCTAGTCTTGTCTGTCTAGTCTTGTCTGTCTAGTCTTGTCTGTCTAGTCTTGTCTGTCTAGTCTTGTCTGTCTAGTCTTGTCTGTCTAGTCTTGTCTGTCTAGTCTTGTCTGTCTAGTCTTGTCTGTCTAGTCTTGTCTGTCTAGTCTTGTCTGTCTAGTCTTGTCTGTCTAGTCTTGTCTGTCTAGTCTTGTCTGTCTAGTCTTGTCTGTCTAGTCTTGTCTGTCTAGTCTTGTCTGTCTAGTCTTGTCTGTCTAGTCTTGTCTGTCTAGTCTTGTCTGTCTAGTCTTGTCTGTCTAGTCTTGTCTGTCTAGTCTTGTCTGTCTAGTCTTGTCTGTCTAGTCTTGTCTGTCTAGTCTTGTCTGTCTAGTCTTGTCTGTCTAGTCTTGTCTGTCTAGTCTTGTCTGTCTAGTCTTGTCTGTCTAGTCTTGTCTGTCTAGTCTTGTCTGTCTAGTCTTGTCTGTCTAGTCTTGTCTGACTAGTCTTGTCTGTCTAGTCTTGTCTGTCTAGTCTTGTCTGTCTAGTCTTGTCAGTCTAGTCTTGTCAGTCTAATCTTGTCTGTCTAGTCTTGTCTGTCTAGTCTTGTCTGTCTAGTCTTGTCTGTCTAGTCTTGTCTGTCTAGTCTTGTCTGTCTAGTCTTGTCTGTCTAGTCTTGTCTGTCTAGTCTTGTCTGTCTAGTCTTGTCTGTCTAGTCTTGTCTGTCTAGTCTTGTCTGTCTAGTCTTGTCTGTCTAGTCTTGTCTGTCTAGTCTTGTCTGTCTAGTCTTGTCTGTCTAGTCTTGTCTGTCTAGTCTTGTCTGTCTAGTCTTGTCAGTCTAATCTTGTCTGTCTAGTCTTGTCTGTCTAGTCTTGTCTGTCTAGTCTTGTCTGTCTAGTCTTGTCTGTCTAGTCTTGTCTGTCTAGTCTTGTCTGTCTAGTCTTGTCTGTCTAGTCTTGTCTGTCTAGTCTTGTCTGTCTAGTCTTGTCTGTCTAGTCTTGTCAGTCTAATCTTGTCTGTCTAGTCTTGTCTGTCTAGTCTTGTCTGTCTAGTCTTGTCTGTCTAGTCTTGTCTGTCTAGTCTTGTCTGTCTAGTCTTGTCTGTCTAGTCTTGTCAGTCTAATCTTGTCTGTCTAGTCTTGTCTGTCTAGTCTTGTCTGTCTAGTCTTGTCTGTCTAGTCTTGTCTGTCTAGTCTTGTCTGTCTAGTCTTGTCTGTCTAGTCTTGTCAGTCTAATCTTGTCTGTCTAGTCTTGTCTGTCTAGTCTTGTCTGTCTAGTCTTGTCTGTCTAGTCTTGTCTGTCTAGTCTTGTCTGTCTAGTCTTGTCTGTCTAGTCTTGTCTGTCTAGTCTTGTCTGTCTAGTCTTGTCTGTCTAGTCTTGTCAGTCTAATCTTGTCTGTCTAGTCTTGTCTGTCTAGTCTTGTCTGTCTAGTCTTGTCTGTCTAGTCTTGTCTGTCTAGTCTTGTCTGTCTAGTCTTGTCTGTCTAGTCTTGTCTGTCTAGTCTTGTCTGTCTAGTCTTGTCTGTCTAGTCTTGTCTGTCTAGTCTTGTCTGTCTAGTCTTGTCTGTCTAGTCTTGTCTGTCTAGTCTTGTCTGTCTAGTCTTGTCTGTCTAGTCTTGTCTGTCTAGTCTTGTCTGTCTAGTCTTGTCTGTCTAGTCTTGTCTGTCTAGTCTTGTCTGTCTAGTCTTGTCTGTCTAGTCTTGTCTGTCTAGTCTTGTCTGTCTAGTCTTGTCTGTCTAGTCTTGTCTGTCTAGTCTTGTCTGTCTAGTCTTGTCTGTCTAGTCTTGTCTGTCTAGTCTTGTCTGTCTAGTCTTGTCTGTCTAGTCTTGTCTGTCTAGTCTTGTCAGTCTAGTCAAATCAAATCAAAATCAATCAAATCAAATCAATTTATTTCCATAAACAAGCTACAAGCTAATAGAAATTTGTCAAAAGTTAATACAATTTAAAATTAAATTAAAAAGTTAATACAATTAAAATTAGATTTAAATTAAAATGTTAATACAATTTACAATTTAAAATAGTTAATTAAAATAGAGAATCACTAAGAATTTTATTTTTCACTAACAAATTCTTCCACACTATATGGTTCTAAATTATTTAAGTGGTTGAATAACTGTTTTTTAAATAACTTAAAGTTCTGTTCTTCTTTTATCTTCCTAGGTAGGTGATTATATAATGTTATACATCTATAGTAAGGTCCCTTTTCTGTCAATGTTAATCTATGGATTGGTGGTATATATTCCAAATGTTTTCTTCTTGTATCTGCATTGTGATTATTTATGCTTTTGATGAAATCAGTTTTGTGTTTGAAGTTAAAAATTAATGCTTCATAGATATATTGACCGGGCAGAATTAATATATTAGCTTCTTTAAATTTACCTTTGCAGGACTGGTTGTAATTTAACTTTAATATTATTCTTAATGCTTGTTTTTGTATTTTAAATATGTCCAAAATGTTTTTACCAGTACCCCAAAAGATTATTCCAAATCGGGTGTGCGATTGGAAGTTCGCGTAATACACCATTTTTAGAATTTTTGGACTTAAAACTTTTTGTAAAATTCTTAATGAAAATATTGTCCTATTTAGATTTTTAGCTAAATGATGAATGTGGGTATCCCAATTTAAATTATCATCGAAGTGTATACCTAAAAGCTTCACATTTTGTTTTATGTGTAATATGTTATTGTCCATTTCGACTTGTGATGGATAGTTTAGGCTGGATCTGTTTGTTTTAAAAAATATTATGTTTGTTTTATCTCGGTTTATAGTTAATTTGTTTTTAGTAAACCACTGTTTAACTATGTTTAGGGCACTGGTCGCACTAATAATTACATCTTCCATTTCTTTATTTCCAACTAATAGTGTTGTATCGTCTGCAAAGTTTATAATTTTATATTGGGTATGGTTTAGGGCCAACGGTAAGTCATTTAGGTAAATTAAAAACAGCAATGGCCCTAATATACTACCCTGTGGGATCCCTACTCTTATGCTTCTGACCTTCGATGTTTGATAACCACATTCTGTGTTCAATTTTGTCTGCTGCGTTCTACCAGATAAATATGATTTGAACCAATCAAGGGCAATACCTCTGATGCCGTACTTTTCTAATTTACTAACAAGAATTGTGTGGTCTACGGTGTCATAAGCCTTTGAAAGGTCTATCAAGATACCACAAGGAATTTTTTTATTTTCTAAGTGTTCTAAAATGTTATTGACGAAATTAAAACAAGCTGTTTCTATATTTCGCCCCTCTATATAACCATGTTGAGTGTCGTTTAACAGATTGTTTTTCTTAAAAAAATTAATAATTCTACTAGCCATCACTTTTTCAAATATTTTTGAAAATGACGACAGTAAGCTAATAGGCCTATAGTTTTCTACGCAAAGTTTGTTTCCTTTCTTGAAAACCGGAGAAATTATGGAGTGTTTCAATTTATCAGGAAAAACTCCATATTTAATTGACGAATTTATAATATATTTTAATGGTTCTATTATATCTCGTCTTACTGCTTTTATAGTACTTATTGGAATTTCATCTACACCTGAACTTTTTTTATTTTTGAAATTGATTATAATGTCCACTATTTCCTCTAGCGTTGTTGGTTTGATGTATATAGAATTTTTGTTTGTGCTGATTATATCTGAGTATTCCAATTGTTCAATGTTGTTAGATAGTTTAATAGGGTTGTCAGCATAGAAGTTATTGAACTTATTAACACTTGCGAAAATGTTCTTTTCTTGCGTTGGAAAAGCGATATTATTTTTTTGTTTCTTTACATTTATAACTTGATTTACTACATTCCATGTAGATTTCATTATGTTAGTAGAATTCTTTATTTCATTTTCCAAAATGTTTTTCTTTGTTATTCTCAGCATTTGGTCATATTCTCTTCTGGTTTTATTGAATATTTTTCTAATTTTTTGATCAAATTTTGATAATATTTGTAAGATATCCAGTTTTTTTCTGATCTCTATAATTTCTGGACTCGCATATATATGATTTAAGTTTTTTGTTGATCCACTTTTGAATGAACAAGGATAACTACTATTAAAATACAGTAAGAACTTTTCCATGAATAATGTCCATTGGCCATTTACGTCATTTTCTTCTAGTGAGTAGATTTCATCCCAAGTTTCCTCAGAGAGTAGTTTCTGAAATTGACTAGTGTTTTCAGGAGAAAAGCATCTGACTCTCAATTTAGTTTTCCGTTTTTTAAATTCCAAAAGACTTAATATTTGGGCCTTATGATCAGAAATGTAATACTGTTTAGTATCCGCTTTGTGGACTATACCTTCTGGTATAATTATATTATCTATACATGTTGATGACTGTGGGCGACTAGGTTCTCTGAATGCCATTTTTAAATTGAAGGTACTGAGTAAGAACTTAAGCTGCTTGCTTTCGTAATTTACTTTGAGTATGTTCACGTTGTAGTCTCCAGCTACGATACATTGTTTATTTTGTACATTTATTTTTATGAGCAAATGATGTAAATGTCCCAAAAAATCTTGAAAATTTGTTAGAGGGGCTCGATAAATTCCAATTACTATTGTGGCGATTTTATTTAGAATTGTTTCTACAGCTGCAATTTCAAAGACGAATTCTTTTGCAAGCTTATCTATGTCTGGCCTTGCTGTCCATTTAATGTTATCCTTGCAGAAGATCGCTACTCCTCCATGCTGTCCGGCTTTGCGGCAGTATGACGCAGCTAGTTGGAAATTTGCGATTTGAAAAATTTGTAGTTGTTCATTATTTTTCCAATAGTCTTGTCTGTCTAGTCTTGTCTGTCTAGTCTTGTCTGTCTAGTCTTGTCTGTCTAGTCTTGTCTGTCTAGTCTTGTCTGTCTAGTCTTGTCTGTCTAGTCTTGTCTGTCTAGTCTTGTCTGTCTAGTCTTGTCTGTCTAGTCTTGTCTGTCTAGTCTTGTCTGTCTAGTCTTGTCTGTCTAGTCTTGTCTGTCTAGTCTTGTCTGTCTAGTCTTGTCTGTCTAGTCTTGTCTGTCTAGTCTTGTCTGTCTAGTCTTGTCTGTCTAGTCTTGTCTGTCTAGTCTTGTCTGTCTAGTCTTGTCTGTCTAGTCTTGTCTGTCTAGTCTTGTCTGTCTAGTCTTGTCTGTCTAGTCTTGTCTGTCTAGTCTTGTCTGTCTAGTCTTGTCTGTCTAGTCTTGTCTGTCTAGTCTTGTCTGTCTAGTCTTGTCTGTCTAGTCTTGTCTGTCTAGTCTTGTCTGTCTAGTCTTGTCTGTCTAGTCTTGTCTGTCTAGTCTTGTCTGTCTAGTCTTGTCTGTCTAGTCTTGTCTGTCTAGTCTTGTCTGTCTAGTCTTGTCTGTCTAGTCTTGTCTGTCTAGTCTTGTCTGTCTAGTCTTGTCTGTCTAGTCTTGTCTGTCTAGTCTTGTCTGTCTAGTCTTGTCTGTCTAGTCTTGTCTGTCTAGTCTTGTCTGTCTAGTCTTGTCTGTCTAGTCTTGTCTGTCTAGTCTTGTCTGTCTAGTCTTGTCTGTCTAGTCTTGTCTGTCTAGTCTTGTCTGTCTAGTCTTGTCTGTCTAGTCTTGTCTGTCTAGTCTTGTCTGTCTAGTCTTGTCTGTCTAGTCTTGTCTGTCTAGTCTTGTCTGTCTAGTCTTGTCTGTCTAGTCTTGTCTGTCTAGTCTTGTCTGTCTAGTCTTGTCTGTCTAGTCTTGTCTGTCTAGTCTTGTCTGTCTAGTCTTGTCTGTCTAGTCTTGTCTGTCTAGTCTTGTCTGTCTAGTCTTGTCTGTCTAGTCTTGTCTGTCTAGTCTTGTCTGTCTAGTCTTGTCTGTCTAGTCTTGTCTGTCTAGTCTTGTCTGTCTAGTCTTGTCTGTCTAGTCTTGTCTGTCTAGTCTTGTCTGTCTAGTCTTGTCTGTCTAGTCTTGTCTGTCTAGTCTTGTCTGTCTAGTCTTGTCTGTCTAGTCTTGTCTGTCTAGTCTTGTCTGTCTAGTCTTGTCTGTCTAGTCTTGTCTGTCTAGTCTTGTCTGTCTAGTCTTGTCTGTCTAGTCTTGTCTGTCTAGTCTTGTCTGTCTAGTCTTGTCTGTCTAGTCTTGTCTGTCTAGTCTTGTCTGTCTAGTCTTGTCTGTCTAGTCTTGTCTGTCTAGTCTTGTCTGTCTAGTCTTGTCTGTCTAGTCTTGTCTGTCTAGTCTTGTCTGTCTAGTCTTGTCTGTCTAGTCTTGTCTGTCTAGTCTTGTCTGTCTAGTCTTGTCTGTCTAGTCTTGTCTGTCTAGTCTTGTCTGTCTAGTCTTGTCTGTCTAGTCTTGTCTGTCTAGTCTTGTCTGTCTAGTCTTGTCTGTCTAGTCTTGTCTGTCTAGTCTTGTCTGTCTAGTCTTGTCTGTCTAGTCTTGTCTGTCTAGTCTTGTCTGTCTAGTCTTGTCTGTCTAGTCTTGTCTGTCTAGTCTTGTCTGTCTAGTCTTGTCTGTCTAGTCTTGTCTGTCTAGTCTTGTCTGTCTAGTCTTGTCTGTCTAGTCTTGTCTGTCTAGTCTTGTCTGTCTAGTCTTGTCTGTCTAGTCTTGTCTGTCTAGTCTTGTCTGTCTAGTCTTGTCTGTCTAGTCTTGTCTGTCTAGTCTTGTCTGTCTAGTCTTGTCTGTCTAGTCTTGTCTGTCTAGTCTTGTCTGTCTAGTCTTGTCTGTCTAGTCTTGTCTGTCTAGTCTTGTCTGTCTAGTCTTGTCTGTCTAGTCTTGTCTGTCTAGTCTTGTCTGTCTAGTCTTGTCTGTCTAGTCTTGTCTGTCTAGTCTTGTCTGTCTAGTCTTGTCTGTCTAGTCTTGTCTGTCTAGTCTTGTCTGTCTAGTCTTGTCTGTCTAGTCTTGTCTGTCTAGTCTTGTCTGTCTAGTCTTGTCTGTCTAGTCTTGTCTGTCTAGTCTTGTCTGTCTAGTCTTGTCTGTCTAGTCTTGTCTGTCTAGTCTTGTCTGTCTAGTCTTGTCTGTCTAGTCTTGTCTGTCTAGTCTTGTCTGTCTAGTCTTGTCTGTCTAGTCTTGTCTGTCTAGTCTTGTCTGTCTAGTCTTGTCTGTCTAGTCTTGTCTGTCTAGTCTTGTCTGTCTAGTCTTGTCTGTCTAGTCTTGTCTGTCTAGTCTTGTCTGTCTAGTCTTGTCTGTCTAGTCTTGTCTGTCTAGTCTTGTCTGTCTAGTCTTGTCTGTCTAGTCTTGTCTGTCTAGTCTTGTCTGTCTAGTCTTGTCTGTCTAGTCTTGTCTGTCTAGTCTTGTCTGTCTAGTCTTGTCTGTCTAGTCTTGTCTGTCTAGTCTTGTCTGTCTAGTCTTGTCTGTCTAGTCTTGTCTGTCTAGTCTTGTCTGTCTAGTCTTGTCTGTCTAGTCTTGTCTGTCTAGTCTTGTCTGTCTAGTCTTGTCTGTCTAGTCTTGTCTGTCTAGTCTTGTCTGTCTAGTCTTGTCTGTCTAGTCTTGTCTGTCTAGTCTTGTCTGTCTAGTCTTGTCTGTCTAGTCTTGTCTGTCTAGTCTTGTCTGTCTAGTCTTGTCTGTCTAGTCTTGTCTGTCTAGTCTTGTCTGTCTAGTCTTGTCTGTCTAGTCTTGTCTGTCTAGTCTTGTCTGTCTAGTCTTGTCTGTCTAGTCTTGTCTGTCTAGTCTTGTCTGTCTAGTCTTGTCTGTCTAGTCTTGTCTGTCTAGTCTTGTCTGTCTAGTCTTGTCTGTCTAGTCTTGTCTGTCTAGTCTTGTCTGTCTAGTCTTGTCTGTCTAGTCTTGTCTGTCTAGTCTTGTCTGTCTAGTCTTGTCTGTCTAGTCTTGTCTGTCTAGTCTTGTCTGTCTAGTCTTGTCTGTCTAGTCTTGTCTGTCTAGTCTTGTCTGTCTAGTCTTGTCTGTCTAGTCTTGTCTGTCTAGTCTTGTCTGTCTAGTCTTGTCTGTCTAGTCTTGTCTGTCTAGTCTTGTCTGTCTAGTCTTGTCTGTCTAGTCTTGTCTGTCTAGTCTTGTCTGTCTAGTCTTGTCTGTCTAGTCTTGTCTGTCTAGTCTTGTCTGTCTAGTCTTGTCTGTCTAGTCTTGTCTGTCTAGTCTTGTCTGTCTAGTCTTGTCTGTCTAGTCTTGTCTGTCTAGTCTTGTCTGTCTAGTCTTGTCTGTCTAGTCTTGTCTGTCTAGTCTTGTCTGTCTAGTCTTGTCTGTCTAGTCTTGTCTGTCTAGTCTTGTCTGTCTAGTCTTGTCTGTCTAGTCTTGTCTGTCTAGTCTTGTCTGTCTAGTCTTGTCTGTCTAGTCTTGTCTGTCTAGTCTTGTCTGTCTAGTCTTGTCTGTCTAGTCTTGTCTGTCTAGTCTTGTCTGTCTAGTCTTGTCTGTCTAGTCTTGTCTGTCTAGTCTTGTCTGTCTAGTCTTGTCTGTCTAGTCTTGTCTGTCTAGTCTTGTCTGTCTAGTCTTGTCTGTCTAGTCTTGTCTGTCTAGTCTTGTCTGTCTAGTCTTGTCTGTCTAGTCTTGTCTGTCTAGTCTTGTCTGTCTAGTCTTGTCTGTCTAGTCTTGTCTGTCTAGTCTTGTCTGTCTAGTCTTGTCTGTCTAGTCTTGTCTGTCTAGTCTTGTCTGTCTAGTCTTGTCTGTCTAGTCTTGTCTGTCTAGTCTTGTCTGTCTAGTCTTGTCTGTCTAGTCTTGTCTGTCTAGTCTTGTCTGTCTAGTCTTGTCTGTCTAGTCTTGTCTGTCTAGTCTTGTCTGTCTAGTCTTGTCTGTCTAGTCTTGTCTGTCTAGTCTTGTCTGTCTAGTCTTGTCTGTCTAGTCTTGTCTGTCTAGTCTTGTCTAGTCTTGTCTGTCTAGTCTTGTCTGTCTAGTCTTGTCTGTCTAGTCTTGTCTGTCTAGTCTTGTCTGTCTAGTCTTGTCTGTCTAGTCTTGTCTGTCTAGTCTTGTCTGTCTAGTCTTGTCTGTTTAGTCTTGTCTGTCTAGTCTTGTCTGTCTAGTCTTGTCTGTCTAGTCTTGTCTGTCTAGTCTTGTCTGTCTAGTCTTGTCTGTCTAGTCTTGTCTGTCTAGTCTTGTCTGTCTAGTCTTGTCTGTCTAGTCTTGTCTGTCTAGTCTTGTCTGTCTAGTCTTGTCTGTCTAGTCTTGTCTGTCTAGTCTTGTCTGTCTAGTCTTGTCTGTCTAGTCTTGTCTGTCTAGTCTTGTCTGTCTAGTCTTGTCTGTCTAGTCTTGTCTGTCTAGTCTTGTCTGTCTAGTCTTGTCTGTCTAGTCTTGTCTGTCTAGTCTTGTCTGTCTAGCCTTGTCTGTCTAGTCTTGTCTGTCTAGTCTTGTCTGTCTAGTCTTGTCTGTCTAGTCTTGTCTGTCTAGTCTTGTCTGTCTAGTCTTGTTTGTCTAGTCTTGTCTGTTTAGTCTTCTCTGTCTTGCTATTAACAAGCTTTCAAATACTTCTCTCAAAAGCAAATATTGTTTTGGTAGATCTAAAAATATCGCGTGTTTGTGATATAAAATATTATCAGCGTTTGTGGCACAGGCAGTTGAGGAATAAGTCGTATTAAATTAAAAATAGCCGGTCGAAAACACGCTCATATTTGTTATTGTTACCTCAGCAATTTCTTAATAAATTATCTCTGGAGCAATAAACAGGCGCGATTTATATGGCAAAGAGCTTCCACGCAAAAAATTCGCAATAACAATATTATGTTTTTTCCCATAAAAATATTATTTTAGTTATTTAATATAATTAGTGTAATTTGCAAATTTTCTGTTTGGATTAATTTTTGTAATTAATGTAAAAGCGTTAATTTAATATTCAGAGTTTTGGAGATCGGTGGCAAAGTTTGAACAATGAAAGGGACGTTGACCGAGCTTCGGAATAATCGATAGAGCTGCAGAGCGTCAGGTACAGCCTACGCTCAAACGCAATCCCGCTGGAAAGGGCTTTTATTTCGGAGTTTTTATGAATGTTTTCTTGTACATCAAGACCTAACAATTTCTGTTGAAAAAAAAATTGAGTTAATAAGGAGGTAATAATGATTAAACTTGCCATTATCTCCATATTAATTATCACGTTATTTGTGGATTGAAATTGAAATGTAAATTGAGAACGAGAATTTATTAAAGAGAAATAAAGGCATTTTCGATGGACTACATTTGATAAACTGTCTGTCAATGAAATAAATGTACTAATTTGTAACTAAAATTAAAGACTCTGGCGCCATGCACTGAGCGAGAATTCACACACTTAAGTTTGTTTTTCTGGGAAAAGAACCTACAAGTGTGCAAGGAGAACAAACCAGCATACATTAATTTCAACACCTAGACCCGACCAGTTAAAAATCACGAATTCCGACCAAAACCGAACGGAAAATATCAAAATATTAAAAAACATCGAGAAAATGTATTAACCCTAAAAGGATTTCAATGAAACTTTTAGTGAATGTGGGTATCCACAGGAAGTACCCTTTGACCAAATTTGAATGCTCCGCTTTCAATGGGAGCGGCGGGGGAAATTATTTTTCTTCAAAGGTTTTTTTGCAAATATCTCGTTAACGCTTCAAAATTGAAAATTGTAACTCGGATATCCATATGTGAAACGTCAGTGTCTACAAAAAAGTAGTTTTTGCAAATTTAGTTAATTCATTCGATTTTTCCACAAAAGTAAAAAATAGGAAATGCATTTTTTTTCCCTTTCATTTTTCAATTTACATGAGTTTAAATGGTCGGGTCTAGGTGTTGAAATTAATGTATGCTGAACAAACCAGCGGAATTTAGGGATAAGAGGCAGTGATCGTTGTGAACGAAAACTAAAAGGTTGTGGTATCTTAATAAGCTGGGCTTGGACCGCTAGTTCTTGGCAGTGCTGCACCATTGTGTATATTTGAACTACGTTGCTGTTTCATTATATGGGTTCATAGCACTATTCTTAATAGTAATGTTGTTATTAATTGAGTTTAGTGTTAATAATAATATCATGTTTGCAATAATTACTCGAGCTTAATCCTGAGTCTCCGACATGTGCACGATCACATTCCGACAGGAATCACAAATTTCAAATTTGATCAAATACTCAGACGAAGTTCAAATTCATTTCTCGCCTCAAACAAAGTTCGAATTCGTCTTTGACTTAAACTGACAATTAAACGAAGTTCAAATTTGTCTTTCGTCTGCAACGAAGTTCACGTTCGTCCTTCGTCTCAAGCTAAGGTTAATCGAATTAGTTTGGCGATTGCTGATCTAATATATCCTGTCTAGTCTTATACAGTCTAACTTTGCCTAATCTTGTTTTATCTTGTTTAAGGTGGCAACTGGACTTTAATGTAAACTGGATTGGATTCAACAAGAATAGACAATATTAGGAAAGACTAGACAAAATTCAACAAGACTGGACAAGACTAAACCAGATTAAAGAAGACTATACATGATTATACAAGGTTAGACTATACAAGACTAGACAGGGTAGACTAGGCTAAAGTCTATTATGGTCCTGTATAGTCCAGGACCAGACTAGACAATTCTGAACTGGGCTAGAGTCTAGATTAGGTTAGATATGCTGTCTAGATTTAGACATAAACGTATCAGGTATGAAAAGGATTTTTAAATAAAATCTATGGTTTTATTGATCCAACCCAAAACAATCGAATCAAAAGACTCGACTAGACAAATATAAACTGGGCTAGACTATATTCAAGGAGACTAATGGCTTGCCGGGAGAGTGACCCAGCCTGGTGATTCCATCGACAGAATTAAAGAAGACTTAAATTCGTCCTGGGTCTCAGGCAAAGTACAAATCCATTTTTCGTCCCAAATGAAGTACAAATGTCTCTCAAATGCCTTAAAGTAAGCAAATTTAGAGACGCAGAGTTTCTTGTTTCAAAGGACGAAAATGGGGTTTGAAAGTATTGCACTCCGAAGTGCATTAAAAGTTTGAATGCACGAAAATTGAGTTTCAAGGGAGTAATTCGATGTGTGGAAGGACAAATTGAACTTTGCCACAGCGAAAACTCAACTTGAAAAGCTTGTAAATTAAAATTTTATTTCTCTAAAAACTCAAAATCTTTAAATTGAATTGTATATTTGTATATAATTTACGCGTACACATTTGTTGGATAGTAACTGGATTTACACATTTGTGAACTTATTTATACGCCTAGTTTCGAGATATGCAACCATTGTAACTAATAAAGTATTATATGTACTTCACGCTTAACAGTAATAGCCTACACCTACTACACACAATCGGTTCAAGAAAAACTCGTCAAGTTTTAGACGTTCTAACAATTTCAACTGATTATTCATAGTTTTGTCTAGTCCTGTCTAGTCTAGTCCATTCTAGTCCAGTTCAGTCTAGTCCAGTCTAGACCAGCCTAAATAGGATTGTGACTGAATAAACAGTCTAGACCAGCCTAGTTAAGTCTAGTCCAGTGTAGACCAGTCTATTGGAGTCTAGTCCAGTATAGTTCAGTCCAGTCCAAAATTGTCCAGACTAGTCCAGTCTCGTCCAGTCTGGTCCAGTCTAATCCAGTCTAGTCCCATCTAATCCAGTCTGGTCCAGTCTAGTCTAATCCAGTCTAGACAAGTATGGTCCAGCCTAGTCCACTTCACTCTAGTTACACTGGACTAGAGTGAAGTGGACTAGGCTGGACCATACTTGTCTAGACTGGATTAGACTAGACTGGTCCAGTTTAGTCAAGTCTAGTCCAGCTTAGTCTAGTCCACTCTATTCATGTACAGTCTGGCCCAGTCTTGCCCAGTCTGGTCCAGTCTGGTTCAGTCTGCTCAAGTTTGGTCTACTCTAGTCGAGTCCAGTCTGGTCTAGTCTGTTCTAGTCTAGTCTTGTCTAGTCTTATTACGAGCCTTATCCTTCTGTATTAATTTTGTCTAGTCTTATCACGAGTCTTATCTTTCTGCATTTAGTTTTGCCAAGTCGTAGCACATGCCTTATCTTCCTGTATTTAGTTTTGTCGAGTCTTATCTTGCTGTTTGTATCAATGTAAAGGTTTCTTTAGTCTAACTCCGCCAGTGTATTAATAATATTTGTCTAGTCCGTTGGAAAGATGAATAAAATAAGGAAATAGATTACACATGTTTTACGATAAATCGAACGATTGAATTCCCTGAGGATCGATATCCATCGCGTGGGCAGAGCGACGACGTACGATGTCATGCAGAGGAATTCTCAGAATAGTCGACGATAATTAAATTGCTGTCGATTTTTAGGAAATTCCGCAGCCTTAAAGTCAATTTTCCATAAGTGCGGAAACGCCTAGAGGGAAGAAAAACTAATCATTACTAGCATTTGAGTTGCTATAGTCAAATTGGAAGCAACTACAATCCTATTTAGGTCTTTCAAATTCGTTTTATTCGTCATTAGATTAAGATCAAAAACTCTAGATAGAAATGTTTACATATAGGTAGATAACAAGATAGATAAATATAGAAAAATAAAAAAAAAACGGCCAAGTGCGAGTAGTGACTCGCGCACCGAGGGTTCCGTACAAACTTGTAAGTAAGGTATCTTTAGGAGGACCTAACTGTATGCAACCCATATGCTTCTGGTGCCTGACAATACCACGAAACACATTAGTGTATTTTCATATGTTTAATCAACAGTAAATTCGCATTTCTCTTGTAATTAAACTACATATTTACGGTTTTCAGATTTTTGCCTTTACATGTGCTGTAAGACACCGCTTCTTGCCAAATTTCATGATTCTAGGTCAACGGGAAGTACCCTATAGGTTTTGATTCCCTTGTGAAATCGCAAAATATGCGACATAAACGGTCATATCTTTTGATCGCGTTGACTTACAAGTTTGATTTTTTTACAGATGAAAGAGACCGTAGACCCGAGTATTTGATACAAATTTCAACTTGTTACCTCTACGCGTTACTGAGAAAAAATGTCTTGACAAACACACAGACGGACGGACAGACAGACAGACGGACAACAAAGTGATCCTATAAGGGTTCCGTTTTCGGTACGGAACCCTAAACAAAAGATAACAAAAGATAACTCGATAGATATATTATAACTTGATAGATAGATAATAACTCTATAGATAGATAATAACTCGATAGATAGATTATAACTCGATAGATAGATTATATCTCGATAAATAGATTATAACGCTAGATGCGGTGGTGGCCTAGTAGTCAAGGTGTCAGACTTCGGAGCCGCAAGTGCCGGGTTCAAATCCTGAACATGGTAAAAATAAGTCACCGTTCTCCTGTAGATGGCTCGTGCAAAGTTATCACAGTAAAAATCTGCCTCGAAACTTTCCCCAATAGTGGCCAACCACGTTAAAAACTGTAAGGGCTTCCTACACTTGTGTAAGATCAAGACAACAAGCACAAGTGTAGGCAGTGGGAGGAGGGCCAGGTCCAAATGGGACTGTAGCGCCACGAAGAAGATAGATCTCAACAAATTTGCAAAAGTTTACAAATTCCACTAGCGCAAATTGGGTCAAAAGCTCTCGGTAGATAACAATTGTAGATAGATAAGAAGATAGATAATAACTCGATAGACAGATAATATCCTCATAGATATATAATTACTCAATGGATAGATAATAACTCCATAGATAGATAATAACTCAATAGATAGATACCACGAGTGATTTGGATCGAAAACTTTCCCAGTGTTTACAAATTCCTTTTGCGCAGATTCGGTCAAAAGCACTTGGTAGATAACAATTGTTAGCTAAGAAGATAGATAGATAATAACTCGATAGATAGATAGTAACTCGATAGATAGATTATATCTCAATAGTTTTATAATTACTCAATGGATAGATAATAACTGCATAGATAGATAATAACCCGATAGATAGATACCAAGAGATTTGCATCGAAAACTCTCCCAGTGTTTACAAATTCCATTCGCGCAGATTGGGTCAAAAGCTCTCGGTAGATAACAATTGTAGATAGATAAGAAGATTGATAGATAATAACTCCATAAATAGAAAGTAAGTCGATAGATACATTATATCTCAATAGATATATAATTCTTCAATTGATAAATAATAACTCCATATATAGATAATAACTCGATAGATAGATACCAAGAGATTTGTATCGAAAATTCTCCCAGTGTTTACAAATTCCATTCGCGCAGATTGGGTTAAAAGCTCTCGGTAGATAACAATTGTAGATAGATAAGAAGATAGATAGATAATAACGCGATAGATAGATTATATCTCAATAGATATATCATTATTCAATGGATAGATAATAACTGCATAGATAGATAATAACCCGATAGATAGATACCAAGAGATTTGGATCGAAAAGGGTCGATCGGGTCGAAAGCTCTCGGTAGATAACAATTGTAGATAGATAAGATATATAGATAATAACTCGATAAATAAATAGTAACTCGATAGATAGATTATAATCTATCTATCGATATTGAGATATATCTCAATAGATATATAAAAACTCAATTGATAGATAACTCCATAGATAAATAATAACTCGATAGATAGATAACAAGAGATTTGGATCGAAAACTCTCCCCGTGTTTACAATTTCCACTGGCGCCGGCGTTTGGGTCAAAACTCAGATAACGATTATAGATACGGCAAACGACAGATAACGATTATAGATACGACAAACGACAGATAACGATTATAGATACTACAAAAAAAAGATAACGATTATAGATATGACAAACGACAGATAACGATTGTAGATATGACAAACGACAGATAACGATTATAGATACGACAAATGACAGATATCGATTATAGATACCACAAACGACAGATAGCGATTATATATACGACAAACGACAGATAACGATTATAGTTACGACAAATGACAGATAACGAGTGAAGATACGACAAACGACAGATAACGATTATAGATACGACAAACGACAGATAACGATTATAGATACGACAAACTACAGATAAGGATTATAGATACGACAAACGACAGATAACGATTATAGATACCACAAACGACAGGTAACGATTATAGATACGATAAACGACAGATAACGATTATAGATACGACAAACGAGAGATAAGGATTATAGATACGACAAACGACAGATAACGATTATAGATATTACAAAAAAAAGATAACGATTATAGATATGACAAACGACAGATAACGATTATAGATACGACAAACGACAGATAACGATTATAGATACGACAAAAAAGATAACGATTATAGTTATGAAAAACGACAGATAACGATTATAGATACGACAAACGACAGATAACGATTATAGATACTACAAACAAAAGATAATGATTATAGATATGACAAACGACAGATAACGATTATAGATATGACAAACGACAGATAACGATTATAGATAGGACAAACGACAGATAACGATTATAGATACCACAAACGACAGATAACGATTATAGATACGACAAACGACAGATAACGATTATAGTTACGACAAATGACAGATAATGAGTGTAGATACGACAAACGACAGATAACGATTATAGATACGACAAACGACAGATAAGGATTATAGATACGACAAACGACAGATAACGATTATAGATACCACAAACGACAGGTAACGATTATAGATACGATAAACGACAGATAACGATTATAGATACGACAAACGAGAGATAACGATTATAGTTACGACAAATGACAGATAACGAGTGTAGATACGACAAACAACAGATAACGATTATAGATACGACAAACGACCAATAACGATTATAGATACTACAAAAAAAGATAACGATTATAGATATGACAAACGACAGATAACGATTATAGATACGACAAACGACAGATAACGATTATAGATACGACAAAAAAAAGATAACGATTATAGATATGATAAACGACAGATAATGATTATAGATACGACAAACGGCAGATATGGATTATAGATACGATAAACGACATATAACGATTATAGATACCACAAACGACAGGTAACGATTATAGATACGACATACGACAGATAACGATTATAGATACGACAAACGACAGATAACGATTATAGTTACGACAAATGACAGGTAACGAGTGTAGATACGACAAACGACAGATAACGATTATAGATACGACAAACGACAGATAACGATTATAGATACCACAAACGACAGATAACGATTATAGATACAACAAACGAAAGATAACGATTATAGATACGACAAACGACAGATAACGATTATAGATACGACAAACGAGAGATAGCGATTATAGATACGACAAACGACAGATAAAGATTATAGATACGACAAACGACAGATAGCGATTATAGATACGACAAACGACTGATAACGATTATAAATCCGACAAATGACAAAGAACGATTATAGATAGATAACAGGATAGATAGAAAATAACTCAATGGATATATAATAGCTCGATAGATGGACAATAACTCGATAGATAGATAATAACTCCATAGACAAATGACAAGAGTAGATTTTCAATCGAAAACTGCCAGTGTTTACAAATTTCGCTCGCGCTGTTTTGATCAAAAACTCTCTATAGGTAACGATTATAGATAAGTAACACGATAGATAACTCGTTAGATAGATAATAACTCAATACATATAATAACTCGACAAATAGATAACAAGAATAGATTTCATTCAACACCTACCTACCTATTGAATATTAAAACACCTACCTATTGAATATTAACAATAAGAGAGTAAGTAATACAAGGGACAGTTGTACCACAGGTTGGAGTATTTGGTCCTCCATTTAGACTTGTTAATACTTGTGTATGGTTTCAGGTTTATCTTCAGAGAACGTGATCATGTGGTCGTTGTCCTAGCTGGTGCTCGTCTTTGGCGGTCGTAATTTTTCGTGCAGGCTTACAAAGCTCTGAAGCAGAGATGTTATGGATATGAAATTTCGGATCTGGATACGGATACGGTTATAGGAATAATATTGTACCGGTTTCGGATACGGTTACGGATATGAATTTTTTTCGGATTATCCGTTAGTTTCGGATAGTTTCGGTTACGGATATTAGATTACTAAGGGATTGTAAAAGTAGAGTAGGTAATTGGTAAATAATTTTAATTTATTTCTATGATATAATGTGGTACTACAATCATGTGTCATTCAAGTAAATAGTATAACATAAATAGGAAATAATAATTTATATTAGAAATTCAAATATCTGTATAGGAATTATTACAATATATCAATCAAAGTTATCCGAAATTATTCGAAACTTTTATATCGGATTCGATTACGGTTACGGATAGATTTTTATTTCGGATATCCGATAATTCGGTTACGGTTACGGAGAGCTCCATAACATCCCTGCTCTGAAGCACCGACTAACGACTAACATGGCCTAACGTGCCTTCTATTTCGTACGCGTACAGTGTCTGTGACGGCTGCGATGGTCTTGTAACAGACGACGTCGCCGCAGATCTTCTTCGATACTTCGCTCACGCTCTTGGTCTTCATCGGTCTCGAGCAGTGGCTGGAGAACATCGCCGTAGTACATCCACCAAAATCTGGCTGTGTGCCCAAACATGAGCGAAACTTGAAACAGATACTCGCAAAAACACCTGATACTCGCAAATGACAAAGCCACATATGGCTGATTTTTGGAAACTAAAAATTTGATTTGTTATGGTTAGGTTAGGCCATAAGTAGCCAGATGTTGGTGGATGTGCTCCGGCGATGTTCTCCAGCCACTGCCCGAGACTGATGAAGACCTGGAGCGTGAGCGGAGTATCGAAAAAGGCCTGCGGCGAGTAAAGAGTAAGTACAAGGAAGAAAGTAAAGTAAGGACAAGGAGTAAGTAAGTAGTTATCGTTAAAGGGAAAACGTCCGAAGCCTTATGCAGGTAAATATATAGTTATATATAAGTAGATTCTAGAACTGATGGAGTGTTGAAAAAAATACAAAAACCGTAATGAACGCGAGCTTAGAAGAATACATGCCGAAAATAAAAGAAAGATAAGGAGAGCCGAAGCAGAATGGCATTCCTGGGCACACAAAGAAATTAATAACTGTGAGGTATGGTATTTCCATACTTACGTTCTATTGGTCCAGGAAGTATGGAAATACCTTCTATTGGTCCAGGAAGTATGGAAGTACCTTCTATTGGTAAAATGTATTTTAAACGCATTGTAAGTTTTTATGAATTATACCGCTAATGTTTACAAATTCCGCTCGCGAAGCTTGGGACAATATCTCTCGATAGATACCGATTTTGGATAGATAACAAGATAGATACATAACGAGATACATATATAATAAATCGATAGATAGATGATAGATTCAATAAATAGATAAACACTCGATGAATGGATAACAAGAAGATTGAATAACAAATATAAATAAAATAAAATAGATAAAAACAAAACGTTCGTTCGAAAACGCGCTGTGTTTACAAATTCCGCTTGCACGGTTTGCTCGAGTGTGAATTGTTGCAGAAATGACGCCTTAACATCTAAATCGAGGGTTTTTGTTGTTGTTGTGCATGAGGGTTTCTGCCGGGATCACATTTCTCGTTTATAATGATAAGAATTCCAGCTGCGCGCCGCTTCCAAGAACGCAGTTTGTAACAAATGTTCCAAAATACTTGAAACTAGATGCAGTCAATGTGGACAATAACAATTGGAATAATACATACTAGAACTATAGATTACATTACTAGACTATATTAGACGAGACTAAATAAGGCCAGATGATTGTAAAAGACTAGACAAGACCAGGTTTGTTAATTCAACTAGTTTTAAGATCAGGTTTTGTTAATAGATCTTTTCATACTTTTCATATTTTTCTGCACGCATGTGTCAATTTCCGCAATGTTTTGACGTTTTTGGACACTTTTTGACGTATAGTTATACGTCAAAAAGTCCAGAAATATGAAAGTTTCGGGCACATATTTTTTTATATCTGCCCGAAACTTTTATATTCCCGCCTTTCAAACTTGGCGGATGGGCATGCGCTTAACTAACTGTAACAAGGTCTATTGTATTAAACCTTGTTACGGTTAGTTAAGCGCATGGATGCGCATGCCAAGTTTGAAAGGCGGGAATATGAAAGTTTCGGGCACATATTTAGTTATATCTGCCCGAAACTTCCATATCCCGCCTTTCAAACTTGGCGGATGCGCTCAACTAACCGCAAAAAGGTCTATTGATCTTTTTTCATAAAATGCATTGCAAGACTAGATTAGACAAGACTAAACAATGCTAGAAGATTGTAAAAGACCAGACAAGACAAGGTTTGTTAATTGATCTAGTTTTAAATATTTTGTTGCTTTAACTGGATTAGTCAAAATAAACAAAATATTTGGAAGCAATGGAGAGGATATCCATTGGATATCCTACGTGTTAATCCATTCCTACTTATTAAAAATGACCTTCAACCGTCTATACTCGAGTCGTGATAAGTGACAAGTTTAGATTTATATAACAAGTTATATATATTTTTTTCTCGTTTGGGCCTCTCTGGTCTGCTGTTTCTTCTTAGCCCAGAAAGCTTTCATTTTCTGGCTGTGGGCAAGCTTCCTCTCCTCTGTCCACGTTGGTCTGTTGGTTCCTGTTTGCTGATAAGGGCCAGTGGAAATACTCCTTGTCGAAAGGTCTGCTGGAGTTTGTACCGATCCTCTATGGTTTCAGGTGGTATTTTAATTGCTCCAGGTCTTATTTCACTGTTTGTTTTTCCTCCATTTGTTTTTGGAACCTTTCCCTCTACCTGTCGTGGTGAAGATCCGGTTTTGAGTCTACGGGGGTTCCTGCGGGTTAAATATCCATAGAAGGTTAATAGGAGCTTTTCCTCATAGATGTGATTATGTCGTCCTGCAGGTGGTACAGCTCACTATTGTGTCTGATTCTAGATGTGCCATCCTCTTCTCGTATTGGCCCTAGTATTCTCCTCCGCATTTTCCATTCTTTAAACTTTAGTTTCCTGAGTGGACCTTTCCTGTTCATCAATAGGTTTTGTTTCTGAGGCATCGAATACTCTTCTTGGAAAGATGTAAATGCTCTTGCAGGAGTGGTGGACCCTCTCCAACTAGTACATCTGGTATCTATAGCGAAGTTCTCACTCTCGTTTGCTGAAATCCAGTCTCCTAAATACTTGCCTGCAACGACTTTACGAATGGTAGTGCCTTCTAGTAGAATTGCAGATGGGGCGTCCTTTATGTTAGCCATGAACACAGTTGTTTGCATGCTGACTCTCAATCCGGCCTTAGCTTCTATGCTGGAGAGGCTCTGTGTCCGCGCCAATTTTAATAAATCTGTATTTTTAATTCAACATTTGAATCGATTTCAGCACCGATTAACAGTAGGGGAAAGGTCTATCGACCTGCGCCGAAATCGCGCGATTTACTTATCAATTTACTTCGCGAACTTATATTATTCGGGGAGTATGCTTCGAGTGTGAGAAGCGAAAAGACAAGAATCGAAGCGCGAACCAAGCTCGACCGACACGTGCACGCATCTTTAAGTTTATCGTTTTAAGCCAAGTTAACGGATGTAATCACGAGCCCAAAGGGCTGAAGCGGCATCCAACGTCTGGAAGACACCAATTTTAAGGGCTCCCTCCACCCATTATCCCCATTTCCTCCCTTAAAAAAGGCGCCGGAAGTACGATTCACACGTGGCGGAGACGAGAGCGACCCTAACAGGTAAGTGATTAGACTAGCCCTGTATCAAACGGGAAAATTTGATTTTCGTGAGACACGGTCCAATCATTATCTATATCGTTGGATAACAGGACAAGGTCATCAGCAAAGGCTAAGTAATACATTGAGGTTATGTTTTTTATATGTAATCTTCAGTCCAGATCCCGATGGTAAAGAGCAAGTCCATTCCCTGATGATTTTCTACAATAAACAGTTCAACAGTATGCAAGAAAGATCATCACCCTGTCTAGCTCCCGTTTGAATGGGAAAGCTAGAAAGCTTTAAGTTGGAACGCATTGGTACAAGTTCTCGTACCAATAATTCGTAAAAAAATTTAGTAGTAGTACATATAGTTTATATCAGTGCAATTAACTCGATCAACACGCTAAAAATATAAGTGAGTTTGAATTCAATCGAGTAAATGGTTTCAAAGTTATTACGTTTTGCAGACAAATTTTTTAAATTTCTACGTCGCTTTTAAATGGTCTACCTAGCCTTAATGTTTCAAAGAATATTAATAAGTCATACATCAAAATTTCAAGACTTTTTTAGGCTTTCAGAAAATATAAAACTCATTTCGTTACTTTTATTGCTTTTTAAGATATCGCCGTAAATATAACGAGATGTTTTCAGTTTGCTGAAAATTGTGTAGTTTTTTAGGATTTGCTGACTTATTGTAAACTAAATTACGTAATGATTTATATTAGCGTAATCTCTGTAAAATTCTGCGTGTTTTGATATGCAAAATGTGAAAATCGGAGAGGTGTCGAAAATCGTGATTTTGTTCCATTCTTCGAATTCGCGAATTTTGACATGTCATGGATATTGACATATAATGCATCAAAAGACGCGAAATTTTCTATAGAACAAACAAATGATAACCCTTTTCTGTTTTGGTGAAACGTAAGCCTGAAATAGCCATTTTAAAATCGCCCAAAATAGCGTACTTGCGGATTTTTGCCGGAAACTTTTTTTAAAATAATCTAAATTAACTGAATCTTTTTCGAAATTGTTCTAAATATTTTAAAATCGCGCAAAATAGCGTACTTATGAATTTTTGCCCGAAACATTTTCCAAAATAATCTAAATTGCCTGAATCTTTTTCTAAATTATTTTAAATTAAATGCAGATTAAAACTGTGTATGATGCTTGAAGTTGCAACTAGAATAGACGTCTCAAATTGTCTATAAAACGATTCCATCATTTTTTGAGAGACTCGAAATTTTGATCTCGATTTTCTCACAAGTTTATCGCCCGTTTTTGCTTAAATTGTAAAGTTTATTTATTAATACATTGCTAAATATTGCTCGTAAATTTAGTGCTAAACTAATCTCGAGAAATATGTAAAATTTAGAGTAAAATGTTAAACTCAAATATTGCCGAGTTATCTCGTACTTGGTGCTAAAGAATCTTATACGTACAAAATCTGTATATATTTGTCTCACTAAACTCCTATTCCACCTTGGTTTTTAGTATGTGCCACCACGGTTTCGCATATTTTGCATTCATTCACGGTGGGTAGCCCGGACGGTTAGTGAAAACCGCCCTAGTTGTTGTCTCTCCGACTAGGATTCGAACCCGGGTATATGTTCTCAGGTCCAGGCTCAGGTCGCGACTACAGAGGAGCTTTTTAATCTTCACAAAGGATGGAAGGACTTTCTCAATGCGGATCTTTATTTGTGAACAGTAATCCAACGAGCAGTCGACGCTTATACCTAGGTAGCCATACCGACTCTTTCCAACATTTCGCCTTCCACATACAGATATGATTCATTAGTCACTTCAGTCCTGGCGTCGTGAATTTTGGTCTTCTTCAAAGATTTAATTTGGTCTTACACAGATGTTCTTTGGGCACTTCCGTTTGGTGACAATACTGTATTTGGTCTTCTTCAAAGAAATTGGTCTTACTCCGATGAATTCATTAATGCCAGTTTAATGAAGCACCAACCTTCAGAAGTCTTAGCAAAGCACCAGTAAAGCACCAACCTTCAGTAATGATCTGCTTTACGAGAGAGTGATCACTTCTTGATGGTTCGGGATTGGTGACGATAACTTTGGCACTGAGCATGAGTTCAACTTGGAACTTGGAGTTTGTTTTCTCTGTTTGTTAGAAGGACTTGACGTATATTTTGTAACTAACTGTTGAGTAAACTTACTCATATCGGAAGTATCATCGTAGATATAATCTCAAACTTTGCAGAAATGAATATTTGGGTTGGATTCTTGAATTTATGCTAATAGCTGAAATATGGTCAGACTCTTATTCTTCGGCCTTCTCACATTCTTCGACTTCTAATTCATATCTTAGAGAGACTCTAACTCGGAACTAACTGAAGCGCCATTTGTAATCGTCTTCTTTGGCGCATGAGCCACTTTTTGACCATCCTTATCTTAAAGTAAGATTTGAAAATTGTTACGAGGGTCGGATAAAATCAAGTTTTTCTGTTTCTGAGATATAGACATCCTAGTAAAAAACTTTGTCCCTTCTGTACATTTTATAAACGAAATAGCCAAAAATCCTTACTTCATGTATGTTTCCGTTATGAAAGCAACGTTCCTTCCAAATTTTACGTTCGTAGATTAAACGGTTTGAGCTGTGCATTGCTGAGAAAAGGTCGATTCCCATATGTGCGACACTCAGCTACGCGACGTCGTGCGACATCGCCTGTTAAATAATGATTACATTGTTTTAAATGGGCTCGTCGCGTTTCGATAGTGAGAACGTGCCAATTTAAAACATAATAATGATTATTTGAGAGGTGAAGTCGCGTAGCTGAGTGTCGCGTATATGAGAATCGGCCTTTAGTCACTCAGGACACGTAAATTTATATATAAGTTATAGATTTTGCTTTTTGTAGATCTTCAAGAACATTTCATAAACCTGACTGAGGAGAACGAGGTGTACAGTATTTCGTGTAAAGCGGGCGATCCTCACGTCCAATGGAGCATCGACATAAACGCGCACCCGATTGACAATCTCACTGTGATCTGGTAAACGCAGATTAAATTTCCAATTTCAAGTTTGTCTGAGCTGTGATATTTGTGCTAGGTTGAACAACAAGAAGGAGATAATAGAGCTCTCGGACATGAAGAACAAGTATCAGATAAACACGACCAAGACCGAAACCGTTATGAAGATAAACAGCATCACCATCAAGGATTTTGGGAATTACACCCTGCTGGCCAAGAGTCCTTTCGAAGAAAAGGAACTGAAGCTGTTTTTGAACGTCACAGGTGCTTGCTTGCTTTTCTAATTTAATATTAAATCTAAAAATTTAATAATTTATTAATAATTCAATATTAAAATTATAAAAATGATAGCCTTTTGCTAATTTTTGTTTCCTGCTTCTTCTATAAAATCTTTAATGTTGCTTTAGATAAACCATCGGTTCAAATTGAAAGTTCCGATTTCCACTTTTATGGCAAGAAGAGCGAAGTCAAGTGCGTGGCCGCTGCTTATCCTGAACCGACAATACAGTGGAAAGTTCGGGATTGCGACTATGTAAAATGTCCTTACAAACATGCAAGTTTAAATTACAAATACTTAAACTACAATCCAAGTGGACCTTGCCCTCCTTCCTTTGCCTACGCTTGTGCTTGCTGTTTAGATCTTAGACCCAAGCATAGGCTCATCATTTACGATACAATTTAAAACCCTAAACGTCCTTTATCTTTGATTTTCATAAGATAAGGGTGGAGATTTTGGTCCAAGCGCTCTCCTTATTGAAGCAGTTCTCAATAAGATGTTCTCAGTATATGTTTGTCTAAATTTATGTAAGTCAACATGAAATTATTTCCAATAGACCTTTTTACGGTTAGTTATGCGCATGCGCATCCGCCAAGTATGAAAGGCGGGAATATGAAAGTTTCGGGCACATATTTAGTTACACGTAAAAAAGTTCGGGCACTTTTTGACGTATAACATAAATAAATAAAAAATAAAACGAAAATTGACACATGCGCACTACCAATTTTCAACTATGAAAAGGTTCGATCAATAGAAATTTTCTTATTTTTGCAAAAAATTAATGAATTGCGCAGGAAAACCGCTTTCTTGTTGAATAAAACTCAGTGAAAACTCAATGAAAATTCAGTGAATAAAACGTTAAATTGCATTCTTATGCACAAGGCGGGCTAGAGTTCAAGGCGACCTGACAATTCTCACCCTGCACCAAGTTATTTGCACAATTTGCACGTCACGACCAACGCTTTAATGCGAATATTTATTATGACTATACACTCCCTAACATAACTATCAACATAAACCACATTCAACTATAACAAGAAATTGGAACACAAACCTTGATATGATTGAGAAGCAACTCAATACTTAAATCAGAAATGTCCGAAGTGGACAAACCTAAAGCAAACTCTCCGTTTATATCATTGGCTTAAACGTTTTATTCTTCAATTGTGGACGTGACTAATGTCAGTATTCTCTACCGCCTTTTTACCCCGCCAGCGCAGGACCAACTGTATGAGCGTCAACATTACTGTATACTTCCGCATCTATCGTTCTATCGTTTAAATCGTCTATTCGTATCAATCTATCGTTTTATAAAAGTGCCAAATATTAGTAGGAATACAGCTTAAATATATAAATATATTCAACCTTTCCGGAGCTCTACAATAATATTGAGTTTTTTAGACTCGAAACAAATTTTAGAACTAACAAAACAAATCTCATGTAAAATTTGCCAGTGATATATTGGGACTCAGTTCACTGCCGTGGATACAAAAAAATAACTTTGCAATAAATCAATAACTTGCTAAATACATGTCTCTGTAACGAAATGTCAAATTAAAAAATCCAACCTGCGGTCATCCATAACCACGAGGCTTTCAAGTGTTTGTCAAATTATAATTCATAACAGCAAAGCTGCACTGGTGAGAGATAAATCTAGAAACGCGTCTGCAGATGGCTATTCACTTAAGTTAACAGAAAGGTGTGATCTTGAAAACAAAGTAATTTGTCTGTTTCTCGTTTAGTGCCAATGGAGTGGACACAGACCCAGTAAATCATTGGCAAATTTCACATGAGATTAGTTTTGGTAGTCCTAAAAAAACTCAATAATATTATAGAGCTCCGGAAAGGTTGAATATATTTATATATGCTGTGTTCCGACTTTATTAAGTTTATATCTATAATATATAATATAGTATGGTGTATCGTATGGTGTATTGTATGGTGTATAGTATATATATATATATATATATATATATATATATATATAATATAGTAGTGTTATATATAGTGTTATAGATATAGTGGTACATATTGGTTTTAAAATGAGATCTAACAATATTACCTTTTAGTCGAGTCTATAATCTATTATCTATCTATTTCTATAAGTTAGAGACAAAGTAAATAGAATAATCTGAACGTCTCAGGAATGAATTGTAGGATCTCAATATTTTTCAGGAGAATGTTAATTAATTGCGTGATAATTAATTAATTGCGTGTTAATTAATTAATTGCGAGTTAATTAATTAATTGCTCCTGAAGTATTAATTGATTTTATTATAATCATTTACTTGTTTTTGGTCAATTTTTAGCAATCACCGTTTCCTTTGCGTTTAATGCGAATGAATTAAAGTTCAATATTAAGTTTATTGTCGGCGTTTTATCTCTGATTAGTATAGGCAGAATGTGCATGTGTTTGTTATTGTGTTGAGTTTTGTGATAAGGAAGAAGTGTTATATTAGTCGACGGGTTTGTGTGGAAATCTAGTTCTGATTTCTCGGAAACTGTTGCTGCTAGCGACCGTTGCAGGTGCCACCTGTCTTATCAGCAGACTGTTATCTCGATACTATCCGACACACTTTCAGTAAATTCATTTAGAAACTTTTAACTCGGTGTAACAGAACTGGTTGATGAAAGATTCATTTTTTAGATTCTTTAGATTAAATATGTCTTGTCTAGTCTTGTCTAATCTTGACAAATCTTATTTAATCTTGTCACGTGTTACCTAGTCTTATGTAATCTTGTCTAGACTTATCTTATATAATCTTGTCAAGTTTTGCCTAGTCAAGCCTTGCCTTGTCCTATGTAATCTTGTCTAGTCTTGTTTTACATAATCTTCTCAAGTGTTGCCTAGTCTTATGCAATCTTGCCTTGTCTTATGTAATCTTGTCTAGTCTTGTTTTATATAATCTTCTCAAGTGTTGCCTAGTCTTATGCTATCCTGCCTTGTCTTATATAATCTTATCTAGTCTTGTCTTATATAATTTTATTAAGTTCTGCCTAGTCTTATGTAATCATGTCTAGTCTTGTCTTATGTCATCTTGTCAAGTCTTGCCTAGTCTTATCTCATCTTGTCAAGTCTAATGTAAAGTTGTCTAGTCTAGTCCAGTCTTATTAAGACTTATTCAATCTTGTACAGCTCTAAAGGATTTGTTTGAAATTTGCATCTGCAAAAATCTCAGAAATTTTCACCAACAACTGAAAAATATCTTCACATTTTCTGAAAATTTAAATATTTTCTTGCAAATATCTGAGGAAAATATTCAAACTTCGTTGTCCAGTTTAATCTTCTCAATTTTATTTATTCAGTCTAATGTCTACTGTCTACTCTTATCACATTTATATCACTTGCTATAGCTATTAAACGCACGTATATTATTCATACAGACAGACAAGACTAGACTGACGAGACTAAACAGATCAGACTAGACAGACAATACTAGACAGACAAGACTAGACAGACAAGACTGGATAGACAAGACTAGGCAGACAAGACTACACAGAAAAGACTAGACAGACAAGACTATACAGACAAGACCAGACAGGCAAGACTACACAGAAAAGACTAGACAGACAAGACTAGACAGACAAGACTACACAGAAAAGACTAGACAGACAAGACTACACAGAAAAGAGACTACACAGAAAAGAGACTACACAGAAAGAGACAGGCAAGACTACACAGAAAAGACTAGAGTAGAGACAAGAGTAGACAGAAAATGGTAGAGAGCTAAGACTAGACAGGCAACACTGACATACAAGACTGGACAGTCTAGACTGGACAGACAAGACTGGACAGACAAGGCTAGACAAACAATACTAGACAAACAAGACTGGACAGACAAGACTGGACAAACAAGGCTGGACAGACAAGACTGGACAGACATGACTTGACAAACAATACTAGACAGACAAAATTGGACAGACAAGACTGGACAGACAACACTAGACAATAATACTAGACAGACAAGACTGGACAGACAAGACTGGACCGACAAGACTGGACAGACAAGACTAGACAAACAAGACTGGACAGACAAGACTGGACAGACAAGACTAGACAAACAATACTAGACAGACAAGACTGGACAGACAAGGCTAGACAAGCAATACTAGACAAACAAGACTGGACAGACAAGGCTGGACAGACAAGACTGGACAGACAAGACTAGACAGACATGACTTGACTAACAATACTAGACAGACAAGACTAGACAAACAATACTAGACAGACAAGACTGGACATACAAGACTGGACATACAAGACTGGACAGACAAGACTGGACAGATAACACTAGACAATAATACTAGACAGACAAGACTGGACAGACAAGACTGGACAGACAAGACTGGACAGATAACACTAGACAATAATACTAGACAGACAAGACTGTACAGACAAGACTGGACCGACAAGACTGGACAGACAAGACTAGACAAACAAGACTGGACAGACAAGACTGGACAGACAAGACTAGACAAACAATACTAGACAGACAAGACTGGACAGACAAGGCTAGACAAGGAATACTAGACAAACAAGACTGGACAGACAAGGCTGGACAGACAAGACTGGACAGACAAGACTGGACAGACATGACTTGACAAATAATACTAGACAGACAAGACTTGATAGACAAGACTTGACAAACAATACTAGACAGACAAGACTGGACAGACAAGACTGGACAGATAACACTAGACAATAATACTAGACAGACAAGACTGGACAGACAAGACTGGACCGACAAGACTGGACAGACAAGACTAGACAAACAATACTATACAGACAAGACTGGACAGACAAGGCTAGACAAACAATACTAGACAAACAAGACTGGACAGACAAGACTGGACATACAAGACTGGACATACAAGACTGGACAGACATGACTTGACAAACAATACTAGACAGACAAAACTGGACAGACAAGACTGGACAGACAACACTAGACAATAATACTAGACAGACTAGACTGGACAGACAAGACTGGACCGACAAGACTGGACAGACAAGACTAGACAAACAAGACTGGACAGACAAGACTGGATAGACAAGACTAGACAAACAATACAAGACAGACAAGACTGGACAGACAAGGCTAGACAAGCAATACTAGACAAACAAGACTGGACAGACAAGGCTGGACAGACAAGACTGGACAGACAAGACTGGACAGACATGACTTGACAAACAATACTAGACAGACAAGACTTGATAGACAAGACTAGACAAACAATACTAGACAGACAAGACTGGACAGACAAGACTGGACAGACAAGACTGGACAGATAACACTAGACAATAATACTAGACAGACAAGACTGGACAGACAAGACTGGACCGACAAGACTGGACAGACAAGACTAGACAAACAATACTAGACAGACAAGACTGGACAGACAAGGCTAGACAAACAATACTAGACAAACAAGACTGGACAGACAAGACTGGACAGACAAGACTGGACAGACAAGACTGGACAGGCAAGACTGGACAGACGAGAATAAACAGATCAGACTAGACAGACAAGAAATCCCCGCAAGATTTGAGTGAAAATCACGATGAAGTTCAAACTGTATTTCCTTGGAATCTTCATATTTTTCTTTTTGATTTTGAATATCGTGTCGTCCCAGAAACAAAGAGACTGAAAAACAGCTGAGACTGTTGTTAAAATTGTGAGTACTGCTAAACCTCAAGTTGTACCCAGCCCTAAGCTCACAGTAAAACCTACGTCCCCTGTTATCCTGACAAGTCCTCCACCACCAAACAACACAAACGTGAGCTCAAGAACTGCCTCAGCCGACCCAGTTTTTCCATATAAAGGAGCAGCAGAAGATGAACACAACAGTTCAATGGCAACATTCTTTGTACTTTGCGTTTTGGCGCTTGGAATACTCCTAATCCATCTCATGCTTTAAACCGGAAAGGATTGTCATTGACTTCTTGGGAGCTTTGATTGGTTTAACAATGAACACTTTATACGACCGAAACAGTACTAACTGGAGGAAGGAGCAAGCCTTTTCCCGACAGCTTTCTTCTTTGTTTTACTACCCCCGATCATCTTCGAATTAGGCTACAAATTACATACAGGAAACTTCTTTCAAAACATTCGATCAACCTTGGTCTTCGCGATAATTGGAACCACAATCTCCGCTTTGGTAATCGGATTTGAAATGTACTCCCTTGGGGTCGCTGACGTTGTGTACCAACTGAGTCCTTCGCGTTTGGGTCGTTAATTTCAGCTGTTGAACCTGTAGGTTCCGTTGATATTTTCCATGCCCTTAACGTTGATCGTGTTTTAAACATGTTGGGTTAGGTTAGGTTAGGTTAATTTCAGCTGTTGAACCTGTAGGTACCGTTGATATTTTCCATGCCCTTAACGTTGATCATGTTTTAAACATGTTGGTATTACTAAAGTATTTGGAGCTGTTTTGGAATCGAACGATCCTGGGACTTCGACTAGAGAAGGGATTATTATTGGGATTAACTGGTTTTGGTTTATGTTTTACGCGTCGGCTGGGATTGGAGTGGTCATTGCTTTGGTGAGTGCGCTCTTAGTGAAACATGTTGATTTTAGGAAAAATCCTTCCTTGGAGTGTGGAATGATGCTGGTCTTCACTTATACTCCGTACGAGTAAGCCGAAGGAATTTACTTATCTGGTATTATGGCTATATTGTTTTGCCGTATCATTAAGGTCGATTCCCATATGCGCGACACTCACCTATGCGACGTCGTGCGACATCGCCTGTCAAATAATGATTACATTGTTTTAGATAGGCACGTCGCGTAGCTGTCACGTAGCCAAAGTGAGAACGTGCCCATTTAAAACAATGTAATCATTATTTGACAGGCGATGTCGCGTGACGTTGCGTAGCTGAGTGTCGCATAAATGAGAATCGGCCTTAAAGGTCGATTCTCACGCCTTTGCGACACTCATCGGCCTTTAAGGCCGATTCTCATTTATGCGACACTCAGCTACGCGACGTCACGCGACATCGCCTGTCAAATAATGATTCCATTGTTTCAAATGGGCACGTTCTCACTTTAGCTACGAGACAGCTACGCGACGTGCCCATCTAAAACAATGTAATCAAACTATTTGACAGGCGATGTCGCACGACGTCGCGTAGCTGAGTATCGCGCATATGGGAATTGACCTTTACACGCGTTGTAACCTTTCAACTGTAACACAGATTACGATGCAACAAACGCTTCGAACGTTATCGTTCATAGCTGAAATTTGTGTGTTAGCGTATTTAGGGTTACCTTTGTTCAGCTTCAAGTACCGAGTTGAACCGGCTTAGATCATCTGGAGCTTCACGATATGTTTGATAAGTAGAGCCTGCAATGTATTTCTTCTTGCGATCTTGGTTAACAAATTCCGTGAGCATCAAATCACCAAGAAAATGATGTTCATAATGTGGAGCAATGCCCTACGCTCTCTCGCTCCATCTCAACGATGAAACTCGACACGTCATAATAACAACAACTCTGATTATCGTGTTGATAGCGACGCTTGTGTTCGGGGCTCGACGAAGCCGATGTTGATGCTGTTGCAGGCTACCAAGAATCCGAGCAATTGAGGCGAATGAGGAAGATGATTAAATAAGATGTGAAAGATTGATTTAAGGCGATTCAGGAAGATGAAGAAGGACATGGAGGTCACCCTGAGCAAGACGCGCGAGTGGGGACAGGCCATCGATTCCGAGCATCTTTCCGAGACCACCGAAGGCGAGAAGTATCGTTCCTGTCGTCGAGGATCAAAGGCATCGCGAAATACGATTTTAAGTATTTCATTCCGTTCTTCACGAGGAGGTTCACACAACAGGAGTTGAAGGATTGTAAGAGTCAGATGAAGGATTTGACTAACCAGTGGTATCAGACGATTTGGATATCGCGTGATATCAGGCATAAGGCTTATTCGGGATATAAGACTTCGCGAAATACGATTTGAAGTATTTCATTCCGTTCTTCACGAGGAGGTTCACACAACAGGAGTTGAAGGATTGTAAGAGTCGGATGACGGACATGACTAACCAGTGGTATCAGGCGATTTGGATATCGCCGGATCAGACGGATGAGGAGCAGATGAGCAGCAGACATTTCCAGCATCTTGCCGACGGTCGTTCACTGATACAGAGTTGTGTCGGAAACGTCTCCACTGATTGCGACCCTCAGCAAGTAATTCCCCAGTGAAATGTCCCCGGATTTTAGGACAATTTATATCAAGGGATATACAGATGTTTCGATAGGACTTAGGTCTATGTACTAATAATATATTTGATATATTTGGACTGCACAGACAAGACTGGACAGATGAGACGGGACAGACAAGACTGGACAGACAAGACTGGACAGATAAGACTGGACAGATAAGACTGGATAGACAAGACTGGACAGACAAGACTAGACAGACAAGACTGGACGGACAAGACTGAAAGGACAAGACTGGACAGACAAGAGTGGTCAGACAAGACTGGTAAGACAAGACTGGGCAGACAAGACTGGACATACAAGACTTTACAGACAAGACTGGACAGGTAAGACTGGACGGATAAGACTGGACAGACAAGACTGTTAGACAAGACTCGACGGACAAGACTGGACAGACAAGACTGGACAGAAAAGACTTTACAGACAAGACTGGTCAGACAATACTGGACAGACAAGACTGGACAGACAAGACTGGACAGACAAGACTGGACAGACAAAACTGGACAGACAAGACTGGTTAGACGAGACTGGATAGACAAGACTGTACAGACAAGACTGGACAGACAAGACTTTACAGACAAGACTGGACAGACAAGACCGGACGGACAAGACTGGACGGACAAAACTGGACAGACAAGACTGGTTAGACAAGACTGGACAGACAAGACTGGACATACAAGACTTTACAGACAAGACTGGACAGGTTAGACTGGACGGGCAAGACTGGGCAGACAAGACTGAACAGACAATACTGGACAGACAAGACTGGACAGACAAGACTGGACAGACAAGACAGGACAGACAAGACTGGACAGACAAAACTGGACAGACAAGACTGGTTAGACAAGACTGAATAGACAAGACTGGACAGACAAGACTTGACAAACAAGCCTTTACAGACAAAACTGGACAGACTAGACCGGACGGACAAGACTGGACGCACAAGACTGGACAGACAAGACTGGACAGACAAGTCTTTACAAACAAGACTGGACAGACAAGACCGGACGGACTTGACTGGACGGACAAGACTTGACAGACAAGACTGGTTAGACAAGACTGGACAGACAAGACTGGACAGACAAGACTTTACAGACAAGACTTGACGGACAAGACTGAACAGACAAGACTGTTTATACAAGACTGGACCGACAATACTGGACAGACAAGACTTTACAGACAAGACTGGACAGACAAGACTTTACAGAGAAGACTAGACAGACAAGAGTAGACAGACAAGAGTAGACAGACAAGATTAAACAGACAAGACTAGGCGGACAACACTAGGCAGACTAGAATAGACAGACAAGCCTTAGACAGACAAGCCACTTTTTAAAAAGTGGTTTGGGGGTAGCTTTCACGACATCCCTTATTTCGGTTTGGCATTTAGTATGCGCCATCCCGGTATCACATATTTCGCATTCATTCAGGGTGGGCAGCCCGGACGGTTGTTATTGCGTGCCCGACCAGGAATCGAACCTGGGTCTCCCGCATTGCCAGGCGAGTATGTTGTCAACTACACTACCGAGGAGAGACAGAAAAGTCTAGGTAGACAAAACTGGACAGACAAGACAGTCAATATAGACCAGACTAGATTGACAATACTTGTATGTCTTCTTATTCTTAGCTTTTGCAGGTTTTAAGGTAAAGAGATTCATTAATGAGCAGCAAGTAGTAGGTGCTTGACTACGTAATTAATATTATATGTGTTACCTCATTAGTAAATCTTAATGTAAGTTTTACACAAGTCTGAAAAAGGTTCAAGTAGCGACGAAGATGGTATTATATAGAGCTTCTAAAAATATCTCATTTAGGGAAAGAAAAGCGTTCTTTAAACGGATTTAAGTGCAAATAAAGGTTTAAAAAATTCCCATTTTAAGAAAGCCATTGAGGGAAATCACTCTGTGTGAAAGGTCTTTGAAATGGAAATGGTTGAACTGAAACTTCTGTGCCAGAAAATGTAACATTCGCCTTCAGGTAATATCGCACCATTATTCGACAATTGCTGGAACGTATCCAAAAAATAAAAGTGCAAAACCTTGCCAAACTTCAATGAGCGACAAGTTTTTGGTGAATCCGTGCCAAACTATCAACTCCTATTGATGAAAACTCGCGGCCACATAGCGATTTGTATTTGATATTTGCAGTTTCAAGCAAATGGGAGTTTCAAGTAATAAGAAAGCGATTCTTTCCAACAAGGTTTTCTTCGCAAATTAAATTTAAAAATAAATCCTAGTTTCAAGTAAATGAGAGTTCCAAGTAAATTCTAGTTTTAAGTAAATTTCTATGGGGACGATGTTGACACAGTTAGACGAAGCTACGACCACGATTCGTCGAATAAATGCAGGATTAGTTGTAGCAATAGGGTGGATTACAAATGGGAAAACCCGATTTATATTTAGATCAGGAACAACAACATTCAGAGATTGAAATAGATTTCACTAAGTCTACTAATCATTCGTCTAAATAATACATCATTCAAGACACTAGACTAGACAAAACTATATTAGATTAGACTGGACTATATTTGAAGACAAAACTCTATTAAATAGGACTAGACAAAACTATATTAGATAAGATCTCTCTATAGCAGATAAGACAAGACAACAATTTATTGGATATAACTAGACAAAACTATATTAGATAAGACTAGACAAAACTCTATTAGATAGGACTAGGCAAAACAATATTAGACAAGACTGGACTATATTAGAGAAGACAAAACTCTATTATATAGGACTAGGCAAAACTATATTAGATAAGATCTCTCTATAGTAGATAAGACAAGACAGCAATCTATTGGATATAACTAGACGAAACTATATTAGATAAGACTGGACTATATTAGATAAGATAGAATTGGTAAAAACCATCCTACGTTATAAATAATCATACAAACTTAAAACAATCGGAACACAGCCTGAATATATAAATGTATTGAACCTTTCCGGAGCTCTATAACAATTTGTTTTAAACAGTTTAAAATTGTTATAGAGCTCCGTAAAGGTTGAATATATCTATATATATTCAGGCTGTGTTCCGATTGTTTTAAGTTTGTATATTAGATAAGACTTGACAAAACTATATTAGATAAGACTAGACAAAACTATATTAGATAAGACTAGACAAAACTATATTAGATCAGACTAGACAAAACTATATTAGATCAGACTAGACAGAATTATATTAAATAAGACTAGACTGGCCTTAATTAAATTATGTTTCTATTGGAAAGTTGGGAGTTTAGATTGCAGCCGTAGCAGCGAGAGTTTAGTGTGGAAGTTCAAACCACTCGAATCAGAGCTTAATTAGATTAATTAACCTCTCGTTTAGTCGACTGGTTGAGCGCTTTGCAGGATGCGGGCGAAGCTGTTACACTTAACTTTCCTATTGACAATTTTAGTTAATAAAACGTTTTCATAAATTCTTCAATAACCAAAAGTGAAATATTTAGTTTCAATTTGATATTAACAATATGAACTTGTCTAGGCTTTATTTATTGGTTTATTATTTTTAAACCAATAAAGAAAGCCTAAATAAAGCCTAAAGTGTATTATTATTTATTTATTGGCTTTATTTATTTGGCTTTGTTTATCTATTGGTGTATATTTAGGTTTAGTTTCTCTAATCTTGTTTCACTTAGTATTCCTAAATGTGTGTATAAAGTAGAAATGTTATAAACTAAATGTTAGTCATCGTGTTTTTGCGTGTGTTATGGTCGGCCGCATTCGATTTATGCAAGGTTTGTGCATTGGTTGAGACCTTGAGGTGTGCTGAAATGGTTTCAGTACGTTGAACAGCTGGTCGCTGCCTGATTTTCAACATATTTTTGGTGCCAGCTGTTCTACGCTATCGAGTTTCTGTGAATCTTCCGGAGGATTATTCGCTCAATTCAACTATTATTGCAGGATAATGTCACGAATTTCGTCATCTCCAAAAAGCTTAAACGAAATATTCGTAACACATACAATTTATACCGTTCCAGCCGACGTAATATCACGCTGATAGTAGCAAATTTGAAATTCAAATCCCATGGAAATTTATGCACATAACATTAAAAAAGAATCTCAGCCAACGTGCTTTCACACTAATATAATCTTCAGTTTGTCATTCAAACACATGCAAATGGAAGAATCCTGCAGATAACATTAAGCAATTAATTAAGCTTGTCCTGGAAAATCTTAAACTTAAATCTTAAAATCACATAATCGAGTCTAGCTGATCGAACAATCTTTAAAAGCGATTGCGTTTGTGGAGGCTGAACAGTCGCTCCACGCTTTAACGAGTGACCACGAATTTTTAACCCTTTCGCTGCGAATTACATTCTTTGAACTGATGTTTGATGTGTGCTCAATATTCTGAAGATTACATTATAGCCCGTGCGAAATACTTTTATAACTTTGTATTATTTGCAATAATTTGCAAATATTTAAATTTTTTCAAATATTTAATTTGGTAATATTTGCAATAATTTGCAAATATTACCAAATTTTCGAAAACCAAAATCTTTATTAGGAGCAAATTCAATTTTTTAAATTTTAGTGGACAAACTTTGCAAAATTCTTGTGAAATGATTATTGTATATCCTTGACACAGGATTTTTTATAATAAAGAAATACTTATTGAAAAGTTGCAAATATATTTTTTGTCCAACTCTCCGAAGTCTACCAAACGTGCATTTAGCACCATTTTATTGAACAGATTTTCATCTAAAAATTGTGTCATTTTCACCTTTCCAAAGCGAACCGTTTTGCCGGAAGATTTTTTTTTGCAGACTTCCAATCGCGTTCTCCATTTAAACCCATGTAAATTGAGAAACAAAATTCAAAGAAGGGACGATCCCTTCAATTTTTTTTCCCCATTTTATATTTTTTACTTTTGCGACTAAACCGAAAGTTTTTACAAAATTTGCAAAGAGTACTTTTGCAACCCTATTGTTGACACCGACGTCCTACATACGAATATCCCGGTTATGGTTTTCCATTTTGAGGCGTTGACGAGATATTTGCAAAAAACTGTTGAAGACAAAATAATTCCTCACGCCGTTCCCATTGCAGGGGAACGTTCAAATTTTGTCAGCTGATACTTCTGGTGGATACCCACATCCAGAAAAAGTTTCATTGAAATCCTTCAAGGATTAATAATTAATAATTTTTGAAATTTTCGTGTTCGTTTTTTGCTTAAAGTTCGTGATTGACACTCTCTCACTCGTCTGGATTAAAAAAAAATATATATATTTTAGTAAGTTTCACACAACGTGGACCAATAAAATTTCACACATTTGTAGAGAAATAACCAGTCTATTATAACCCTCAGTTAGTTTTGCAAAATATTATAGCTGGCGGCAGTCACTTCAAAAACTCGGACTTTCACAGAAAGTAATAAATTCAAATAACTATAACTTGAAAACTGCAACAGATATATTTAAATTTCTTTCATATCTATATAGATTATACTTTTTTTTTATTGAAATTGACGTTTTGGTATCTTTATCCCCGATAGCCTTGACACAGGATTTTTTATAATAAAGAAATACTTATTGAAAACTTGCAAATATATTTTTTCGTCCAACTCTCCGAAGTCTACCAAACATGCATTTAGCACTATTTTATTGAGCAGATTTTCATCTAAAAATTGTGTCATTTTCATCTTTCCAAAGCGAACCGTTTTGGCAATCGCGTTCTCCATTTAAACCCATGTAAATTGAGAAACAAAATTGAGAAACAAAAAACTTCAGAGACTTGGACAAAAAAATAATTTACAAGTTTTCAATAAGTATTTTTTTTATTAAAAAAAATTCTGTGTCAAGGCTATCGGTCAGGAAAGTACCAGAACGCCAATTACAGTAGAAAAATGTATGATCTATATAGATCTGAAAGAAATTTCAATATCATTGTTACAGTTTTCAATTTATAGTTATTTGAAATTATTGATTTCTGTTAGCTAAAACCAAATGTTCATTCCCTTCAAAATGATGTTTCTCTTCAAAATTTTTTCCCATTTTATATTTTTTACTTTTGCGACTAAACCAAAAGTTTTTACAAAATTTGCAAAGAATACTTTTTTGTTGACACCGACGTCCTACATACGAATATCCCGGTTATGATTTTCCATTTTGAGGCGTTGACGAGATATTTGCAAAAAACCGTTGAAGACAAAATAATTCCTCACGCCGTTTCCATTGGAGGGGAACGTTTAAATTTTGTCAACTGATACTTCTGGTGGATACCCACATCCAGTAAAAGTTTCATTGAAATCCTTCAAGGGTTAATACATTTTTTTGCAATTTTTGTGCATTTTGAAATTTTCGTGTTCGTTTTTGGTTTAAATTAGTGATTGACATGTCTGGATTAAAAAAAAAATAATAATTTTAGTTTAAGCTTCATACAACGTGGAACAATAAAATTTGACAAATTTGTAAAGAATTAGTCAGTCTATGATAACCCGCAGTTAGTTTTGAAAAATATTTGATCTGGCGGCGTTCGCCGCCCCTCAAACCCATACTTTCACAGACAGTAATAAATTCAAATAACTATAAATTGAAAACTGCAACAGATATATTGAAATTTCTTTTAGATCTATATAGATTATACATTTTTCTATTGAAATTGACGTTTTGTTATCTTTGTCGCCGATAGCCTTGACACAGGATTTTTTATAATAAAGAAATACTTATTGAAAACTTGCAAATATATTTTTTGTCCAACTCTCCGTAGTCTACCAAACATGCATTTAGCACTATTTTATTGAGCAGATTTTCATCTAAAAATTGTGTCATTTTCATCTTTCCAAAGCAAACCGTTTCGGCGGAAGATTTTTTTTTGCAAACTTCCAATCGCGTTCTCCATTTAAACCCATGTGATTTGAGAAACAGAATTCAATGAAGGGACCACTTCAAACATTTTTCCCATTTTATATTTGTCAAAATTGGACGAAAATGTCAAAATAATTGGCAAATATTGCCAAATTTTCAAAAACACGAAATCTCCATTCGAAGCAAGTTTTGTCCTTTTATTGATTTGAGTGGACAAACTTTACAAAATTCATTATTATAATATTGCCAAATTAAAAAAAAAAAAAATCTTTATACGAAACAAAATTTGTTTTATTTTTGTTACTTTGAATGGACAAACCTGCAAAATTATTTCGTTTTGTGTCAAAATTGGACGCAAACGTCAAAATAATTTCCAAAAATTGCCAAATTTTCAAAAACACGAAATCTCCATTCGAAGCAAGTTTTGTCCTTTTGTTGATTTGAGTGGACAAACTTTGCAAAATTCATTTGTTTTATGTCATAATTGGACGAAAATGTCAAAATAATTGGCAAATATTGCCAAATTTTCAAAAACCAAAATCTTTATTCGAAGCAATTTTTTTTATTTTTTTGTTGATTTGAATGGATAAACCTTGCACAATTCTTTTGTTTTGTACCAAATTGGACGAAAACATCAAAATATTTTGCAAAAATTGCCAAATTTACTAATAACCAAAATTCGAAGCAAAGACAAGTTTAGTAGTTTCTAGATAGTTTCAACTACAAGAACAGATATTACCCCCTTTTTAAATTCATGAAGTATGTAGACTGCTATAGCAGTCCGTAGCACCTGGGCGTCAAATCAATTGAACTGTCCATAGCAGCGAAAGGGCTAAAAACGATTGCGTTGGTGCAGGCTAAATAGACGCTCCACGCTTTTATTTATAGTCAACACTGCGAAAAATAACATAATCGAGTCTAGATGATCGAACAATCTTTAAAAACAATAGCGTTCGTGCGAGCTAAGCAGATGTTCCACGATTTTATTTATAGTCAACACTACGAAAAATAACATAATCTAGTCTAGCTGATCAACTAAACTTTAAAAACGATTGCGTTCGTGCAGGCTGAATAGACGCTCCACACTTTTATTTATAATCAACACTGCGAAAAATAGCATAATCGAGTCTAGCTGATCGAACAATCCTTAAAAACAATTGCGTTCGTGCGGGCTAAGCAGATGTTCCACGCTTTTATTTATAGTCAACAGTGCGAAAAATAATATAATCGAGACTAGCTAATCAATCAATCTTTAAAAACGATTGCGTTCGTGCAGGCTGAATAGACGCTCCACGCTTTCATTTATAGTCAACACTGCGAAAAATAACATAATCAAGTCTAGCTGATCGAACAATCTTTAAAAACAATTGCGTTCGTGCGGGCTAATCAGATGTTCCACGCTTTTATTTATAGTCAACAGTGCGAAAAATAACATAATCGACACTAGCTAATATCAATCAATCTTTAAAAACGATTGCGTTCGTGCAGGCTGAAAAGACGCTCCACGCTTTTATTTATAGTCAACACTGCGAAAAATAGCATGATTCGAGTCTAGCTGATCGAAAAATCTTTAAAAACGATTGCGTTCGTGCAGGCTGAATAGACGCTCCACGCTTTCATTTATAGTCAACACTGCGAAAAATAACATAATCGAGTCTGAACAGACGCTCCACGCTTTTATTTATAGTCAACACTACGAAAAATAACATAATCTAGTAAAGCTGATCGACTAATCTTTAAAAACGATTGCGTTCGTGCAGGCTGAATAGACGCTCCACACTTTTATTTATAATCAACACTGCGAAAAATAGCATAATCGAGTCTAGCTGATCGAACAATCTTTAAAAACAATTGCGTTCGTGCGGGCTAATCAGATGTTCCACGCTTTAATTTATAGTCAACAGTGCGAAAAATAACATAATCGAGACTAGCTAATATCAATCAATCTTTAAAAACGATTGCGTTCGTGCAGGCTGAATAGACGCTCCACGCTTTTATTTATAGTCAATACTGCGAAAAATAGCATAATCGAGTCTAGCTGATCGAAATTTTTTTAAAAACGATTGCGTTCGTGCAGGCTGAACAGACGCTCCACGCTTTTATTTATAGTTAACACTGCGAAAAATTGCATAATCGAGTCTAGCTGATAGAACAATCTTCAAAAACAATTGCGTTCGTGCAGGCTAAGCAAACGCTCCAAGCTTTTGTTTATAGTCAACATGCAAAAATAGCAAAAGTCTAGTCTTGTTTGTCTAGTCTTGTCTGTCTAGTCTTGTCTGTCTAGTCTTGTCTGTCTAGTCTTGTCTGTCTAGTCTTGACTATCTAGTCTTGTCTGTCTAGTCTTGTCTGTCTAGTCTTGTCTGTCTAGTCTTGTCTGTCTAGTCTTGTCTGTCTAGTCTTGTCTGTCTAGTCTTGTCTGTCTAGTCTTGTCTGTCTAGTCTTGTCTGTCTAGTCTTGTCTGTCTAGTCTTGTCTGTCTAGTCTTGTCTGTCTAGTCTTGTCTGTCTAGTCTTGTCTGTCTAGTCTTGTCTGTCTAGTCTTGTCTGTCTAGTCTTGTCTGTCTAGTCTTGTCTGTCTAGTCTTGTCTGTCTAGTCTTGTCTGTCTAGTCTTGTCTGTCTAGTCTTGTCTGTCTAGTCTTGTCTGTCTAGTCTTGTCTGTCTAGTCTTGTCTGTCTAGTCTTGTCTGTCTAGTCTTGTCTGTCTAGTCTTGTCTGTCTAGTCTTGTCTGTCTAGTCTTGTCTGTCTAGTCTTGTCTGTCTAGTCTTGTCTGTCTAGTCTTGTCTGTCTAGTCTTGTCTGTCTAGTCTTGTCTGTCTAGTCTTGTCTGTCTAGTCTTGTCTGTCTAGTTTTGTCTGTCTAGTCTTGTCTGTCTAGTCTTGTCTGTCTAGTCTGTCTAGTCTTGTCTGTCTAGTCTTGTCTGTCTAGTCTTGTCTGTCTAGTCTTGTCTGTCTAGTCTTGTCTGTCTAGTCTTGTCTGTCTAGTCTTGTCTGTCTAGTCTTGTCTGTCTAGTCTTGTCTGTCTAGTCTTGTCTGTCTAGTCTTGTCTGTCTAGTCTTGTCTGTCTAGTCTTGTCTGTCTAGTCTTGTCTGTCTAGTCTTGTCTGTCTAGTCTTGTCTGTCTAGTCTTGTCTGTCTAGTCTTGCCTGTCTAGTCTTGTCTGTCTAGTCTTGTCTGTCTAGTCTTGTCTGTCTAGTCTTGTCTGTCTAGTCTTGTCTGTCTAGTCTTGTCTGTCTAGTCTTGTCTGTCTAGTCTTGTCTGTCTAGTCTTGTCTGTCTAGTCTTGTCTGTCTAGTCTTGTCTGTCTAGTCTGTCTAGTCTTGTCTGTCTAGTCTTGTCTGTCTAGTCTTGTCTGTCTAGTCTTGTCTGTCTAGTCTTGTCTGTCTAGTCTTGTCTGTCTAGTCTTGTCTGTCTAGTCTTGTCTGTCTAGTCTGTCTAGTCTTGTCTGTCTAGTCTTGTCTGTCTAGTCTTGTCTGTCTAGTCTTGTCTGTCTAGTCTTGTCTGTCTAGTCTGTCTAGTCTTGTCTGTCTAGTCTTGTCTGTCTAGTCTTGTCTGTCTAGTCTTGTCTGTCTAGTCTTGTCTGTCTAGTCTTGTCTGTCTAGTCTTGTCTGTCTAGTCTTGTCTGTCTAGTCTTGTCTGTCTAGTCTTGTCTGTCTAGTCTTGTCTGTCTAGTCTTGTCTGTCTAGTCTTGTCTGTCTAGTCTGGTCTGTCTAGTCTTGTCCGTCTAGTCTTGTCTGTCTAGTCTAGTCGATCTACATCTGTGTGTGAATCAAAGCCGAATTTGTATAAATAATTTGTTGAATATTCATGAAACTTTGCAACAACTTTAGCATACCATAAATATTAATAACTTGGAAGATATTCGGTGTTTACAAACAAAGCAATTTCCACTGTCAATGCCGAACACCGGGCAGCGCACTGCATCCAACAACAAACTAACAACACAACATTTACAAACTGTAAAGAAGCCGTGAAGTTTTATATTAGAAGCACTTTAAACTTAATAAATTCAAGTTTATTTGAAAATTAAGTAAATTTTCTTTCGACAAATTTATTCAATTCAATGTTAAACCATCAATTTCTCATTTAAATAGCATTTAAAACACGACTAACTTGTGCTGTGTCGGAGATCCCAGGAGCTTCTGCCGAACATGTGACACAATTTTTTAAGGAAACTCGGCTTGTTTTACTCAACTTGCTCGTTTTATTCAACTCAGTTAAGATTTAAATTTCTTTGAACTTTGAGTTTTCAATTTCTTTAAGCGTTTTGTGATTTGAGTTTGAGCGTTTGGTACGTGGTGTATTGATCAACAACACGCCGGCAACTGCCCGAACGGTTTCCTCAAGCAAGGTTTCTCGGTATAGAACAGATGTTTCTACCTCTGGACCGAAAGAGAAAAAAGGAAAAAGCGGCCTCAAACAGAAATAATTATAGCACACACAATTCATTTTGTAGAAATAATTTACTGATTTTGTCTAGACTTAAGGGTAGATTAACGAAGAATAGATCATATCAGATCAATTTGAAATGTTGCCAATGCATGGTTTTACTTAAATAATTATTTAACAAATTTATTTTACAAATAAAGAACGATTGTAATCGTTCTTTATTTGTGTTGTTCACGGAATTAATAATAAATAAATTAATAATAAAATAAAATTAATTCGGAATGAATTTAACGGAATAAATAATGAAATAAAATTAACAAATTTGCTTCTAATCTAATTTGCCTGTGATTGATATAATCATAGTACATACAATATATAATAACGTGAGTCCCAAAACTCTTCTCGGAATCGGAATCCACTTCTGCCATGAATTTGAAGAGGCAGGTCATTTCTTAATTCACACACATAAGATTAAACGAATTATCAAATGCCATTTTTAAGTAGCTGTCAGTTGTTGTTAATGTAAATCCATAACCATGAATTATTTGGAGTGGTCTTGAGGTTATGTCGCATTGTTTTTAGTGTTAAGTTCAACAATTTCATTAGTTATAAATAAAACGCCTTCTCATAAATTTAATCACTGATTTATTTTATAGTGTTGTGAATTATAAAATTAACAAAGAAGAACAAACATTACAAAAGATGTTGTTGAAGAATGTGTTGTCCATTTTCACGAATATACACATTAATTCCATATAAGTTTCCATATTAATACAATATAAGTTTCAAGGGAACAAATCGATGTTAGAAAGAACAAATTGAACTTAGCTACTTCTTCTATATATAGGAAATATAAGAAAATCTTGTAAATTAATTATTTATTTTTCCAAATATTCAAAAGTTTGAAATTAAATTAACTTATTTATATAAAACTCACGCATTCACAACTGTTGGATTACACATTTGTGAACTTATTTATCCGCCTAGACATTGTTGGGAATTGTTTAACGCGATGAATCGGGAATATTTTTCTTATGATTGCTAACGTTCTGATTCACATTAGGGAGATAACGCGTTCTGATTCATGTCGGGGACATGTGAATTGTGCTTTCTTAATCTAAACTACTTGTCGGAATTTAATTGATTCGATTTCACGCATCGTTTGAATTGCAACAATAATCAGGTTTCTGTTAGTTTTACAAGATTTTTTACTTTCTAAATATTTGCCTAATTTGTGCCTAAATCTTTATATTTTTGACTAATATGTTAAAATCTTTGCGCAACTGAAACAAAACTTCCGACAATTTTGCCTATTTTATAAACTGAGCAAATTGAACAGAGGGGTGGGTTATGAGAACGTCATGGTAACCCAAAAGTCAACCTCGCCTGCCCGCGGTGCACCCTGCTAGATAACTAAAGAGGCTCTGACGTCCGAATATTGGCGGGATAGCCATAGAATCACAGGACAGAAATACCCTGTGGAAGAATAAAGCTTGTCCACCTGAGCTCTCAGAAGGAAGGAAACCTAACCAAACCAGCCATGTTGGATAGCCGCTGCATGGCAGTTCCATCGTCAAACTCGGGAGCGGTGGACTAATAACCTGCCCATCTTAAACTCTTTATTAACGAAACCACTACAGATACTAACCGGACGGATTCTAAGATGACGACTTTGGCGAACACATAAACTCGGACAAGAATAGGAATATGGAACATTAGAACCCTACAGGAACCATCGAGACTTGCACAAGTGGTCCGCGAAATGACAGGATACAACCTGGAAATCCTCGGCCTTAGCGAAGTAAGATGGCATGGAGAACAAAATACAACGAACGGCGGAGCGTTCCTGTACTCAGGCAAACCACAAGGCGAACACCATGAGAGCGGAGTTGGCCTACTACTAAGGAAAAAGGCCAAGACTAGCCTACTATCCTGGCGACCAGTGAACGATAGAATTATTATTGCCCGTTTCCACAAAAGGGTTAGAAGCATAATTATCATCCAATGTTACGCAGCAACAGAGTCAAACCCAATTGAAGCAAAGGCCACGTTCTTCGAACAACTGTCTACCACCTTACACTTCATAACAAAGGGCGACATAATCATACTAATGGGGGACTTTAATGCCAAAGTTAGTTCCGACAGCACCAACTTAGAACAGAGGTGATCAAATGGGTAACCATGGAATCGGAACGGTAAACGAGAATGGGAAAATGCTGGTCGATACGTGCTTGGAACACAACCTGGTAATTGACGGCACGCTCTTCCCGCATAAGAGGGTACACAAGGAGACTTGGATATCTCCTGACCAGCGTACAAAAAACCAAATTGACCACATTATCATTTTAAAAAGTGGAGGACATCACTATGCGACGTCAGGAACAAAAGAGGTGCAGATATGGCCAGCGACCATTACCTTGTCGTTGGCACGCTTAAACTAAAGTTAGCAACACCAAAAAGACAAATTACGTTAGCTGCTAGCATAAAATTCGATACAGACAAGCTTAAAGCAACCGAAGGACTAGCCAGTTTCAAGACGCAACTGCAAGAAAATACCACTAACATGACAGAGGAAGATCGTCGAGAATGGTAAGCAGTCCACAAAGTATTGCGAGAAACTGCCGACAAGGCCTCGGGTAGAAAGCAAAGGAACAGAGAGGAGTAGATCTCGCAGGAAACATGGAAACTAATCAAAGACAGGAAGGCAGCAAAAGCCCTGATCAATCAAAACCCTAACCACGAAGAGAAGGCCGAACTGACCCGTAGCTACTGGAACATAAAACTGAGTGCCAGAAAAGACAAACGTAGATGGGAACGTAGAAAGACGAAGTTGCAGCAAGAAATAACAACACAAGAGAACTTTATCTCATAACAAAAAAAACTCGCTAATAAAAACGTCAAAAGAGAACAACCTATAAAAAATAAAGCGGGACAATTGCTGACAAACAAAGAAGATCAACTTATAAGATGGCAAGAATACTTCCAGGAAATACTCGGACAGCCGAACCCGGAAGAAAGAGATGCCGAGGACGGCATACATCCACCACATCCTCCACAAGATCATCAAAGAAATCTCCCGGTCCGGAACATGAATCCTAACCCACCTAGTGAAGAAGAAGTCAGAACTACATTATAGAACCTTAAGAACAACAAGGCCGCTGGCCCAGATAACCTTCCAGCAGAAATACTTAACGCAGACCTAAAGGTGGTAACAAAACTGCTCCACCCGCTAATAGTAGATGCATGGGAGTCGGAAAATGTGCCACATGAATGGAAGGAAGGAGCCATAGTCGTTCTCCCCAAAAAAGGTGATCTTACAGACTGCGACAATTCGAGAGGGATTACAATTTTAAACACTATCAACAAAATACTTTCTCACATTTTACTGGATCGACTATCTATCTCCATAGAGCCCAGTCTGCGTCAGGAACAAGCGGGTTTTCGCCCAAATAGATCCTGTGTCGATCAAATTAACACAATGCGAATCATCATAGAGCAATCCATGGAATGAAGGTCTACATTATACGCGGTCTTCGTCGTCTTCCGTGGGGCCTTTGATAGCATCTATCATAATGCAGTCTGGAAAGCGCTGGAAGAAAAGAGGGTACCGGAAAAGATAATAAACCTAGTAAAGGAACTATACCGGGACGCATCCTGCTTTGTAAAACACCAAACTGCTAAGAGCAGCGACATTACCATCAGCTCGGGAGTCAGACAGGGCTGCGTACTATCGCCCTTACTATTTAACATTCTGTTAAACTCAAAGTAATGGACAAAGTAGTGTCAAGAAGTGAGGGCATTAGATAGACGTTAAACTCGTTCCTGGAAGATCTGGACTACGCAGACGATATCTGTTTCTTGGCACCAAAGCAGGTTTCAAAATCAACATTGGCAAAACCAAATCGCTTAGAGCCGCCACGAAGAATACCCGCGCCTTCCGCATTTATGACGAACAAATAGAGGATGTAGATGAATTCACGTACTTGGGAAGCATAATTGCACCGGCGGCACCACCGATGTCTCATACCGAATAAAAAGGGCCAAACAGGCATTTGGTATGCTTAGGCCGGTCTGGACCTCCAGACTGTATTTTACACGAACAAAACTAAGAATATTCAACTCAAATGTGAAATCCGTCTTACTGTACGGGTGCCAAACATGGAAAATCTCCATAACAATAGTAAATAAGCTTCAGGTATTCATAAACAAAAGACAGATAGAATACGAAATGTAGACTTATGGCACCTGACAAACCTACAAGAGATACAAAAAGAAATAAAACACCGCAAGTGGAAATGGTTGGGCCATGTGTTGAGGAGAGACGAAGGCAAGCCTTACAATGCAACCCGCAGGGTTCTCGCAGAAGGGGACGTCTAGCTAACACGTGGAGGAGGACCATAGACGCAGAATTAAAGGTCGCAGGAAAAACGTGGAACGAGGTGAAACGCCTCGCTCAGAATAGAGTCAGATGGAAGGTCTTTGTAGAGGCCCTATGCTCCGCGTAGGAGTTAGAGGACAACAAGAAGAAATTGAACAGAAAAGTTTTTTTAAGAAATTATTAAGATTTCTATGATTTTATTTTTATTATTAAGAAATTATTAAAATTTCAGATAAGAAAATAATAATTACAGAATATTTGTGTAAACGAAAACTAAAAACAAAACTTTATCTTAAATAATTACTGAAATCGCCAGAATTAATATTCAATATAAAGGGTCTTCCAATAAGAGGTTTCATTTTAATATGTAAAAACAAACGAGTATATTTAAGCGAAATCATCGGATGTTTATTTAATTGTAAGGAGGACGGTATGCCATTAATAAGGGAAAACAATATTAGCCGTCACGGCTACGCTTGCAGGACCATATTCTTTTCATGAAATTTTCCATCACAAATCCGCACATTTGCGGCTGTATGTCCCCGATAACTTCACGAATTCCATCCTTGAGGTCTTTAATCGATTGTGGGCCATTGTCATAGACCTTATCTTTCACGTAGCCCCAAAGAAAAAAGGCTAGAGGTGTTAAATCACAAGATCTCGGTGCGCAATTGTGACCTCCTCTTCGAGAAATCACAGTCAGGAAACTTTCCACGCAAAAGAGCGATGGTATCGTTACTTGTGTGGCACGTAGCATCGTTTTGTTGAAAATAAACGCCGACCACATCAAGGAAAGAGGAAGAAGGAAATGGCGGGAACAGTTAAGCGAAGAACAGTTAATGTACTTAAGGATAACCAAGGCCGAGTTATAGTAAAGAAGTCGGAAATAACACAACCCTGGGAGGAATACATTAAACAACTGTTTGATGACGTGAGAACGGTGCCACCCAATATTGATAAAACATATGGTCCCCCAATCTGAGAAGTACAGGTAGCTTTGAAAAATGCTAAAGAGCAAAAGACCTTGGGTCCCGATGGAATTCCAGCTGAAATATTAAAGTTGATCGAGGGGAAGAATCTAAGGAGGCTTACATAAGTGCTCAATGTGATCTATGAATCTATGAGTGTCATACCCACGGAATGGCTGAAATCTGAATACAAATTCAGATTTCAGCCATTCCGTGGGTATGACATATCTTTAGTAGATGGCTCATCAAGCTTATTGTACGAAACTCGCTACATTTCCTAGTATTGGGCTTTTTGGGGAGGGTAACAATACCCTCCCCAAAAAGCCCAATACTAGGAAATGTAGCGACATTTCACAGTAGAATATTTAAACCATCTGAGGAACAGATATCGGAGACCCAATTCGGCTTTAGAAGTGCTGTAGGGACTAGAGAGGCTCTATTTTCGATCCAGGTGTTATTTCAGCGATGCAGCGGTGTAAACTGCGATGTGTACGCATGCTTCGTGGATTATAAGAAGGCGTTTGATCAAATGCGACACACGAAAATGATGGAAGTTCTGCGAAAAGCTGTTCTGGATGGGAAGAACCTCAAAATCATCAGAAATCTCCACTGGACTCAGAGGGCTTGTGTCCGGGTAGACAGAGAGACAACGGAAGAGATACAAATATTACGCGGTGTAAGGCAGGGATGCATACTATCTCCTGTAATTTTCAATCTGTACTCGGAATACATCTTCAGAGAAGCCCTGCAAGATTTTGATGCTGGAATCCTGCTAAATGGAGAACGATTGAATAGCATAAGGTATGCAGATGATGTCGTTACTTTTGCAGACAACCTAGCTGCCTTACAACTCCTAATGGACAGTGTTACATCATACAGTCGACAATATGGTTTGGAAATAAACACCAACAAGACAAAGTGTATGATAATCAGTAAAGACCAAAACACCCGCGGTATTTTATTGGTAGACGGAACTCCTTTAGAAAAAGTCAACAAAAACACATACTTGGACACGAACATAAATGATAACTTGGACCATTCTGTGGAGATCAGAACGCGTATTGAAAAATCCAGAACGGCATTTATCAGGATGAAGAAAGTCTTTACCAGCCACGACTTTCAGCTGTCAACGAAAATTCGTCTACTGCGATGCTACGTGTTTTCGACCTTTTTTATGGGGACGAATCGTGGACGCTTACGAAGGCCTCCTCCAAAAAACTTGAGACATTTGAAATGTGGCTGTACCGAAGAATCCAACGAATACTTTGAACAGAGAGAATAACCAATACGGAGCTGCTGAGAAGGATGGGAAAGGAAAAAGAAGTCCTGAATGCAGTTAAGAATCGAAAGCTACAATATCTCGGACATATAATCCGTAATAAGAGCCGATATGTCCTTTTGCAGAAGATCCTCCAAGGCAAGGTAACTGGAGCTAGAGGAGTGGCCAGAAGGAGAGTATCGTGGTTGAAAAATTTAAGAACGTGGTTTAACCAATGAACCACTCAGCTTTTCCGCGCTGCTGTTAACAAAGTTCGAATAGCCAACATGATAGCCAACATCCGGAACGGATAGGCACTCTAAGAAGAAAACCACATCAACATCTTCCAATTCTGGCGAAACAAAATAATTAATCATCGCTCACCATAACAGTCATAATATCTTCGCAATCCATTCACCGAAACGGTTGCTGCAGCCTCATTTTCGCAAAAAGTAAGGTTTGATCAATGACCCCGCCAGACCAAAAACCGCACCAAACAGTCACACATTGAGGAAGGAGAGGCTTTTCATCAATAATTCTTGGGTTTTCCGAGCTCCAAATGCGACAATTCTGCTTGTTACCGTAGCCTCCGAGGTGAAAATGGGCCTCATCACTAAAGATGATTTTTCGGTGAAATTCCGGATCAGTTTGATGCATTTCAAGGACCCAATCAGCAAAGACACGACGGTGTTGGCGCGATGGTCGATAGGCGCGAGATCTTGTGTTAACTGAACTTTAAAAGTTTTTATGCAAACTACGGTGTAATGTCCTTTGTGAAATGCAATTTCCAAAGATCGACGAGAAATGGACAAACCTGAGCTTTCCTCAACACTATTGGCTACAACAGCAATATTTGCAGTTGTTCTAAAACGACATGCACGAGATCGTTTCTTCACATAACTAACTTGTCCCAACAGCTTAAACTTTTCCACCAGTTTCACAATAACTGTTCGAGAAGGTCCTTCACGACGACCAAAAAATGCTTTAGTTTTACGAACTGTGACAGTTGACTGTGACTGTTTTGCACATTTTTGTAGGGAATTTAGATAATTTCAATGCATTGTTCAAGCGTATATCGTTCCATTTTTAGGGTTCCGTACCGAAAACGAAACCCTTATAGGATCACTTTGTTGTCCATCTGTCTGTCTGTCTGTCTGTCCGTCCGTCTTTCTGTCTGTCAAGACCATTTTTCTCAGGAACGCGTAGAGGTAATCAGTTGAAATTTGTATCAAATACTCGGGTCTTCGATCTCTTTCTGCTGTGAAAAAATCAAACTTGTAAGTCAACGCGATCAAAAGATATGACCTTTTATGTTGCATATTTTGCGATTTCACAAGGGAAACAAAACCTACACTTCCCGTTGACCTAGAATCATGAAATTTGGCAAGAAGCGGTGTCTTAGAGCACATGTAAAGAGAAAAATCTGAAAACCGTAAATATGTAGTTTACTTAAAAGAAAAATGCGAATTTACTATTAGAAACTTATGAAAATACACTAATGTGTTGCGTGGTATTGTCAGGCACCAGAAGCATATGGGTTGCATACAGTTAGGTCCTCCTAAAGATACCTTACTTACAAGTTTGTACGGAACCCTCGGTGCGCGAGTCACAACTAGCACTTGGCCGGTTTTTATTAATGGCGTAGTTTATACTTGTCATCTGTCAAGTAGTTACAGGTTGACTCATGACAAATGTTAAAAGGGCGGGCTATTAAAAACGAAACTTCTTATTGGAAGACCCTTTAGTTTATTAATGAATTTAATGTGAATTATAAATTGAATCCAATTAGGAGGGTCGAGCAATTGGCGAGTCGATAACCCATGGAACGGCGGTTCGATTATAAATTAAATATATATACGAATTCATTTATAATTTATTTGGGGCTCGTTAAAACGTGAGCAGACAGAAAGTGCGTTTCGTGTTCGCGAAATTATGAGACTGCAGAATCGATGTTTCTTCGTGTATTCATAACTCGACGTCAATTTAAAACCGTGATCTTTTAGTTTCATTCAGATTTAATTTGCTCTCGACAGATTTATTCAATTTAACGTTAAGCCATCAATTTCTCATTTAAATTGACACGAATATTTTTAACCAACCTTCTCATATTATTCACCAAACGCGAATTTTTCTTGGGAAAATTAGTCTTGTTTGTCTAATTTTGTCTGTCTAGTCTTGACTGTCTAGTTTTGTCCGTCCAGTCTTGTCTGTCTAGTCTTGTCTGTCTAGTCTTGTGTGTCTAGTCTTGTCTGTCTAGTCTTGTCTGTCTAATCTTGTCTGTCTAGTCTTGTCTGTCTAGTCTTGTCTGTCTAGTCTTGTCTGTCTAATCTTGTCTGTCTAGTCTTGTCTGTCTAGTCTTGTCTGTCTAGTCTTGTCTGTCTAGTCTTGTCTGTCTAGTCTTGTCTGTCTAGTCTTGTCTGTCTAGTCTTGTCTGTCTAGTCTTGTCTGTCTAGTCTTGTCTGTCTAGTCTTGTCTGTCTAGTCTTGTCTGTCTAGTCTTGTCTGTCTAGTCTTGTCTGTCTAGTCTTGTCTGTCTAGTCTTGTCTGTCTAGTCTTGTCTGTCTAGTCTTGTCTGTCTAGTCTTGTCTGTCTAGTCTTGTCTGTCTAGTCTTGTCTGTTTAGTCTTGTCTGTCTAGTCTTGTCTGTCTAGTCTTGTCTGTCTAGTCTTGTCTGTCTAGTCTTGTCTGTCTAGTCTTGTCTGTCTAGTCGTGTCTGTCTAGTCTTGTCTGTCTAGTCTTGTCTGTCTAGTCTTGTCTGTCTAGTCTTGTCTGTCTAGTCTTGTCTGTCTAGTCTTGTCTGTTTAGTCTTGTCTGTCTAGTCTTGTCTGTCTAGTCTTGTCTGTCTAGTCTTGTCTGTCTAGTCTTGTCTGTCTAGTCTTGTCTGTCTAGTCTTGTCTGTCTAGTCTTGTCTGTCTAGTCTTGTCTGTCTAGTCTTGTCTGTCTAGTCTTGTCTGTCTAGTCTTGTCTGTCTAGTCTTGTCTGTCTAGTCTTGTCTGTCTAGTCTTGTCTGTCTAGTCTTGTCTGTCTAGTCTTGTCTGTCTAGTCTTGTCTGTCTAGTCTTGTCTGTCTAGTCTTGTCTGTCTAGTCTTGTCTGTCTAGTCTTGTCTGTCTAGTCTTGTCTGTCTAGTCTTGTCTGTCTAGTCTTGTCTGTCTAGTCTTGTCTGTCTAGTCTTGTCTGTCTAGTCTTGTCTGTCTAGTCTTGTCTGTCTAGTCTTGTCTGTCTAGTCTTGTCTGTCTAGTCTTGTCTGTCTAGTCTTGTCTGTCTAGTCTTGTCTGTCTAGTCTTGTCTGTCTAGTCTTGTCTGTCTAGTCTTGTCTGTCTAGTCTTGTCTGTCTAGTCTTGTCTGTCTAGTCTTGTCTGTCTAGTCTTGTCTGTCTAGTCTTGTCTGTCTAGTCTTGTCTGTCTAGTCTTGTCTGTCTAGTCTTGTCTGTCTAGTCTTGTCTGTCTAGTCTTGTCTGTCTAGTCTTGTCTGTCTAGTCTTGTCTGTCTAGTCTTGTCTGTCTAGTCTTGTCTGTCTAGTCTTGTCTGTCTAGTCTTGTCTGTCTAGTCTTGTCTGTCTAGTCTTGTCTGTCTAGTCTTGTCTGTCTAGTCTTGTCTGTCTAGTCTTGTCTGTCTAGTCTTGTCTGTCTAGTCTTGTCTGTCTAGTCTTGTCTGTCTAGTCTTGTCTGTCTAGTCTTGTCTGTCTAGTCTTGTCTGTCTAGTCTTGTCTGTCTAGTCTTGTCTGTCTAGTCTTGTCTGTCTAGTCTTGTCTGTCTAGTCTTGTCTGTCTAGTCTTGTCTGTCTAGTCTTGTCTGTCTAGTCTTGTCTGTCTAGTCTTGTCTGTCTAGTCTTGTCTGTCTAGTCTTGTCTGTCTAGTCTTGTCTGTCTAGTCTTGTCTGTCTAGTCTTGTCTGTCTAGTCTTGTCTGTCTAGTCTTGTCTGTCTAGTCTTGTCTGTCTAGTCTTGTCTGTCTAGTCTTGTCTGTCTAGTCTTGTCTCTCTAGTCTTGTCTGTCTAGTCTTGTCTGTCTAGTCTTGTCTGTCTAGTCTTGTCTGTCTAGTCTTGTCTGTCTAGTCTTGTCTGTCTAGTCTTGTCTGTCTAGTCTTGTCTGTCTAGTCTTGTCTGTCTAGTCTTGTCTGTCTAGTCTTGTCTGTCTAGTCTTGTCTGTCTAGTCTTGTCTGTCTAGTCTTGTCTGTCTAGTCTTGTCTGTCTAGTCTGTCTAGTCTTGTCTGTCTAGTCTTGTCTGTCTAGTCTTGTCTGTCTAGTCTTGTCTGTCTAGTCTTGTCTGTCTAGTCTTGTCTGTCTAGTCTTGTCTGTCTAGTCTTGTCTGTCTAGTCTTGTCTGTCTAGTCTTGTCTGTCTAGTCTTGTCTGTCTAGTCTTGTCTGTCTAGTCTTGTCTGTCTAGTCTTGTATGTCTAGTCTTGTCTGTCTAGTCTTGTCTGTCTAGTCTTGTCTGTCTAGTCTTGTCTGTCTAGTCTTGTCTGTCTAGTCTTGTCAAAATAATCGGCGCCCACGGGCAGAAGGATAGCTCTGGTCGATAGCTCTTTGTATAAAGTATACAATATATTCTCTCTCTAATCGTCGCCCAAATCATTACAAATCCATAAAAAGGATTAAAGACTCGAATAAATCTTTCAGGAAATTATTCAAACAATCCAATTTTTTAACAAAGAATTTGTGTGAAAACAGCAACAAGAAAACTTAAAATTTTTCAACTAAACCGATTAAGCCGCCGAATGCACATTCATTCGAACCGACAATGCGTTAAAAATGTTTTTGATAAACCCGGTCTATAAATAAAACATTCCTCATGCATAATCGCGTCAAATATGTTTCTTTATTCCAACACGACCCATATATTCAAATTGCAACATTCTTCACCATTCGACTGCATAACGCACGAATATTTCTTAAACGGATTCAACATTTACGACCTACAAATCGTCGACGACTCCCACATAAAACCAACAAAAGCATCAACATAAAAATAAAAATAAAAATATTTTAAGACAAATCAAACATATTCAGATAAATTGACAAGAATTTTTGTCAAAAATTTACAAGAAATTAACAAAAATCATGTATGTAACAGTCCGCGATTAATGATAAGTTATGATTGATAACACACACGTGCGTTTGGTTTACGGTTCGTTGATTGGTTGAGAGCTGCTATTACGTGCTGATACGTTCAGCGCCCCTCGTGCCACAATTCAAACTAACGGAAATTGACATTGCGTACATTGTATTGCCTATATCTATGAGCAGTCTTATTCCAGTTTAATCCTAATAAGTACTAAATAATAAGGTATGTAACCATTAAGAATGTATTTCTTCTCATTTCTTTCAAGTTAAATAATATCGAGTAATAGTTATATGAAAATACAACTGTTTGTTTATTATAATCTTAAATAATGATAATTAAATAAACATAACCTAACAAGAAATAAATTTGTTACATCAGACATATTTTTCTTCTTATTCTTTTCTTTGGTTGTAGATAAAGTAGTACATAACTCGAGTTATAAGGCAATTACCTACTCGAGGAATTACGCACTCCCCGCTACCCGGGTCGTGCGTAACTGTTCCGCTCGTATTACTATACTATTAAATAAAACTATAGTGTGAAAGTTATTCCTAGCGTCTATTATTTATTACTATTTTATAAAAATGTTTAGGTAAATCAATAAGAATATTTAGAGAAATCAATAACGACATTTAGACAAATCAAAAAGGATATTTACAAATATATAAGGATATAACATATAAGGATATAAATATAATATATAAGAATAATATATAAGGATATACATATATAAAGGATACAACAAATAAATATTTAGCAAACTTACGAATAAACTGCATAATTTTCTGGCTTTGAATTGACTCACCTGGAAAAGACAAGAAAACAAAATTAAAAATAAAATAAGTAAAAAAACTTGAACATTACACAAGATTTAAACAAAAATAACTTCATCTAATATAAACATTGGTATGCAAACAAGTTAAGTTAAACATATTGTTCAGGGAAGCCAGGGCAAGCGGAAAGGAGTGGCGCGAGGTAAAGGCCCTGGCTCAGAATAGAATCAGATGGAGAGCGTTTGTTGATGCCCTATGCTCCCACGAGGAGTAAAGGAAATGATGATGATGATGAAACATATTGTTCAAAGTACCAAAAAAATGGTATCCCTCAGGTAACTATATTGAGTCCATTGCAATTTCTCGAGTTTTACGACCTCACGTTCTTATCTATCCAGCCTGCCTATAATTCTCCGCCTGCGTCTTTATTGACCTCGCCGGCTTTATGCAAATCCATTTTTTGCCTGTAATTCCATGTGCAAATTTGTGCAATATCCGCTCTACATACAGACGTTGCTCAATAAAACTGGGGACTAATTGCAGAATTCGATTCTGCGCCGGCACTAAACGCCCAACGATCTGCATGGAGTGAAACTTGCTTCGAGTTTTATGCAGCTCGGTCGAGCGTTAAGCGAAACAGGGATATGCAAAAATGATGTGAACTCGGATAAATATTTAGTGTTTGTGTGGATTTGCAGGCTTTTTTTGGAATTGTTTTATTGAACAGTTTCGCTGCGAATGAATCGATTTTCTCGTTGGAAAAAATACTGAAATATTCCAAAATTACGGAGAACCAAAGGAATAAAAATTAACATAAATTGTTTTTGAAAAGAACCAAAGAAATTGGCACAGAAGCAAATAAAAAGATAAAAAACCACTAAGAACTGAAGTTATTGCAAAGAACCAAACGAGAAAATAAAAACTAACAAAAACTGTTGTCATAACAAATAACCAAAGAACCAACAATTATCAAATGAATCTTTCAGTCGCGAGTTAGAAGTCTCGCCAACCTTCTTCCTATTCCCTTCTTCCTACCTTCTATCTAATATAACGATTTTGAGTGTTGTTTGTCTTCTCAACACCATCTTCATCCTTATCAATTTGACTCCAATTTACTGCCTTACAACCCCACCTTATAGTCCTAAATCACCATTCTTGTTTACTTTGTCCCCCTTTTACAAATATTAGTCTAATCTAGATTTGTTGGTTTAGCCTTGTACGCTTATAGTCCTCATATTCTGGTCCAGTGTCCCTTAGTGGACAGACTCCACTGGTTTTACTATGCCTGGCACATTCGGGCCTTCGCTAATGCCATTTTGTCGGCCTGTGTGCCATTAAAAAATGGTAACCCTCAGGTAACTGTATTAAGTCCATTGCAATCATCCACAGCTATTCTTTTCTGTCTAGTCTTGTATGTCTAGTCTTGTCAGTCTAGTCTTGTCTGTCGAATCTTGTCTGTATAGTCTTGTCTGTCTAGTCTTGTCTGTCTAGCCCTGTCTGTCTAGTCTTGTCTGTCTAGTCTTGTCTGTCTAGTCTTGTCTGTCTAGTCTTGTCTGTCTAGTCTTGTCTGTCAAGTCTTGTCTGTCTAGTCCTGTCTGTCTGGTCTTGTATGTCTAATCTAGTCTGTTTAGTCTTCTGAAATATTTTGCATTATATGATAATAAAATGCGACTTTAAAGCCAGCATGTCTTTTGCTCGATTTTTGTTTTGCCTGTTATGCTTGTCTCATTTTAATTAAATAGATTGATTTGCTACTCGGATTTCTGGAAGGAAAATTATATAACTCTTTTTTTAGATAACTTTTTCAAACCGAGTATGCAGACGGCGTCGTCGTATTACATCCAATAAGCGTTTTCACGTTGGCATTATCCACGCTTTCTGCTTATTGATTTTTTTATTCATGTCTTGTATTCTTTTCTGTTCGATTACAAATTTAATACTCCGCCGTATTTCACCGCGCGTTTCACGTTCAACAATTGACAATAAATCCGCACCATTTTACACCTTTAACATCTAACCACCTGACATACGTCTCTCAGACCCAAAGTAGCAGTAATTTTCTCACCTGAGACGTATGGCAGGTGGTTAAGGGTTAAAGAAATTTTGTCTAGTCTTGTATTGCATTTTGTAACCTTGTCTAACCTGTATCTGGCCTTTATATATATTGTATACTTCATACATTATTCAAAGGGCTATCGACCATAAGGTCCTTCTGTCCATCTTGCCTTTATTTGATCAAACTTCTAAAGTTTATAGATAGATAATAAAGAATTTTTGAATGAAATTAGGGTATCCCACAAGGTAATCTTATAGGACCGCTGTTATTAATTATTTATTAAATAAAGATAATATCGCTAAACAGACGAGACTAGATGGGCCAGACAAGTACCATAAGGACCAACAAACCTAGACAAACAAGATTGGTTCATGTAGTCCCTTGTATTTAATAAATTCAGACGACACTTCAAGATTCAGTAAATCAACAAACAAGGATTCCCTGAAATATTATTTATTAAAGTCAGAGGCGATTGCGTTTATTGAGATATTTTTTATCTGTCCACCTTGTCCCCAATACGATCTCAAATCACCCGTTCACAATCTTGCAACAACGGCGAAACAAACGAACGATCTCACAACTTTACATCCAATTATATGAACGTTTTTATCTACGACCACTATTGTTAATGCACATTATTGTACAGTTCGTGGACTATGTACATACATCATAACACACACGTATGTAACAGTCCGCGGTTAATGATAAGTTTTGATTCATAACACACACGTTCGTTTGGTTTACGATTGGTTGAGAGCTGCTACTACGTGCTCATACGTTCAGCGCCCCCCGTGCCAAAATTCAAACTAACGGAAATTGACATTGCGTACAGTGGGTTGCCTATATCTATGAGCACTCTTACACCAGTTTAACCCAAATAAGTACTAAATAATAAGTTATGTAACCATTAAGAATGTATTCCTTTTCATTTATTTCAAGTTAAATAATGTCGAGTAACAGTAATATATGAAAATACAACTGTTTGTTATATTGCAGAATGTTACTTCTTTATTTCTTTGTATATTAATATTGTGTCATGCTGTTATGTTTAAATAATGAAATAAATTATTTTGATTTTGACTAGACGGAGAAGACTAAACACACAAAACTATTTAAAAAAAATGAATAAAAGTATATCAGTTCGTTAAGAAAATCAAGATTGAACTCGCCTATTTAAATCCTATTGCGCTCGAGAATTTAACAATACGCTCCTTAAACCTTAATTTCATCCGCTTGAATAATAAATAACTTATTCCTCGTACCATAATTATTTCTAGGTTGCTGTTGTCCGTTTTGATACTGTTGCCCATATCCGTTCATCGGATAACTAGGTCCTATTACTGCGCGTTGGGCTGATAAACATTCTGGGGATTGCCCTGATAACTCTTCGGATTTCTAAATCCTGCATCGCCCATATTACTCCTCATTGCCCCTGTGATCATTCTTTGGCCGCCTGGATTTGGGCGCTGTTGGTCGTTATTACCCTTGTTGGTCCACGTTTTGGTGCGACTGTTCGAGCCGTTTGAATTTGGCGAAGACTTGTCTTTGTTTCTGTTGTTCCACCTATTGCGACCGTTCTGATTGCCTCTGGCAGACATCACCATTTCGTGTAGGGTAGGATTAATGGCCTGTCCCGCTTCTTCGAGTACGGCTATTAAATCTTTGGCTTGCCTCTGATTTGCTAATGTGAAGAAGGCGTATGCTGTGCCTGTCTGTTGGCAATGGCCGGTGTTTGTCTGTTATGGCCAATACGATGGACGTAGTCTTCGCTTGAATTGGGGTAATCGTAGTTGATGACGTAGTTTACATCTTCAACGTCCAGGCCACGAGCAGCGACATCGGTGGCAACAAAGATTGATGATTTTCCATTACGGAATTCTGAAAGGACTCGTTCTTGTTGAGATTTGTCGCCGTGAATGGAAATTGCGAGATAATTCTCGCGACGAATGCTTTTCGTGATATCGTCCACCTTCTTCTTCGTTTCAACGAATATTATAATCTTGTTGTTTCTATCTGATCCTATATCTTTCAAGAGTTGGCATAATTTTGCTACTTTTCCGGTTCTTCGCAAACTTCTATGAACTGTCTGATGTTATGATTTGCCGACAATGCCAACCCTCCAATATTAATCTGAATGTAGTCATATAAAAATTCTTCAGCTAATTGTTGTACTTGCTTAGGCCAAGTTGCTGACCACATGAGAACTTGTCCAGCCGGCCGAATTTGTTCAATAATCTTCCTGATCTGGGGCTCAAAGCCCATGTCCAACATGCGATCTGCCTCGTATAAGACCAGGTATGTACATCTGGATAAATTTGTGGTTCCTTTCTGCAAGAAGTCGATCAAACGTCCAGGAGTAGCAATAACGATTTCAACGCCGCGGTCCAAATCTCTAGCCTGAGGTATTATAATGTTAAATAATGATAATTAAATAAACATAACCTAATAAGAAATAAATTTGTTACATCAAACATATTTTTCTTATTAAACAGAAACAAATTCGTGTAGTCGTAGATAAAGTATAGTACATAACTCGAGTTGTAAGGCAATTACGTACTCGCGGAATTTCGCAAAAACTGTTCCGCTCGTACGTAATATGCTTCTTACAACTCTTGTTACGTAATATATTCATTGCCTGATTGATGCATACTAGTCAAAACTAGTTATGGCGAACAAGCCAGTAGATAAGACTAGACAGACAAGACTAGACAGATAAGGCAAGACAGACAAGACTAGACAGACAAAACTAGATAGACATGACTGTACAGAGAAGACTACAGAGACAAGACTAGACAAACATGACTAGGCAGACAAGACTAGATAGACAAGACTAGACAGACAAGACAAGAGAGACAAGACTAGACCGACTAGACTAGACATACTAGACTGGACAGGTTAGACTAGACAGACTAGACTAGACAGACTAGACCAGACAGACTAGACTAGACAGACTAGACCAGACAGACTAGACTAGACAGACAAGACTACACTGACAAGATTAGAGAGACAAGACTAGATAGACAAGACTAGAAAGACAAGACTAGATAGACGAGACTAGACAAACAAGTCTAGACAGACAAGACTAGACCGGCAAGACAGACTAGACATACAAGACTAGATAGACTTGAGAGACTAGACAGACTAGACCAACTAGACAGACTAGACAGAGAAGAATAGACAGACAAGACTAGACAGACCAGACTAGACAGACAAGACTAGACAGACAAGACTAGACAGACAAGACTAGACAGACAAGACTAGACAGACAAGACTAGACAGACAAGACTAGACAGACAAGACTAGACAGACAAGACTAGACAGACAAGACTAGACAGACAAGACTAGACAGACAAGACTAGACAGACAAGACTAGACAGACAAGACTAGACAGACAAGACTAGACAGACAAGACTAGACAGACAAGACTAGACAGACAAGACTAGACAGACAAGACTAGACAGACAAGACTAGACAGACAAGACTAGACAGACAAGACTAGACAGACAAGACTAGACAGACAAGACTAGACAGACAAGACTAGACAGACAAGACTAGACAGACAAGACTAGACAGACAAGACTAGACAGACAAGACTAGACAGACAAGACTAGACAGACAAGACTAGACAGACAAGACTAGACAGACAAGACTAGACAGACAAGACTAGACAGACAAGACTAGACAGACAAGACTAGACAGACAAGACTAGACAGACAAGACTAGACAGACAAGACTAGACAGACAAGACTAGACAGACAAGACTAGACAGACAAGACTAGACAGACAAGACTAGACAGACAAGACTAGACAGACAAGACTAGACAGACAAGACTAGACAGACAAGACTAGACAGACAAGACTAGACAGACAAGACTAGACAGACAAGACTAGACAGACAAGACTAGACAGACAAGACTAGACAGACAAGACTAGACAGACAAGACTAGACAGACAAGACTAGACAGACAAGACTAGACAGACAAGACTAGACAGACAAGACTAGACAGACAAGACTAGACAGACAAGACTAGACAGACAAGACTAGACAGACAAGACTAGACAGACAAGACTAGACAGACAAGACTAGACAGACAAGACTAGACAGACAAGACTAGACAGACAAGACTAGACAGACAAGACTAGACAGACAAGACTAGACAGACAAGACTAGACAGACAAGACTAGACAGACAAGACTAGACAGACAAGACTAGACAGACAAGACTAGACAGACAAGACTAGACAGACAAGACTAGACAGACAAGACTAGACAGACAAGACTAGACAGACAAGACTAGACAGACAAGACTAGACAGACAAGACTAGACAGACAAGACTAGACAGACAAGACTAGACAGACAAGACTAGACAGACAAGACTAGACAGACAAGACTAGACAGACAAGACTAGACAGACAAGACTAGACAGACAAGACTAGACAGACAAGACTAGACAGACAAGACTAGACAGACAAGACTAGACAGACAAGACTAGACAGACAAGACTAGACAGACAAGACTAGACAGACAAGACTAGACAGACAAGACTAGACAGACAAGACTAGACAGACAAGACTAGACAGACAAGACTAGACAGACAAGACTAGACAGACAAGACTAGACAGACAAGACTAGACAGACAAGACTAGACAGACAAGACTAGACAGACAAGACTAGACAGACAAGACTAGACAGACAAGACTAGACAGACAAGACTAGACAGACAAGACTAGACAGACAAGACTAGACAGACAAGACTAGACAGACAAGACTAGACAGACAAGACTAGACAGACAAGACTAGACAGACAAGACTAGACAGACAAGACTAGACAGACAAGACTAGACAGACAAGACTAGACAGACAAGACTAGACAGACAAGACTAGACAGACAAGACTAGACAGACAAGACTAGACAGACAAGACTAGACAGACAAGACTAGACAGACAAGACTAGACAGACAAGACTAGACAGACAAGACTAGACAGACAAGACTAGACAGACAAGACTAGACAGACAAGACTAGACAGACAAGACTAGACAGACAAGACTAGACAGACAAGACTAGACAGACAAGACTAGACAGACAAGACTAGACAGACAAGACTAGACAGACAAGACTAGACAGACAAGACTAGACAGACAAGACTAGACAGACAAGACTAGACAGACAAGACTAGACAGACAAGACTAGACAGACAAGACTAGACAGACAAGACTAGACAGACAAGACTAGACAGACAAGACTAGACAGACAAGACTAGACAGACAAGACTAGACAGACAAGACTAGACAGACAAGACTAGACAGACAAGACTAGACAGACAAGACTAGACAGACAAGACTAGACAGACAAGACTAGACAGACAAGACTAGACAGACAAGACTAGACAGACAAGACTAGACAGACAAGACTAGACAGACAAGACTAGACAGACAAGACTAGACAGACAAGACTAGACAGACAAGACTAGACAGACAAGACTAGACAGACAAGACTAGACAGACAAGACTAGACAGACAAGACTAGACAGACAAGACTAGACAGACAAGACTAGACAGACAAGACTAGACAGACAAGACTAGACAGACAAGACTAGACAGACAAGACTAGACAGACAAGACTAGACAGACAAGACTAGACAGACAAGACTAGACAGACAAGACTAGACAGACAAGACTAGACAGACAAGACTAGACAGACAAGACTAGACAGACAAGACTAGACAGACAAGACTAGACAGACAAGACTAGACAGACAAGACTAGACAGACAAGACTAGACAGACAAGACTAGACAGACAAGACTAGACAGACAAGACTAGACAGACAAGACTAGACAGACAAGACTAGACAGACAAGACTAGACAGACAAGACTAGACAGACAAGACTAGACAGACAAGACTAGACAGACAAGACTAGACAGACAAGACTAGACAGACAAGACTAGACAGACAAGACTAGACAGACAAGACTAGACAGACAAGACTAGACAGACAAGACTAGACAGACAAGACTAGACAGACAAGACTAGACAGACAAGACTAGACAGACAAGACTAGACAGACAAGACTAGACAGACAAGACTAGACAGACAAGACTAGACAGACAAGACTAGACAGACAAGACTAGACAGACAAGACTAGACAGACAAGACTAGACAGACAAGACTAGACAGACAAGACTAGACAGACAAGACTAGACAGACAAGACTAGACAGACAAGACTAGACAGACAAGACTAGACAGACAAGACTAGACAGACAAGACTAGACAGACAAGACTAGACAGACAAGACTAGACAGACAAGACTAGACAGACAAGACTAGACAGACAAGACTAGACAGACAAGACTAGACAGACAAGACTAGACAGACAAGACTAGACAGACAAGACTAGACAGACAAGACTAGACAGACAAGACTAGACAGACAAGACTAGACAGACAAGACTAGACAGACAAGACTAGACAGACAAGACTAGACAGACAAGACTAGACAGACAAGACTAGACAGACAAGACTAGACAGACAAGACTAGACAGACAAGACTAGACAGACAAGACTAGACAGACAAGACTAGACAGACAAGACTAGACAGACAAGACTAGACAGACAAGACTAGACAGACAAGACTAGACAGACAAGACTAGACAGACAAGACTAGACAGACAAGACTAGACAGACAAGACTAGACAGACAAGACTAGACAGACAAGACTAGACAGACAAGACTAGACAGACAAGACTAGACAGACAAGACTAGACAGACAAGACTAGACAGACAAGACTAGACAGACAAGACTAGACAGACAAGACTAGACAGACAAGACTAGACAGACAAGACTAGACAGACAAGACTAGACAGACAAGACTAGACAGACAAGACTAGACAGACAAGACTAGACAGACAAGACTAGACAGACAAGACTAGGTGGATTATTTTCATGATGTTGCATAACCTTTCATGAAAGTAAAACGAAGCAAACGAGCAATAAAAAACCCGTAAAGATTGAATAAACACGGACAGACAAGACTGCGTACGGTAAAAGCTAAATGTAAATAGTTTTAACACCTACTGAAAATCTAATTACACTTATAAGCAACACACTTAGCGCCATTGTCTGTTTGAACGATGAATGTCTGCTTGAACAATGGGAAATAAATAAATAAGGCAATAAAACGGACACGACATGGAGTTATGTCTATCTGTAAAGATAGTAAAAACTAGACTTTCGTAACGAAGTCTAGTTTTAACTAATGAAAAGTGTTTTAAGTAGACCGTATCCTACTATTTAATAAATCTCAATTTAGCCTGCATTGTTCACCAAACATTAATATTTATGCAATCAAATATTTGTGTGGGGTTCCTCAAGTTATGCTAATAGGAACATTTCCATATAACAATATTTTATTTAACAAGACCCTGACAAAATTATACAATACAACATTGAACGACACTGAACAAGAGTGGACTAGATTTGACCACACTGGACAAGATTGGACAAGTCTAGGCAAGACTGGATAAGACTAGACAAAACTGGACAAGATTGGACAAATCTGTGCAAGTATGAACAAGACTAGACAAAATTGGACCAAATTAGACAAATTTCACTAAACGAGGCAAGACCGGATAAGAATGGACATAACTAGACAAGCCTGGAAAAATCTAAGCAAGTTTTGGCAAAAAAAAGACAAGACAAAACAAGACAAGTCAAGTTTTTTTGGGATAAATAGTTAACTACTTACTCCAAATAAATGGATAACTAAGATTACATTGTATCGGCGAGCAGGGTTTCCTCAAGTTGTTGTAATAGAAACTCGTGATGTTAAAATCTGTGAGATTTTTAAACCATATATGTATTAATGATAAATTAGATTTGAAATGAATTGATAACCAGCGGCTTTAAGGGGGGGAAACCACATTGGGAGGCTGTTTGATACTGATTTTTTAGGATTTTTTTTTGGGGGGAAAAATTAACTAGAATTTAATCAAATTTTGACATCATTTCATTCATATTTCGAACAATTTCTGTGTTTTTTTTTTAATAATTTCAGCCAAAAATAAAAAAGTTACGGTGTGACGTCCGTTGAAGGTTGTAAGTATAGCATTCCAATTGCGTGCGGTGTAGCCATTGCGATTTTCATGTGAAATCAAAAAGGTTTTGATTTTACATTCATAACTTATTTTCTAAGAATATGAACCTCAATGCAGGCCAAAAAAATGATAATTAAAAATTTTGCAGGTGTTGGAATTTTTTTTTTTTTCGATTTTCACGATTTTTTTCTCAAATTATGCAAGGAAAAATACCCTTAAAATCATGATATCTCACAAGTTGGTTCATATATTTCCAAATTTTATAAAGAGTCATACTATCAATTTTCATAATGATCGGTTTTACACTTTTTGAGTTAGATTGCACGCAAATGTGAAAAAAGTCATTTCGAGATAAACGAGGAAATGCTCCGCTCGAGCCTGTACCCGATGTGCACTCGGTTCTACCTCATAAAATCTAAACGAACTCGAATTTCGATTTGAAATTTTGACAGCGTATTCTTGGATAGTTAAGCAAGTTATTTATGCAATAAAAAAAACGGATTTTTTGAACATTCTAATGTGGTTTCCCCCCTTAAGTCACTGGCAGCAACGGTAAGGTATTGATAATTGGATAAATACGATTAGAAATCACGATGGATCAGAGTCAACAAAGTAATTCAAGCGGATTAAACTAGAAAATTGCGATTTGTGTGCAAGAACGAAATAAAAAAAGTTGTTGAGAAATTGGTCGGGATGGAAAATAGAAATTTCATCTGGTCTGATCGTATCCACTTGCTATTTGTTTGTCGAACACATGGTCGTGTAAAGCGATATTATTTATTTTGGTCCAATTCACATCAGCTGAGAACGCTTCGAGTTCTAATGAAGAACGAATATTTATTTTCACCGAAAAACCAATTAGTTTACTATTTCAATACACCAAATTATTCACCAACACAAAGAACTTGATCAGAACAAATACAAACAGAATTATTTGTAAAATTAGTTGTGCATCTGGGATCTAATCAAGATAATCGTCTTCCTGGAAGAAACGAATATCTTGGTTTGACAACCTTAGATGCTGGTTCAATATTTCTTCAGCTGAACTGTTCCGAGTCGCCACCCACAAGACGACAATAGCCTAGCATAATCGTCTTCCTGGAAGAAGACGAATATCTTGGTTTAACAACCTTAGATGCTGGTTCAATATTTCTTCAGCTGAACTTTTCCGAGTCGCCACCAACAAGACGAGAATAGCCAGCTTAATCGCCAACATCCGAGAGAAGAAGAATCAGGAATCTAAGAATTGCTTCCTATATTATATGCTTATTTATTATTAACCTAATGCAATTTATCCAGATTCTAAAAAACGAGTTTGTCTTGATTGACTATATAAACATACTACACTAAAATAAATCTCCCTAAATATTAATAAACGAGACGTTCTTGTGACATCCAAGTGATGGTACTCAATGAATTTCAATAATCCTGACAGGTATTGATTAAGACGAAAACCTTGATTCGAGTAAATGGAAGAAAACAAGATTCTCCCATTTCCTATTGTGATAAATATGCCCAAGCGTAATTGTCCACGTGTTGTTTTCTCGTCTATAGCCGATTGTGTAATCCGCACACGTCGCGACGCCGGAGGAAGGAAACTGGAAACTCGTGGAAAGTTACGCAAATAGTTGTTCGCCAGGGCGTCATTTGTTTCGCGATATCTAATTGTACACGTCTTCTCACACAAACAGAAATCAATCAAACAGAGAGATTTTCTGATTCCTATATATATATATATATATATATATATATATATATATATATACATATATATATATATATATATATACACATATATATACATACATATATATATATATATATATATATATATATATATATATATATATATATATTAGTGGATGGCGAGCCACTATTTTTATGGGCAGATTATTACTGTGATGGCTTTGCCAGAGCCATGCACAAGAGGACGATGGCTTATTTTATATTTTTGGCCAGAGGCAATTATTTGTTCGAAATATAAATAATGTAGTTTAGTTTGAGATTAGATGGACTAGATTAGACAGACAAGAGCGGCTTTTAATATTAAAATATCCGAAATTGCTATGGATATAATTTGGGTTCCCGCAAGGTTCTGTAATTGCAACGCTTTGTGTGCAAATTGTTTATGTAAATATTAGTTTGATGTTAAGGCTTTTTGAGTAGTAATTGTGACTTGCTGAATCCAATGGTGAAAACTAGAAGCCTCTACGATCAACCGTTCAAAAGTTATCACATTGCGAAATCAGAAGAAAGAATATTTTCGATATTCTTTCTAAAACCGCTATTTATTGAGGTGTAGCAAAATATGAAAATATTGTGCATTAAGTTTTGTGGTGTTGTCTAGTCTGTTTTTCGTGTTGTTTGGTCTGGTATAGTGCACTTTTGATGAGGTGTCCTTTGCCTGATTATAGGTAAAATCTGTTAGAAGATGATACATTAGACCAATTTCTAAAACTAAATAATATTTATTTGTTTGCAGAGAGTTTTGAAAATTTCCCAAGTTGTTTAGTTTTTGTTGTAAACCGAAAAATGTTGCTATAACACAACCTTGGGGAAACCCAAACACGATGCTGTAGCATACCACAATTGTACATTTTGTAATCTAGTATTTCATCTTCAATCTCGTGCTCATCTACTAATATTGTCCTTCACAGGGTAATCTTAAGCTCACCTAGTAATCTTGTCCATAACCTGTAATCATGTGTTCACCTAGTAATTTTGTACTTCACATCTAATCATGTGCTCAGCTAGTAAACTTGTCCATCACCTGTAATTTTATGTTCACCTAGTAATCTTATCTTTTATTTAGACAAGACTAGACAGACAAGGCTACACATACAAGACTAGACAGACAAGACTAGACAGACAAGACTAGACAGACAAGACTAGACAGACAAGACTAGACAGACAAGACTAGACAGACAAGACTAGACAGACAAGACTAGACAGACAAGACTAGACAGACAAGACTAGACAGACAAGACTAGACAGACAAGACTAGACAGACAAGACTAGACAGACAAGACTAGACAGACAAGACTAGACAGACAAGACTAGACAGACAAGACTAGACAGACAAGACTAGACAGACAAGACTAGACAGACAAGACTAGACAGACAAGACTAGACAGACAAGACTAGACAGACAAGACTAGACAGACAAGACTAGACAGACAAGACTAGACAGACAAGACTAGACAGACAAGACTAGACAGACAAGACTAGACAGACAAGACTAGACAGACAAGACTAGACAGACAAGACTAGACAGACAAGACTAGACAGACAAGACTAGACAGACAAGACTAGACAGACAAGACTAGACAGACAAGACTAGACAGACAAGACTAGACAGACAAGACTAGACAGACAAGACTAGACAGACAAGACTAGACAGACAAGACTAGACAGACAAGACTAGACAGACAAGACTAGACAGACAAGACTAGACAGACAAGACTAGACAGACAAGACTAGACAGACAAGACTAGACAGACAAGACTAGACAGACAAGACTAGACAGACAAGACTAGACAGACAAGACTAGACAGACAAGACTAGACAGACAAGACTAGACAGACAAGACTAGACAGACAAGACTAGACAGACAAGACTAGACAGACAAGACTAGACAGACAAGACTAGACAGACAAGACTAGACAGACAAGACTAGACAGACAAGACTAGACAGACAAGACTAGACAGACAAGACTAGACAGACAAGACTAGACAGACAAGACTAGACAGACAAGACTAGACAGACAAGACTAGACAGACAAGACTAGACAGACAAGACTAGACAGACAAGACTAGACAGACAAGACTAGACAGACAAGACTAGACAGACAAGACTAGACAGACAAGACTAGACAGACAAGACTAGACAGACAAGACTAGACAGACAAGACTAGACAGACAAGACTAGACAGACAAGACTAGACAGACAAGACTAGACAGACAAGACTAGACAGACAAGACTAGACAGACAAGACTAGACAGACAAGACTAGACAGACAAGACTAGACAGACAAGACTAGACAGACAAGACTAGACAGACAAGACTAGACAGACAAGACTAGACAGACAAGACTAGACAGACAAGACTAGACAGACAAGACTAGACAGACAAGACTAGACAGACAAGACTAGACAGACAAGACTAGACAGACAAGACTAGACAGACAAGACTAGACAGACAAGACTAGACAGACAAGACTAGACAGACAAGACTAGACAGACAAGACTAGACAGACAAGACTAGACAGACAAGACTAGACAGACAAGACTAGACAGACAAGACTAGACAGACAAGACTAGACAGACAAGACTAGACAGACAAGACTAGACAGACAAGACTAGACAGGACAAGACTAGACAGACAAGACTAGACAGACAAGACTAGACAGACAAGACTGGACAAACAAGACTAGACAGACAAGACAAAACAGACAAGACAGACAAGACTAGACAGACAAGACTAGACACACAAGACTAAACAGACAAGACTACACAGACAAGACTAGACAGACAAGACTAGACAGACAAGACTAGACAGAGAAGACTAGACAGACAAGAATAGACAGACAAGACTAGATAGACGGAGTAGACAAACAAAACATTGTGTGTAGTTAGAATTCGTGTATATAGTTAGATTAGTGAAGCTAGTGAAACAATGCAGTCGTTAAATGTGAAAACAGTTCAATAACCCATCAATAATAATAATAATAGTAAAATCGATCGGCTCACTTCAAGCCTCAAGATCATTAGATGATAAATTGTACTGGGCTCATTGTTACGCATTGTTACGTCACGTGTCCACATAGCATTGTTCGTTCGTATTCTATGTAGTTATTGTCCACCTAAAAGAATGGAAAAACGTGGAAAAACTCGCCCAAATGTTTGTCGAAACGCGTTTTGGTTAGCTAAATAAGTTACCTGATCATTTCATTGTAAATATATACAGTTTAGACAAAGCTTGGAATAGAAAATGTTTGTTTTGTCTCTCTAGGCTTATCTGACTAGTCTTGTCTGTCTAGTCTTGTCTGTCTAGTCTTGTCTGTCTACTCTTGTCTGTCTAGTCTTGTCTGTCTAGTCTTGTCTGTCTAGTCTTGTCTGTCTAGTCTTGTCTGTCTAGTCGTGTCTGTCTAGTCTTGTCTGTCTAGTCTTGTCTGTCTAGTCTTGTCTGTCTAGTCTTGTCTGTCTAGTCTTGTCTGTCTAGTCTTGTCTGTCTAGTCTTGTCTGTCTAGTTTTGTCTGTCTAGTCTTGTCTGTCTAGTCTTGTCTGTCTAGTCTTGTCTGTCTAGTCTTGTCTGTCTAGTCTTGTCTGTCTAGTCTTGTCTGTCTAGACTTGTCTGTCTAGTCTTGTCTGTCTAGTCTTGTCTGTCTAGTCTTGTCTGTCTAGTCTTGTTTGTCTAGTCTTGTCTGTATAGTCTTGTCTGTCTAGTCTTGTCTGTCTAGTCTTGTCTGTCTAGTCTTGTCTGTCTAGTCTTGTCTGTCTAGTCTTGTCTGTCTAGTCTTGTCTGTCTAGTCTTGTCTGTCTAGTCTTGTCTGTCTAGTCTTGTCTGTCTAGTCTTGTCTGTCTAGTCTTGTCTGTCTAGTCTTGTCTGTCTAGTCTTGTCTGTCTAGTCTTGTCTGTCTAGTCTTGTCTGTCTAGTCTTGTCTGTCTAGTCTTGTCTGTCTAGTCTTGTCTGTCTAGTCTTGTCTGTCTAGTCTTGTCTGTCTAGTCTTGTCTGTCTAGTCTTGTCTGTCTAGTCTTGTCTGTCTAGTCTTGTCTGTCTAGTCTTGTCTGTCTAGTCTTGTCTGTCTAGTCTTGTCTGTCTAGTCTTGTCTGTCTAGTCTTGTCTGTCTAGTCTTGTCTGTCTAGTCTTGTCTGTCTAGTCTTGTCTGTCTAGTCTTGTCTGTCTAGTCTTGTCTGTCTAGTCTTGTCTGTCTAGTCTTGTCTGTCTAGTCTTGTCTGTCTAGTCTTGTCTGTCTAGTCTTGTCTGTCTAGTCTTGTCTGTCTAGTCTTGTCTGTCTAGTCTTGTCTGTCTAGTCTTGTCTGTCTAGTCTTGTCTGTCTAGTCTTGTCTGTCTAGTCTTGTCTGTCTAGTCTTGTCTGTCTAGTCTTGTCTGTCTAGTCTTGTCTGTCTAGTCTTGTCTGTCTAGTCTTGTCTGTCTAGTCTTGTCTGTCTAGTCTGTCTAGTCTTGTCTGTCTAGTCTTGTCTGTCTAGTCTTGTCTGTCTAGTCTTGTCTGTCTAGTCTTGTCTGTCTAGTCTTGTCTGTCTAGTCTTGTCTGTCTAGTCTTGTCTGTCTAGTCTTGTCTGTCTAGTCTTGTCTGTCTAGTCTTGTCTGTCTAGTCTTGTCTGTCTAGTCTTGTCTGTCTAGTCTTGTCTGTCTAGTCTTGTCTGTCTAGTCTTGTCTGTCTAGTCTTGTCTGTCTAGTCTTGTCTGTCTAGTCTTGTCTGTCTAGTCTTGTCTGTCTAGTCTTGTCTGTCTAGTCTTGTCTGTCTAGTCTTGTCTGTCTAGTCTTGTCTGTCTAGTCTTGTCTGTCTAGTCTTGTCTGTCTAGTCTTGTCTGTCTAGTCTTGTCTGTCTAGTCTTGTCTGTCTAGTCTTGTCTGTCTAGTCTTGTCTGTCTAGTCTTGTCTGTCTAGTCTTGTCTGTCTAGTCTTGTCTGTCTAGTCTTGTCTGTCTAGTCTTGTCTGTCTAGTCTTGTCTGTCTAGTCTTGTCTGTCTAGTCTTGTCTGTCTAGTCTTGTCTGTCTAGTCTTGTCTGTCTAGTCTTGTCTGTCTAGTCTTGTCTGTCTAGTCTTGTCTGTCTAGTCTTGTCTGTCTAGTCTTGTCTGTCTAGTCTTGTCTGTCTAGTCTTGTCTGTCTAGTCTTGTCTGTCTAGTCTTGTCTGTCTAGTCTTGTCTGTCTAGTCTTGTCTGTCTAGTCTTGTCTGTCTAGTCTTGTCTGTCTAGTCTTGTCTGTCTAGTCTTGTCTGTCTAGTCTTGTCTGTCTAGTCTTGTCTGTCTAGTCTTGTCTGTCTAGTCTTGTCTGTCTAGTCTTGTCTGTCTAGTCTTGTCTGTCTAGTCTTGTCTGTCTAGTCTTGTCTGTCTAGTCTTGTCTGTCTAGTCTTGTCTGTCTAGTCTTGTCTGTCTAGTCTTGTCTGTCTAGTCTTGTCTGTCTAGTCTTGTCTGTCTAGTCTTGTCTGTCTAGTCTTGTCTGTCTAGTCTTGTCTGTCTAGTCTTGTCTGTCTAGTCTTGTCTGTCTAGTCTTGTCTGTCTAGTCTTGTCTGTCTAGTCTTGTCTGTCTAGTCTTGTCTGTCTAGTCTTGTCTGTCTAGTCTTGTCTGTCTAGTCTTGTCTGTCTAGTCTTGTCTGTCTAGTCTTGTCTGTCTAGTCTTGTCTGTCTAGTCTTGTCTGTCTAGTCTTGTCTGTCTAGTCTTGTCTGTCTAGTCTTGTCTGTCTAGTCTTGTCTGTCTAGTCTTGTCTGTCTAGTCTTGTCTGTCTAGTCTTGTCTGTCTAGTCTTGTCTGTCTAGTCTTGTCTGTCTAGTCTTGTCTGTCTAGTCTTGTCTGTCTAGTCTTGTCTGTCTAGTCTTGTCTGTCTAGTCTTGTCTGTCTAGTCTTGTCTGTCTAGTCTTGTCTGTCTAGTCTTGTCTGTCTAGTCTTGTCTGTCTAGTCTTGTCTGTCTAGTCTTGTCTGTCTAGTCTTGTCTGTCTAGTCTTGTCTGTCTAGTCTTGTCTGTCTAGTCTTGTCTGTCTAGTCTTGTCTGTCTAGTCTTGTCTGTCTAGTCTTGTCTGTCTAGTCTTGTCTGTCTAGTCTTGTCTGTCTAGTCTTGTCTGTCTAGTCTTGTCTGTCTAGTCTTGTCTGTCTAGTCTTGTCTGTCTAGTCTTGTCTGTCTAGTCTTGTCTGTCTAGTCTTGTCTGTCTAGTCTTGTCTGTCTAGTCTTGTCTGTCTAGTCTTGTCTGTCTAGTCTTGTCTGTCTAGTCTTGTCTGTCTAGTCTTGTCTGTCTAGTCTTGTCTGTCTAGTCTTGTCTGTCTAGTCTTGTCTGTCTAGTCTTGTCTGTCTAGTCTTGTCTGTCTAGTCTTGTCTGTCTAGTCTTGTCTGTCTAGTCTTGTCTGTCTAGTCTTGTCTGTCTAGTCTTGTCTGTCTAGTCTTGTCTGTCTAGTCTTGTCTGTCTAGTCTTGTCTGTCTAGTCTTGTCTGTCTAGTCTTGTCTGTCTAGTCTTGTCTGTCTAGTCTTGTCTGTCTAGTCTTGTCTGTCTAGTCTTGTCTGTCTAGTCTTGTCTGTCTAGTCTTGTCTGTCTAGTCTTGTCTGTCTAGTCTTGTCTGTCTAGTCTTGTCTGTCTAGTCTTGTCTGTCTAGTCTTGTCTGTCTAGTCTTGTCTGTCTAGTCTTGTCTGTCTAGTCTTGTCTGTCTAGTCTTGTCTGTCTAGTCTTGTCTGTCTAGTCTTGTCTGTCTAGTCTTGTCTGTCTAGTCTTGTCTGTCTAGTCTTGTCTGTCTAGTCTTGTCTGTCTAGTCTTGTCTGTCTAGTCTTGTCTGTCTAGTCTTGTCTGTCTAGTCTTGTCTGTCTAGTCTTGTCTGTCTAGTCTTGTCTGTCTAGTCTTGTCTGTCTAGTCTTGTCTGTCTAGTCTTGTCTGTCTAGTCTTGTCTGTCTAGTCTTGTCTGTCTAGTCTTGTCTGTCTAGTCTTGTCTGTCTAGTCTTGTCTGTCTAGTCTTGTCTGTCTAGTCTTGTCTGTCTAGTCTTGTCTGTCTAGTCTTGTCTGTCTAGTCTTGTCTGTCTAGTCTTGTCTGTCTAGTCTTGTCTGTCTAGTCTTGTCTGTCTAGTCTTGTCTGTCTAGTCTTGTCTGTCTAGTCTTGTCTGTCTAGTCTTGTCTGTCTAGTCTTGTCTGTCTAGTCTTGTCTGTCTAGTCTTGTCTGTCTAGTCTTGTCTGTCTAGTCTTGTCTGCTAGTCTGTCTGTCTAGTCTTGTCTGTCTAGTCTTGTCTGTCTAGTCTTGTCTGTCTAGTCTTGTCTGTCTAGTCTTGTCTGTCTAGTCTTGTCTGTCTAGTCTTGTCTGTCTAGCCTTGTCTGTCTAGTCTTGTCTGTCTAGTCTTGTCTGTCTAGTCTTGTCTGTCTAGTCTTGTCTGTCTAGTCTTGTCTGTCTAGTCTTGTCTGTCTAGTCTTGTCTGTCTAGTCTTGTCTGTCTAGTCTTGTCTGTCTAGTCTTGTCTGTCTAGTCTTGTCTGTCTAGTCTTGTCTGTCTAGTCTTGTCTGTCTAGTCTTGTCTGTCTAGTCTTGTCTGTCTAGTCTTGTCTGTCTAGTCTTGTCTGTCTAGTCTTGTCTGTCTAGTCTTGTCTGTCTAGTCTTGTCTGTCTAGTCTTGTCTGTCTAGCCTTGTCTGTCTAGTCTTGTCTGTCTAGTCTTGTCTGTCTAGTCTTGTCTGTCTAGTCTTGTCTGTCTAGTCTTGTCTGTCTAGTCTTGTCTGTCTAGTCTTGTCTATCCAGTTTTGTCTGTCTAGTCTATATCATCATATCCAACGAATTATTTGTTCGCAGTAAATCATATGCACCCCCTATTCACCGGGACAACTTCCGGTTTCCGGTTTTTAAATGCTATTTTCGAGTTCCACTCGACAGTCCATCAATCTCAAGTCAACAAAGAAATTGTACCTTCACCTGAACGCAATTTAGTTAAATAAATGCGAGCAAATAACGTTTACGCTGTCAAAGCCTCGTGATATACAGTCGAAATGTAGTTGACCCAAAGTCTGATTAAATACATAAACTCAATACAAATATGCAGGAATAGACAAACAAAAATAGATGAATCAAATTAGAAAGCTATGCAGACAATATAAGACAGGATTCGATAGCCAAAACTAGAAAAATCAAATTAGACAAAGTTATATAGACCAACTAGGCTTGTCTAATATTGCCTGGTCTTGTCTGTTCTACTCTACATAGAACATATCAGAGAGGATTAGATATACAAAACTAAATAAAACAAATTAGACAAAAAATTGTAGACAATATAAGACATGATTAGATAGACAAAACTAGATAAATCAAATTAGACAAACGTATACAGACCAACTAGGCTTGTGTAATCTGGTCTGGTCTACTCTATATAGACCATATCAGAGAGGATTAGATAGACAAAACTAGATAAATTAAATTAGACAAAGGTATACAGACCAACTAGGCTTGTCTAATCATGTCTGGTCTTGTCTAGTCTACTCTATATCGACCACATCAGAGAGGATTAGATATACAAAACTAGATAAATCAAATTAGACAAAGCTATAGAGACAATGTAAGATATAATTAGGTAGACAAACTAGATAAATAACTTTAGACAAAGTTTTGCAGACAATATAAGACAAGATTAGATAGACAAAACTAGATAAATCAGATTACACAAAGTTATATAGACCAACTAGGCTTTCTAATATTGTCTGGTCTCGTCTGGTCTACTCTATATAGACCATATCAGGGAACATTAGATAGACAAAACTAGATCAATCAAATTAGACAAAGCAATATAGACCAACTAGGCTTGTCTGGTCTACTCTATATAGACCTTATCAGAGAGGATTAGATATATAAAACTGAATAAAACAAAATAGATATAGCCAAATAGACAATATTAGACAGAATTAGAACAATATAAGACAGGATTAGATAGACAAAACTGGATAAATCAAATTAGACAGGGATATATAGACAATATAAGACAGGAGCATTTAGACAAAACTGGATAAATCAAATTAGACAAGGCTATATAGACAATATAAGACAGGAGCATTTAGACAAAACTGGATAAATCAAATTAGACAAAGCTATTTAGACTATATAAGACAGGATTAGATGGACAAAACTAGATAAATAAAATTTACAAAGCTATATAGACAATATAAGACAGGATTAGATAGACAAAACTGGATAAATAAAATTAGACAAAGCTATGTAGACAATATAAGACAGGATTAGATAGACAAAACTGGATAAATCAAATTAGAAGAAGCTATATTGACAATATAAGACAGGATTAGATAGACAAAACTGGATGAATCAAATTAGACAAGGCTATATAGACAATATAAGACAGGAGCATTTAGACAAAACTGGATAAATCAAATTAGACAAAGCTATATAGACAATATAAGACAGGATTAGATAGACAAAACTGGATAAATCAAATTAGACAGGGCTATATAGACAATATAAGACAGGAGCATTTAGACAAAACTGGATAAATCAAATTAGACAAGGCTATATAGACAATATAAGACAAGAGCATTTAGACAAAACTGTATAAATCAAATTAGACAAAGCTATATAGACAATATAAGACAGGATTTGATGGACAAAACTGGATAAATAAAATTTACAAAGCTATATAGACAATATAAGACAAGATAAGATAGACAAAACTGGATGAATCAAATTAGACAAGGCTATATAGACAATATAAGACAGGAGCATTTAGACAAAACTGGATAAATCAAATTAGACAAGGCTATATAGACAATATAAGACAGCATTAGATAGACAAAACTAAATAAATCAAATTAGACAAAGCTAAATAGACAATATAAGACAGGATTAGATAGACAAAACTGGATAAATCAAATTAGACAGGGCTATATAGACAATATAAGACAGGATTAGATAGACACAACTGGATAAATAAAATTAGACAAAGCTATATAGACAATATAAGACAGGATTAGATGGACAAGACTATAAATAAAATTTACAAAGCTATATAGACAATATAAGACAGGATTAGATAGACAAAAATAGATAAATCAAATTATACAAAGCTATATAGACAATATAAGACAGGATTAGATAGACAAAACTGGATAAATCTAATTAGACAAAGCTATGTAGACAATATAAGACAGGATTAGATAGACAAAACTGGATAAATCAAGTTAGACAAAGCTATATAGATAATATAAGACAGCATTAGATAGACAAAACTAAATAAATGAAATTAGACAAAGCTAAATAGACAATATAAGACAGGATTAGATAGACAAAATTGGATAAATCAAATTAGAAGAAGCTATATAGACAATATAAGACAGGATTAGATAGACAAAACTGGATAAATCAAATTAGACAAAGCTATGTTGACAATATAAGACAGCATTAGATAGACAAAACTAAATAAATTAAATTAGACAAAGCTAAATAGACAATATAAGACAGGATCAGATAGACAAAACTGGATAAATAAAATTCACAAAGCAATATAGACAATATAAGACAGGATTAGATAGACAAAACTAGATAAATCAAATTAGACAAAGCTAAATAGACAACATAAGACAGGATTAGATAGACAAAAATTGATAAATCAAATTCGACAAAGCTATACAGACCAACTAGGCTTGTCTAAACTTGTCTGGTCTACTCTAAATAGATCATATCAGAGAGGATTAGATAGACAAAACTAGATCAATCAAATTAGACAAAGCAATATAGACCAACTAGTTGTGTATGATCTTGTCTGGTCTACTCAATATAGACCTTATCAGAGATGATTAAATATACAAAACTAGATAAAACAAATTAGACAAAGCTACATATACAATATAAGACAGGATTAGATAGACAAAACTGAATAAATCAAATTAAACAAAGCTATATGGACAATATAAGACAGGATTAGATAGACAAAACTGGATAAATCAAATTAGACAAAGTTATATAGACAATATAAGACGGGATTAGATAGACAAAACTGGATAAAACAAATTAGACAAAGCTATATAGACAATATAAGACGGGATTAGATAGACAAAACTGGATGAATCAAATTAGACAAAGCTATATAGACAATATAAGACAGGATTGGATAGACAAAACTGGATAAATCAAATTAGACAAAGCTAAATAGACGATATAAGACAAGATTCGATAGACAAAACTGGATAAATCAAATTAGACAAAGTTATATAGACAATATAAAACAGGATTCGATAGACAAAACTAGACAAATCAAATTAGACAAAGCAATATAGACCAACTAGGCTTGTCTGATCTAGTTTGGTCTACTCTATAAAGACCTTATCAGAGAGGATTAGATAGACAAAACTAGATAAATCAAACTAGTCAAAGCTATATAGACAATATAAGACATTGACAAAACTAAATAACTCAAATTAAACAAGGCTATGCAAACAATATAAGACAGGATTTAATAGACAAAACTAGATAAATTAAATTAGACAAAGCTTTGTAGACAATATAAGACAGGAATAAATAGACTAAACTAGAGAAATCAAATTAGACAAACCAATATAGACCAACTAGGCTTGTCTAATCTTGTCTAGTCTTGTCTGGTCTACTCTATATAGAACATTTCAGAGAGGATTAGATAGACAAAACTAGATAAATCAAATTAGACAAAGCTATTTAAACCAAAGCTATAAACAAAGCTATTTAATGAGATAAATCTTTATAAACAATACTAGGCAGAATTAGATAAATAAGTTGTCTATGGGTATTATGATGTTAATCAAAGCGCAGCTTATTGTGTCTATATTTGTTAATCCATATCTAGTTTTAACTGTCTAACTTACTTTGGCTTATATTAAGACTACGCTTATATAGACAATACCTATATAAACTTTAGAAGCTTGGTTAAATAAAGGCAAGATGGGCAGAAGGACCTTGTGGTCGATAGCTGAATTTCTGGATTAGACAATTAATTGGTCCAATAGATATTATCATGTTTACTATATTGTGTCTATACTTATTAATGCATGTCTAGTTTTACCTGTCTAACTTACTTTTGTTTATATTAAGACAAAGCTTATATAGACAATTCCAGTCAGTATTAGACAAATAATTAATCCAATGTTTATCATATTGTAAATCAATGTCTAGTTTCATCTGCCTAACTTACGGCGGCTAATAAAACATAAAAAAATTCCGTTTAATTTAATTTTCGGTTAATTATTTTGAATTGATTCAAAATTTCCAAACATCTAATACAGAGTGTTATTAAAGTATTAGCAATATTTGTATCTTTTCTTCAAAGATTATAATTTCTAGGAAATCATTGTATACATATCGTCAACAAAGTTGATATCATTAGTATAACCAATCTTTCTATAAAAGACATTTCTAAAAAACAATTACTTCACTAGCAAACACCACGACTGACATTGAATTACATTAAGAAAGTTTTTGGGTTCTATATAACCTTGTAATTTTCTAAAAAAATCAATGTCATGATCAACTATCAAAGATCAACTATAAAAGACCAAATTAATTAATTAATGAACATCCATATTTATTACAGAGTGTCCCAAAGAAAAATGTAAACACACTTTAAATACAGCAAAGTGTAAACATTTTATAGGCCACTCAGTATTTATTAAAACCCTCACAAAAAAAACATTTCTTGGGCAGATGTGTTTGCGTCCCTTCCCATGACTCTTCTTCCTCTCCCGTTTCCCATCCTTCATCCTTTCGACCTGCTTGTACAGTTCTTCTAAAATTACCGGCCGCCTCGGCTCTTACCTACCGCCACAAATCTTTCATTTCGTCTCCGGCATCTGCCTTCTGTCTCATTATACTTAGCCCGGCTCCGATTTATAGCCCTTTTGTCCCTACCCTCGACGCTCCACCAAACAAACTGTTGAATGCCGGGGAACTTCCAACATTACTGCCAATATCAAGGCCAGAAGGAAGTTAATTACGAACAAGAGATACATTAATACCTGTACACTTTCATGCAATTATTTAATAATTTATTTTGTAATAAGAGTTAGAAAAGACTAGACAAGATAAGAATTAGACAGGACAAGAAAAGACTAGACAATACAAGAAAAGACTACACAATACAAGAAAATACTAGACAAGATAAGAAAGATAATACAAGAACATTATTCAAGACAAGACTATACAAGACAAGACTATACAAGACAAGACAAGAAAATACTACACAAGATAAGACAAGTAAGACCAAAACTAGACGCAACTAGATACAATTAGACAAGACTAGACAAAACTTGGTAAGATTGAATAAGAGTGAATTAGACTGAACAAGGCTAGACAAATCCCTAGTTGTACCGGCGCGCCGGTACAATTTGTTATGTTTTTTGTACAAAAATAACATGTACAACATGAAAAATACATACAACAACAAAAACTGTCTATATGACAACTATCCATACGACAAACTGTCTATATGACAAACTGTTTATACGACAAACTGTCTGTATAACAAAAAGATGTATGAGTTTCCATACGAAACCAGTATCACATAAAAAGTATTTAGCAACCTTACGGGACGCTTAATTAAAAAATGCTTAAGGGTGGTGATACATTCACACTTAAGTATGTTCTTGTGTAAAATCAACATTTACGAAAAACTGTCTAAATGACAAACTGTTGATACGACAAACTGTTCATACGAAAAACTGTCTACATGACAAAATAGATGCATTGTCTCGCCGTGGCGAGAGAATGCATCTCGTCTCGACGAGTTTCGCATTGTTCTGCGCAAATTTCCACTTTATTTCGAGTGCGTTGTGTTTAGTTGTCCGTATTTGAAAAACTGAAGCATATTTCTTAACTCAAACCAATCTGCGCGTACCTCGGCGAGTCCCTTGCCCCTTATACCGCGGCGCAGTACAGCTGCATTCTCTCGCCGGTTCCAGAATAAACAAAACTACATATAAAACTAGACACATGTGTAGATAAAGGTAGTTAGACAAAGGATTACAGATTTTATATAAAACTAGCTAAATGTGTAGATACAGGTAGTTAGACAACATGTCATGTTGACAAAAACAACATGTACAGCATTAAAAAAAACTGTCTATATGACAACTGTCCATACGACAAACGGTCTATATGACAAACTGTTTATACGACAAACTGTCTGTATAACAAAAAGATGTATGACTTTCCATACGAAACCAGTATCACATAAAAAGTATTTAGTAACCTTACGAGACGCTTAATTAATGACGTCTATATGACAAACTGTTGATACGACAAACTGTTCACACGACAAACTGTCTACATGACAAAATAGATGCATTCTCTCGTCTCGACGAGTTTGGCATTGTTCTGCGCAAACTCTCACACTGTATTTCGAGTGCGCGGTGTTTAGTTGTCCGTATTTGAAAAACTGACGTATATTTCATAACTCGAACTAATCTGCGCGTATCTCGGCGCGGCCCTAGCTCCTCATACCTCTGCGCAGTACAGCTGCATTCTCTCGCCGGTTCGAGTATAGACAAAACTACAGATAAAACTAGATACATGTGTAGATAAAGGTAGTTAGGATCACAGATACAAATAAAACTAGATAAATGTGTAGATAAAGGTAGTTAGACAAAGGTTTATGGGACAATAACCGACATTATTAAATTCTCTTAACTAAATTATAAAGTATTTATGGAACCGTTGGCATTGTCGAAGTTGTGGGAAAGATGTGTGCACATTGTTGTAATTGTGGATTGTACAAATGTAGGCAAAACAAACAGACTGTAATTGCGAATTCTCGTTGAAACAATCGCCGTTGTTCGGCCGGCCACAACTTCCTCAAGATAAAATCTTCCAACGAGAATTTAACAAGAAAGTGTGAGACACTCGTAATTTCTTTGTCCTGTGCAAACGCAACGTATTATAAAACATTGTGCTTTTAAGAAGAAGCGATTAATGTTATTAATTTAGTCTCTTTGGTTTATCTAGACTTGTCTGGTCTGGTCTTATGTCTTCTTGCCTACTTTTGCTTAGCCTTCCCTAGTTTTTCCTAGTCTGCCAAGTCTAGTCTTGTCTGTCCAGTCTAGTCCAGGCCAGTCCAGTCCCAGACCACAGAGCGAAAGTGGGCGAATACACGCACCAACGAGCTGCAAACACTGCCGGAAATCCAAAACTTAACAAAATGGATAAACATTGAGTAGAAGGAATGGGATAATGGAGGTTACACCTAAACAAAGATTATAACAAGCAACCCGCTGGATGCCAAAGAAGACGAAGTCAAAGTCGTGCTCGTCGAACTCGTCGACACGCAGATGGAGAGAAGCATACAAAAACTGTACGAAGGAAAATGTCCAGAATTGCACCACACACGGAGGACTTTGCAATAATTGAGCAAAGCACGAAAATAATTTACGATAAAGGCGCAAAAATCTAAAACCTACAAGGATCATCAAAATAAGACAAGACGGTACGAACTATGGCTTCACACGAGACGTGATAGGGCGAGAGTTTAAAAAATCTCGTCTCGCTCTCGTTTGTTGTGTAAAAAATTACTCTCGTCTCAATCTCGCTGTCGCTCTAGGAATCGTTAGTCTCGTCTCGTTCTCGCTCTCGTAACCGTTAATCTCGTCTCCTTCCCACTCTCATAACTGTTAGTCTCGTCTCGCTCTCGTAACCGTTAGTCTCGTCTCGCTCTCGTAACCGTTAGTCTCGTCTCGCTCTCGTAACCGTTAGTCTCGTCTCGCTCTCGTAACCGCTTGTCTCGTCTCGCTCTCGTTACCGTTTGTCTCGTCTGGTCTAATCTCGCCAAATATCGTTCTTGCTAGAACTTATTGTTAAGATAGTCCAAAACGAGGTAATCATTCATTTTATTGTAAACTAATCACTGTCTCTTTAAATATATTTTCTATTTGGTTACTATTAATATCTTCTAACTTTGCTTAGTTCCATCCACATGAAAATGTAGCGATAACACACCATAAATGTCTGTTTATATAAACCTTCTATTTTGTTGACGATTTAAAATTAATAAAATAAAGACGAACATAATTTGAAATTGTCTACGACATCTATTTCATATTGCGAAATCTACTCTTTTAATTGTTATATAAATGTAACTTGCCCGAGTTCAAATTCATGCAAGAAAATATTAAGGCTGCCCGTATTAGAATCAAATATTGAAGAAGAAGTATGACCGGGATCAGAAACGAGACGCTCGTGTCTCGCGAGAACGAGACCACAATCGGTCTCGCTCTCGCGAGAGCGAGACCACGTACGTTCTCGATCTCGCGAGAGTGAGACCGCATGCGGTCTCGTCTCGCTTTTACGAGACCAGACGAGAAAAATATCGTTCTCATGTGAAGCCCTAGTACGGACCCCGACATCTGGGAAAAACTCATAAAACTGAGAGGTGAAACAAACGGCGAAGAAAAGATAATGCACCACATCAAGGCCATGTCAGTAGCGCACCTACGCAAAATGGTGGAAGGCATATTCCACAAGACAAGCACTAAAGTAGAACAGATCCTCGCCAAGAACAAAGCAATCGAAGCCATTCGGTCGATCAGGAGCACTAGAGAAGGAAAATAAATAAAGAAATCGATCTCAACGAGAAGATAATAGAAGACAAAATAGGTAAGCTAGAAAACAAAATGCTAAAGCTCAGCGATCTAAGACCGAACGCAAACCACACCCAAGCCACTACACTCGTAGTAAACAAGGAGGACGGACGCGGACAAATTGTTAAAAGAGTCAATAGAGAAATGAATCAAAATCTAACGCTGCTACAAATGCTGGGCATAAAGCACAAGGCGGAAAACTGCGACGGACCCGACTGATCAAAACTGTGTTCAGACTCGCGTACACCAAATCCGTCATCGGCCGGAAGTTTGCTCAAAAATTGAATCAAATTGATTGAATCAAACACTTGTAAAGTAATCACTTGAGAGCGCGTACACAAACACGACCGTCATCGTCCGATGACGCTCGAAAACGGCCGATCAACCATCGAGTTGATGGGAAACTTGTTGGGATTTCTCGCCAGTCTGCCGGCGACTACAGTCAAAATTGAGTGCATCATTAGTTAAATTTTGTAGTTATCTACCTAAACGACTATGGATATTGAAAAATTAATTAGTTGTGTTTATAATAGAGAAACCCTGTGGGATAAACATTCAAAAAATTACAATAATCCAATGTCGGCACAAGTGGTAACACCATGAAAGCACATACACGTACGAGTTACTCGTCCAGGTAGTTGTGTCCGCCATCGGCCGAGAAAATCGGTTTTGGTGTACGCGAGCCGTGACGCTTGCGGAAGAGAAGGGCGTGCAGCTAAAGACTGTCCGAACGCACAAGCATGCCCAATAAAGAAGGAGACAGTAAGGTAAAACAGAAGGACACTGGACAACAGCGGAAAATGCGAGAATATTTTTTTCGCTATACGCTGTCAAAGGCGTTTAGTCTCAAGGAGACTAAGAGACAGGACATGACGGAGAGAGACTTGGAACAAACAGACACAACAAACAGCTCCAGCTCGTCCAGAGGATGAAATGCAACCCATTATTAATTCATTCAACAAAACATGTGCCTAAGCACAGCGGCCCACAATTTGCTCCAATAAGTAATGACTCACGAGGGCATAGACATAATCATAGGTCCCGAAGAGCCGAACAAAAAAGAGCAAGTAAGTACTATTGCGGTATCGACCATGATAGCTTCATTAGAACCGGCTCTAACATTGACGTGATCAAACATTACAGTTTTAAAGGCGTGGCGGTCGTGGAACTACCTACCATAGTGGTGTGCTCTCTGTATTTCTCCCCCAACGGCGATAAACATGACTACCTAACACTGCTCAACGTCCTTGAGACAATTCTTAGATCGTCAACTAAACAAGTGCTCCTGGGGGAGACCTAAACGCAAAGTCGCACCAGTTCGGATCGACCATAGAAAATGAAAGAGGAAAACTGCTGGACGAGTTAATAGATGCCACCAAGCTAGTACTAATCTAGGCGTCAGTCACATTCGAATGATCCAGGGGCAGCGCAACCATAGACGTTACGTTCTCAACACAGGGCATAAGGAAGCTCATCAAAAAATGGAGGGTAGACGATGAGACTTAAAACCTCAGCGACCACAATTCGATCCACTTTGAACTTGCTGCAGACAAAACATTCTACCGTGCCAATCCACCCGGCGTGGCAAGCACATCACAGAACGCAACTGGGCCACGTTTATCAAAAACACAGGAAACGCGTCACTAATGAACCCAGAAACATCAACGCCAAAAAAACTCACGAAAGAATTCACAGAACTGTGCAATAAACACTTCCCAAAAAGCGAGCACAAGAATAACCCTCGGCCATTGCACATACCCGTCTGTTCCCCAACGGCGACAAACATGACTACCTAACACTGCTCAACGTCCTTGAGACAATTCTTAGATCGTCAACAAAACAAGTGCTCCTGGGGGAGACCTAAACGCAAAGTCGCACCAGTTCGGATCGACCATAGAAAATGAAAGAGGAAAACTGCTGGACGAGTTAATAGATGCCACCAAGCTAGTACTAATCTAAGCGTCAAAGTCACATTCCAATGATCCAAGGGCAGCGCAACCACAGACGTTACGTTCTCAACACAGGGCATAAGGAAGCTCATAAAAAAATGGAGGGTAGACGATGAGACTGAAAACCTCAGCGACCACAATTCGATCCACTTTGAACTTGCTGCAGACAAAACATTCTACCGTGCCAATCCACCCGGCGTGGCAGGCACATCACAGAACGCAACTGGGCCATGTTTATCAAAAACACAGGAAACGCGTCACTAATGAACCCAGAAACATCAACGCCAAAAAAACTCACGAAAGAATTCACAGAACTGTGCAATAAACACTTCCCAAAAAGCGAGCACAAGAATAACCCTCGGCCATTGCACATACCCGATTGTTCTTGGTTGCCTTCTGTTTAATTTCGAGCAATAAAAAATATTTTGCAATAAGAAAAAAGTCCAGTCCAGTCTTGATTGTCCTTTTTTGGTCTTGTCTAGTCTTGCCTGGTCTTAACTGGTCTTGTCTTGTCTAGTCTTGACTGATCTTATCTGGTCTGGTCAGGTCTTGCCTAGTCTTCTCTGGTCTTGTCTGGTTTTGTCTGGCTTTGTTTGGTCTTACCTGATCTTGACTAATCTTCTCCAGTCTTGACCAGTCTTGTTGAGTCTTATCCATTCTTGTGCAGTCTTGTACTAGATCGAATACTCGAATCAAATACTCTCGAAGTTGAACTAAATTATGCTAATGTAAATATATTTTTGATTGATGGACGATAGCTTTAAATTAGAGTGATGAAGACAAGTAGATACCCAGATTTTCTTTGATTACTAAGAAACAATATACGTGGTCTGTTAGAAAAGTATCCGACCTTATTTTTTATTTTGAAAACCTGATGGATTTGAATCAAGCGCGCTTGCATGAGCCGACCTTGAACCTACGTGCGCATGCGTCAATTTTTTCCCGCCTGTAGATAGCGTCAGTTGCTGTCGAGCAGTGTTCGAGTGACGTAGTGTGTAGTGCTCTTGTCGGTTTTTCAATGCAAATAAAATGGCGACAAGTAAAATGAGGGAAGTCCTACGTCGCCTACGTGTGCTGTGTGCGGCGCAAGCGACTAGAGTTGTGGTCATCAGGAATTTGACGACTCCATCACGACAATGACCCAGCACATTCTTCGCACTTGGTTCACAATTTTTTAGCTAAAAACCAGACTCCTCTGGTTCGACATGCTCTTTACTCTCCTGATATGACCCCTGCGACTTCTGGCTATTTCCCAAAGTCAAAACGCCATTGAAAGGAACGCTATTTCAGACAAGATAGGACATTATGGCTGCAACGACAGCCGAGCTAAAGTCGATTCCGAAAGAGGCTTTTTCGGAATGCTTCCAACAATGGCGGCACCGCTGGGAGAAGTGTGAGTCCCAAGGAGACTACTTTGAGGGTGATTAGGTTTCCATCGCTCCAGGTATGCCAGTTTATTTTTACCGGCTAAAGGTCGAATGCTTTTCTAACAGACCACGTATGTACATATTTGCCGGAAATAGTTGGTAAATGAAAGTTCAACTTACATTTACCAACCAAGAATGTATATGTGTACATATTCCGGTAAATGTGTGCAACTACGTACTTTTACCGTAACATATACACACTTGCTTTCTATAATAATACAATATTTTAATAAGAATTTAAGAATTTTATTTACCAGAATAAATACAAATTTATTTGTCTATGTATAGACATACATTTATCCTACACAGATGGTTATACCATCCGCATATAGATCTGGAGTAGAAATACATAGATCTTGAATAGGAGTAGAATACTAGGTAAATATTTAGTTTGTACACAGATCTTAAGGCATACATAGAATACATAGATCTGGATTCGGAGTGGATTACTAGGTAGACCTTGAGGTTGCACATATATGTGAAGTAGGAATACATAGAATAAATATATCTAGAGTAGGAGTGGAATAATAGGTAGACAGTTAGTTTGTACATAGATCTGGAGTAGAATACATAGATCTATAGTAGGAGTTCAATACTAGGTAGACATATCATCATCATCAATGGCCATACAACCCTATAGTAGGGTCTCGACCTTCTCCAGCTTCCTTCGTCATTCATTCCTGTCTCCGGTCTGTATCGTCCAGTTCGGTGCACCTATCTTTCGTGCGTCTTCGCTTACACCATCCTTCCAGCGCAGCTTTGGCCTTCCTCGCCCTCTTGCGCCTATGGGTTCTGCTTTAAGGATCTTTTTTGCAGGATTATTGTCATCATTTTTTATGACATTTAATGTCATCTGTTCACATGGCCGCCCATCGCAATCTGCAGATTTTTATTGTAGTTACTATGTCCTTGTTACCGGCTTGTCAATGGATGTTGTAAATTTCTAAGTTATATCTGCGTCTCCAAATACCGTCTTCTTGGATTGACCCGTAAATTTCTCTCTCTTTCAAAGATCATCAACAGAGATTCATCTCTTTTTATCAGGGTCTATGTCTCCGATCCATACATAAAGACTGGTATAATAAGTATCATTCTATATAGCCTAATTTTTGTAGTTCTTGATAGATTACGATTGCAAAGGTACAATGAAAGGCCAAAATAGCACCTATTTGTCAACATAATGCGTCTTGTGATTTCTGCACTGTTGTTATTATCTACCGTTATTGTCGCACCGACTAGGTAGACGGTATAGCTTGTAGATATATCTGGACTAAGAGTGGAATAGAACTTCTTCCTCTTCATATGTCACCTGCTTTTAGGAGGTTTGCAATCTTCATCGCTATCTTCATATTGTAAGCGGTAGCTCGGAATAACTATTGGGATGTGGTATCATATCATTCTCTCATGTTACGTAGTCATGAGTATCTGCGTCTACCGCTGTTCCGTTTGCCTATTACTTTGCCCTGCATTATCAGTTGAAGCAATTCATCAGAGGCGGCTCGCCCATAAGTGCTGCAGTGCTACAGCCCTCCCGCCAAAATGAAAACATTTTTTTAATTATTATAAACTATTCCATTAGTATACAATTATTTTACAAAAAACATATTTTTCTGTTCGTAGTATATTTATTGTTTGAATTGTAGGTAATAAATACCTCGGTAGGCGCTCTTGTATGTGTGTATTGTGTAATTTAGTGCGGTTGTATATTCATATCTCGGGCTGCAGTTAGTGCAGACCGAGTCTCGCCGCGTTGTTAGTCTATTGAGCTGGTTACCCCCACCCTTGGTATACGTTTTTGTAATATGTATATCGTGGGCTGAAAACATTGCAGTCCGCACTACATAACTGCAATACCGTTTTATTTTAGGCATTTTATGAGTTTGTTTCTAAGAACTCGAGTTTCGGCAACGGAAAAGAACCTTAAGTGGACAATTAATTGGTGGACAATTAAAAAGTGGACAATTTAAAACAAAGTATTAATAAATAGTAGTTCTTAACTATACACATAGAAAGTAAGATAGTTATTTTTGAATTTAATTATTGAATTTAATTTTAATTACATTTTAATAGAAATGAACGAAGCAAGAAATTCTGTTATGCATTTGGAAAAGATCAACTTTGCACGACTGGAATTTCATGAAAAAATTGAAATTAAATCATTAGGACGGTTAACTCCAGATTTAAATATTTGTCCAGGGTCACAAAGTCGTTCAAATAATTATGAGCGGAAATTTAATTTCAACATTTATAGGATGCATAACTGGTTAACAGGGTGTCACTGAATTAAAAAATTCAATATGTTTCTGTATGTGTCAATAAAACTGCGGGTTTTTTAACTCGTAGAAATACTTTTTATTATAATTTTTTCCAGCCCTCCCACAAACATCATCCCCGAGCCAACAACCACGAGTCTGCAAGTCATACTTTTCTCCTCTGGATATATGGGCTAGATATTGTAGGTTCCTTTCTTTTTATTGTTCGTGTGATTTCACGTTGCTTATTCATGCGTTCCATTACTCTAGTGTTACGTCACTTTATCCGTCCATTGTATTTTAAGCATTCGTCTATAATTCTAGTGGAATACTAGTTAGACGTTTAGTTTGTAGATCGATCTGGAGTAGAAATACACAGAATGCATTGATCTGGACTAGGGGTGGAATACGAGGTTTGGAATACGAGGATGATTAGGTTTCCAACGCCCCACGTATGCCAGTTTTTTTTTACCGGCTAAAGGTCGGATACTTTTCTAACGGGCCACGTAGATACACCAATTTAATCTTTAGTTATGGAAACTAGATAGCATAACCTATAACTTGTTGTGAAAATAGCCTTAAAATTGAGAGATGAAATATAAGTATCAAAAACAGGTAGATACCTAGATTTTCTTTGATTACTAAGAAACTAGTGTAAATACGTCAATGCGGTCTTTAGTTATTGAAACTAGATAGCTACAGCAATAACTAGATGTGTAAAAACTGTTTAAGATTTATGGACAATAGCCTTAAAATTGAGGGATAAAATATAAGCATCAAAAACAGGTACATGTCTAGATTTTCCTTGATTACTAAGAAACTAATATAGGTGAGTCAATTTACTCTTTACTTATTGAAACTTGATAGCTTTAGCCATAACTAGATCTGAACAGTGTTGAAGATTTATAGAAGACAATAGCCTTAAAATTGAGTGATAAAAGATAGGAATCAAAAACAGGTAGAATCTTAGAGCTGTCTTGATTAAGAAACTAGTAAATATATTTAAATTGAGTCTTCAGTTGTTTAAACTAGATAGTTTTAGCTTCAATTGCGATAATATAAGATATCTAGCATTCTCTTGATTAAGAAACTAGCACAGATATTCAAAATAAGTCTTCAGTTGTCTAAACAAGCTTTAGTTCCAAGTAAATCTTGTTTGTTATTCATAGACGATTGCCTTAGAAAACCTTATTAAAGCCCGAATTAATTGCAAAAGTTTAAATTTTATTAATCCCTCAATCACCTAGTTTTGTAATAAATAATTATTATCATTTAAAAAATGTAAACGTTTTCAAACAATTCGTGCTTTAATTAGGTTTTCTAAGGCTATCGTCCGAGAATAACCAACATATTTTACATGGAATTAAATGAATTAAATGGTTTACATTGGAAGCTAAAGTTATCTAGTTTTAACAGCTGAAAACTTAATTTGAATATCTATACCAGTTGCTTAATCAAGAGGAATCTAGATATCTAGATAAATGCTTTAACAAGGATTTTATCAAATTTATATAATCTACTTCTAATCCTGCTTATTAATCTATCTATTCTAATCTAATCCGTTGTTATTAATCAACATTCAGAGTTTGTCAGTTAAATGTTTATTGTTTGCGGTGTGAGGCAATGTGTCAGCACAAGTGTATTTAGCAGTGTTTAGCTTACCAAGGCGTATTCTAAGGCGAAATAGAAGAAATGTCACGTCGGCAACGATAATATTAATGAAAGGAGCAGGGAATTCGAAGCGCAGCAAACCAGCTCTAATAGAATGAAAAGTAACAACAGAGGAGGAAATGGTGATAAGGTGGAATAATTGCCGGGGGTTATCATTTCAATCCTTATCTATGGAAATACAAAAAATTATCAATAAATTTGGTTAGGTTACTATATAAAGCCTCAAGCTTTTCACGCAGTCTAAGCAACAATTATTTAGTCTACATCTACATAATCTAAGCTTGTACCCTTTAAGGTACTTATGTATTAACGCCACCACCGCTATATATTGTCTCAAGAGTTCGCGCTGCCGCGTGTATGTTATCTTGATTTATCTGTCCGCTTCGCGGCGGGCAACCTAATCTAAGTATTTTTTTAGTTTAAGAAATGTCTTAATTTTAAATAAAATGTTTTATTTTATGATTTATCATAAAAATTTAGGTGTAGATCGGCGGCATTTAAAAATGTAGCGGTGGTGGCGTTAATACGTAAGTACCTGCATTAATTTTGTTGTTTGCTTCTGCTTGCATTAAACTTGATTCTAGTTTATTAATTATGACCTACCTTTCTACGTAGTCAAAGGAACAATTATTTAGTCTCCATCGTCTTCTCGTTTTTGAACATTTTTATATCAAAATTATTAAAAACATTCCACAAGTCGCGATTTTATGCGGAATTTATTCACAGTTTTACACAAAAACTTAAAACTTTCACTCGACGTGAGAATCGAACCAACAATCGCGTGTTTTGTAAACAATAACATTTTTGCACGATTATATAATTTAATATTGCGAACTCAGTCTCGCCTTCTACAATATTATTTATGAAAATTACAACTGAACATTTTATTGAAAATGTAAGCTTATCTAGCCTTGTCTGTCTAGATTAGCCTTGTCTGTCTAGTTTAGCTTTGTCTAGTCTAGCCTTGTCTGTCTAGTTTAGACTTATCTGTCAAGACTAGCAGTGTCTGTCTAGTCTAGCCTTCTCTGTCTAGTTTAGCCTCGTCGGTCAAGTCTAATCTTGTCTATAAAGGTTAGCGTTGTCTCTCTAGTTTAGCCTTATCTGTCAAGACTAGCCGTGTCTGTCTAGTCCAGCCTTCTCTATCTAGTTTAGCCTTGTCTGTCTAGTCTAGCCTTCTCTAGTCTAGTTTAGCCTTGTCGGTCAAGTCTAATCTTGTCTGTTAAGGTTAGCGTTGTCTCTCTAGTTTAGCCTTATCTGTCAAAACTAGCCGTGTCTGTCTGGTCTAGCCTTCTCTATCTAGTTTAGCCTTGTCTGTCTAGTCTAGCCTTCTCTGTCTATTTTTGCCTTGTCGGTAAAGTCTAGTCTTGTCTGTCAAGGTTAGCCTTGTCTCTCTAGTTTAGCCTTATCTGTCAAGATTAGCCGTGTCTATCTAGTCTAGCCTTCTCTGTCTAGTTTGGCCTTGTCGGTCAAGTCTAGTCTTGTCTGTCAAGGTTAGACTTGTCTCTCTAGTTTAGCCTTATCTGTCAAGACTAGCCTTCTCTATCTAGTTTAGCCTTCTCTGTCTAGTTTAGCCTTGTCTGTCTAGTCTAGCCTTCTCTGTCTATTTTAGCCTTGTCGGTCAAGTCTAGTCTTGTCTGTCAATGTTAGCCTTGTCTATCTAGTTTAGCATTATCTGTCAAGACTAGCCGTGTCTATCTAGTCTAGCCTTCTCTGTCTAGTTTGGCCTAGTCGGTCAAGTCTAGTCTTGTCTGTCAATGTTAGCCTTGTCTCTCTAGTTTAGCCTTATCTGTCAAGATTAGCCGTGTCTATCTAGTCTAGCCTTCTCTGTCTAGTTTGGCCTTGTCGGTCAAGTCTAGTCTTGTCTGTCAAGGTTAGACTTGTCTCTCTAGTTTAGCTTTATCTGTCAAGACTAGCCTTCTCTATCTAGTTTAGCCTTCTCTGTCTAGTTTAGCCTTGTCTGTCTAGTCTAGCATTCTCTGTCTATTTTAGCCTTGTCGGTCAAGTCTAGTCTTGTCTGTCAACGTTAGCCTTGCCTCTCTAGTTTAGCATTATCTGTCAAGACTAGCCGTGTCTATCAAGTCTAGCCTTCTCTGTCTAGTTTAGCCTTGTCGGTCAAGTCTAGTCTTGTCTGTCAATGTTAGCCTTGCCTCTCTAGTTTAGCATTATCTGTCAAGACTAGCCGTGTCTATCTAGTCTAGCCTTCTCCGTCTAGTTTAGCCTTGTCGGTCAAGTCTAGTCTTGTCTGTCAAGGTTAGCCTTGTCTCTCTAGTTTAGCATTATCTGTCAAGACTAGCCGTGTCTATCTAGTCTAGCCTTCTCCGTCTAGTTTAGCCTTGTCGGTCAAGTCTAGTCTTGTCTGTCAAGGTTAGCCTTGTCTCTCTAGTTTAGCCTTATCTGTCAAGACTAGCCGTGTCTATCTAGTCTAGCCTTCTCCGTCTAGTTTAGCCTTGTCGGTCAAGTCTAGTCTTGTCTGTCAAGGTTAGCCTTGTCTCTCTAGTTTAGCATTATCTGTCAAGACTAGCCGTGTCTATCTAGTCTAGCCTTCTCCGTCTAGTTTAGCCTTGTCGGTCAAGTCTAGTCTTGTCTGTCAAGGTTAGCCTTGTCTCTCTAGTTTAGCATTATCTGTCAAGACTAGCCGTGTCTATCTAGTCTAGCCTTCTCCGTCTAGTTTAGCCTTGTCGGTCAAGTCTAGTCTTGTCTGTCAAGGTTAGCCTTGTCTCTCTAGTTTAGCCTTATCTGTCAAGACTAGCCGTGTCTATCTAGTCTAGCCTTCTCCGTCTAGTTTAGCCTTGTCGGTCAAGTCTAGTCTTGTCTGTCAAGGTTAGCCTTGCCTCTCTAGTTTAGCATTATCTGTCAAGACTAGCCGTGTCTATCTAGTCTAGCCTTCTCCGTCTAGTTTAGCCTTGTCGGTCAAGTCTAGTCTTGTCTGTCAAGGTTAGCCTTGTCTCTCTAGTTTAGCATTATCTGTCAAGACTAGCCGTGTCTATCTAGTCTAGCCTTCTCCGTCTAGTTTAGCCTTGTCGGTCAAGTCTAGTCTTGTCTGTCAAGGTTAGCCTTGTCTCTCTAGTTTAGCCTTATCTGTCAAGACTAGCCGTGTCTATCTAGTCTAGCCTTCTCCGTCTAGTTTAGCCTTGTCGGTCAAGTCTAGTCTTGTCTGTCAAGGTTAGCCTTGTCTCTCTAGTTTAGCATTATCTGTCAAGACTAGCCTTCTCTATCTAGTTTAGCCTTCTCTGTCTAATTTAGCCTTGTCTGTCTAGTCTAGCCTTCTCTGTCTATTTTAGCCTTGTCGGTCAAGTCTAGTCTTGTCTGTCAATGTTAGCCTTGCCTCTCTAGTTTAGCATTATCTGTCAAGACTAGCCGTGTCTATCTAGTCTAGCCTTCTCTGTCTAGTTTAGCCTTGTCGGTCAAGTCTAGTCTTGTCTGTCAAGGTTAGCCTTGTCTCTCTAGTTTAGCCTTATCTGTCAAGACTAGCCTTCTCTATCTAGTTTAGCCTTCTCTGTCTAGTTTAGCCTTGTCTGTCTAGTCTAGCCTTCTCTGTCTAGTGTAGTCTTGTCGGTCAAGTCTAGCTTTTTCTGTCAAGTCTTACCTTGCCTGACCAGTATCTACATAATCTTGTTTGATTAGCAACTATATAGTGTTGTCTGTGCAGTGTCTATGCAGTATCTTGTCTCCTATTTTATTCCCACTCTATATATATATATTTAGATTTAACTTTATTTACTTTTTATAGTTTATAGGATATTAGAGCGATTCCTAAATCTTAACCTAACCTACTTTATTCCTACTCTATATTAAGATTTTTAGAATTAACTTTATTTAAATGTTTATAGAACATTAGAATGATAAATTTTTACTACTAACTTAGTTTTAAATCATGTAGACACTGGGACAGAGCCTAATGGCGATATCTCGGTCTTAGTTTCAAATCATATAGACACTGGGACAGAGCCTAATGGCGATATCTCGGTCTTAGTTTTAAATCATATAGACCCTGGGACAGAGCATAATGGCGATATCTTGGTCTTAGTTTTAAATCATATAGACACTGGGACAGAGCCTAATGGCGATATCTCGGTCTTAGTTTTAAATCATATAGACACTGGGACAGAGCCTAATGGCGATATCTCGGTCTTAGTTTTAAATCATATAGACACTGGGACAGAGCCTAATGGCGGTATCTCCGTCGATAACATTGTAAAACTTTATTATCAATAAAAAATTTAAGAAGTATCTTGTCAGTCTCGTCTTATCCAGGAATTAATTTTGTCTTATTCATTGTTTTGATAAGTTTTCATTGAAACTTGGCGTGGGCGATTTGTGGTGGGTATCTAGTCCAGTAGATTGATGTGCACTAAAAACATTTTTCAGTTCAAGTCCAAACTATTTATAGCCGGCACATGGCGAGTCCGTGTCGTGACCGAAACTTCGGAACGAAAATCGCGAACAATTTCAGGAAGAGTTAATTAGTTTGCTAACCAACGAAAAAAGAAGTGAATTGGTTACGCAAACGGCGGAGCTGGTCGCACGTCGAGCGGAGGTTAACAAACTGAAGGGAATTCCGTAAATAAATAAATAAAAACGGGTTTTCGCGTCTTATAAAGTTTAAATATCGTTAAAACTTGCTTAAATTATAGTTAAGAGTAAACAAAGAAGTCAGATCTCAATTGCCAGGCAAGATTAAATAGGCAAGACTAGACAGGCAAGACTAGACAGACAAGACTAGAGCGACAAGACTAAACAGAAAAAAACTAGACTAGTTAGAATAGGTGTTTTATTATATCGTCTCGCTAGTCTGCTTTCGACCTCTGTTAAGTTGGATTGAGGAAAAAAAAATCCGCGACAGCATATAATAATCCGCTTTTTATCCGCAGATGAGCGCAAAAAAAAATCTCGCACTTCCTATTTCCCGGAAAAATGGGGTCCCCAAAAAATTTATCCGTTTTCTCGAAAAAATGGGGATAAACTTAACAGAAAGTTAGCAGAACTCACCCTAAAAATAAATATTTTGAGGGAATAAATGCACTGGAATTATCCGCTTTTTATCCGCAAACCGATGCCACGAGAAAAAAAATTACGCACTTTTTTTCATTTCCGGGGAAAATTCGGGATTTTTTTTCCCGGGAAATGGGAAGAGCGGGAATTTTTTTTACAACCGTTTGCGGATAATAAAGCGGATAATAAAGCGGATTATTATGTACCGTCGCAGAATTTTTTCTTTCGTCGTTGGTCCTGCCAATTTAACAGAGGTCTGATTTCACGCTGTCATAACTTTAGTACGGCTCACCACAGAGACTCCATGCACACAGAGTCTTCACCAATCGATTCAGCCTCCCAAAATTAGTTGGAAAACGCATATAATATTCTCTAGGACGCTTTCAGTTACGAATACCATCGACCCGGGGAGTCTAGACCACGGAAACGACGAATTGGGAGAAAATCGATTTTGTCAAAATCGTTATTTTTTGAGTCACAGCCAAATTTTAAAATGTTTCTGAAAGCATTTTTGCTGCTGATTACAGATATGCAACATTATATTTCGCTAGCTCTTTCCGCTCACTATCGCCTGCAAGAATTGAAGACACTTTTAAGAAATTTCGGCGCTCGAGTAGAGATCTCGGAAAGTCGTGAATTTCCCGCGGACAATTTTAGTGTGTCTATAGGTAAATGACCTTCTGAAAATGATGCCGCAATCCGTTTTTGATTATCCGCAACCGTTTCCGAGATATCTACTTAGCAAAACGAGAATCGGGTAAATTTCAGTTTGAAATCTCTCGACGAATTATTAAATAATTTCGGACAATTTATACACCGACTTGTTCGTCTTGTCGTGTAGTTTCTGTGTGCCAAAAATGATTTCGCTGCTTTTTACCGTTTTCGAAAAAATCTAAAAAAAAACGGAAAACCATGTATTTTTCGAACGAAATGATGGAAAATTTTTGTTGAATTTTTTTTTGCAAATTTTAATTGAATTTTTTTGTTATTTTTTTCTGGTCACACGAAGGAAATCGAAGTGCTGAAAACGGTTTTCCAGTTCATTTCGCTCTAAAGTTACATATAAATAAATTTTCAATGATTTTTCGCTTTACACAATCACGCATTTCCAACTGTCATAACTTTTGAACCGCTCACCACAGAGACTTCTAGTCATCACCAATCGATTCAGCGTCCCAAAATTAGTCGGAGAACGTATACAATATTCCCCGGGAAGCTTTCAGTTAAGAAATACCATCGACACGGGAAGTCTAGGCCGCGGAAACGACGAAATTCGAGAAATTCGATTTTGTCAAAATCGTTATTTTTTGAGTTACAGTAAAATTTCTAAACGTTTCTGAAAACATTTTTGCTGCTGATTACAGATATGCAAATTATATTTCGCTAGCTCTTTCCGTTCAATATCGCCTGCAAGAATTTAAGATATTTTTAAGAAATTTCGGCGCTCGAATAGAGATCTCGGAAAGTTGTGAATTTCCGGCAGAAAATCTTAGTGTATTATCGGGAAAATGACCTTCTGAAAACGGTGCTGCAATTCGTTTTTTATTATCTGCAACTGTTTCTAAGATATCTACTTAGCAAATCGAGGATCGGGTAAATTTCAGTTTGAAATTTCACGACAATTTATTGAATGTTTTCGGACAATTTATACATCGACGTGTTCGTCTTATCGTGTAATTTCTGTGTGCCAAAAATGATTTCGTTGCTTTTTACCGTTCTCGAGAATATCGAAAAAAACCGAAAAACCACATATTTTTCGAACGAAATGATGGAAAATTTTTGTTGCAAAATTTTTTGGAATTTTTTTCGTGTCTTTTTTTCGGTTACCCAAAGGAAATCGAAGTGCTAAAAACGGTTTTGCAGTTTATTTCGCCGTAAAGTGACAAATAAACAAGTTTTATGTATTTTTTCGGTGTACGCCATCTTGTATTTCCGACTGATTTGACACTGTCATAACTCTTGAACGGCTCACCACAGAAACTTCTAGTCTTTAGGAATAGATTCAGCATCTCAAAATTAGTCGAAAACGTATATAATATTCCCTAGGAAGCTTCCACTTATGAAATACCAACGACACAGGGAGTCTAGACCGCCGAAACAATGAAATGTGAGAAAATCGATTTTGTCAAAATCGTTATATAATGAGTCACAGCAAAATTTAAAAACGTTTCTGAAAGCATTTTTGCTGCTGATTACAGATTTGCAAATTATATTTCGCTAGCTGTTTGCGTTCACTATGGCCTACAAGAACTGAAATTTTTCTTGTAGGGTACCGCTGACTTTCTGTTAAGTTAACATGACCCCATTTTCCCGGTAAATGGGAAGTGCGGTTTTTTTACAACCGTTTGCGGATAAAAAGCGGATTGTTATGTGCCGTCGCGGATTTTTTTTCCCCGTTGGTCCTGCCAACTTAACAGAGGTCTGTTTTCGTTTAGTCGACTAGTTCAGTCATTTACTTTCCAATTAATCTAATCTATTCTCATCTATTCCAACTAGTCTGGTCTAGCCGTGGCGGAAAAAACTTTGAAAAGTGAGGTTTGTCTTTGTAAGGCTATAACCGTAAACCTGTGCAAAATTAGAAAAAACCTTTCAAACAAAACTTGTGGCCAAGAGAATTGCTTGTAAGCTGCCAGTTATTTACACCTTTGTCGTGGTCGAAGGCGTTAGTTAACAGGAAGAAAATTGATTTAACAAGGCGAAATAGAGTAGATTTGGCAAAGCTGTAAACTAGGCAAAATTTGGAAAAAAAGTTTCAAGTAAAAGTTAAGGAGAATCAAATTTTCTATTAGATGGATGCAGATGTTTGTCAAAATTTGTTCAAATAACGAAAACGTGGTGGGAAAACCTAAATATTACAAGAAAAGAAGGTAGGTTTGTCTGTTTAAGGCTGTAACTCAAAACCTAGACAAAATCTGAGATATCTTTTCAAATGAAAGTTTTAGCCAAGAAAATTTCCTGCAAGGCGGATGAAAACGTTGGTCAAAATTTGTCCAAATAACGTAACCGTCGAGAAAAAAATCTTAAAAAGCGAGGTTAAAAGTTAAGGAGAATCAAATTTTTTATAAGGTGGATGCAGATGTTGGTCAAAATTTGTTCCAATAACGAAACCGCGGTGGAAAAACCTAAATATTACGAATAAAGTAAGACGGTTTGTCTGTTTAAGGCTGTAACTCAAAACCTAGGCCAAGTCTGAGAAATTTTTTCAAATAAAAGTTGTAGCCAAGAAAATTTTCTACAAGGCGGATGAAAACGTTGGTCAAAATTTTTCCAAATAACGTAACCGTGGCGGAAAAGTCTTGAAGAGAGAGGTTTGTCCTTGTAAGGCTATAACCGGAAACCTGTGCAAAAATTAGAAAAAACTTTTCAAACAAAACTTGTAGCCAAGAAATTTTTTTGTAAACTGCCAGTTATTTACACGTTCGTCGTGGTCGAAGAACAGGAAGAAAATTGAGTCAACAAGGCGAAATAGAGTAGATTTGGGCAAGGCTGTAAACTAGGCAAAATTTGGAAAAAAGTTTAATATAAAAATTGAGGAGAATCAAATTTTCTATAAGGTGGATGCAGATGTTGGTCAAAATTTGTTCCAATAAAGAAACCGCGGTGGAAAAACCTAAATATTACGAAGAAAGTAAGAAGGTTTGTCTGTTTAAGGCTGTAACTCAAAACGTAGGCAAAGTCTGAGAAATTTTTTCAAATAAAAGTTGTAGCCAAGAAAATGTTCTACAGGACGGATGAAAACGTTGGTCAAAATTTGTCCAAATAACGTAACCGTGGCGGAACAATCCTGAAAAGATAGGTTTGTCCGAGTAAGGCTATAACCGGAAACTTGTGCAAAATTAGAAAAAACTTTTCAAACAAAACTTGTAGCCAAGAAATTTTTTTGTAAACTGCCTGTTATTCACTCGTTCGTCGTGGTCGAAGACGTTAGTTAACAGGAAGAAAATTGAGTCAACAAGGCGAAATAGAGTAGATTTGGGCAAGGCTGTAAACTAGGAAAAATTTGGAAAAAGTTTCATACAAAAATTAAGGAGAATCAAATTTTCTATAAGGTGGATGAAACTGCGGTGGAACAACCTAAATATTGAGCTCAAAAATTTAAACAGATTAGTTGGAATAGGTGAGATTAGATTATACTAGTTGGAAAGTAAATAACTGAACTAGTCGACTAAACGAAAGCAGACTAGCGAGACGATATAATAAAATTTGAAATAAGTTCAGCAAGATTTTAATTAATAAACCGATGAAATTTAATTGCTCATTAAAAAATAGCTTAGTCTGTAATTAAATTGTAATTGAGTGAAATCGATATTACACGATCTAAGGTATTTACATTTTAGCTACATAGTTTGACTAGTTCTACGCAAATTTGTCTAATACTATCTAGTCTTAGCCTTGTATAGCCTTGTTTAGTATTGACTAACATTGTCTAATCTTGTCAGGTTCTACATAATCTTATTTAGACTGGTCTACTCCTATCTAGTCTTGTGTAGTCCTATTTAGACTTGTCTAGTTCTAACTAGTTTTGTCTAGTACTATCTAGACTTGTATAATTCTATCTACACTTGTAAAGTGTATGTTTTAGTTCTTATTTAGACTTGTCTAGTCCTATCTAGTCTCGTGTAGTCCTATTTAGTCTTGTCCAGTTCTAACTAGTTTTGTCTAGTACTATCTAGACTTGTCTAATTCTATCTAGACTTGTCTAGTTTTAGTTCTTATTTAGACTTGTCTAGTCCTATCTAGTCTTGTCTAGTCCTATCTAGTCTTGTCTAGTTGTAACTAGTCTTGTCTAGTACTATCTAGACATTTCTAGTTCTAACTAGACTTGTCTAGTTTTAGTTCTTATTTAGACTTGTCTAGTCCAATCTAGTCTTGTCTAGTTCTAACTAGTTTTGTCTAGTACTATCTAGACTTGTCTAGTTCTATCTAGACTTGTCTAGTTCTATCTAGACTTGGCTAGTTCTATCCGGACTTGTCTAGTTTTAGTTTTTATTTAGACTTGTCTAGTCCTATCTAGTCTTGTCTAGTCCTATCTAGTCTTGTCTAGTCCTATCTAGTCTTGTCTAGTTCTAACTAGTCTTGTCTAGTACTATCTAGACATTTCTAGTTCTAACTAGACTTGTCTAGTTTTAGTTCTTATTTAGACTTGTCTAGTCCAATCTAGTCTTGTCTAGTTCTAACTAGTTTTGTCTAGTACTATATAGACTTGTCTAGTTCTATCTAGACTTGTCTAGTTCTATCTAGACTTGGCTAGTTCTATCCGGACTTGTCTAGTTTTAGTTTTTATTTAGACTTGTCTAGTCCTATCTAGTCTTGTCTAGTCCTATCTAGTCTTGTCTAGTCCTATCTAGTCTTGTCTAGTTCTAACTAGTCTTGTCTAGTACTATCTAGACATTTCTAGTTCTAACTAGACTTGTCTAGTTTTAGTTCTTATTTAGACTTGTCTAGTCCAATCTAGTCTTGTCTAGTTCTAACTAGTTTTGTCTAGTACTATCTAGACTTGTCTAGTTCTATCTAGACTTGTCTAGTTCTATCTAGACTTGGCTAGTTCTATCCGGACTTGTCTAGTTTTAGTTCTTATTTAGACTTGTCTAGTCCTATCTAGTCTTGTCTAGTCCTATCTAGTCTTGTCTAGTCCTATCTAGTTTTGTCTAGTTCTAACTAGTTTTGTCTAGTACTATCTAGACATGTCTAGTTTTAGTTCTTATTTAGACTTGTCTAGTCCTATCTAGTCTTGTCTAGTTTTAACTAGTTTTGTCTAGTACTATCTAGACTTGTCTAGTTCTATCTAGACTTGTCTAGTTTTAGTTTTTATTTAGACTTGTCCAGTCCTTTTTAGTCTTGTCTAGTCCTATCTAGTCTTGTCTAGTTCTAACTAGTTTTGTCTAGTACTATCTAGACTTGTCTAGTTCTATCTGGACTTGTCTAGTTCTATCTAGACTTGTCTAGTTTTAGTTCTTATTTAGACTTGTCTAGTCCTATTTAGTCTTGTCTAGTTCTAACTAGTTTTGTCTAGTACTATCTAGACTTGTCTAGTTCTATCCGAAATTGTCTAGTTTTAAGTTTTATTTAGACTTGTCTAGTCCTATCTAGTCTTGTCTAGTCCTATCTAGTCTTGTCTAGTTCTAACTAGTTTTGTTTAGTACTATCTAGACATGTCTAGTTCTAACTAGACTTGTCTAGTTTTAGTTCTTATTTAGACTTGTCTAGTCCTATCTAGCCTTGTCTAGTTCTAACTAGATTTGTCTAGTACTATCTAGACTTGTCTACTTCTATCTAGACTTGTCTAGTTCTACCTAGACTTGTCTTGTTTTAGTTCTTATTTAGACTTGTCCAGTCCTATCTAGTCTTGTCTAGTTCTAACTAGTTTTGTCTAGTACTATCTAGACTTGTCGGGTTCTATCTAGACTTGTCTAGTTCTATCTAGACTTGTCTAGTTTTAGTTCTTATTTAGACTTGTCTAGTCCTATCTAGTATTGTCTAGTTCTAACTAGACTTGTCCAGTTTTAGTTCTTATTTAGACTTGTCTAGTAATATCTAGTCTTGTCCAGTCCTATCTAGTCTTGTCTAGTTCTAACTAGTTTTGTCTAGTACTATCTAGACTTGTCTAGTTCTATCTAGACTTGTCTAGTTCTATCTAGACTTGTCTAGTTCTATCTAGACTTGTCTAGTTCTAACTAGACTTGTCCAGTTTTAGTTCTTATTTAGACTTGTCTAGTAATATCTAGTCTTGTCCAGTCCTATCTAGTCTTGTCTAGTTCTAACTAGTTTTGTCTAGTACTATCTAGACTTGTCTAGTTCTATCTAGACTTGTCTAGTTCTAACTAGACTTGTCCAGTTTTAGTTCTTATTTTGACTTGTCTAGTAATATCTAGTCTTGTCCAGTCCTATCTAGTCTTGTCTAGTTCTAACTAGTTTTGTCTAGTACTATCTAGACTTGTCGGGTTCTATCTAGACTTGTCTAGTTTTAGTTCTTATTTAGACTTGTCTAGTCCTATCTAGTATTGTCTAGTTCTAACTAGACTTGTCCAGTTTTAGTTCTTATTTAGACTTGTCTAGTAATATCTAGTCTTGTCCAGTCCTATCTAGTCTTGTCTAGTTCTAACTAGTTTTGTCTAGTACTATCTAGACTTGTCTAGTTCTATCTAGACTTGTCTAGTTCTATCTAGACTTGTCTAGTTCTAACTAGACTTGTCCAGTTTTAGTTCTTATTTAGACTTGTCTAGTAATATCTAGTCTTGTCCAGTCCTATCTAGTCTTGTCTAGTTCTAACTAGTTTTGTCTAGTACTATCTAGACTTGTCGGGTTCTATCTAGACTTGTCTAGTTCTATCTAGACTTGTCTAGTTTTAGTTCTTATTTAGACTTGTCTAGTCCTATCTAGTATTGTCTAGTTCTAACTAGACTTGTCCAGTTTTAGTTCTTATTTAGACTTGTCTAGTAATATCTAGTCTTGTCCAGTCCTATCTAGTCTTGTCTAGTTCTAACTAGTTTTGTCTAGTACTATCTAGACTTGTCTAGTTCTATCTAGACTTGTCTAGTTCTATCTAGACTTGTCTAGTTCTAACTAGACTTGTCCAGTTTTAGTTCTTATTTAGACTTGTCTAGTAATATCTAGTCTTGTCCAGTCCTATCTAGTCTTGTCTAGTTCTAACTAGTTTTGTCTAGTACTATCTAGACTTGTCTAGTTCTATCTAGACTTGTCTAGTTCTATCTAGACTTGTCTAGTTCTAACTAGACTTGTCCAGTTTTAGTTCTTATTTAGACTTGTCTAGTAATATCTAGTCTTGTCCAGTCCTATCTAGTCTTGTCTAGTTCTAACTAGTTTTGTCTAGTACTATCTAGACTTGTCGGGTTCTATCTAGACTTGTCTAGTTCTATCTAGACTTGTCTAGTTTTAGTTCTTATTTAGACTTGTCTAGTCCTATCTAGTATTGTCTAGTTCTAACTAGACTTGTCCAGTTTTAGTTCTTATTTAGACTTGTCTAGTAATATCTAGTCTTGTCCAGTCCTATCTAGTCTTGTCTAGTTCTAACTAGTTTTGTCTAGTACTATCTAGACTTGTCGGGTTCTATCTAGACTTGTCTAGTTTTAGTTCTTATTTAGACTTGTCTAGTCCTATCTAGTATTGTCTAGTTCTAACTAGACTTGTCCAGTTTTAGTTCTTATTTAGACTTGTCTAGTAATATCTAGTCTTGTCCAGTCCTATCTAGTCTTGTCTAGTTCTAACTAGTTTTGTCTAGTACTATCTAGACTTGTCTAGTTCTATCTAGACTTGTCTAGTTCTAACTAGACTTGTCCAGTTTTAGTTCTTATTTAGACTTGTCTAGTAATATCTAGTCTTGTCCAGTCCTATCTAGTCTTGTCTAGTTCTAACTAGTTTTGTCTAGTACTATCTAGACTTGTCTAGTTCTATCTAGACTTGTCTAGTTCTAACTAGACTTGTCCAGTTTTAGTTCTTATTTAGACTTGTCTAGTAATATCTAGTCTTGTCCAGTCCTATCTAGTCTTGTCTAGTTCTAACTAGTTTTGTCTAGTACTATCTAGACTTGTCGGGTTCTATCTAGACTTGTCTAGTTTTAGTTCTTATTTAGACTTGTCTAGCCCTATCTAGTATTGTCTAGTTCTAACTAGACTTGTCCAGTTTTAGTTCTTATTTAGACTTGTCTAGTAATATCTAGTCTTGTCCAGTCCTATCTAGTCTTGTCTAGTTCTAACTAGTTTTGTCTAGTACTATCTAGACTTGTCGGGTTCTATCTAGACTTGTCTAGTTTTAGTTCTTATTTAGACTTGTCTAGTCCTATCTAGTATTGTCTAGTTCTAACTAGACTTGTCCAGTTTTAGTTCTTATTTAGACTTGTCTAGTAATATCTAGTCTTGTCCAGTCCTATCTAGTCTTGTCTAGTTCTAACTAGTTTTGTCTAGTACTATCTAGACTTGTCTAGTTCTATCTAGACTTGTCTAGTTCTATCTAGACTTGTCTAGTTCTAACTAGACTTGTCCAGTTTTAGTTCTTATTTAGACTTGTCTAGTAATATCTAGTCTTGTCCAGTCCTATCTAGTCTTGTCTAGTTCTAACTAGTTTTGTCTAGTACTATCTAGACTTGTCGGGTTCTATCTAGACTTGTCTAGTTCTATCTAGACTTGTCTAGTTTTAGTTCTTATTTAGACTTGTCTAGTCCTATCTAGTATTGTCTAGTTCTAACTAGACTTGTCCAGTTTTAGTTCTTATTTAGACTTGTCTAGTAATATCTAGTCTTGTCCAGTCCTATCTAGTCTTGTCTAGTTCTAACTAGTTTTGTCTAGTACTATCTAGACTTGTCTAGTTCTATCTAGACTTGTCTAGTTCTATCTAGACTTGTCTAGTTCTAACTAGACTTGTCCAGTTTTAGTTCTTATTTAGACTTGTCTAGTAATATCTAGTCTTGTCCAGTCCTATCTAGTCTTGTCTAGTTCTAACTAGTTTTGTCTAGTACTATCTAGACTTGTCTAGTTCTATCTAGACTTGTCTAGTTCTATCTAGACTTGTCTAGTTCTAACTAGACTTGTCCAGTTTTAGTTCATATTTAGACTTGTCTAGTAATATCTAGTCTTGTCCAGTCCTATCTAGTCTTGTCTAGTTCTAACTAGTTTTGTCTAGTACTATCTAGACTTGTCGGGTTCTATCTAGACTTGTCTAGTTCTATCTAGACTTGTCTAGTTTTAGTTCTTATTTAGACTTGTCTAGTCCTATCTAGTATTGTCTAGTTCTAACTAGACTTGTCCAGTTTTAGTTCTTATTTAGACTTGTCTAGTAATATCTAGTCTTGTCCAGTCCTATCTAGTCTTGTCTAGTTCTAACTAGTTTTGTCTAGTACTATCTAGACTTGTCGGGTTCTATCTAGACTTGTCTAGTTTTAGTTCTTATTTAGACTTGTCTAGTCCTATCTAGTATTGTCTAGTTCTAACTAGACTTGTCCAGTTTTAGTTCTTATTTAGACTTGTCTAGTAATATCTAGTCTTGTCCAGTCCTATCTAGTCTTGTCTAGTTCTAACTAGTTTTGTCTAGTACTATCTAGACTTGTCTAGTTCTATCTAGACTTGTCTAGTTCTAACTAGACTTGTCCAGTTTTAGTTCTTATTTAGACTTGTCTAGTAATATCTAGTCTTGTCCAGTCCTATCTAGTCTTGTCTAGTTCTAACTAGTTTTGTCTAGTACTATCTAGACTTGTCTAGTTCTATCTAGACTTGTCTAGTTCTAACTAGACTTGTCCAGTTTTAGTTCTTATTTAGACTTGTCTAGTAATATCTAGTCTTGTCCAGTCCTATCTAGTCTTGTCTAGTTCTAACTAGTTTTGTCTAGTACTATCTAGACTTGTCGGGTTCTATCTAGACTTGTCTAGTTTTAGTTCTTATTTAGACTTGTCTAGCCCTATCTAGTATTGTCTAGTTCTAACTAGACTTGTCCAGTTTTAGTTCTTATTTAGACTTGTCTAGTAATATCTAGTCTTGTCCAGTCCTATCTAGTCTTGTCTAGTTCTAACTAGTTTTGTCTAGTACTATCTAGACTTGTCGGGTTCTATCTAGACTTGTCTAGTTTTAGTTCTTATTTAGACTTGTCTAGTCCTATCTAGTATTGTCTAGTTCTAACTAGACTTGTCCAGTTTTAGTTCTTATTTAGACTTGTCTAGTAATATCTAGTCTTGTCCAGTCCTATCTAGTCTTGTCTAGTTCTAACTAGTTTTGTCTAGTACTATCTAGACTTGTCTAGTTCTATCTAGACTTGTCTAGTTCTAACTAGACTTGTCCAGTTTTAGTTCTTATTTAGACTTGTCTAGTAATATCTAGTCTTGTCCAGTCCTATCTAGTCTTGTCTAGTTCTAACTAGTTTTGTCTAGTACTATCTAGACTTGTCTAGTTCTATCTAGACTTGTCTAGTTCTAACTAGACTTGTCCAGTTTTAGTTCTTATTTAGACTTGTCTAGTAATATCTAGTCTTGTCCAGTCCTATCTAGTCTTGTCTAGTTCTAACTAGTTTTGTCTAGTACTATCTAGACTTGTCTAGTTCTATCTAGACTTGTCTAGTTCTATCTAGACTTGTCTAGTTCTAACTAGACTTGTCCAGTTTTAGTTCTTATTTAGACTTGTCTAGTAATATCTAGTCTTGTCCAGTCCTATCTAGTCTTGTCTAGTTCTAACTAGTTTTGTCTAGTACTATCTAGACTTGTCGGGTTCTATCTAGACTTGTCTAGTTCTATCTAGACTTATCTAGTTTTAGTTCTTATTTAGACTTGTCTAGTCCTATCTAGTATTGTCTAGTTCTAACTAGTTTTGTCTAGTACTATCTAGACTTGTCTACTTCTATCTAGACTTGTCTAGTTTTAGTTCTTATTTAGACTTGTCTAGTCCTAACTAGTTTTGTCTAGTTCTAACTAGTTTTGTCTAGTACTATCTAGACTTGTCTAGTTCTAACTAGACTTGTCTAGTTTTAGTTCTTATTTAGACTTGTCTAGTCCTTTCTAGTCTTGTCTAGTCCTATCTAGACTTGTCTAGTTCTAACTAGATTTGTCTAGTACTATCTAGACTTGTTTACTTCTATCTAGACTTGTCTAGTTTTAGTTCTTATTTAGACTTGTCTAGTCCTATCTAGTCTTGTCTGGTCCTATCAACACATGTCTAGTTCTAACTAGACTTGTCCAGTTTTGGTTGTTATTTAGACTTGTCTAGTTCTATCTAGTTTTGTCTAGTACTATCTAGACATGCCTAGTTCTATCTAGACTAGTCTAGTTTTGGTTTTTGTTTAGACTTGTCTAGTCCTATTTAGTCTTGTCTAGTTCTAACTAGTTTTTTCTAGTACTATCTAGACTTGTCTAGTTCTATCTAGACTTGTCTAGTTTTATCTAGACTAGTAATTATAACTTGTCTAGTCTATTAAACCTTCTTTTCTAATATTTAAATAAAACTAGAAAGTGTTCGATTGATCCTTATTTAAATTGTGCAATTAAACAATTATCGAGTAATTAATTAATTAATTAAAGTCTAATAATGAATAATAAAAGAGCATTGAACAAGAAGAATTCAAAAGCAAGCCGAGTCCAGGTCAATTCGGTTGCCGGATAATCACAATACCGAATGTAATTAAAAGAAAGTGTTTGAAACAAAAAATTATTCAGAAAGAAAGTTTATTTGGTGTGTGTGTGAAAACCGTGTTTGTAAACTAAACTCGAAGGAATTTGCTCAAAAACCCGATAAATAATTAAAGCAATTGCTTGGTGAAAGTGTGGAAAATTTGCTTACTAAATTTATAGAGCAAACATTTTAGATGAATTTAACTTTCCTACATAACTCTAGTCTATCTAGAACTGCCATCCTAATTTTGTCTATCTAGTCTTGTTTATCTAGTCTGTCTGCCAGTTGAGGCTCTCAGGCTAGGTAAACTAGATAAGGCTCTCACTAAACCCCTATTCCACCTTGGCTTTTAGTATGCGCCACACCGGTATCCCATATTCTAAATTCATTCAGGGTGGGCAGCCCGGACGGTTAGTGAAAACCGCCCTAGTTGTTGTCTCCCCGACCAGAATTCGAACCCGGGTCTCCCGCAATGAAAGGCGGGTATGTTGTCAACTACACCACCGAGGAGAAACTAGATAAGGTTAGATAAACTTAAGTACGCAAGACTTAGCTAGCAAGTGATCTTGCCGGTAACCTGTATGGGCCCTCCAATATTTAAATTTATACAGAGAGTTAAGACACAGTAAAGTCCCAACGATTGAAACGGCAGGGTCACGTAATAAGAACGAAAAATAATCGCGGTCCAAAAATGGCATTTGACAAAAAAAAAACAGAGGAGGGCGCGGAAGCGAGGCCGACCCAGAAAAAGATGATGAGGAAAATGACCTAAGAGAAATGAAAATAAGAATTTGGAGGAGGAAGGCTCTAGATAGAGAGGAATGGAAGTAAGTAATTGAGCAGGCCAAGGTTCTACATGGACCGTAGTGCCGGCAGAAGAAGAAGAAGAAAGTTAAGGCTTGGTAGGCAATATAGATAAGGCTAGATAAATCTAGCCGTGAAAGCGAGAACAGGACGCAACAGCCAAAAATTGTGCACTCATTACGTTAGACGTGAGAAACGCCTTTAACTATGTATGATATTTCAGTCATAATGTGCTGCTACATTATGACTGAAATATCTGGAAAAGACATGTCCCCATATCTACAAAGGATGATAATGAGCTACCTAAACAACCGTACGATCATACACGAAATAGGAAACGACGCAAGAGAATAGAGCATCGCCAGTGGGGTTCCTCAGAAATCCCACACTCTGGAACGTGATGTTCGATCTCTCTCTCTCTCTTAGTTCCTGTTTCCCCCAGTCGGGCATAGGGCTTCTACCAATTGTCGCGAGTTGAACTCATTCCACGATTTGCCGGTGGAGGTGATTTCGGCTTCAATTGTGCGTCGCCATGTTGTTTTTGGCCTTCCTCTCTTTCGCTTACTGCCTTGGAGATGCCAATCCAATGCTTGTTTTGCAATGTTTTGTGGATTGCGCCGTAGGGTGTGTCCAATCCAGTTCCACTTTCTTCTCTTTATTTCAACGTCTACTGGAATTTGGTTTGTAGAACGAAGCAGATCGTGGTTCGATATCACTTGTGTGATGTGTTATATAATCGTGGTTCGATGTTCAATGGAGTGCTCAAAATGACACAACCCGAAGGAGTAAACATAATCGGATTTGCATGATGATCTAGCAATAGTCGTAACGGCAAAGACAGAAAAGAGCCTGATGCTGAAAGCAAAAATAGCGGTCGAAAAAATAATCGAATGGATGACAAGTAAAGGGTTAAAACTTGCGCCTGAAAAAACAGAGGCGGTAAAAGACAACTCTCACCGATATCCTTTAGGATCCAAGGGACGAAGATCAAACCCAAGGAATGGGTAAAATATCTGGGAATCGTCATAGAAGGAGGAACTTATCAGCAGATATAAGCTGCGATGCCTTAAAAGCTACAAAAACCGCATATGCGCTAGACAAGCTGATGCCAAACGTCGGAGGTGCAAAATGCAGCAAACGCAGGCTCAGTGGCCCACTCCATCATGTTATGCGGGGCTCCCGTGTGTGCTAATGTACTGACAGCGAGAAAGAAGCAGCAACTGGCCAAGGTACAAAGAAAAATAGCACTACGGGTTTGCAATGCATCTTCTTCCTTACGTGCCATGTTCTCCGAGGACGTCGGCGATCATCATAATGATTTTTATTTTATCAGCAGCGGCACGAAACAGGCTAGTAGAACTGACACCATACCACTCTCTCAGGTTTTTCAGCCAGGACTTCTTCCTGGACCTCTTCTACTTTGTATTTTGCCTGCATGATATTCTGTAAGATACGGTACTTTTCCCCTCTCATAACGTGTCCAAAATATTCCAGCTTGCGTTTTTTTGATGGTAAACATGACTTTTAGTTGCTTCTGGAGACGGGCAAGCACCTCGGAGTTTCGGACTCTGTCTACTTATGATATTCGCAGCAGGCGGCGGTAGCACCACATCTTGAACCCTACCAGTCGGTCACACATTGCCTTTGTTAAAGTCCATCCTTCCATTCCATAGTACAAAATTGGGAATACATAGCACCGTAGTAATCGAATACGCAGAGGTATTGACAAGTCTCGGGATGTAAAAACCTTCTTCATATTGCTAAATGCTGCTCTAACAACCTGCTCGACGCGGGACCTTATTTCCTGCTTCTTATCCCACTCACTGCTCTACAAGCATCGAGATATCTGAAGCTCTGATGGAAGCTTTGGAGGTCCAAAATGCAGCAAACGCAGGCTTAGTGGCCCACTCCATCATGCTGTACGGGGCTCCCATGTGGGCTAACGTACTGACAGAGAGAAAGAGGCAGTTGCTGGCCAAAGTACAAAGAAAAAAGACACTACGGGTTTGCAGTGCATAGAGGATCGTATCTAGAGACGCGGCTCTCGTAGCTCATCGAGCTGACTGCTCAAGAACGAATGTTTTGCTACCTAGCAGACGGAGACAACAGTCAAAAAAGAAACAGCCAGGCAAAATATGCGCAAGGAATCGCAAAAAAATGGGAGCATACAGAAAGGGGACAATGGACCAGATTATTAATCCCGGACCCAATCAAATGGAAAGACAGAAAGCACGGAGAACCCAACTTCCATCTGACACAGATACTCACGGGACATGGATGTTTCAAGGACTACTTGCACAGCATTGGCGAGCAAGAGAAGCACAGTGTGACTACTGCGGGAGGATGACAGCGTGTACCACAACCTATTCGTCTGCGACAGATGGGAACGCGAACGAGCAACGATAATGCAGGACAGATTGCTAGAACAAAGAACAATAACAGAACATACCCGGCTTTCAATGCGGGAGGCTCGGGTTCGAACTCGGACTCGTACTCTGGGCGAGGAGACAACAAGAAGGGCGGTTTTCACTAACCGTCCGTGCTGCCCAACCTGATTGAATGCAAAATATGCGATACCGGGGTGGCGCATACTAAAGGCCAGGGCGGAATAGGGGGTTTAGTGAGAGCTTCCCTCGAACCACAGTAACAGACCACATGTTAAGAACAGAAAAAAACTGGGACAACGCGAACAAAGCGATAGAAGACATCGCGAAGGAGGAAGACGATAAATTAAGACAAGCCGCAGAGAGGAGGCATCTAAATATACCCAATGGGTAGAATAGGACATACACCCGGCAGTAATGCGAAGAGCAGGCCCAGGGTGTTAGGTCTTATGTTCTGTATTGTTATCACTATATAATAAATAAATTTAAAAAAAAGATAAATCTAGCCAGACAAGACATAGCTACATAGCACAGTGGGCATATTACAGGTAATCATAATGATTTTTCTGATATTTAAATTTCTATGGAAAGTTAAGGCTAGATAGGCGAGATTAGATGGTAAGGTTTTATTAACCTAAACCAAAGAGACACAGCTATAAAGTGGGTATACCACAGGTAACTATAATGGGTCCTCCAATATTTAAGTTTCTAAAAAAAGTTAAGGCTAGGTAGGCAAGATAGATAAGGCTAGATAAACCTAGCCAGATAAGCTATACAGTGGGTATACCACAGGTAAACATAATGAGTCCTCTGATATTTAAAATTCTATACAAAGTTAAGGCTAAATAGGCAAGATAGATAATGCTAGATAAACCTAGCCAGATAAGACATAGCAATAGAGTGGGTATACTACAGGTATTCTTAATGAGTCCTCTGTGATTTAAATTTGTATAAAAAGTTAAGGCTAAGCAGGCAAGGTTAGATCGGTAAGGTTTTATTAACCAAGGCAGCGAAAATATAGCTATAATGTGGGTATACCATAAGTATCCATAATGGGCCCACCAATATTTAGGTTTCCAATATTTCAGAATCTTGTCTGTCTGGTCTTGTGTGTCTAGTCTTGCCTGTCTAGTCTTGGCAGTTTAGTCTTCTCTGTATAGTCTTGTCTATTCAGTCTTGTCTGTCTAGTCTTGTCTGTCTAGTGTTGTCTGTCTAGTCTTGTCTGTCTAGTCTTGTCTGTCTAGTCTTGTCTGTCTAGTCTTGTCTGTCTAGTCTTGTCTGTCTAGTCTTGTCTGTCTAGTCTTGTCTGTCTAGTCTTGTCTGTCTAGTCTTGTCTGTCTAGTCTTGTCTGTCTAGTCTTGTCTGTCTAGTCTTGTCTGTCTAGTCTTGTCTGTGTAGTCTTGTCCGTCTAGTCTCGTCTGTCTAACATACACACTTTTCAATGCGGGAGACCCGGGTTCGAATCCTAGTCGGGGAGATAACAAATAGGGCGATTTTCACTAACCGTCCGGGCTGCCCACCATGAATGAATGCAAAATATGCAATACCGGGGTGGCGTATACTAAAAGCCAAGATAGGTTTTTTAATAGGGGGCTTAGTGAGAACTTCCCCCGAACCACTTTAAAAAAAGTCTCGTCTGTCTAGTCTTGTCTGCCTAGTCTGTCTTGTCTGTCTAGTCTGTCTAGTCTGTCTTGTCTGTCTTGTCTGTCTTGTCTGTCTTGTCTGTCTTGTCTGTCTTGTCTGTCTTGTCTGTCTTGTCTGTCTTGTCTGTCTTGTCTGTCTTGTCTGTCTTGTCTGTCTTGTCTGTCTTGTCTGTCTTGTCTGTCTTGTCTGTCTTGTCTGTCTTGTCTGTCTTGTCTGTCTTGTCTGTCTTGTCTGTCTTGTCTGTCTTGTCTGTCTTGTCTGTCTTGTCTGTCTTGTCTGTCTTGTCTGTCTTGTCTGTCTTGTCTGTCTTGTCTGTCTTGTCTGTCTTGTCTGTCTTGTCTGTCTTGTCTGTCTTGTCTGTCTTGTCTGTCTTGTCTGTCTTGTCTGTCTTGTCTGTCTTGTCTGTCTTGTCTGTCTTGTCTGTCTTGTCTGTCTTGTCTGTCTTGTCTGTCTTGTCTGTCTTGTCTGTCTTGTCTGTCTTGTCTGTCTTGTCTGTCTTGTCTGTCTTGTCTGTCTTGTCTGTCTTGTCTGTCTTGTCTGTCTTGTCTGTCTTGTCTGTCTTGTCTGTCTTGTCTGTCTTGTCTGTCTTATCTGCTTTGTCTGTCTAGTTTTCTCTATCTTGTCTGTCTAGTCTAGTCTTGTCTAGCCATGTCTGTCTAGTCTTGTCTGCCTAGTCCAGTCTTGTGTGTCTAGTACAGTCTTGTCTGTGTAGACTTGCCTGTCTAGTTTTGTCTATCTAGTCTTGTCTGTCTAGTCTTGTCTATCTAGTCTTGTCTGTCTAGTCTTGACTGTCTAGTTTTGACTTCCTAATCTTGCCTGTCTAATCTTATCTGTCTAGTCTTGCCTGTCTAGTCTTGTCTGCCTTGCATTGTCTGTCTAGTCTTGCCTGTCTAGCCTTCTCTGACTAATCTTGTCTGTCTAGTTTGTCTTCTAGTCGTGTCTGTATAGATTGACTACTTGGAAGTATTTGAGGCTAATTAAATCGTCTATGCAGGCATATTTAGTCTTAAAAGTAGTTAAGTCTAGTCTTAAATCACGCTTTAAATGTAATTTACGCTAGTTAAGTCTGTGTAGCTAATTCAAGTTAGCTAACGCAAGTCTAGTTAAGTAATAAATGCGCGTAGTGAAGTACATATACAGTTTACTTAGGCATTGAATATATTCAAGTGTTCTCAAGTTTTAAATGTAGTTTAGTTTTAAACGTAGTTAAGATTCTAAATGTTAGTTAGGTCTAGTTGTAAGTTATATAAGTTTGTGTGCGTTTAAGTGTACTTACATTTTATAAGAACTACTCCATTGCGCATATCCTCCATGTTATGTACACATTATTTACAAAACAAACCAACGGAAAATAAAAGAGTTCGAAACCGACTGGTTAATCCTATTCGCACTGAAACCGAATGCAACTTACGCGATAAACTAGAGCATTTCGTGTCGGCGAAGTTGTGAGGGGTAAACTGTATTAATAACAATTGCACTGGGGGGGCAGAAACATGGCGGCGCGGCGAGAGTTGCACGGCGTGCGAGCGGCTCGACCAGCGGACTTTCGACGACTAAACCACTAAAACCGGCTCGGCTTTTGTTGGGAACTGCCGCATACCTCTGTAATAACATCGGGGCCACGCTGGAATTGGTACTTTCGGTTTCCTAAGCGGTACTTTTATCTCCTTTCCACTGCGACGTTCCTCTAACGCTCGCATTATTTCAAACTGTTCTTCAGATAACAACATATTCGAGGGGAGATAATAACAGTTTCTTGTTATAGGTGCAACCATTATTTTAATTATTTTATGTATTCAATTAACAAGACTGGATAGACAAGCTAGACAGACAAGACTAGACAGACAAGATTAGACATACAAGACTAGATAGACAAGACTAGACAGACAAGACTAGACAGACAAGACTAGACAGACAAGACTAGACAGACAAGACTAGACAGACAAGACTAGACAGACAAGACTAGACAGACAAGACTAGACAGACAAGACTAGACAGACAAGACTAGACAGACAAGACTAGACAGACAAGACTAGACAGACAAGACTAGACAGACAAGACTAGACAGACAAGACTAGACAGACAAGACTAGACAGACAAGACTAGACAGACAAGACTAGACAGACAAGACTAGACGGACAAGACTAGACAGACAAGACTAGACAGACAAGACTAGACAGACAAGACTAGACAGACAAGACTAGACAGACAAGACTAGACAGACAAGACTAGACAGACAAGACTAGACAGACAAGACTAGACAGACAAGACTAGACAGACAGGACTAGACAGACAAGACTAGACAGACAAGACTAGACAGACAAGATTAGACAGACAAGACTAGATAGACAAGACTAGACAAGAGCATATACAAGACAAGACTAGACAGACAAGACTGGACAGACAAGACTAGACAGACAAGGCTAAACAGACAAGACTAGACAGACAAGACCAGACAGACATGACTAGGCAGACAAGACTAGACAGACAAGACTAGTCCTTCTGTAGGTTTCAACTAAAGACAATAAACTAGTTAGTGTAGTGGATCTTGGTTGGTACGTGCGTTTGCATCCCTTGTGTAGATGAGCCACCTGTTATAAATCGTATTCCAAGCCCTAATCCGCTTGTACCTTCTGTTTTAATTCCCTGTTTCGTATCTTTGTGCCGCACTCTAATCACTAGGTAGCACGTAGAATAGGGCAATAAAGTTGACTAAATAACGAAACAGCAAAGACTAAATAACAATTGGGAAAGTAGGTGGAGTATAAACGTTTTGTGCACTGAAATTGGATTTTCCAGCTTACAGTTAAATCTTAATCCGCGATTCCTGGATGGAACGCAATCCATGAATGTTTTGTTTAGTTTTCCGAAGTTGTAGCAGTTGAGGATTTAGATTGTTCGAAACGATTAAAACTAGTTTGTCTAACATTGTCCTCTGGAATCCTAGAGAGACAATGAACATTTTCAGTCTCTGTCTTGTCTGTCTAGTCTTGTCAGTCTAGTCTTGTCAGTCTAGTCTTGTCAGTCTAGTCTTGTCTGTCTAGACTTGTCTGTGTAGTCTTGTCTGTCTAGTCTTGTCTGTATAGTCTTGTCTGTCTAGTCTTGTCTGTCTAGTCTTGTCTGTCTAGTCTTGTATGTCTTGTCTTGTCTGTCTAGTCTTGTCTGTCTAGTCTTGTCTGTCTAGTCTTGTCTGTCTAGTCTTGTCTGTCTAGTCTTGTCTGTCTAGTCTTGTCTGTCTAGTCTTGTCTGTCTAGTCTTGTCTGTCTAGTCTTGTCTGTCTAGTCTTGTCTGTCTAGTCTTGTCTGTCTAGTCTTGTCTGTCTAGTCTTGTCTGTCTAGTCTTGTCTGTCTAGTCTTGTCTGTCTAGTCTTGTCTGTCTAGTCTTGTCTGTCTAGTCTTGTCTGTCTAGTCTTGTCTGTCTAGTCTTGTCTGTCTAGTCTTGTCTGTCTAGTCTTGTCTGTCTAGTCTTGTCTGTCTAGTCTTGTCTGTCTAGTCTTGTCTGTCTAGTCTTGTCTGTCTAGTCTTGTCTGTCTAGTCTTGTCTGTCTAGTCTTGTCTGTCTAGTCTTGTCTGTCTAGTCTTGTCTGTCTAGTCTTGTCTGTCTAGTCTTGTCTGTCTAGTCTGTCTAGTCTTGTCTGTCTAGTCTTGTCTGTCTAGTCTTGTCTGTCTAGTCTTGTCTGTCTCGTCTTGTCTGTCTAGTCTTGTCTGTCTAGTCTTGTCTGTCTAGTCTTGTCTGTCTAGTCTTGTCTGTCTAGTCTTGTCTGTCTAGTCTTGTCTGTCTAGTCTTGTCTGTCTAGTCTTGTCTGTCTAGTCTTGTCTCTCTAGTCTTGTCTGTCTAGTCTTGTCTGTCTAGTCTTGTCTGTCTAGTCTTGTCTGTCTAGTCTTGTCTGTCTAGTCTTGTCTGTCTAGTCTTGTCTGTCTAGTCTTGTCTGTCTAGTCTTGTCTGTCTAGTCTTGTCTGTCTAGTCTTGTCTGTCTAGTCTTGTCTGTCTAGTCTTGTCTGTCTAGTCTTGTCTGTCTAGTCTTGTCTGTCTAGTCTTGTCTGTCTAGTCTTGTATGTCTAGTCTTGTCTGTCTAGTCTTGTCTGTCTAGTCTTGTCTGTCTAGTCTTGTCTGTCTAGTCTTGTCTGTCTAGTTTTGTCTGTCTAGTCTTGTCTGTCTAGTCTTGTCTGTCTACTCTTGTCCGTCTAGTCTTGTCCGTCTAGTGTTGTCCGTCTAGTCTTGTCCGTCTAGTCTTGTCCGTCTAGTCTTGTCCGCCTAGTCTTGTCCGTCTAGTCTTGTCCGTCTAGTATTGTCCGTCTAGTCTTGTCCGTCTAGTATTGTCCGTCTAGTCTTGTCCGTCTAGTCTTGTCCGTCTAGTCTTGTCCGTCTAGTCTTGTCTGTCTAGTCTTGTCTGTCCACTCTTGTCTGTCTAGTACGTGAACCTATTCTATAGAAACTTTCTAATTTCTAAATGATTCCCATGTAGTCCCCATATCACATATGGGTACTTGAGCCCATTAAGTTTGCTCCCTTATCACTGCCACATGTTCATCAGTTTGTGGGTCGTGTGGCGAGTGCGCTGTCAAGGTCGTGTCTAGTAAATGTATTTCTGTCCCACATCAACTGACCTAACTCGGTGTGACCCCTGCTTCCACCCGCACCTTTTCCGCCGCACATTGTATGATTGCAACGAGTTTTTTCAATTGGATAAGCTATACTATTTAGATTTAGTTTAATTGGACAAAATGTAAATTTGCCTAGACAAAACTGCTCAAGACTGGAAGAGAATAAGCAAACGTTCCTTCAGAAATCAGTTCTAATTGATTGTAAATGAAGCAGGGTCCTCACAGGGTTTGCAAGAGTTTTCGATTGAATAGATGGATGGAGTTGCTGTTTAGATTTGGTTTAATTGGACAAAGCTTAGACAAGCCTAGACAAAACTGTTGAAGATTGGAAGAGAATAAGCAAACGTTCCTTCTCTAATCAGTTCTAATTGTTTGTAAATGAAGTTTGTGAAGGTTTGAGAGAGTTTTAGATTGAATAGATGGATGTAGTTGTTGTTTAGATTTAGTTTAATTGTATAAAGTATAGACAGGTCTAGACAAAACTGTTGAAGATTGGAAGAGAATAAGCAAACGTTCGTTCTGCAATCAGTTCCAATTGTGTTTGTAAATGAAGCTTTGAGAGAGTTTTAGATTGAATAGATGGATATAGTCGCTGCTTAGTTTTAGTTTAATTAGACAAAGTTTAGACAAGCCTGGATAAAACTGGTGAAGGCTGTAAGAGAATAAGCAAACGTTGCTTCTGCAATCAGTTCTAATTGTGTTTGTAAATGAAGCTTGTGAAGGTTTGAGTGAGTTTTCGAGTAAATAGACTTGGCTGGTGTCCAGTTGGGCCCATTCATTATATTTCTGCTTCATGTCCGTCATAATATCAGACGTTAACGGACTTTCCTCTCAACTCTTCGATAGTTTTCATTTATAAACTTCGGTGTGTGCCAACGACGCAGCGAGCCGACGGTTTCATCAAAGTTTATTATCGACGGCGGTGAATTGTTATTTTCTCGCTTTTGACCTTAAGCTTGAGTTTCTATTTCGGTTTTGAATGTTTTCGCGGTAAAAATACAGTTTGTCGATTTCCAGCTGTGTTTTGGTAATTGGTGAAGAATAGATGAAAGAACTTTTCGAAATTGTGTCCGGTATGTGTAGCAATCGAAATACATCGAAAATGTGTATGAACCAGATTTCATGGTTAGGTTAGGTTAGAAAATGCATATAAAAATTAGGAAAAAATTACTATGTTGTATGATTACTGAGTTGTATGAATGTTGTTGTGATGTATTTACAAACAACGATTTATTAGCTAAGTCACAGTTACTTTTAAAATGTGAGGATCTACCAAGGTCTACTAAGGAAAGCCAGGGTAGTCAAGTTCTAGTTAGGTGTTACTGCAAGCAAGCGCCTAGACGAACTCTCCTCCCTTGCGAGCGAGCGAGGTATGTGTGTCTCCCGCGGCAGCGGGGACGGCTGTTGTAGGAATCTTTCCTTTTCAGCCTGTGGTTTGTGAGGTTTGTGTGGATCCAGCAGGTGGCCTCCAGCAGGCGGGTGGGCTCAGCAGAACATCTCGGGGCGTCGTTTGGAAATGTGGCAGGGTTCAGGTGGTTGGGGTGGACTAGGCGATAGTAGTTTGCCAGGGAAGGTTTTGTTGTGTGGTCTTTTTTTTTTGGGTTGTTTTTTTTTGTTTGTTGTTTTTTTGTTTATTGTTTTTTTTGTTTGTGTTTTTTTTTTAATCTTTTTTACTTTTTTTTTTTTTTTTTTTTTGGTATCGGTCTTTTCAGGTAGGTTCAAGTTGGTTGTGATTATTGGTTGGGATTATATGAAGTTGTGAGGGATTTCGTCTAGGATTGATTTTAAGTTGGGCGGAAGGGCTTCTTTGAGACGGGACAGTAGAACTAGATAGGGAATTGGGATTTTGTTCTTTGGGGATTTCCGGTGGATTGAAGCGGGCGGGGACTGGAAGATGGATATTATGGGGGGTTCTTCTAAGAGGATACGGGCAGCAAGTCGCTTTTGGAGATGGTGAAGGCGTGGTTCGTACAGGTCGAATTTGCAATTTTCAACGAGGAGGGTACTGGGGTATGTGTAGTGTAAACGGTAAATTTTACGGATGCACGCTCTTTCAAAGGAATAGATCGGATTTAGGTCGGTATTGTCACAGATGGTGAGGGCGCAGTTTTGATAGTCGAGAATAGGACGGACAAATGTTTTGTACATGAAGATAAGTGTGTCTGTTGAGCATCCCCCTAGGCGGGTGCGGAGACAGTATATGAGGTTGAGTCTGTTCCTCAGTTTTTGGAGACACTGTTTGATATTGGGGGCCGGGTTGAGAGTTTGGGTGAAGGTCGTTCCCAGGTAGGTTATAGAGGGTTGGAGACACAGGGGTTGGTTGTAGATTTTTATGGGGGGCTGTCTATCTATCCGCTTGGAGAGGTGGGGGTGCCGAAAGTGGATTAATTGTGACTTATTCGGATTGATCCGGATTCACCAACAGTTCATCCACTGTTCAAGCTTGGAAATGTATTTGTTCAGCGCGGATGCCGAGATGAAGGGGTTTCGGTGACAGGCCCAGACGACTGTGTCGTCCGCGTATTGTTGGATATGACAGTAAGGTACGGTGGTTTATACTTTTGGTATTGTGTGTGCCTCTTTCCAAGCGCGTGGGAACGTGCCGGAAGAGAGACAGGCGTTGTAGATGCTGGTCAGGTATTCGAGAGCTGCGTCTGGTAGGTGCTTAAGTGCGATCCATGGGATTTTGTCAGGGCCGGGAGCAGAGTTTTTGCGGGCGAGTGCGATTATATTTCGGACCTCTTCGGGGTTATTGGGTGGATGGGGGGTTCGGCGTCGTTAGGGACCATTGAAGGAAACTCAGGTAGTGGCTTTAAAGGAAGGCTTTGGGTCTGGGCTCTTGTTTTCGTGTGGAATTTGTCGTTGAATAGGGGGGAGTTTGATAGGTGGACTTTTTCTAGGTGCGTTGCGAAAACTTGGGCTTTGTCTGGGTTGTTGGTGATTAGCACGTCGTCTACAGAGAGTGGGTGGTTGGGGCGGCGTGCACGGCCGGTCAGGATGTTGAGGGATTTCCAGAATTTGCTGCCGTCCATGGGGTTAAGTTTGGACGTCACGTCTATCCACGATTTCTCGCGATAGGCACGTAGTTTCAGTCTAACTAGTGCATTGAGACGGTTCCAGGCGGATTTGACTAGGGGGTTGTAGGAATTTTTATATTGTCTGTATAGTTTTCGCTTCTGTTTAATAAGAGTCACAATTTCGGGGGGAATAGCAGGACGGGTGGTTGGGAGGGTGCGTACTGGGACGCATTCGTGGATTTGCAGTTGGAGAGTGCTCGTGAATCTTTCTATGGCGGATTCTAAATGGAATTTGGTGTTGATTGTTGGAGGATTGGCGAGGGCGAGGGAGAGGTTGTCGTCAAAAGCTTGCCAATCGGCGTTTTTCCAGGACCGGATTGTCTTTGTCGTTGGTGCTGCGATTGGCGGGGTCAAGAATTCTGTTTCTGCGATTAAAGGCAAGTGGTCGCTAGTAACGGATGGGCCGATGAAGGCCGTGGGGGACAGGAGGTCTACAAGGTTGTCTGATATTATTATGTGGTCTATTATTGAGTTACCAATAGGGCTGAAAAAGGTATAATCCGTACATTCTAGGCGGACGAAGGGATGAGAGTCTAGGAGTGCGACTAGTTTTCGACCATTAAGGTTGGTGGCAAGGTCTCCAAATATTATATTTCGGGCGTTTAGGTCGCCCAGTATTATGCATTTGTCGAGGGAGCTAAAATAGTCGAAGAGGTCTGCAGTGATCTCTTGTGGGGGTGGGAGATAGAGGGAGAAGACGTTGATAGACGTGTTTTTGTAGTTTACAACTATTCCAACAGCTTCAACGTCTTGCAGGTTGGGTGGGAGCGTCACTGTTCGGGCTGATATAGAGTTGTGGTGGGCGATTGCCACACCACCGCCTCGGGTTGGTCTGTCCTTTCGGACGAAGGTGTAGTTTTTTAGGTTAGGTTTGGATTTGGTATTGAAATATGTTTCTTGTAGGCCTAGGATGAGGATGTTTTCGGTGTCAATTATGTGTTGTATCAGGTCTTTTTTCGAGGCCCAGCCGTGGCAGTTTAACGTGGCTATGAAGGTCATTGTAATGTCGTGTCGTGGTGGAGGAGTGGAGCGCTACGAGGATTAAGAGGGGGTGGGTATATTGATTTCACGTTGTGTGGGAGCTGGGGGCGCGATAGGTAGTATGGAGAAGTGAACGGTGTTGCCATAGACCGAGGACTTTAGTGTCCGCTTGAAGATGGTGGAGACAAGCGGTTTGATTGTGTTTAGGATATTGTCCCGTTTGTAGGGAAATAATGACAGGAGGGTGGTAGAGATGAATTTAACGATCATCTTGCTGGTGTCGTCGTCTGTGCCTGTGTTGCTGTCGCTGGGAGGAGAGTTCGGTACCGCGCATTTAAGCGGGGCCGTCATCTCTGGTGTTAGGGGGGCGGACGGGCGGTTCGGGCATTGGGGGGAATTGGAAGGGTGAGGGCCGGCACAGTTAGTGCAGCGGATTTCTGTCGGGTTTGGGCAGGATGAGGTCGCGTGTGGGCCGGCGCAGAGTGCGCACGTGATGGGCTCAGTGCATGGGGAATTGGTGTCATGGAATTTCATGCACCTTTTGCACTGGAGCGGTTGGGGCGGAGAGGGATTGGACAGCTCGACATAATGTCGGTGTCCGAAGATGGTTAGGCCGTTGGCCAGGAGATTGTCTAGGGTGTCCGTAGAGTGAGTCAACACTCTGATTAATTTAGTCGGCTGGTTTGTTGCTCTGGAGGTAATCCTCCAGGCTCGTGTAGCTTGTAGGTTACGGGAGCGAATTGCGTCGAGGACTTCGTCGGGGGTTGTGTCCTCCGTCACGCCGCGAACAACGCAGGACATTGAAGGTCCGCGAGGTTGGGGGCGGAGGCTGGTTGGGGAGGGCATGGGGCCGGAGGTTATTGGGACAGGTTCACCGATTAGGTTCCTGATTTTTTTTAGTTTGGTGTAAACTTCTGGGTCTGTCGACTTGAATGTGGCGGCGTCGTCGTAGATAATCACCGTAGAGTAATGGAAATCACTCATCTGTTTGGTGATGTTGTGGAGGGATCTATAGGTTCTATCTATAGATTCTAAGCTGGAGGTAGTTTGACGGTCGCGGAGTATAATGATGTTTTGCGGGAATTGGGGTAATTTGAGCGACTTACTGCGGGTATATAGTTTGGGTTGGCGGCGGTCGGGTTGAGGGACTGCATCGATAGTCCTTTGGGGGTGCTTGGTAGTTGACAGCTGGAGGCGGTGGAGGTTGTTCCTGTAGGTTCTCTTGTTGGGGTCCTGGATCCCATCTTGGTTAGTGTGGAAGCACTGTCGGAGACGGGTGACAGCGGCGGCGCTGCCACGGCCTTTGTAGAGGGTGGCTGTCTGGCAGATGCGGCGTTGGACGTCTGGCGGGTTGTCCTTGTAGCAGCGGTGGTTAGCTGGTTTTTCGGCATCTCGGCGTTGGCACGTCTTGCTCGGTCGGAGGTGACCGAACGAATGCTCCTCCCTTGTACGATGTAGCGGTTTATATACCGTAGGGTTTTTTACACAACGGCCGATTACAGACAGGGTAGTGGAACTCGAGAGGGGGTGGGCCAAAAGGGTGCGACCCGGGACAGGGTTGATGCGCGACGGGTAGCGCTCCGAGAGGGTACTCGCGGGTTGCTCTGGTACTATTTCCGCTACAATGTGAATTTTCATATTATAAGAAAATAATTAAGGAAACTATGATTTTTAATTCACAAATTGGCTAATAACATAAATAAAATTTAATTATTAGTACGTTGTGTATTAATAAAATACACGAAAAAATTAACATACAAAGAGGCGTGCGACAGGGCGACACGATTTCCCCAAAACTTTTCACTCGGGCAATAGAAGACATATTCAAAAACCTGAGGTGGGAACAAAAAGGTGTGTGTATAGACAGAAATTACCTGAACCATTTACGTTTCGCAGACGACATTGTAATTATGAGCCAAGATATAAACGAACTGGAGGAGATGATAAACGAACTTAAGCAAGCTTCAGAAGATGTTGGCCTGCAGATGAACTACAAGAAGACCAAAATCCTCTCCCATGAAAATGTACAAATAACATTAGATAACTACCACTTGGAAACCGTGGAGCAGTACATCTATCTGGGACATAATATTGGATTGGGCAGGAAACACCAAACAGCGGAAGTCACAAGTCGAATCGGCTTGACTTGGGCTACGTTTGGAAAACTAAACCATATTCTCAGAGACCGTAAAGTCCCAATCTGCCTCAAAGGAAAAGTGTGCATTCTCCCTGTTGCAACTTATGGCCTAGAGACCACCACTCTCGCGGTCAACAGCATAAGCCGTGTAAGAGTCTGTCAGAGAGCAATGGAGCGACCGATGCTGGGTAGCAGCCTGAGAGATAAAATACGCAAAACGGAAATTCGCAAACGCACTAAAGTATCAGATGTCATGGAATAAATTGCAAGATTAAGGTGGCGATGGACAGGTCATGTTGCCCGAGATGACATGAAATGGACCGAGTAAATAATGCAGTGGAGAGGTTACTCTCACCATTAGAGAGACAAAAAGATGTGTTGGTAGACCCTAGGCGAGATGGCGGGATGATCTACAGCTGCTAGCCGGGAAGAACTGGATGCACACCGCTCAAAACAGATCGACCTGGAAAAAGATGGAGGAGGCCTATGTTCAGCAGTGGATGTTTAAAGACTCAAGAAGAAGTACGTTGTGGCTCCTGCATCTTACTGCTAAGGGAGGCCTCGAGGTCAACCAGAAAAAAACCTTAACACACAAATGAAAATAATTATGAACATCCATACACGCGCTTCTGCCTTTTGGCTTCATCAGTATGGATCATATTATCTCGAATTGAATAAATTTTTTTTTTAATTTTCATTCTAACAACAAATAAAATCCACATAATCATGTACTAAAACAAATCCGCTTTTCTAACAAATTCATCGCTGTTTGCTTTCAAGCTGCACGCGATTCCATTTAAAATTTGCTCGATATTACTTCCACAGACAACCGATCCAATTTGAAAGTTTCCCTCGTTTACAACAACAACAAAAAAAAACTTTTACACAACACCCAATTCTACAGTCCAATCTACATAAAATCCTACACGATTAATAATTGTTTGAACATTTCTATACCATGAACCAGAAGTTTCTAATAAACATTTCAATATTATGATTAACCTCCCACATTCCATCAAGCAATATTTAGCACAACAAAAACTATAAATGTTACCAAACATTTTTATCTGATATTATAGTATTAACCTTATAGCCTTACCTGACAGTATTTCGTCTTGCTTGTCTTATACTCGTCTTATCTGTCTGTATTTAGCCTTGTCTGTCTTGCATTAGTCCTGTCTGCCCATTTCTAGTCTTGTCCGTCTTGTATTAGTCTTGTCAGTATGTATTTAGTCATGCCAGTCTTGAATTAGTCTTGTCTGCCTATTTATAATCTTGTCTGTCTTGTATTAGCCTTGTATGTCTGTATTTAGTCTTGTGTGTCTTGTATTAGTATTGTATGTCTATTTATAGTCATGTCTGTCTTGTATTAGGCTTGTCTGTGTGTCTGTATTTTGTCTTGTTCCTCTATTTGTAGTCTTGTCTGTCTTGTATTATCCTTTTCTGTCTGTATTTAGTCTTGTCTGTCTTGTGTTAGTCTTGTCTGTCTATTAATAGTCTTGTCTGTCTTGTATTATGCTTGTCTATCTGTATTTAGTCTTGTCTCTCTATTTATAATCTTGTCTGTCTTGTATTATCCTTGTCTTTCTGTATTTAGTTTTGTCTGTCTTGTATTAGTTTGGTCTGTCTATTTATAGTCTTATCTATCTTATATTAGTATTTTCTGTCTTGTATTAGCCTTTTTTGTCTGTATTTAGTCTTGTCTGACTTGTATTAGTCTTGTCTGTCAATTTATAGTCTTGTCTGTCTTGTATTAATCTTGACTGTCTGTAATTAGTCTTTTCTGTCTTATATTAGTCTTGTCTGTCTTGTATTAGTCTTGTCTGTCTTGTATTACTCTTGTCCGCCTATTTATAGTCTTGTCTGTCCTGTATTAGTCTTGTCTGTCTGTATTTAGTCTTGTCTGTCTTGTATTAGTCTTGCCTGTCTTGTATTACTCTAGTCTGTCTATATATAGTCTTGTCTGTCTTGTATTAGTCTTTTCTGTCTGTATTTAGCCTTGTCTGTCTTATATTAGTCTTGTATTAGTCTTGTGTATCTGTAATTAGTCTTGTCTGTCTTGTATTACTGTTGTCCGCCTATTTATAGTCTTGTCTGTCCTGTATTAGTCTTGTCTGTCTGTACTTACTTATGTCTGTCTTGTATTAGTCTTGCCTGTCTTGTATTACTCTTGTCTCTCTATTTATAGTCTTGTCTGTCTTGTATTAATCTTGTCTGACTAATCTAGTCTTAGCCGGCGCGAGTGGTGTAGAGGTGACGCTCGTGGCCTCGTGTTAGAGCGCTAATTAACAAATATAGAGGGACCGAGTTCTATCCCCAGCGCCGGCCGCATTTGTACCAGACGACAAATGTGAAAAATATTAATTAGCGCAATTTAAAATAACTTGTATTCTGGGCCCATAAGTGAAGGTGAATGCAAAATACAATAGGCCACAAGTAGGCCGCAGTGTTTGAAGGGTCGGCAAACCCTGCATCCACATCGGACCAAACTTAAAAAAAAACCTAGTCTTAACGTCTTTTCGCAAACATTGACTTGATTTACTGGTTTTTATAAATCAGGTTTAATTATTTATTAAGACAAAGGAAGCAAAATGATTGATGTAAACTAGACAAATAACTAAAGAAATTGCTTTGGAAGTGCATGCGTTCGATGGTAATCTGCTAAAAACGTTTATCTTTACCGAGAAATCGAACGGAAAGTTACACACAAACAACCGTATGTTTACAAAATATTGATAACTTACAATCTGCAGTTATTATAGAGCAGATTTCAAACGAATTCCGGAATTCGAGGGAATATTTGCCACAAACAAAATTGTAATTCTTGGTACGTTAACATTCATAACACTTACAAGAAAGAATCAAAGTTTTATGTATTTGCTGAATATAATAACTTCTAGTTTTCGATGATACCAGACAAGACTAGACAAGAACAAACAAGACTAAACAAGATCAGACAAGATTAGAGAAGACCAAACAAAACAAGACATGATCATACAAGACCAGACAAGACTAGAGAAGACCAAACAAGACCAGACATGATCATATAAAACAATACAAGACCAGATAAGCCGATACAAGATCAGACAAAACCAAGCAAGACCAGACCAGACCAGATAAGACCAGACAAGACTAGACAAGACCAGACAAGATCAGAAAAGACCAGACACGAGCAGACTAGACCCTTTTCTAGTTAATTTTATTATTTTCTACAATATCGCTGTACGTGGTCTGTTAGAAAAGTATCCGACCTTTAGCCGGGAAAAAAAACTGGCATACCTGGAGTGTTGGAAACCGAATCACCCTCAAAGTATTCTCCTTGGGAATCCACACACTTCTCCCAGCGGTGCCGCCATTGTGTACAGATACTTGCAGTTGCAAGTAGGATAAACTTCTCAAATTCTCTATAAAATGATTCGATCAATTTTTGAGACTCCAAACTTTGATTTTGAATTTCTCCGAATCCGCCCTTCAACTTGATTTTACCCGGCACTCTGTTTTTTTTTATTAGTCTTATTAAACCTAGCCGAGTGTGTAACCTTAGTCTACAAGGTTCCGTAGGTTAAGCGGTCTGAGCTTCAAAATTGCAGTTTTTGCAAAAGACCGCAAATGTTGTGCGATGCAGGAGATCGAAAGCGATTGTAGTTCTTTGTTTGGTAATCTGGAAACCGCAGGAAGGAACAATGACTAATTTTTCTGTGTCAGTTCTTGCGTGGGTTGCATGACACACGATTGAATTATTACAGATTTGTTCATTTTTTTATCATCATTCTATTCATGTTTTCATTATCAACTAATTTCATTCAAATTTGTATTATTACCGATAAATTATTATCATCAAATTTTTACACAGAATTGATGGATTACCAAGTAGGTAATAGGTTGCAACCATCGCAACGGTCAACAATCGCAACGGACGCAACCATCCTATTCATCAAATTTTTGTTTTTATTATCAAAACAATTCATTCAGTTTTTATAATCATTATCATTCAAATTTGCATTACTATCGATAAATTATTATTATAAAATTTTATAATTATTATCAATAAAAACATATTCTTCTATAAAGTTGAAGACTGTCTAGTTGTCAAAACTGTCTACTAGACTGTCTGGTTGACAAGACTATTTAGTTTTCAAGACTGCCTAGTTGACAAGACTGTCTAGTTGCCAAGACTGTCTAATTGTGAATTCTGTCTAGCTGTCAAGACAGTCTAGTTGTTAAGACTATCTAGTTGTCAAGACTGTCTAGCTGTCAAGACTCTCTAGTTGACAAGACTGTCTAGTTGTCAAGACTGTCTAGTTGTGAATTCTGTCTAGCTGTCAAGACAGTCTAGTTGTTAAGACTATCTAGTTGTCAAGACTATCTAGCTTTCAAGAATGTCTAGTTGACAAGACTGTCTAGTTGTCAAGACTGTCTAGCTGTGAATTCTGTCTAGCTGTGAAGACAGCCTAGTTGTTAAGACTATCTAGTTGTCAAGACTGTCTGGCTGTCAAAAATGTCTAGTTGACAAGACTGTCTAGTTGTCAAGACTGTCTAGTTGTCAAGACTGTCTAGTTGTGAATTCTGTCTAGCTGTCAAGACACTCTAGTTGTTAAGACTATCTAGTTGTCAAGACTATCTAGCTGTCAAGACTGTCTAGTTGACAAGACTGTCTAGTTGTAAAGACTGTCTAGCTGTGAATTCTGTCTAGCTGTGAAGACAGTCTAGTTGTTAAGACTATCTAGTTGTCAAGACTGTCTGGCTGTCAAGAATGTCTAGTTGACAAGACTGTCTAGCTGTCAAGACTGTCTAGTTGTCAAGACTGTCTAGTTGTCAAGACTGTCTAGTTGTGAATTCTGTCTAGCTGTCAAGACAGTCTAGTTGTTAAGACTATCTAGTTGTGAAGACTATCTAGCTGTCAAGACTGTCAAGTTGACAAGGCTGTCTAGTTGTCAAGACTGTCTAGCTGTGAATTCTGTCTAGCTGTGAAGACAGTCTAGTTGTTAAGACTATCTAGTTGTCAAGACTGTCTAGCTGTCAAGACTCTCTAGTTGACAAGACTGTCTAGTTGTCAAGACTGTCTAGTTGTGAATTCTGTCTAGCTGTCAAGACAGTCTAGTTGTTAAGACTATCTAGTTGTCAAGACTATCTAGCTTTCAAGAATGTCTAGTTGACAAGACTGTCTAGTTGTCAAGACTGTCTAGCTGTGAATTCTGTCTAGCTGTGAAGACAGCCTAGTTGTTAAGACTATCTAGTTGTCAAGACTGTCTGGCTGTCAAGAATGTCTAGTTGACAAGACTGTCTAGTTGTCAAGACTGTCTAGTTGTCAAGACTGTCTAGTTGTGAATTCTGTCTAGCTGTCAAGACACTCTAGTTGTTAAGACTATCTAGTTGTCAAGACTATCTAGCTGTCAAGACTGTCTAGTTGACAAGACTGTCTAGTTGTAAAGACTGTCTAGCTGTGAATTCTGTCTAGCTGTGAAGACAGTCTAGTTGTTAAGACTATCTAGTTGTCAAGACTGTCTGGCTGTCAAGAATGTCTAGTTGACAAGACTGTCTAGCTGTCAAGACTGTCTAGTTGTCAAGACTGTCTAGTTGTCAAGACTGTCTAGTTGTGAATTCTGTCTAGCTGTCAAGACAGTCTAGTTGTTAAGACTATCTAGTTGTCAAGACTGTCAAGCTGTGAAGACTGTCTAGTTGTCAAGACTGTCTAGTTGTCAAGACTGTCTAGTTGTGAATTCTGTCTAGTTGTCAAGACAGTCTAGTTGTTAAGACTATCTAGTTGTAAAGACTGTCAAGCTGTTAAGACTGTCTACCTGTCAAGATTGTCTAGCTGTCAAGACTGTGTAGTTGTCAAGACTATCTGCTTGTCAAGACTGTCTAGTTGTCAAGACTGTCTAGTTGTGAATTCTGTCTAGCTGTCAAGACAGTCTAGTTGTTAAGACTATCTAGTTGTCAAGACTGTCAAGCTGTGAAGACTGTCTAGTTGTCAAGACTGTCTAGTTGTCAAGACTGTCTAGTTGTGAATTCTGTCTAGTTGTCAAGACAGTCTAGTTGTCAAGACTATCTAGTTGTAAAGACTGTCAAGCTGTTAAGACTGTCTACCTGTCAAGATTGTCTAGCTGTCAAGACTGTGTAGTTGTCAAGACTATCTGCTTGTCAAGACTGTCTAGTTGTCAAAACGGTCTAACTGTCAAGACTGTCCAGTTGTCAAAACTGTCTTCTGTCTGTCTTCTCTAAAAAAAAAATTAATTGTCAAGAAAATAAAGACAAAAATGAAGAAAAATTTAGACAAATTTTTCTGCAATTCCTCTGTTAATTTTGAGCAAAGAACAACAACAATCGCGTCTGTTACGTCGACACCAAAGACCCAATCCAAATAACTCAAAGAAAAATTCTCACGTGACTTCGCCTTGAACCGACACAAACTCGAAACGTTTCAAATTTACTCACGTTGATACTTCAAGTGGGCAAGACTCTCCAATAAAACATCGAATGACGTGATCTGGTTGCAAGTATTAATAGAATTGCTTGTTTTCAGCTCTTGATAAATACATTTGCATAATTCATATTAAATTTATTTAGCAGAAAAATTTCCTCCACTCCGTAATTGCAACACGAATTTTCACGCCCACGCAACTCCTTTCAATCCCCTTCAAACAAATAATCAATCAAATGCTAAATCTGAATACTAGACTGGAAAGACAAAACTAGACAGACAAGACTAGACAGACAAGACTAGACAGAGAAGACTAGACAGACAAGACTAGACAGACAAGACTAGACAGACAAGACTAGACAGACAAGACTAGACAGACAAGACTAGACAGACAAGACTAGACAGACAAGACTAGCTTATCACTGGTCACTTGCTTCGTCAAGCCACTTGCACAGACCGGAAATGCGTAAAGCATAGTCGATTCAAAAAATCCAGCAGAGTATTCGCTTGCTGCTTTTATGACCACTTACATTAGGCATTCGATTACCCAGTGCTGCAGCAGTTTAAGGGCTTTATTTTCGACTATACCGATGTGGTGCTTAAATGATAAAAATTTATCAATGGTTACACCTACATAAACATTTATCAGTTGTTACACCTTTATACGGAAAGTAATCGGTCTGGAGCTAATTTCAGTCTCTTTTCTTACATTCAGGCATCAACCACTTCCATGGCCCTATTTGCTCTGAGTTCTAGTGATCTTTCTATTTTGCTTATAGCTACTAGTGCCAGGTCGTCAGCAAAACCTACGGCCTCAATCTCCCCGGTAGTTCGAGTCTTAGGATTCCTTGATACATGATGATCCACAACCTCGGACCCAGAACCGATCCCTGCGGAACACCACTGCTGACGTCGCGCCCTTCTGTCGTATTGTGTGCCTGTAGACGGGACGGCACGTTTCTTTTTGTCAATTCTGCCAGGATGTCTTGCCATGCAGCAGAATTAAAGGCATTTTTTACGCCGAGGATGATGATGAGATCACATAGCGTTTTTTGTTCTTGTACATGAGACTAGACAGACAAGACTAGACAGACAAGACTAGACAGACAAGACTAGACAGACAAGACTAGACAGACAAGACTAGACAGACAAGACTAGACAGACAAGACTAGACAGACAAGACTAGACAGACAAGACTAGACAGACAAGACTAGACAGACAAGACTAGACAGACAAGACTAGACAGACAAGACTAGACAGACAAGACTAGACAGACAAGACTAGACAGACAAGACTAGACAGACAAGACTAGACAGACAAGACTAGACAGACAAGACTAGACAGACAAGACTAGACAGACAAGACTAGACAGACAAGACTAGACAGACAAGACTAGACAGACAAGACTAGACAGACAAGACTAGACAGACAAGACTAGACAGACAAGACTAGACAGACAAGACTAGACAGACAAGACTAGACAGACAAGACTAGACAGACAAGACTAGACAGACAAGACTAGACAGACAAGACTAGACAGACAAGACTAGACAGACAAGACTAGACAGACAAGACTAGACAGACAAGACTAGACAGACAAGACTAGACAGACAAGACTAGACAGACAAGACTAGACAGACAAGACTAGACAGACAAGACTAGACAGACAAGACTAGACAGACAAGACTAGACAGACAAGACTAGACAGACAAGACTAGACAGACAAGACTAGACAGACAAGACTAGACAGACAAGACTAGACAGACAAGACTAGACAGACAAGACTAGACAGACAAGACTAGACAGACAAGACTAGACAGACAAGACTAGACAGACAAGACTAGACAGACAAGACTAGACAGACAAGACTAGACAGACAAGACTAGACAGACAAGACTAGACAGACAAGACTAGACAGACAAGACTAGACAGACAAGACTAGACAGACAAGACTAGACAGACAAGACTAGACAGACAAGACTAGACAGACAAGACTAGACAGACAAGACTAGACAGACAAGACTAGACAGACAAGACTAGACAGACAAGACTAGACAGACAAGACTAGACAGACAAGACTAGACAGACAAGACTAGACAGACAAGACTAGACAGACAAGACTAGACAGACAAGACTAGACAGACAAGACTAGACAGACAAGACTAGACAGACAAGACTAGACAGACAAGACTAGACAGACAAGACTAGACAGACAAGACTAGACAGACAAGACTAGACAGACAAGACTAGACAGACAAGACTAGACAGACAAGACTAGACAGACAAGACTAGACAGACAAGACTAGACAGACAAGACTAGACAGACAAGACTAGACAGACAAGACTAGACAGACAAGACTAGACAGACAAGACTAGACAGACAAGACTAGACAGACAAGACTAGACAGACAAGACTAGACAGACAAGACTAGACAGACAAGACTAGACAGACAAGACTAGACAGACAAGACTAGACAGACAAGACTAGACAGACAAGACTAGACAGACAAGACTAGACAGACAAGACTAGACAGACAAGACTAGACAGACAAGACTAGACAGACAAGACTAGACAGACAAGACTAGACAGACAAGACTAGACAGACAAGACTAGACAGACAAGACTAGACAGACAAGACTAGACAGACAAGACTAGAAAGACAAGACTATACGGTCAAGACTAGACAGACTAGACTGGACAGATAAGACTAGACAGACAAGACTAGACAGACAAGACTTGACAGATAAGACTAGACAGACAAAACTAGACAGACAAGACTAGAAAGACAAGACTATACGGACAAGACTAGACAGACTAGACTGGACAGATAAGACTAGACAGACAAGACTAGACACACAAGACTAGACAGATAAGACTAGACAGACAAAACTAGACAGACAAGACTAGACAGGCAAGACTAGACAGACAAGTCTAGACAGACAAGACTAGACAGACAAGACTAGACAGGCAAGACTAGACAGACAAGGCTAGACAGACAAGACTAGACAGACAAGACTAGACACAGAAGACTAGACAGACAATACTAAACAGACAAGACTAGACAAAAAAAACTAGATATTCAACATACTGCTCTATTTTTTGTTGAATCAAGATAATTTTAGTGTGACAAAAGATTCGGCGAAAGAGATATAATCAGTATGAATCCGCGCGGGTGTATGAATTGAGGTGTTGTTTGTTGAATATCGCATGTCTTCGTTGTAATAATTAAGAGCGGAATAAAACAGAAAGAAGGGAAGGAAAAAAGGGACAAAGATCGTCGTCCATGAGAAAGAGGTTGTATGGTGGACGGATGACAATGCGAACGAGCATGATTGACAGCACAAACGAATCGCTCGGACAAATGATGGAAAGGCTTTATTGCTAATCCTGTTTGTTCCAATCGGGGTTTTGTCGTCCCGACAAACAATCTCTGCACGACAACTCTAATGAACTGCGAATGGAAATTGTGATAAATTCATAAATTTCAACTTAACAAACAATTTTAACTGAACCAACAATAATTTAACACGTTATTCAACTACGAGATAACTCGTGACAATCAACGTGCCAGAGCAACAAGTTTATCGCGTTTATTCACAGTTTATTTACGTTTTACGTTTAGTTAGGTGAGTCTTGCCCAAATCGTACTGGTTAAGACAGTTTGTGATGCATTTATAAGAAAAATTTTTAATTTTATTTTCATTAATTGGTCCTTTCTGCTTCTCCTAGTTGCATTTTTACTGCTATATCTTCTTTATTACAAAAAATATAGCTTCTTTTTGGGAACTCTGCAATCAGTACGATTTGGGAAACCAGGCGCCTAAATCGTAACAGTTAGCTATAACAAGAAGAAATTCATAAACTAGCTCTTAACTAAATGACCAAATTACAACTGAACAGAAGTCGATAAAGAACTTGTTCATTAGTAAATAAAATGTGTTCATTCGGAAATCAAACTTGGTTATTACTATCGCCATCAAACGACGGACTAAACTTACTAGACAAGATTACAATTAATGGATAGGATGGTTGTGACCGTTATTCCATACTCACAATCAGTGAAAGATTATAATTGGTGCTATAAGTCACTTTTGCTACAATCCTTGTTTCAAGTCTGCATTCAAAATTAGACGGTCTCATATATAGACTTATTCTATAATGATCTACATAGTCAATTATATATCCCTTGAATTAACAAATTTGTCTGTAATACCTACTGGGATAGACAGTAAAATGTACGTCAAATGTAGATAAGTATGTATGTAAGTCAAATCTACTTATGTATGTATGTAATAAATTATGTAATTATGTAATAAAAATATGGTTACATATGGTTAATAAAATACTAGTATGGTTAAATACTAGTAATAAAATTATGTAATAAATTGATCGCTTGCAAAGTGTGAAATGACCCAAAATATAAGCTATTACAAAATACTACAAAATACTACATATTTATGCATGTATGTAAGTCAAATGTATGCATGTATGTAAGTCAAATGTATGTATGTATGTAAGTCAAATGTATGTATGTATGTAAGTCAAATGTATGTTTGTATGTAAGTCAAATGTATGTATGTAAGTCTAATAATCGACTAGAATGCCTCTATTTATTGTAAGAAATAGACTGGAAAGTCTTTTACGGTAGGATTACCTACTACTAGACTAGAAATTCCAGTTTTACAGGTATAGCTCAGGTCAAATTACGTTGATTTTTCGTATAAAGATTGTATAATCTTGATTTCTAGTCTTGCATAGTTACTAGTCTCGACTAGTCTGTCCAGTCTTGACTAGTTCCACATTTGCGTCTCTAAAACAGTCTTTCTCTCAACATTAAATTGAAATCGGAGTTACAACATAGGCAACACAAGTTACTTTCGATGTATATAAATCATGTCTAAAAGTCTTCATTCCTAAAATATTTTCTTCTAGTCTGCATTTAGAACTAGACTGTTTTATAGTATTTTAAGACTTATTCCATCTTGCAAGTCATGTATATAAGTCATTGCTGAAAAATATCTCTTTCTGGTCTGCATTAAAAACTAGACTGTCTCATATAAAGACCTTTTCTATAGAATGTATAGAATTGACCATTTAGACCAATATAAGTCTTTATATAAGACAGTCTTTTCATGCAGTCTTTTAAGACATAGTTTTCATGCAGAATAGAAAGATTTTTTTGGCTACAATGACTTATATACATGACTTACAAGACCTATCCTATCTTGTAATTCATGTATATAAGTCATTGTAGCAAAAAAAATCTTTCTAGTCTGCATGAAAAGTTCGAATGTCTTATATAAAAACTTATATTGGTCTAAACAGTCAATTGCACACACCTTACATTAACCAATTTGCCTCTAATACGTCCTAATACTTGTACTTGTCGAACAATAGACTATAATCTCTCAATCAATAGACTATAGTCCTGATTTACTGTAAGAAATAAACTAGAAAGTCAAGTTTTGCGGGTAAGGTTTAGTCAGGTCAAATTAGGTAGATTTTGATAACATAAACTGATGTATGGCACGCATAAAGATTGTATAATCTTAACCTTGTAGTCATAACTAGTCCAATCCTTACGTGCGTCTTTAAAACAGTCTTAATATTAAATTCAAATCGGAGTTCAAACACAGGCAACACAAGTTACAGGCTTCAAAATATTTTCATCTGCTGCCATCTGACGGAGGAAAGCTGTGTTAGCGCTATTTCAAAGCTCGCTAAATAGTGCACATGTCTGCAGCTTCAAGAGTTCTATATTTAATGAAGACTGTCTAGTCCTGTCGAGCTAATATTATCTATCTAGTCAACTTTGTTTAGTTTGTCCAGTCTTGCCTGTCTAGTCTTGCCTGTCTAGTCTTGTCTGTCTAGTCTTGTCTGTCTAGTCTTGTCTGTCTAGTCTAGTCTGTCTGGTCTGTCTGGTCTGTCTGGTCTGTCTGGTCTGTCTGGTCTGTCTGGTCTGTCTGGTCTGTCTGGTCTGTCTGGTCTGTCTGGTCTGTCTGGTCTGTCTGGTCTGTCTGGTCTGTCTGGTCTGTCTGGTATGTCTGGTCTGTCTGGTCTGTCTGGTCTGTCTGGTCTGTCTGGTCTGTCTGGTCTGTCTGGTCTGTCTAGTCTGTCTGGTCTGTCTGGTCTGTCTGGTCTGTCTGGTCTGTCTGGTCTGTCTGGTCTGTCTGGTCTGTCTGGTCTGTCTGGTCTGTCTGGTCTGTCTGGTCTGTCTGGTCTGTCTGGTCTCTCTGGTCTGTCTGGTCTGTCTGGTCTGTCTGGTCTGTCTGGTCTGTCTGGTCTGTCTGGTCTGTCTGGTCTGTCTGGTCTGTCTGGTCTGTCTGGTCTGTCTGGTCTGTCTGGTCTGTCTGGTCTGTCTGGTCTGTCTGGTCTGTCTGGTCTGTCTGGTCTGTCTGGTCTGTCTGGTCTGTCTGGTCTGTCTGGTCTGTCTGGTCTGTCTGTTCTGTCTGGTCTGTCTGGTCTGTCTGGTCTGTCTGGTCTGTCTGGTCTGTCTGGTCTGTCTGGTCTGTCTGGTCTGTCTGGTCTGTCTGGTCTGTCTGGTCTGTCTGGTCTGTCTGGTCTGTCTGGTCTGTCTGGTCTGTCTGGTCTGTCTGGTCTGCCTGGTCTGTCTGGTCTGCCTGGTCTGTCTGGTCTGTCTGGTCTGTCTGATCTGTCTGGTCTGTCTGGTCTGTCTGGTCTGTCTGGTCTGTCTGGTCTGTCTGGTCTGTCTGGTCTGTCTGGTCTGTCTGGTCTGTCTGGTCTGTCTAGTCTTGTCTGTCTAGTCTTGTCTGTCTAGTCTTGTCTGTCTAGTCTTGTCTGTCTAGTCTTGTCTGTCTAGTCTTGTCTGTCTAGTCTTGTCTGTCTAGTCTTGTCTGTCTAGTCTTGTCTGTCTAGTCTTGTCTGTCTAGTCTTGTCTGTCTAGTCTTGTCTGTCTAGTCTTGTCTGTCTAGTCTTGTCTGTCTAGTCTTGTCTGTCTAGTCTTATCTGTCTAGTCTTGTCTGTCTAGTCTTGTCTGTCTAGTCTTGTCTGTCTAGTCTTGTCTGTCTAGTCTTGTCTGTCTAGTCTTGTCTGTCTAGTCTTGTCTGTCTAGTCTTGTCTGTCTAGTCTTGTCTGTCTAGTCTTGTCTGTCTAGTCTTGTCTGTCTAGTCTTGTCTGTCTAGTCTGGTCTGTCTAGTCTTGTCTGTCTAGTCTTGTCTGTCTAGTCTTGTCTGTCTAGTCTTGTCTGTCTAGTCTTGTCTGTCTAATCTTGTCTGTCTAGTCCTGTTTGTCTAGTCTTGTCTGTCTAGTCTTGTCTGTCTAGTCTTGTCTCTCTAGTCTTGTCTGTCTAGTCTTGTCTGTCTAGTCTTGTCTGTCTAGTCTTGTCTGTCTAGTCTTGTCTGTCTAGTCTTGTCTGTCTAGTCTTGTCTGTCTAGTCTTGTCTGTCTAGTCTTGTCTGTCTAGTCTTGTCTGTCTAGTCTTGTCTGTCTAGTCTTGTCTGTCTAGTCTTGTCTGTCTAGTCTTGTCTGTCTAGTCTTGTCTGTCTAGTCTTGTCTGTCTAGTCTTGTCTGTCTAGTCTTGTCTGTCTAGTCTTGTCTGTCTAGTCTTGTCTGTCTAGTCTTGTCTGTCTAGTCTTGTCTGTCTAGTCTTGTCTGTCTAGTCTTGTCTGTCTAGTCTTGTCTGTCTAGTCTTGTCTGTCTAGTCTTGTCTGTCTAGTCTTGTCTGTCTAGTCTTGTCTGTCTAGTCTTGTCTGTCTAGTCTTGTCTGTCTAGTCTTGTCTGTCTAGTCTTGTCTGTCTAGTCTTGTCTGTCTAGTCTTGTCTGTCTAGTCTTGTCTGTCTAGTCTTGTCTGTCTAGTCTTGTCTGTCTAGTCTTGTCTGTCTAGTCTTGTCTGTCTAGTCTTGTCTGTCTAGTCTTGTCTGTCTAGTCTTGTCTGTCTAGTCTTGTCTGTCTAGTCTTGTCTGTCTAGTCTTGTCTGTCTAGTCTTGTCTGTCTAGTCTTGTCTGTCTAGTCTTGTCTGTCTAGTCTTGTCTGTCTAGTCTTGTCTGTCTAGTCTTGTCTGTCTAGTCTTGTCTGTCTAGTCTTGTCTGTCTAGTCTTGTCTGTCTAGTCTTGTCTGTCTAGTCTTGTCTGTCTAGTCTTGTCTGTCTAGTCTTGTCTGTCTAGTCTTGTCTGTCTAGTCTTGTCTGCTAGTCTTGTCTGTCTAGTCTTGTCTGTCTAGTCTTGTATGTCTAGTCTTGTCTGTCTAGTCTTGTCTGTCTAGTCTTGTCTGTTTAGTCTTGTCTGTCTAGTCTTATCTGTCTACTCTTGTCTAGTCTAGTCTTGTCTGTCCAGTCTATTCCCTTTTTAGTCTTGCCTGTCGAGTATTGTCTAGTCTTGTCTTAGACTAGAAGATTAAAGAAATGACAATATTACATCACAAGAGGTTATGGAAGGCTAAAGGTTAACCTCTTCTAAACCTTGAAACAAGGCCCATTGTTTTACAATACACTCAAAACAAATGTAGAACAATATACCTATTGAATTCAATTGAATTGTAATAATCAATAAGTGATAATATATCACTTTAAGTAATTGTTGTTTGAAAACTGCAGTGAAAAACGGAATCGTGTGCACAAAACCGAACGAACAAAACTACTCACAAGAACCGTTTAAACTCCGCCGTTTACATTTTCTCCGTCTTCGTTTTCTCGCCGATCCGCCTTGTAAACGTGTAACTGATAAATAATCACTTACCATGTGAAGACCGCAGATACCACAAGAACGCGGAAAACCATTCCTCTCCGCAAAGCCTTACCTGCAAACAATTTAATTGTTATTGCAATTTACTACGGATCCAAATCGAAACGCCAAGCATTTACATGATGTAAAACTTGCATTAAAATTAACATAATCGTTTACTACGGGATTTGAATAGACCAGTCCAGATTCAAATTTAAGTTTTGACTTGGTAATCTGAGGCAGTAATATTTAAGTACATGGGTAGTTAAGTAAATTAGGTTAAGTTTTAACCTTAGGTTTGGTTAATCCATTTCATATGTGGCATCTATTGGCCAACGATTTAAACGCTGTCTAAACTAACGCCAAATGCAAGGAAATCATTGGCGTGGGTGTATCGTGTGTATATACATATATTAATTGAGTGAAAAACATAAATTTTTCGAAAAATTTTGAATCAAATTTAAAAAATTCAACTATTTTCGAAACTTTAGCACAAATTATTTGCAAAAGAATAAACTATTTTCTAAAAATAATTTCAGCTCTCTACCATCTCCGGGGGCTGCTGCGCAGAGTTTTACAACATTTTCACCTTTTCACCCACAACTCGGACAGTTTTCGTCGCACTGACCTGCCACCGGCACCGACGTGTCCGGAACGTCGCAACAAGTCCGACCGTCACTTCACTTTTCGACATTTTTGCTTAATTTTTGAACAAAGTGCCAAAAACCCAAAATTTTCTTGCAAAAATTTCGTCATTTTTGGACGCCTAAATGACGCGATCCGCCAACACGCGATAGTGTATTAGATGCCAAAAGTCTATTAGATGAGGTTAGGTTTTTAGGTTAGCTTAGAGGCGTTTTTAGGTTAGACAGCGACAGCGTTAAATTTTGTGAGTTTAGGTTATGTTAAGTTATACTGCGTTTATTAAAAGAAAATCGTTGGCGTGGGTACTTAAGTAAATTAGGTGAGGTGAGGTTATGTTAGGTTAGACAGCGTTTATTAAAAGTAAATCGTTGGCGTGGATACTTAGGTAAATTAGGTGGCGTACAGCGAATCCCATTACTCGATTGGAACGTGTGCGAATGCAAAATTTAAACGGCCGCCTTGTGCGTTTCATTATTGCCCGTTTATTGCCGCACGTCGCAGACGCTCAGCCAATTCATTCCGCATTTGTTTTTTCATCACGTTCAATCCCTAATGCCTTTCGAATGTTCTAACAACACATTTACACGCGGTATTCCCGCGGAAAATTGATCGCCGAAAATTTAACGCAAGGAAAATGCAAATTTTTTCGTGGAGGAAATGTACTTGAGATTTTCCGAAAATGTTCTCAAACTCAAAATAAATAAGTCAATGCGTGCGTTCGAAATGCGTCGTTTATAGCCAACATTAATTAGTAGTAGTAGTAATATCCTTTTATTGCATAATTAAATACATTCATTAATTAATCTAAACCCACGGTTCTCAAACTGTGGTACGCGTATCACCAGTGGTACATGAGGCCTCCAAAAGTGGTACGCGAGTAGAGAATGGAAGTAGGGAAAGATGATTCCCTCTAGACCCACCTCTCCCTCTGACCTTGACCTTGACCTCTGACCCTGACTTGGATCTTGATCTGACCCTGACCTTTTGTCTTGAACCCCAATTTTGGATCTGCGCATGCGTGAGATTTGAAGATGTACAAGTGCTAACGGATTTTTTGCTTGTCTTATCAGCTACATGTAGCGTGGAACTAATAAATTATGCCGGACTAATTAATTTCTGGAAATTAGTCTGCGCCTAGTCTGGCGCTGATAACAATTTCTCGTCTCAACTTGTCTGTGGACACGTGCAAGATCACTGAACTTCTAACGGATTTTTTGCTTATCTTATCAGCTGCACGCGAGCGTGGGGCTAATAAATTATTGGCGGTCTAATTAATTTCTGGAAATTAATCTGCGCCTAGTCTGGTGTGAAACGCTAAACAAGGTGTGAGGTCTATGTAACCCCACGCTAAACAGGGTGTGAGGTCTATATAACCCCACGCTATACAGGGTGTGAGGTCTATGGTGTTCCACGCTGAAGAGGATGTGAGGTCTATTTTTAGTCAGCTTTTATCAGTTAGTTGGGCTAGCATTAGGTTAGGTTAGCATTAGGTTAGGTTACAGGAAGTTAAACAAAATTTCCCGTAACCTAACCTAAAGCTAACCTAACCTCCTAAGGTCTGGGTCAAAGACCAAGGCCACGGCCAAATGCCAAGGTCAAAGGTCACGGGCATGGTCAAGGTCAGAGCGGGAGGTGGGTCTAGAAGGAATCATCTTTCCCTACTAATGGACGTTATTAATAGTACATTTTATATGTGACATACAATATAATACATTGTATAACATGGAGTACGACCAAAAGGGAGGAAGACCAGGCCAGCAACATTTGGCAGCAGCCTTTCAAGTGCCACAAGCGTTTTCGCGTTAGTTTTTTGACTTGCGTTCGTCACGTGCTCCTTGAAGGACAACCGTTTGTCAATGGTTACCCCGAGGTACTTTATTGAGTCTTTTGGCACAATAGTGGTGCCCCTATTATAATGCGTGTTGGCCCTATTTTTCTTAATCCTATGAGCAGCACCGCTTCCGTTTTATGTGGAGCCAGGCTGAGCCGCCTTTTTCCCATCCAGTCGGCTCATTAGATCCTTTTCGCTTGTTTCCGCAACCACCAGTGCAAGATCATCAGCGCTGTCAATTATTTCTGCTCTGTGTGGCAGTTTCATGATCCACTGAGTTGATCCAATTACTGAACCCTGTGGGACACCGCTGTACAGCTCGCGTTCCGCAGTCTGTCCATCCGCTTAAATACAGATCCTTCGAAATTGCAAATAAATGTGTACTAGCCTTAGTAGATATAGGGGAAGCCTCTCTTTGTTACTTCCTGAATGATATCTTTTCATGCCCCAAGTTCGTCTAGTCTATCTAGTCTGACTAGTCGGTTCCATCCATCAACAGATATTGCAATTGGCATTTCAGTTTTGCCTTAACCAGTGAACTTTGCTCGCGGTGTCATTGGCGATACCTTGGGTCTCCATCACTACCTAGATATGATATTTTGGTATACCTATAGTGCATATTTTTTCCAGGATTTTTAATTCAGAAAGAGCTCCAAGAGATAGCCGATAACTTAAAATTGGATGACTCAGATGTTCACCTTGATATCATTCCAAATAGCGATGAAGCGGATGACCACGAATATCTTTTCATAGATGACGATGAGACTTTGATACGCTATGTCGCTGATGACAAAAAAGAAATGCATTGCTTCCAATATTATACAAACTCGATGTCGATGATCCATCAACAAAAAATAACACCGGCGTTGTGGTCCTTCACCCATTCCAATATTTCAGCAAACATTTAGATGCCGATTTTTCAGAAAAAGTTGTTTTTTCACCAATATTAGCGAGGCTAATATCTCTAGAAAGTCGGTTGACCCTAGCCCTCGCGAGATAAGTAAATTCATTGCATGTTCAATGCTGATTGGAATTTACGGTAACAATCGATATTTTCAATTGCGGGCTCGTTTCGTCTGAAAGTTGATGATTACAATGTTACTTCCAAAGAGGCTACAGATTTAGATCGTTTCTGGAAAATTAGGCCTATGTTAGACAAAATTCAGAAGGGCTGCAAGTCATGCAAACGAAAGAAGGGGCGTTTCAATTGACGAACAAATTACAGTATAATCTTGATAATCAGACACATATGTGACCAGACAACAACAAATTCCAACAACAAAAATTCCGGATTATCGAGATTAAACCAAAACAATAACAATTTCATATATTTTAAACGCGTCACCGTTTGCTAGAGTTCAAACATTCAAGACATCGTTAGCTTCATCGTCACCCGTGGAACAAATTAGGTTGAGGATTCTTCGATTCTTCTGAATGAAAATTTTCTTCGCTGGTGCCTTGAAGCCAAGCTATGTCATCGTTTGTCTGCGTCACACCAAAGCTATTGTAAAAATTCCGAAGACAATTGTAGAGTAGAATCTGCTTGGTCAGAATCGCGAATCAAGTTTTCAGAGTTTAAGGGTGTCCCTTTTGACTTTATTTCAGCTGTGCGCGAGGTTTAATCCGACGCGGGGCAGCGGAAAGAAAAGACACGTGTTTCCCCAGAGCGCCGGATTACTGAACTTGTCGGATTAACCATCGGATTATCAAGATTATACTGTATACCGTTTCATAGTCAAGTTAAAATAAGGCAGTATGTGAAAAATAAGCCAAATTCCTTCCCAAATTTAAAAATTGTAGCTTTGTAAATCCAGCTTTCGTGAATTTTTGAAATTTGTAAATTTTTGTGCGTCTTTAGCAATGACGGACAAACCAATCGACGGATTTTGATGAAACTTGGTATGAATTGATATTTCTACAAGATATCACAAATTACCAAATTTGAAAATTGTAACTTTGTAAATACGGCTTTGGTGAAATTTGGAAATTTTTGTGCACCTTTAGCAATTACAGGCAAACCAATCGACGGATTTTGATGAAACGTGACATGATTTGATATTCTTACGAGGTCACACAAATTGCCAAATTTCAAAATTGTAGCTTTGTAAATACGGCTTTTGTGAATTTTTTAAATTTGTAAATTTTTGTGCGCCTTATGCAATTACAGACAAACCAATGGACGAATTTTGATAAAACTTGGTATAATTTGATACTCTTGCAAAATCTCACAAATTAAAAAAAAAATCAAAATTCTAGCTTTGTAAATACGACTTTTGTGAATTTTTGAAGTTAAAAAATAGACGGATTTTGATGAAACTTAGCATGATTTGATATTCTTGCGAGATCTCACAAAATCCAGAATTTCAAAATTGTTGGTTTGTAAATACGGCTTTCGTGAATTTTTTAAATTTTTGTGCACCTTTTGCAATTACAGGCAAACCAATCCACGGATTTTAATGAAACGTAGTATGATTAGATATTCTTATGAGGGCCCACAAATTGCCAAATTTCAAAATTGTAGCTTTGTAAATACGGCTTTTGTGAATTTTTGAAATTCTTGTGCGCCTTTTGAAATTACGGGCAAACCAATCCACGGATTTTAATGAAACGTATTATGATTTGATATTCTTACGATATCCCACAAATTGTCAAATTTCTAAATTGTAGCTTTGTAAATACGGCTTTTGTGAATTTTTGAAATTTGTAAATTTCTGTGCGCCTTTTGCAATTACGGAAAAACGTTTCGACGGATTTTGATGAAACTTTGTATGATTTGATATTTTTGCGAAATTTCACAAATTGCCAAATTTCAAAATTGAAGCTTTGCAAATACGGCTTTCGTGAATTTTGGAAATTTTTATGCGCCTTTTGAAATCACGGGAAAACCAGTCGACGGATTTTGATAAAACGTGGTATGATTTGATATTCTTACAAAATTTCACAAATTCCCAAATTTCAAAATTGTAGCTTTGTAAATACGGCTTTCGTGAATTTTTGAATTTGTAAATTTTGTGGCGTATTTTGCAATTACGGGCAAACCAATCAATCGACTGATTTTGAACACGTCTTATATTTTACACCATTGATGTTGCACAAAAGTAGATTGTGAAACTTAAAAAATTATTTTAGAAAAGATAGTTTAACAATTTTAGAAGGCATGCGTGAGTAATAGTTCGCGTGCCAATAAAACTTTTATACGTGTCAGCTGTGCCACGCGTGCCATAGGTTCGCCACCACTATTGTAGACAATCGGATCTCCACAAAAACTAAAACGAATTTGATTCGCGCGATCGATTCATCTTCCAAGTTTCCATTACAAAAAATGTTTTCGTTTCCTCTCTCTCGCCCATTCTCGGGCAAATTTTAATTGCGCGCCGTAGCCGGCGGCGCGCCGTAATCTTGATTAAGCCGCGGGCTTTATAATAATTCCGACATATCCTCGCCTTAAATTGCGAACGTGAACGCAATAATATTAAACGAAATCGCACGAGAAAAAGCTGCGAGTAAGGAAAGGCAGTAAAAATTGTTTGTGTAATTCTCGTGTGAAACCGTTTTTCTTGGCGCACGCCATCGCGGTATTAAAAGATTATTAAAAGTACTGGAAATTAAGATTTGAATTGCAATTAGTTTCAGTTTTGCCTGCGAGATTATTTTTATAACTTAATCAAGAACAATCAAAAGCAGACAAGAAATAGATTATAAACTAGGCCAGGGGTGGCAAACCTTTTTATAACCAATTATACCATTTTGAAAAGCTCACGTGCCAGATAACATAAGACATCCCGACTAGGAATTTTAATTCAATTTTTGTTGAGATCGAATTAGGCGCGCGTTATTCTGTGTTTGGCCCAAATGAGGAAACCACAGAAGGCCGTTAACACATTTGTAGCACAAGTCGGTCTCTCAGACTAATTAGACAAACCTGATGTGGTACATATAAGGAAGCCTACGCCTTCTAGCCTTGTATCGCCATAATTAAGATAAAAGCCAAATTTGGACCATATTAACTTACAGTTAAGTACCATTAAAATCCTGGCTCAGTAATATAAGAGAGTGCACAGGAATGAATGTTGAAGAACTCTTCCATGTGGCAAGAGACAGAGGCGCATTCATATATAATGATTTAAGATAGTTACCCGACTAGGAATACAGTGAGGCACGTCGATAGATCAATTCGGGCCCAATGAGGCCTACCGAATTTTGGTCTAATTCTAGCTTTGTCCCGTCTTAATTAAGATAAAAGCCCCATTAAGTTACAGTTGACGCATGCAAGTATAGTTGCCGAACTGCTGTCTCAAGAGCAAGTAAAATCCGGACAAATTAGGTCGGATTCGTAACATGCGATAACCCTAACCTAACCTACTCTGAGTTCGGCTTCCTCTTCAAGCTAGTTTTGAAACCAAACTCGGATGTAACGACCCCAACCTAATCTGACACAAATTCAGGTTCCTCTTCAGGCAACAGTTTCTTGGAAACCACACTATCATGTGACGATCCTGACCTAATTTGTTCAGGTTTGACTTGCTCTTGAGATAGAAGTTAGGCAACTACATTTGCATGCGTCAACTGTAACTTAATGGGGCTTAATTAGGACGGGACAAAGCTAGAATTAGACTTGCCACAATTCGTAAGGCCTTATTGGGCTCGAATTGATCTATCGACGTGCCTCACTGTATTCCTAGTCGGTTAACTATCTTATATCATTATATAGGGTCTTCCAATAGGGACTTTGAACTTTGACAGTTGATAGCGGCCATATTGTTGAAGCTACATCTGTTAAATTGGCTGTAATTTATTCAGTCGGTTTTGCCAAATCACGTATATAGAGTTCAACAACACGTGCAAATGATAAAATGATTTTATCAAAATGTGTATTCTGCTCGGACAACGTTTCACGTGCTTCGTCCATTTTACGGTCGTCATAATCGTCGTACCGAGAGGACTGTTCGCAGTGTGGTGGATAAATTTGAGTCCACTGGTTCAATAAACATTGAATCAACATCCGTGCGGCGACGAAACGCAAGATCTACCGAAAACCTAACCTAACCTACCGAGAAGACTATTCGCAGTGTGGTGGATAAATTTGAGTCCACTGGTTCAGTGAACAATAAACCAACACCCGTACGACGACGAAACGCAATATCTGCTGAAAACATCGCCGTTGTCCGTGAGAGTGTGCAGTAGAATCCGAGACAATCCGAGGCAAAAAACTTGGCCAATTCGCAGAACACAATGAATTTTGCGTCGTAACTTGGGCGTTCACCCGTACAAAATTCTACTGACCCAGGAGCAGAAGAGAAACGACCATAGATAACGACTTCTGTTCGTTGAATGGGCCCTGGAGCAGTTGAAAACTGACCCTAATTTTCTTCAAAAAATCATGTTCAGCGATGAGACCCATTTCTGGATGAATAAACAAAAATGTCGAGTTTGGGACGATACCAATCCACATGCTCTGACCCAAAAGCGTACAATGCATCCAGAATGTTTGGTGTGGATTTTGGGCTGGCAGCGTCATAAGTCCATATTCCTTTGAGAACGACGTTAGCGAGGCCATGAGCGCTATAGGTCGTTGATTAGCAGCTTCATTGGGCCTGAATTGAATGATATGAACACCAATGATATGTGCTTTCAAAAGGACGGCACTACAGGCATTACAGCTCATGCTCTATTGGACATTCTGAACGAGCGATTCATCTCACGTGCAGATGATTTGACTGGCCACCCAGATAGCGCGATTTGCCCCAGATAGATTTCTTCTTATGGGGTTTTCTTAAGACGCATGTCTATGCGAATAAACCACAAACCGCAGCGGACTAGGCAGAAAATATTATAAATTTTAAGAATTAGACGTAAAATGAAATTGTTGGAGAATAGTATTCCAATGGACTAGGGAAACAATATAAGAGGAATAAAATGATGGCTGGAGGTTTGGCTCTTGGAATTGGAGCTATTTGTTTCTATACCTTGGGGCTCTCAAATGAACCTGGGGCCTTAGAAAAATCAGCAATCTGGTCTCAGTATGCAATGGATCTTATCAAATCCACATATACTTTGCTATTATGGATATCGGAGTTTTGTGCCAAATTATTGATTACCTATAAGGTTTCACACCAAAGCAAATGGCTTGGATGTTACATGCTGGAACCATGGGTCCTATTGAAGCCCCCATATGATTCCTAGGAGGGCCATTATTGATTAGAGCTGCTTGGTACACAGCTGGAGTTGTTTGGTGGATTGAGCACAATTGTTGTTTGTTTTCCAAGTGAGAAATTCTTGATGATGGGTAGACCATTAACAATGGGTTTTGATTCAGCTATTGGAAGTGCTTTTTTGCCTCCAACCACAGCTCTAGGAGCTGGTTTATATTCTATGTCTCTTTATGGAGGACTGTTACTCTTCCCAGATTTGTTGTTTTATGATACCCAAAGGATTATCCATCAAGCCGAAAGACACTATACCAGCTATGTATAGGGTTAGGCCTTATGCCCCAATTAATGCGGCTTTGTCGATTTATGTGGATACTGATCATTTTCATTAGACTTGCAAGTATTTTGACTGGAGCTGGAGGAAATAGAACACGATAAATCAGTAAGTCAGTCATTATTGAATATAAGATAACCGACAGGGAGGTCGATAACCGTTAAAAGAAGGAGCAGAAGGAGGTCAAAGACAACTTCAAGAATGTGATGCGCGAGTCTCACAAGAGCCGTCAAAGTGTTGGAACAATTGACTGGACAACAACCCGTCTTCTTCAAAGCGCGTTACAAGGCCGTCGTAACGAAAAGATTTCTGTCTAGTAAAAGGCATGGCGTCCGTAGAAAAGAAGGAGAAGAAGCAGGTCAAAGACAACTTCAAGAATGTGATGCGCAATCCTCATCTTCGTAAACTTTGCTTGAACGTTTTTGTTGGAGAGTCTGGTGATAGGCTCACAAGAACCGCCAAAGTGTTGGAACAATTGACTGGACAACAACCCGTCTTCTTCAAAGCGCGCTACAAGGCCGTCGTAACGAAAAGATTGCTGTCTAGTAAAAGTCATGACGTCCGTAGAAAAGAAGGAGAAGAAGGAGGTCACAGACAACTCAAAGAATGTGATGCGCGATGATCACATTCACAAACTTTGCTTGAACATTTGTGTTGGAGAGTCTGGTGATAGGCTCACAAGAGCCGCCAAAGTGTTGGAGCAATTGACTGGACAGCAACCCTTCTTCTTCAAGGCTCGCTACAAGGCCGTCAAAACGAAAAGATTGTTGTCCACTGCACAGTGCTTGGAGCCAAAGCTGAAGAGATTCTCGAAAGAGGTCTCAAAGTAAGAGAATACGAATTGCACAGAAAGAACTTCTCAGCGTCTGGTAACTTTGGATTTTGTATCCAAGAACACAACGATTTAGGCATCAAACAACTCCAAGAATATCATGCACGATGCTCACATTCGCAAACTTTGCTTGAACATTTGTGTTGGAGAGTCTAGTGATAGGCTCACAAGAGCCGCCAAAGTGTTGGAGCAATTGACTGGATAGCAACCCGTCTTCTTCAAGGCTCGCTACAAGGCCGTCGTAACGAAAAGATTGCTGTCTACTGCACAGTGGTTGGAGCCAAAGCTTAAGAGATTCTCGAAAGAGGTCTCAAAGTAAGAGAATACGAATTGCGCAGAAACAACTTCTCAGCGTCTGGTAACTTGCGATTTTGTATCCAAGAACACAACAATTTAGGCATCAAATACTACTCGAGCATCTACGGTCTGGACTTCTAAAGTCATGAAAGCCAAAACACCCTCCACGTTCTCGCCAGGATAATGCCAAATGTTAATGGCTCCACAACAAACTAACGAAGAATGTTGGTATCCGTAGTTTCCTCCATCATCTTCTATGCAGCTCCAGTGTGGACGAGCGCGCTAAAATATAATCGCCATTGATAAACTAGAAAAAGTACGAATGGCCATAAGAATAACGGCAGCATACAGAACTGTCTCTACAGATGCCGTGCTGGCTATCGCCGGGACCCCCCCCATAAAACTACTCGTGCTCGAACGCTGCCAGCTGCACTAGGATCGGCCAACAGAAAGGAAGCAGGGGAGGTTTTGATGTCATCATGGCAGGACCTGTGCGAAAAGTACGACGGCTGGACCAAAACGTTCATAAAAAATGTTAGAGCGTGGTGCGAGAAATTTTGGGGCGAGGTATACGACTACATAACCCAAGCCATGACAGGACGCATTTTTGGCACATACCGGTTCAGAATAGGAAAGAGACAAAATACCTAGTGCTGGTATTCCTCCGAAGAAAGGGATGGGCCTGAACGCACTCTGTTCCACTGCCCCGGATGGAAAGCCTAGCTAACACCAAGATAGCTCCAACAGAAACCGTTCTATATGCGCAGACGACGCGTATCGTACATACACCTTGAGCTGCCATCAGGTAATATTTTGTTGCATCATCATTTTTCTTGCATCAGTACTGCCATCAGGAACTATTTTGTTCTCATCGTCGTCTACTCTATAGCATCAGCCCATATCTCTGCACCATACAGTAATTTTTAGTGTACGGCACTGTTAAGGAGCCTCCTTTTAATCTCATTGGAGTATAGACCACCGATATTAGGCATTAATCGCGACATGATGTAGCTGTTGACAAAGCCTTTGCAGTGGTCCTGGCTATGTGTTCAGTATACCGTAATCGGTCGTCAATTTGCACTCCCAGTTATCTCATTGATATGCATCTATTTCCAGACTTGGTGGCACTAATTTTCGCTTCCCAGTAATTAGCACTGCCTCGGTCTTGTGTATCGCCAATTCCAACCCGCTGTCCATGAACCAGCTTCTCACAGTCTCATTCAACATTAGTTCTAGCATGTTGGTCTTCCTTGCAGTTATTATCACAGCCGCATCATCTGAAAAACCCACAATGCTCGAAGCCTCCAGTAGTTCTGGGTTGTAGATATCTACAATCTACAGTTCTGGGATGACTAGTCCAGCATACATAATGTTCCAGAGAAACTGTCCCAAGACCGATCCCTGGGGAACACCCGCCGTTATTTCATAAAATTAAGGAGCTTTTTCGCTGTTGTATATTAGCATCGTCTTGACAAGCGAAGTGCTGTCACGAGTGAGGAGGGCTAGACTGTAGCCACCGACATGCTGAGGAACATAATGTACTAAAAGCGAGAGAAGAAAGGGAAATGCTAAGCAGAGATAATTGATTAAAATACAAATGATTTATCTCTGATAAAATGACAAAACTAGGGCGGCACTAAGAAACTAAGCCATCCGGCTGCCCACCCTGAAGGAATGCGCGAGGGATACCGGGGTGGCGCATACTAGAGCCTAGTGAAAAAGGGGGTTTAGTGAGTGAGAGCCTCACACGCAGGCTGGTAGTTTCCCCAAATAACAATGAATTTTGTTTTAAAAAGACTGGAAAGTTCGCAAGGTGGGTTTCCAACATCGTCTCACAAAGGAAGACGCCATGAAGTGGCTCCAACAGAAAGACGATGGTATCTAAGCTAAGCTAATCTAATCCAATTTAGGATAAATCTTCCAGAATCTACGGTCTGGGCTTCTACGTTGTATTGAGAAGGCCTGGATTTAATTTTGCCCACAGACGCAGGAAAGTTCTCAAGGTTGGTTTCCAGCACCTTGTCACAAAGGAAGACGCCTTGAAGTGGCTCCAACAGAAATGCGATGGTATCTAAGCTAAGCTAATCCAATTTAGCCTAAATCTTCCAGAATCTGCGGTTTGGACTTCTACGTTGTATTTGGAAGGCCTGGATTCAATATTGCCCGGGAGGAATGTTGACAAGGTGGATTTCCAACACCGTCTCATAAAGGAAGACGCCTTGAAGTGGCTCCAACAGAAATACGATGGTATTTAACCCTTTCACCGCCATTTCGGGAGATGTGACCCGGGGCCCTGAATATATACAGCGCCGTCCCCGGTGATGTTGCAAGGGGTTGCTTTTTTCACCAGCGCCATCTAGTTTTGCGCTGGATTACTAAACGAGAAAGGAGCCGTCCCTGAAAGGGGGAGAGAAATCTCGATTTTTGTAGATTTAAAAAAAAATTAATATTACGCAACGATTGGAAATCTCCCACAACCGATTTGCAAAAGAATCGGTTACTTTTAAAAAATAATTTTACCTGTCGTCTCCGGGGGCGGCTGGGCGAATTTTTCCAAGTTTTTCACTTTTTCACACACAACTCGGACAGTTTGCGTTGCACGGACCCAGTTTCGGCGCCGGTGTATCCGAAACATCGCCGGCTATCCGACTGTCGCCTCACTTTTCGTCATTTTTGCTTAGAATTTATGGGACGTGCGAAAAACTCACATTTTCTTGCAAATAAATCCATCCGTCATTTTTGGACGCCTAAATGACGCGATCCGGAAGCGTTATCGAAAATCGCCGTGCGTTCCGGAATTTTTCTACCGGAATTCTTTCGTGAATTTCATTTTCCCCGTGCATCTTCGCCGTGTCGTCCGTAAAAGAAGTAATTCTTGTAATGCAAACTTATGGGGTTCTGTTTGGGCACACGTTCGGCCTGAATCGCCAGGTCACGACGGAATCGCAAATTTCGATCAATTCTGAGACGACTGACGTGTGGCGTTTTCCGAATTTCACCTGGGGGACCACACCATGTGGGTTTTTGAAAAGGTCAAATTCGGCTTTTTTATGCCGCCGGAGGCGGCAGATCTTCGCTAGTTTAACGCGTCTTCGATGCTTTAACTGCGAAACTTCGATGCTTTAACTGTCCGTCCGCACGTTGCGCACCCCTAGGTTTCGTCCTCCGCGCCGCGCCCCTCCAGAGGGTCAAAACACCACCTAAAATCGAGATTTTTCGCGGAAACGGCCCGACGGAAGCGGAGGCGGCGGCGCAAAACGGGATTGTACATTTTTCAGGTGTAGAACCGAGAGCCACGGCGAGCGGTGCCACTTTTGCGACTCAACCCCCTCAGGTTCGTACGCACCAGACCGAAACCTAAAATCACGATTTTTTTACCGTCGAGGCGCAATTTGCGTCGGATCTCGAAATTTCTTCACGGACGCTTTAGCTACCGTCGCGCCACAATTTTAGAGCCCTCTCTCGCCGTACGGCGCCGTCCCGTTCACCTGGTGCAACCTGGTTAGAAAATACAACTTTTTTTTGCCGATTTTGCAATCACTTCCACGGACGCCCTTATTTAACGGGCTCCAGGTCGCCGATTGGGTTCGTTCTCTTCAGAACACTTGCCCGCAGATATTCCGGCAAGAATTTTTAAGCTGTGACGACTTTGAACGTCTGGGAAATTTCCCGCAAAATCGCCACAGTTCTCTCCTTCGGCTCTACTTCGCCGGAAGGTCGGTCAGCCTGACCGCTACAGTTTCGCCGACTGAAACTACACGCGTTCGATTTGGAACGGACGCCCGCACCTTTTTTGTATTTATGGATTTGCGATCTGAACCGCACCGTCGAGGTGCCGACGAAGTAAAATATTATTACTCTTTTTTTTTGCACGAATTTTTTACATTTACCGCGCGCAGCCGCGTGGCAGAATCCGACTTTTGCGGCACGGGGAGATGCCGCCCGCCGATACGCGTATTTCGGTACCACTCGCAGCTTTATGCGTCGCTCCCTTCACCCGGTGCGTCCGAAATGTTCAAAAAATATCCGCAACCGCCTCTTTGGCCGGCAATTTGCTAGTTCGATGGTCATCGTCGCATATTTGGCTTCGCATCGCGCAGGATAGATGCGGGAATTTAAAAAACTGATCGGCACTTCTGTCGGGCCCTCCGATCCGGAAATATCTCCATAAATATGCAGGGTGTACTTTGGTGTACAGGGTGTACTAGGGTGTACCAAGTTTGCCGCCGTCTGCGTTCAACGTGCCGCGGCGGACTCGCGAATTTTCGAAGCAATTCTTTAGATTGAACCTATGACTTTGCGGCAGTATAACCAGCGCCGACGCCGGGCGCCTAGTTATGGAGGAGCAAAGCATTATAGAGGGGCACAATTTTCCGCTTTTGACCAATAGGTGATCAATGTGAAAGGAGTTACATAACTACCGGCATTTTTAGGGTTCCGCACCGAAAACGGAACCCTTATAGGATCACTTTGTTGTCCGTCTGTCTGTCTGTCTGTCTGTTTGTCTGTCTGTCTGTCTCTCCGTCTGTCTGTCTGTCAAGACCATTTTTCTCAGGAACGCGTGGAGGTAACAAGTTGAAATTTGTATCAAATACTCGGGTCTGCGGTCTCTTTCAGCTGTGAAAAAATTAAACTTGTAAGTCAACGCAATCAAAAGATATGATCGTTTATGTCGCATATTTTGCGATTTCACAAGGGAATCAAAACCTATAGGGTACTTCCCGTTGACCTAAAATCATGAAATTTGGCAAGAAGCGGTGTCTTACAGCACATGTAAAGGGAAAAATCTGAAAACCGTAAATATGTAGTTTAATTACAAGAAAAATGCGAATTTACTATTAGAAACTTATGAAAATACACTAATGTTGTCGTAGTGGTATTGTCAGGCTCCGGAAGCATATGGGTTGCATACAGTTAGGTCCTCCTCGGTTGGGTCCGAAGGTTAAAAAGTATGTGTTGGCACCAAGCTGTTTATTCTGAATTTTCTTTGTTTAAATTCGTTATGCATTTCATCACGTACGCTCAATATACATAATATATACAGGGTATATATTATGTCTAAATTTTGCTTGTTTATAACCGACATGCGAAATACTCAAGTCCCGTAACATCCTGTATATATTATATTTCGTCTAATTTTTCTTTATAGCCTACATATACTTAAATCACGTACGCCCTATATTTTTTGGTACTCAATTGCCCAAAAGCAGTCAATTGAACAACTGAATGTTAAGAGTATCGAAATAGATCTGGAAATAGTTAATATATTAGTTTATATTAGATCTAGAAATAGTTAGATCTTAATATAAGTTAGTGAATAAGTGTAATACTAAAATAAAGTTTTCTTTTTATAAGTTTAAAAATATTCGCGTTATTTAAAAAAAAATACCCTGTATACCTTTATACAGGGTATATAGGTATACATGCAAAATTGAGCATTAAAAACAAATAGTGAAGTTCCAGAACCCCTAAACACTCATAGTGAATGGGGGATGTATGGTAATAAAATATAGGGTAGAATTCCATCGTACGACAGCGACATCTTGAGGTTATGCTTGCAGCGGTACTAAGATAGTCGTGATTTCAGGGGCGCCACTTGTCAAGTTAACTCAATGTGCTTGCTACGTCCTCCGCAAAAAAAGATACCTTACTTACAAGTTTGTACGGAACCCTCGGTGCGCGAGTCACAACTCGTACTTGGTAAGTTTTTTTTTAAATACTGGCCTACAATGTTATTCCTTAAAATTGACATGGCAGTGGAAGGGTTAAGGTGAGCTATGCTAATCCAATTTAGGTTAAATCTTCCAGAATGTAGGGTCTGGACTTCTACCTTATATTGTGAAGGCCTGGATTCAATAAGGCCTACAGACGCACGAAAATTGGCAAGGTGGGTTTCGAACACCGTCTCACAAAGGAAGACGCCACGAAGTGGCTCCAACAGAAATACAATGGAATCTAAGCTAAGCTAATCCAATTTAGGCTAAATCTTCCAGAATCTACGGTCTGGACTTCTACGGTGCATTGGGAAGGACTGGATTCAATGTTGCCCACAGACCCTGGAAAGTTGAAATATATATAGAAATACGATGGTATCTAAGCTAAGGTAAATCAGTTTAGGATAAATCTTCCAGAATATACGGTCTGGAATTCTACGTTGTATTGGGAAGGTCTGGATTCAATGTTGCCCACAGACGCAAGAAAGTTGCCCAGTTGGGTTTCCAACACCGTCTCACAAAGGAAGACGCCATGAAGTGGCTCCAACAGAAATACGATGGCATCTAAGCTAAGCTAATCTAACTTAGCCTAAATCTTCGTGAATAATAAAATACGAAGCTAGTGCAATTTTGTAAAATTTATTTCCTTCCATTAAGCAAGTGTGTGAAAAACAAGCGTATTAGTACATAGGGATAAATGATGTATAAAAAGAAATGATGATTTTGGACGATTAGAGATATAATGAAAGTAATAAAAGATGCCTTGAAGCGTGTAATGAATCCCATAAGGAAAAGAAGCGTCACTGCAATAAACCAACCAGGAGAGACGAACAAAAGGAATGAAACTAACCCAGACTAATAGTAACGGAGAGAAAGAAACGATCGCGATGATATAATTGATAATGTCTGAACCGAGCGTATTATAAATACACGGGCGGCGTTAAAACAACATTAAGCACCGAGGAGATAAAGAACAAAGGGGGGCATTAATATCGTTATAAATATAACGTATTAAAACGCATTTGTGTATAAGCGATGCACTTTGGACTTAACGATGCAGCAAGCGGTGCATGAAAGGGGCAGAGTTGCTATTGTTGCTGTTTGCAGGCGTTCGGGTCATTAGAGGAGGCCGCTGTAATTATTGTGTAAATCGTTTGATTAACAAGAAAAATATTGATAACTTGTAATTACTTCTTATGTTCTTATGCCATCCTGAAAGAAATAACATTTTCTTTTTCTCAAGTATTTGCGCAACTCTTACCAACAAAGGTAAAATGATTTGTGGTGCTGTAAGGTTAAGCTAACCTTACATCTTTAGGTTAGAATAGGTATTGGGTAAACTTTAGGTTAGATTAGGTTCAACAAATTCTCTGCATTAAAGATGCATTTAAAAATGGTTGCGTGCATTCACTGCAAAGTGTGGTCAAACAGCAACAAACTATCGAAATAATTTACTCAAAATTTGATAAGATTTCGACAATTTCTTGCTCCTGATTTGATTTTGCAAAAAGTTTTGAGATTTTAGAATTGGTAAAACCATACTACATTATAGATAATCATATCAACTTAATAAAGTCGGAACACAGCCTGAATATATAAATATATTCAAAGTTTCTGGAGCTCTATAATACTAATGAGTCTTTTTAGAACTACCAAAAACAAATTTCATTTGAGTTTTGGTTTATGGTAACCCTAAAAAAACTCATTAATATTATTGAGCTCCGTAAAGGTTGAATATGTTTATATATTCAGGCTGATTAATATTAATGACCTCCGGAAAGGTTGAATATGTTTATATATTCAGGCTGTGTTCCGACTTATTTAAGTTTTGAGATGGTTCCAAATGCGGACTTGATATCTGCACAATATTCATGTGTATGGATGAAGAAGAGGAGATGAAGAAATATCCAACCGAGTCTTCGACTACATCATGTTAATCCAAATAATGAAACTTTTCCTAAAATTGCATTTAGTCGTAAATTTAACACATTCCATTGAAATTCCGCTGCAAATTAATAAGCATGCCGTCGTTTAATTCTTCTCTAATTAATTTTAATTAATTAAAGTAGCGTTACTTAACGTCCCTACGAACTTTAATTTGCTCACAAACACAAATCCAAACAAATCATCTTGTCTGTCTAATCTTGTCTGCTTGAGTAGTGCGTATCTAGTCCAGTCCAAATATTAAATATGTATGTGATGGGCTTGTTAAAAGTACTAAATAGGTTCGGTTGTGCGCGAGGCTGTCCATCAGACGGCCGCATGTTAATGAGCTATATCAATTATAATTTTGAATAATAATTCATCCTTTGTGGAGGAGCCGTCGCGAGACCAGTTTACGAAACTCGGAATTATTAAATTAAACGTGTTTATAATTTGATGGCTCGAAAACATTTCCCTCGCCGGTTTCTTCCTCTCCTCTTCTTCATTCATACACGACGCTTCTCATTATTATTTTATTATGGTCGTAATAACGTTACCTATTAGTTATTCAAATTTATTACTGATTCAGTCAATAGTTATTTACTTTGTTTACAAACTTATCTGAATAGAATTACAAAAGTAAGACAGACAGACACGACTAGACAGACGAGACTAGACAGACAAGACTAGACAGACAAGACTAGACAGACAAGACTAGACAGACAAGATTAGACAGACAAGACTAGACAGACAAGACTACACAGACAAGACTAGACAGACAAGACTAGACAGACAAGACTAGACAGACAAGACTAGACAGACAAGACTAGACAGACAAGACTAGACAGACAAGACTAGACAGACAAGACTAGACAGACAAGACTAGACAGACAAGACTAGACAGACAAGACTAGACAGACAAGACTAGACAGACAAGACTAGACAGACAAGACTAGACAGACAAGACTAGACAGACAAGACTAGACAGACAAGACTAGACAGACAAGACTAGACAGACAAGACTAGACAGACAAGACTAGACAGACAAGACTAGACAGACAAGACTAGACAGACAAGACTAGACAGACAAGACTAGACAGACAAGACTAGACAGACAAGACTAGACAGACAAGACTAGACAGACAAGACTAGACAGACAAGACTAGACAGACAAGACTAGACAGACAAGACTAGACAGACAAGACTAGACAGACAAGACTAGACAGACAAGACTAGACAGACAAGACTAGACAGACAAGACTAGACAGACAAGACTAGACAGACAAGACTGGACAGACAAGACTGGACAGACAAGACTAGACAGACAAGACTAGACAGACAAGACTAGACAGACAAGACTAGACAGACAAGACTAGACAGACAAGACTAGACAGACAAGACTAGACAGACAAGACTAGACAGACAAGACTAGACAGACAAGACTAGACAGACAAGACTAGACAGACAAGACTAGACAGACAAGACTAGACAGACAAGACTAGACAGACAAGACTAGACAGACAAGACTAGACAGACAAGACTAGACAGACAAGACTAGACAGACAAGACTAGACAGACAAGACTAGACAGACAAGACTAGACAGACAAGACTAGACAGACAAGACTAGACAGACAAGACTAGACAGACAAGACTAGACAGACAAGACTAGACAGACAAGACTAGACAGACAAGACTAGACAGACAAGACTAGACAGACAAGACTAGACAGACAAGACTAGACAGACAAGACTAGACAGACAAGACTAGACAGACAAGACTAGACAGACAAGACTAGACAGACAAGACTAGACAGACAAGACTAGACAGACAAGACTAGACAGACAAGACTAGACAGACAAGACTAGACAGACAAGACTAGACAGACAAGACTAGACAGACAAGACTAGACAGACAAGATTAGAGAGACAAGACTAGACAGACAAGACTAGACAGACAAGACTAGACAGACAAGACTAGAAAGACAAGACTAGACAGACAAGACTAGACAGACAAGACTAGACAGACAAGACTAGACAGACAAGACTAGACAGACAAGACTAGACAGACAAGACTAGACAGACAAGACTAGACAGACAAGACTAGACAGACAAGACTAGACAGACAAGACTAGACAGACAAGACTAGACAGACAAGACTAGACAGACAAGACTAGACAGACAAGACTAGACAGACAAGACTAGACAGACAAGACTAGACAGACAAGACTAGACAGACAAGACTAGACAGACAAGACTAGACAGACAAGACTAGACAGACAAGACTAGACAGACAAGACTAGACAGACAAGACTAGACAGACAAGACTAGACAGACAAGACTAGACAGACAAGACTAGACAGACAAGACTAGACAGACAAGACTAGACAGACAAGACTAGACAGACAAGACTAGACAGACAAGACTAGACAGACAAGACTAGACAGACAAGACTAGACAGACAAGACTAGACAGACAAGACTAGACAGACAAGACTAGACAGACAAGACTAGACAGACAAGACTAGACAGACAAGACTAGACAGACAAGACTAGACAGACAAGACTAGACAGACAAGACTAGACAGACAAGACTAGACAGACAAGACTAGACAGACAAGACTAGACAGACAAGACTAGACAGACAAGACTAGACAGACAAGACTAGACAGACAAGACTAGACAGACAAGACTAGACAGACAAGACTAGACAGACAAGACTAGACAGACAAGACTAGACAGACAAGACTAGACAGACAAGACTAGACAGACAAGACTAGACAGACAAGACTAGACAGACAAGACTAGACAGACAAGACTAGACAGACAAGACTAGACAGACAAGACTAGACAGACAAGACAAACTAATTGTCAACAAGGATAAAACAAAGCTGATCATATTCAAAACAAAACGGTGTACAACTATTTTCCCACATGAAATTATAATGGGGAAGGAAACTATGATCTTGGAGAAATCTGTAAGAATGCTGGGACTATATATTGACCACACCATGGACTGGACAACACATATAGATCATCTAACGAAAAAACTGAACATAGCAGTTTATGCATTAAGAGTCCTCCAGCGATATGTAGATGTGGATGCCCTCAGATTAGTATATTTTGCAAATTTTCACGCCCACCTGAGGTTTGCAATAATGTTCTGGGGTAATGGAGTACATGCTGGCAATGTATTTAGAATACAGAAACAGGCACTAAGAATTCTCACTAACCTACATTTCAGAGAATCGTGTAGAGGCCATTTCAAAAGAGCCAACATCCTTACAACGACAGGCACATATATATATGAGAGTATACTATTTGTCATCAAACACAGACATCTCTTCATAGGTTTTCACAAACCAAACCAACAGCAAACAAGGTTTAATAATGATCTGTATGAACTACCTAAGCACACGATGACAATGACTGCAAAGAACCCACCCTGCAGTAATATTAAGTTATACAATATGCTCCCAACTGAATACAAGTACAACACCACGCTACATCGCTTAAAGAAGAAACTTTATAACTACCTTAAGGATATAGAACCATACACCATGGAAGAATTCTATGCTAGAGTTAAGTAATTCTATGAACTGTATTACAGTATTAATTAATTAATTTATATATTTATTCGCTTTTCTGTCCGACATATTTCATTTAGTGTATTTTTATAATATTCTTATATAATGAAATAAATTAATTTGATTTGATTTGATTTGATTTGACTAGACAGACAAGACTAGACAGACAAGACTAGACAGACAAGACTAGACAGACAAGACTAGACAGACAAGACTAGACAGACAAGACTAGACAGACAAGACTAGACAGACAAGACTAGACAGACAAGACTAGACAGACAAGACTAGACAGACAAGACTAGACAGACAAGACTAGCCAGACAAGACTAGACAGACAAGACTAGACAGACAAGACTAGACAGACAAGACTAGACAGACAAGACTAGACAGACAAGACTAGACAGACAAGACTAGACAGACAAGACTAGACAGACAAGACTAGACAGACAAGACTAGACAGACAAGACTAGACAGACAAGACTAGACAGACAAGACTAGACAGACAAGACTAGACAGACAAGACTAGACAGACAAGACTAGACAGACAAGACTAGACAGACAAGACTAGACAGACAAGACTAGACAGACAAGACTAGACAGACAAGACTAGACAGACAAGACTAGACAGACAAGACTAGACAGACAAGACTAGACAGACAAGACTAGACAGACAAGACTAGACAGACAAGACTAGACAGACAAGACTAGACAGACAAGACTAGACAGACAAGACTAGACAGACAAGACTAGACAGACAAGACTAGACAGACAAGACTAGACAGACAAGACTAGACAGACAAGACTAGACAGACAAGACTAGACAGACAAGACTAGACAGACAAGACTAGACAGACAAGACTAGACAGACAAGACTAGACAGACAAGACTAGACAGACAAGACTAGACAGACAAGACTAGACAGACAAGACTAGACAGACAAGACTAGACAGACAAGACTAGACAGACAAGACTAGACAGACAAGACTAGACAGACAAGACTAGACAGACAAGACTAGACAGACAAGACTAGACAGACAAGACTAGACAGACAAGACTAGACAGACAAGACTAGACAGACAAGACTAGACAGACAAGACTAGACAGACAAGACTAGACAGACAAGACTAGACAGACAAGACTAGACAGACAAGACTAGACAGACAAGACTAGACAGACAAGAATAGACAGACAAGACTAGACAGACAAGACTAGACAGACAAGACTAGACAGACAAGACTAGACAGACAAGACTAGACAGACAAGACTAGACAGACAAGACTAGACAGACAAGACTAGACAGACAAGACTAGACAGACAAGACTAGACAGACAAGACTAGACAGACAAGACTAGACAGACAAGACTAGACAGACAAGACTAGACAGACAAGACTAGACAGACAAGACTAGACAGACAAGACTAGACAGACAAGACTAGACAGACAAGACTAGACAGACAAGACTAGACAGACAAGACTAGACAGACAAGACTAGACAGACAAGACTAGACAGACAAGACTAGACAGACAAGACTAGACATACAACACTAGACAGACAAGACTAGACAAACAAGACAAGACAGACAAGGCTAGACAGACAAGACTAGACAGACAAGACTAGACAGACAAGACTAGACAGACAAGACTAGACAGACAAGACTAGACAGACAAGACTAGAAAGACAAGACTAGAAAGACAAGACTAGACAGACAAGACTAGACAGGCAAGACTAGACAGACAAGACTAGACAGACAAGACTAGACAGACAAGACTAGACAGACAAGACTAGACAGATAAGACTAGACAGACAAGACTAGACAGACAAGACTAGACAGACAAGGTTAGACAGACAAGACTAGACAGACAAGACTAGACAGACAAGACTAGACAGACAAGACCAGACAGACAAGACTAGACAGACAAGACTAGACAGACAAGACTAGACAGACAAGACTAGACAGACAAGACTAGACAGACAAGACTAGACAGACAAGACTAGACAGACAAAACTAGACAGACAAGACTAGACAGACAAGACTAGACAGACAAGACTAGACAGACAAGACTAGACAGACAAGACTAGACAGACAAGACTAGACAGACAAGACTAGACAGACAAGACTAGACAGACAAGACTAGAAAGACAAGACTAGAAAGACAAGACTAGACAGACAAGACTAGACAGACAAGACTAGACAGACAAGGCTATCCAGACAAGACTAGACAGACAGGACTAGACAGACACAACTAGACAGACAAGACTAGACAGACAGGACTAGACAGACAAGACTAGACAGACAAGACTAGACAGACAAGACTACACAGACAAGACTATACAGACATGACTAGACAGACAAGACTAGACAGACAAGACTAGACAGACAAGACTAGACAGACAAGACTAGACAGACAAGACTAGACAGACAAGACTAGACAGACAAGACTATACAGACAAGACTAGACAGACAAGACTAGAAAGACAAGACTAGAAAGACAAGACTAGACAGACAAGACTAGACAGACAAGACTAGACAGACAAGGCTATACAGACAAGACTAGACAGACAGGACTAGACAGACACAACTAGACAGACAAGACTAGACAGACAGGACTAGACAGACAAGACTAGACAGACAAGACTAGACAGACAAGACTACACAGACAAGACTATACAGACATGACTAGACAGACAAGACTAGACAGACAAGACTAGACAGACAAGACTAGACAGACAAGACTAGACAGACAAGACTAAACAGACAAGACTAGACAGGCAAGAATAGACAGATAAGACTAAACAGACAGACTAGACACACAAGACTAGACAGACAGGACCAGATATACAAGACAAGGCAGACGGCTAGACACAAAAGATTAGACAGACAAGACTATACAGACAAGACTAGACAAGCAAGACTAGACATTTTCAAGTGTCATTTATTCGACGACATACTGTTTGAAGAGATAGGCTTAGGTTCGAGAACAGTTTACTTTTATAAGGTTAGGTACAGGTGAAGAGAAGATGTAGATGATGACGAATCAAAGAATGACAATGATCCAGGAGAACCACCACAGCATGATTTACAAGAACGCCAAGACAATCATAACATGCTCTTAGGAGCAAATGCATTTGCAAAACAAAGATATCAGTGCCATTCATGTCTGTAGAACTGTCTCTAGAGATGCTCGCCAATGTTGGAAATCGAGGGTCAGAGTCAGTATGGGGGTTGAGCAACTTTCTAGAGGATGTACATCATTTGCTAATCATGTCCCATGCTATTGTAATATCCCTGTGTTCTCAGGGCCGGATTTGGTGGAGAATACGGGTCTATTGAAACTTAGTGTTATGGACTTTTTAGTTGGTGTAACGCTTGTTAGTCGTCCTTGGTACGGCTTAACTAAGGTCGGAAAGCAAAAATGAAGATTTTACGTTGTCAGGTTCAATAAATATTCTAGTTTTTGTTGAAAATAGTTGTTGACATACCTATAATCTACATTGGATCGAGAGTTCACGCTTCCGCGGGTATGTTGTCACTCTGATTGTCTCTGATTTATCTGTCCGCTTCGCGGCAGACAACCTAATCTAACCAATCTTAACAACTATTTTCAACAAAAACACGAATATTTATTGAACCAGACAATGTAGAAGCTTCATTTTGTCTTTCCGATCTTAGTTAAAGAGTGCCAAAGACGATTAATCACAGTTACACAAGGTCCGCAAAAATATTTTCAACATGAAGTCCTGGGGGGTTAGGTGGAGAATACGGGTTTTCTCCACCTAACCCCCAGGACCTCATAAACGAGATTCACATTCACATGTTGACATAGAGTGTTGTGAGAGTGATTTTTGTAATGATGGAGATTTCCATCATTATCCATGTGAAACATATACATCCATGTGAGAGTTATAGCTGAAATTACTTCATATTCCGATTCCTGAAGTACATTCTGAATATGACAGCTTCTATCCTAGTTCCTGTAGTCATTTTGATTTTACTAGGAACTTGCTCCCTATTATTTATGAGGAAAATACATCGGATAAGATTGAGAAATTAATGTAAACATCATCCTGAAACTTATTGTGCACCTGATGATGTATTACGAGCTACAGTTGCAGGTGTCCGTACCCTGACAGAGTATTTAGAACATTCAATGACTTCAGGTTCTGGCTCGGGTTTGCCATTATTTATCCAAAGAACTTTGGCTAAACAGATTTCGTTAATTGGATGCATTGGTAAAGGGCGATACGGAGAAGTTTGAAGAGGCATTTGGCATGGAGAAAATGTCGCTGAAAATTTTTGTCTCACGGGCTGAACCCAGTTGGACAAGAGAAACAGAATATGAATGAATAAAAATATTCTTGGATATATTGGCTCAGTGACATCGAGGAACTCTTGTACTCAGCGAAAAACCAGACAAACAAGACCAGACAGACAATATTAGATAGACAAAACTAGAAAGACGAGACAAGACTAGACATTCTCATCTTTTGTCTGTCTACACCTCTTTATTCTTCTTCACAATGAACCTTTAGGATCCCTCCAATAATTTAAATATGAGGTTTCATCTCTCTTGTTGAAGGATCGCACGTGGGTGGTCGTATCGAACGGTAGTTCGTAGCGTGCAGACTCGATAGGGGAGAGTCTCAAGACTAAGTAGAACTCTAAAGCGATATCATAACATTGTTTTCCTACTTTCTTCTAGCGCGCTTCAGCCGAAGGAATCGCGCCCACTTCCAGATAGCACAGACCAGACACAATAGTGGGTTACAAGAACGTGCTCGACTTAAAACAACAACCTTTCCATAAATAACAGATGTTGGTCTATACTTACCTAGTCCATATATAATCTTAGTGTAGTCGTTATTGTCCTTAGTCTAATCTAATCTTATTTTATCTGTTACTGTTTGGTCTATATTATCCATCTCAAATCTATAGTCGTACTTAGTCTATTTATAGTGTTAGTGTAGTTCTTATAGTTTTGTTTAGTCTAATCTACACTTATTTTATCTATTCCTGTTTGGTCTATTTTATCCATCTCAACTCTATAGTCATATTTAGTCTATATATAGTCTCAGTATAGTTCATATAGTCTTGTTTAGTCTAATCTAATCTTATTTTATCTATTGTATCTATTTTATCATTTCTTGTTTGGTCTAAATTGTCCAACTCAACTATATAGTCATACTTAGTCTATATATAGACTTAGCTTTGTTCTTATAGTCTTTTCATAAACAACAAATGTTGGTGTAAACTTACATAGTCTATAGTCTTAGTTTAGTTCTTATACTATTTAGTCTAATCTAATCTTATTTTATCTATATTGCTCTTTTCAACTCTCAAAATGTTTGTTTCCAGTGGAGAAAAATGTATGAGAGACTGAATTGTTGAGTCGGTGTTGCATCAGAGCGGAGCTCAAAGTTCGACCTCCCAGCGCGTTTGTTCACCTCGCCATCGATTTTATTACCTTCACTCGGCACCCAGAAACTCACCCAAAACGTCGGTGTAAATGGGCGCACTTTCGAAGATCCCACTAATGGGATATAAAATCGATGTTATTACCCTCACATGGGAGTATCCAACAAGATAATTACGTCTATTATTACCTCCGGTCACTAACAGGTGCATCCTCCAATCACTAACACGTGCAACATTCAGTTTTTGTCTTGATAAGATACGATTAGATTAGACAATTAAATGACTCTTGTAACTTCTTGTGCATTATTCAAATATGTGAATTAACCCCTTGACATACAATGACGTCTCTAAGACGTCATGAATGTATGTATGTATGTGATAAGATCACATGTACATGAACACATCACCGCGCATTTTATTCGCATGTCAAGGTGTTAATGAATAGATATTGATTTAAATGTATCAGGTGGTCAAGGGTCGTGTGTGGAAGGTTCCGCGCTTAAAAAGGCAATTTATTAAATTGAAATTTGTCAGCTTAAACGGACAAATTCCAACCAAAATCCATCGAAATTAATTTCGTGCTTTATCGCCGGATTGCGCAATTATCGTAAGCGCGTTCATCAACAAAAAAATTGCACGGAAAAAAGAATATTGGTGTAATAAACTATCCGTCATTATTACTCCTTTGTTGTTGGTTATAATTTGTTTCTGGTGGGGTAGAACACCCCAACTTGCTACAATTCCTTCCAAGGCTTAAGTGTTCACAGGGGTTTGTAGCACGTGTTGCGTTTGAAATAACGAATACGGCACGACGCTATCACTCATGTCACAAAATTTAACTTAACGAAAATTTAACGAAATTAACTCGAAACTAACATTAAATTACTTACAAATATTTGTTTAAGAAAATATTGCTATTAGTTTACTGGTCGTGCAGCTGCAACAAAAGCTGGAAATTAAAAACTAATAATTGCATTTTGCCTTTGGATCAGTTAAAAGACTTTAATCGTGTTAATAACAAACATTGTTAGGCGACTCATTCCAGAAACGATCGTCTGAGCTTCAATGGCAATTTGTCAGTCGATCCGCTGCGGTAATTCCTTGGACTGGAATTCTATGGACGCCAGTTACAATCAAATCGATTTACAAACGCTTTACAACAACCGCTTTTAATGCCGCGCCAGTTATTATTACATCCGTGAACTCTCAACCTCCTTCTGCACTAATCTCCTTCGCCTCAAGAAACATTACATGACCTATGCCCTTATATCAACACCACAGAAAAACTTACTTACAGAAAACCAACTATAAGGGTATACATGTGATTAGTTTTGACTGCCTAGTCTTGTCTGTCTAATCTTGTCTAACTTATCTTGTCTATCTAGTTTAGTCTTGCCTATCTAGTCTAGTTTTGTCTGTCTAGTCTTGCCTGACTTGACTTGTCTATCTAGTTTTGTCTGCTTAGACTTCTCTGTCTAGTCTTGTCCGTCTGGTCTTGTCTGTCTAGTCAAATCAAATCAAATATTTTATTGATACAACGATGTACTAATGTACAAATTGAAAATGTATTACAAGATAAAAAATATGAAAATAGTAAATAATAAAAAAAAAACAATTTATATTATAGGAGTAATTTAAATTCACTTAATGCGAATCTTTATTCTTCAAAATTATGTTTTATGAATTCATCGATGCTGTAGAATGCCTGCCGAATAAGTATATCTTTGAGTTCAAGTTTAGTTCAAGTTTCAAGTTATATATTTAGTAGCACTGCACCACTAACTAATTTTTTGATGGTCCGAAGGGAGTAAATTTTATAATTAAGTTTCCATTGGATGATTTCCTTTTCGATTTTTCCCCATGTGAGGTATTCCTCGAAACAGATACCTATGTATTTTGAGGATTCTGTTCTGTGCAATTGTTCTTGACCAATTTTTAACTGCAGATTTTCTGAATGTTAATTTCCGGCAGTTTGAAATATTACATAGTTGTTTTTTTCTATGTTTAAGAACATATTATTGGCAGAGAACCAGGTGTGGGCTTTTTCCAAGAATCTGTTCGCTTCGATTTCTGTTTGAATTCGAGAACCTTCCGCTATAACAAAACTTGCATCGTCGGCATAGAGGTTACAATGATTTGCTCCTATAAACTTGATCATATTTGGTGTATAATTTGAGAATAGGGTCGGAGCAAGTACAGTCCCTTGTGGGATCCCGATGTTAATATTTGTCATATCAGACAGGACATTATTGTTGTTATGTTCTATTTTTGCACAGAACTGTCTATTTTTGAGGAACGACTCAAAGCATCTACCCGCCTTTCTCTAATCCCATATTTATACAATTCTTTATCTAAGAGTTTATCATGTGCTACACAGTCAAATGCCTTGGACAGGTCGCAAAAGACTCCGACCGGCGAGTTGCCCTTGTCCACCTCAGCATGGATTTTATTATAGAATGCAAGAATTGCATGTTGTGGATTTATTTTTCATAAAGCCATGTTGTTCGTGTGGTATAATATTATGTTTGTAAATGAATGGCATCATTCTACTTTCCATACTATATTCAAGTATTTTAGCCATAACCGAAATTAATGATATTGGCCTATAATTGTCAATTTTTGTCTTATCGCCCTTTTTTAAAACGGGAACAATTATTGCAGTTTTTAGAATACTTGGGTAATGTTCGTTGTTAAATGAACAGTTGACAATGTCCGTTATTGGCGCTGCTAAGAGGTCACTGAATTCCTTTATAATATAACAAGATAATAAGTCTATCCCACAGCATAGTTTTGTTTTTGAGTTTTTTGAGTAGTAATAGCATTTCCGCTTCTTTAAATTCTTCTAGGAACATTGTTTTGTCGTTGCACTGGATGTGGTCATTCCTGGTTTCTGTTGTTGGTATGCTTTGTGCTACTTGTAGCGGTGCATTTTTAAAATAATTATCAAAAGCAGTTGCTACCCCACGACCACTTGTTATTTCACAATCACCAACTCGTAGGTTTATGTCCTCTTTTTGTTTTATTTTATTGTTAAATTTATTTATAGTTTTCCACATAGATTTTTGATAATTTTGTCCCTGTTCAATTTGTTTGTTGTAAAAATTACGTTTGACTTGCAAGGTGAGGTTCTTGTGTCTTTTGATATTTTGGCTTCAAGATGGGATAGTTTTTCTGAAGTATATACATATCTCTTAAGTTTCTGTTCTTTCTTCTCTTAAGCTTAAAGTTATTACTTCTTTCGAGACCCATGGCTTTGTGCTCATTTTAGTTTTCACTAGTAGAAAATTCGTGAAATAATGATGTCGTATCGTCTGGATGAAAGTATTTGTTTTGCCATCGCAGTCTTTTATGGAGTACATCTCCTCCCATGTCTCTTCCATTAAAGCTTTTCGGAATTGTTTTTTGTTTGATGCACTGAAATTTCTCTTTAAGCGCTTTCCCTTATCAGGGCTGCTGCTATATAGTGTTATGAACTTATGGTCGGACAAAAACGTATCATCTAAGAATGTTAGCGTGTATTTTGGAGATTCAGTGAATACATTATCAATTAAAGTTTGTGATGTTTTTGTCACTGTTGTAAATTCATGTACCCTATCTTTTAATCCATATGACACTAGGAGGATTTTAGTGTTCAATGCATTTTTACAGAGTTTATTGCGAAGTTAATATTGAAGACCCCTGTAAGTATAATTTCAGTTGAATTATTAAATATGTTATCCATTAGATTTTCTAAAGTTGTTATAATTTTTGTATAGCATCCTGTTGGTGGTCTATACATAACAATCATACTTGTGGTGTAATTTCGGGCTCTCCACTGACACTCCACATGCCTCAATATGGTTACATTATAGATATACTCAATTCCCAATTTTTTTACATTATGATTTGTATTGTTTTTGACCCAGATAGCGACTCCTCCTCCGCTGCCTTCTTTACTGCTGTACGAACTCAATAGGAAGTAGTCTTCTATGTGAATTAGTTGTATATTCTCATCTTTCAGCCATGTTTCTGTGAGACAGAACTTTATGTTGTTCAATTAGTATTTCTAAGCGGTGCTCTTTGTTCACAAAGTTCTATATATTTAAGTCGCGGATTTAATTTATTGTTTTTTCTGGTAACCAGACTAGTCGGTACAGACTTGTCTAGTCTTGTCTGTCTGGTCTTGTCTGTCTAGTCTTGTCTGTCAAGTCTTGTCTGTCTAGTCTTGTCTGTCTAGTCCTGTCTGTCTAGTCTCGTCGGTCTAGTCTTGTCTTTCTAGCCTTGTCTGTCTAGTCTTGTTTGTCTAGTCTTGTCTGTCTAGTCTTGTCTGTTTAGTCTTGTCTGTCTAGTCCTGTCTGTCTAGTCTTGTCTGTCTAGTCTTGTCTGTCTAGTCTTGTCTGTCTAGTCCGTCTAGTCTGTCTAGTCCGTCTAGTATTGTCTGTCTAGTCTTGTCTGTCTAGTCTTGTCTGTCTAGTCTTGTATGTCTAGTCTTGTCTGTCTAGTCTTGTCTGTCTAGTCTTGTCTGTCTAGTCTTGTCTGTCTAGTCTTGTCTGTCTAGTCTTGTCTGTCTAGTCTTGTCTGTCTAGTCTTGTCTGTCTAGTCTTGTCTGTCTAGTCTTGTCTATCTAGTCTTGTCTGTCTAGTCTTGTCTGTCTAGTCTTGTCTGTCTAGTCTTGTCTGTCTAGTCTTGTCTGTCTAGTCTTGTCTGTCTAGTCTTGTCTGTCTAGTCTTGTCTGTCTAGTCTTGTCTGTCTAGTCTTGTCTGTCTAGTCTTGTCTGTCTAGTCTTGTCTGTCTAGTCTTGTCTGTCTAGTCTTGTCTGTCTAGTCTTGTCTGTCTAGTCTTGTCTGTCTAGTCTTGTCTGTCTAGTCTTGTCTGTCTAGTCTTGTCTGTCTAGTCTTGTCTGTCTAGTCTTGTCTGTCTAGTCTTGTCTGTCTAGTCTTGTCTGTCTAGTCTTGTCTGTCTAGTCTTGTCTGTCTAGTCTTGTCTGTCTAGTCTTGTCTGTCTAGTCTTGTCTGTCTAGTCTTGTCTGTCTAGTCTTGTCTGTCTAGTCTTGTCTGTCTAGTCTTGTCTGTCTAGTCTTGTCTGTCTAGTCTTGTCTGTCTAGTCTTGTCTGTCTAGTCTTGTCTGTCTAGTCTTGTCTGTCTAGTCTTGTCTGTCTAGTCTTGTCTGTCTAGTCTTGTCTGTCTAGTCTTGTCTGTCTAGTCTTGTCTGTCTAGTCTTGTCTGTCTAGTCTTGTCTGTCTAGTCTTGTCTGTCTAGTCTTGTCTGTCTAGTCTTGTCTGTCTAGTCTTGTCTGTCTAGTCTTGTCTGTCTAGTCTTGTCTGTCTAGTCTTGTCTGTCTAGTCTTGTCTGTCTAGTCTTGTCTGTCTAGTCTTGTCTGTCTAGTCTTGTCTGTCTAGTCTTGTCTGTCTAGTCTTGTCTGTCTAGTCTTGTCTGTCTAGTCTTGTCTGTCTAGTCTTGTCTGTCTAGTCTTGTCTGTCTAGTCTTGTCTGTCTAGTCTTGTCTGTCTAGTCTTGTCTGTCTAGTCTTGTCTGTCTAGTCTTGTCTGTCTAGTCTTGTCTGTCTAGTCTTGTCTGTCTAGTCTTGTCTGTCTAGTCTTGTCTGTCTAGTCTTGTCTGTCTAGTCTTGTCTGTCTAGTCTTGTCTGTCTAGTCTTGTCTGTCTAGTCTTGTCTGTCTAGTCTTGTCTGTCTAGTCTTGTCTGTCTAGTCTTGTCTGTCTAGTCTTGTCTGTCTAGTCTTGTCTGTCTAGTCTTGTCTGTCTAGTCTTGTCTGTCTAGTCTTGTCTGTCTAGTCTTGTCTGTCTAGTCTTGTCTGTCTAGTCTTGTCTGTCTAGTCTTGTCTGTCTAGTCTTGTCTGTCTAGTCTTGTCTGTCTAGTCTTGTCTGTCTAGTCTTGTCTGTCTAGTCTTGTCTGTCTAGTCTTGTCTGTCTAGTCTTGTCTGTCTAGTCTTGTCTGTCTAGTCTTGTCTGTCTAGTCTTGTCTGTCCAGTCTTGTCTGTCCAGTCTTGTCTGTCCAGTCTTGTCTGTCTAGTCTTGTCTGTCCAGTCTTGTCTGTCTAGTCTTGTCTGTCTAGTCTTGTCTGTCTAGTCTTGTCTGTCTAGTCTTGTCTGTCTAGTCTTGTCTGTCTAGTCTTGTCTGTCTAGTCTTGTCTGTCTA